>CM068298.1:66568620-67768620 GCA_034768395.1 Linum lewisii
CCTAAGCCTACGCAATTTGATCCAGAAGAAGCAGATAGCAGCCACGACGACCGTCCCGATAATGGGGAGCATGATGTGCAGAGTCACGAACTTGTCCACCCTTTGTATTTCCGGCGAGGGCGCCCGCTCATCAGTTATTATACCCATTAACTGATACCTTGTTACTTGCACCTGAACAAGAAGAAGAAGATCAGAAAGAAGAAGAAGAAGAAGAGAGTTTGTACCTTTTTTTCTCTCCAGGAAATGACAGAGGAAGGACTTAGCTGCTTTGCTTACTATGAGTGAAACAAAAGATAAGAATAGCTCTATATGTATATATTGCAAGAGATGAGTAATTAATAAAGTAAATTGCTATTAATGTATGAGTTGAATCCAGATTGTGATGGCTAACCCATTGGGTTAGTATTTAGTACCAATTTGGGTTTCAATTTTAAAGGTTCCATGTGATCATACATTTCGGATTTCAATCCTGAATGTTTTTCTTAATTAGGGTCAAAGTTGCTCCAGATTCGACTCGGATAAAATTGTTCGTTTCAAACTCGTGACTTAATTGATAGCAACAGAGACGTACACCTTGATATATAGTAATCAAGTCGAGCTCCAATCAATCATGCCTCGCCCTTATAGGCTCGTGTGTTCGTTAATCATGGATCGCGCAAACACTTTATGGCTTGTGAGATGCGACCTCGATTAAGATTGACATACCGGTCGTTTATGGTTTGTGTGCCTTTTTTACAAGAACTTGTTTAGACGTGAAGCTTGTTAAGGTTATCGAGACGAGTTTAGTAAGATTATTCAGTTGAGAGATTTGTATGGTTAATCGAGCCGAACTTGTAATTATTAGCCGATAATTTCGGATCAAGCCTCAGTTGAGCTCGAACTGCACATGGTATGACAAATTATTGAGTATAATGTTTTTTCTAGGAAATGACTGAGGATAGGATACTGACTTACTGCATTTCCATTTATAGTATCATCTGTGGTTAGGTTATCTTCTTCCCTTAATACCCCAAATCTCACCCAAGTATGACAAATTACTCCAATAGTCACATGGTATACCAAATCTAACAAACATCACCAAATTATTCAAACTTTTTCAATATTGTCACACCGTTAGATTTCGTTGGCACATATAATTGAATATGTCTTATATGATTTGAAAAAATTAATATATCACATGTCACAAAAAATGGCACGTCACCTTAGGGGGTATTTTTACAAAAAAAATTAGTTCAATTTTTAGAAGTTTTTTATTAAAATGCAACTTAAGAGACGGGAGGAGGCCATAAATATAGGATGCCACCTAGACTGTTTTGTACTATCAACATACTCATCTAACACCTTCAAATGTCTGGTTTCGTAGCTTGAAAGAATCGAATTAGAGACTTAACGTAGTTTCGTATTTGCTGGGCCCTTTTGTACTAACTGTGAAAGTTGTTTGGGCCCATACTGTCAGAACTATATAAGACCATCCGCACTCATGCAATTCATTTGCAATTGCAAATGTGGTCCCCACTGCCATCTCAAACATTTTTGCAATCCAGTCACTATTAATTTCATTCACCCTACACCAATGCAATTCATTTGCAATTTTATTTGGTGGGACCACACTCTCTTTTCATTTAATTATTTATCTTTATCACTTTACTAATGTTTAATTATAATTTCAATGAAGCTAACAAATATTAATTATAATATGCATTTAGAAATTTATAAAATTAATATATAATTTATTTTATTATAAAATAAAATAAATACAACTAATATATATTTTAATTAAAAAGTATTAAATAATTTCACGAGTCCGTAAGTTGATTAATAATAACGCAATATTCAGACAATACACATACATATGGATAGACGAATAAGACAAGTACATATAAAGCGGTAGTAAATCATTAGTGATCATCATACTCGTCTCCAAATCTATTTCATAGCTCAACGAGAGACAAATACAAGAGCTAATGAATGACGAATAATTTCACGGCTATCTATCGATTTATTTTCATAAAAGCATGAATGTGACTTTTGTATTGGTATTAATGATTGTAGTTTTCTATTTATTTATATTTACTATGGTTGGGATTGTAAAATATTTAATATATATTTGGTTTTATTATTAATATTATGTAATTTTATTCTATTTAACTCATATGTATATAATATATATATAATATTACTTTTGGTTTAAAATGAATAAATAGCATAATTAAAATTAGTACATAACTACAATATACCTAACTATCATACAATCATTAAATAAACACATATCATTTTATAAACTAACTAAGATGGGCCCACTTTGCAATTGCAAAGTGAATTGCTAAAATAGCAAGCTTGCAAGAAAAATGGTGTCTTCCACACCCATGCAATTCACTTTGCAATTGCAAAGTTATTGCCATGTCATCTTGCAATTCAATATGCAAGTCTAGTGTGGATGCTCTAACACGTACGTTTAGTCTACGTTAAAAATTTATAAAATCAATAGTGGACAAACTGAAACAAAACTTGGAGACCAATACTGCATTTTATCCCTAACGTCGTCGTTTAGTTAAGTTGTATCACAAAGGAAAAAACAGATATAATGTATCCGAACGTCGTCGTTTAACTAAGTTAAAAAAAAAAAAAAGGTTAACCAATTCAGCCAAGCGCCCAAGCATTTATTTTCAATTGATTTCTTACTAACATTCATGATTCATGAATATATAGTTTAATTCTGTCAAGTTCGAATCATCAAACCCTGGCTCTCTAACACCCTCTTCAACCTTAGTATCGGTCCGAAATTATATATCCGACAAACTGAGCTCGTTTTCGAAAATTTCCTATATAATTCAAAAATAAATCTTATCCCAAAAATTAGGAGTGTAACAATGCGGCGCTCACGAAGAAGTATAAAGAATTAGTCGAGATGATCTAGGAAGTTAAGCTTGAGCATGTGTATCATGAAAAGAACTTTCTTGTCATTAGGGATAAATTAGTCAACATGCACATCAAGTGTTCGATACAATTCATAAGTGGGAATTCAAGTGAAAATGGTTGAATCAATGACATCTAATCTCTTAGAAAACAAGCAATGGGCGGGCAACGTATTAACAACTCGTGGCGAACCTCAAACCAAGTGACTCGTCATTGACTCCTACAAACGTCAATCACTCATATGCAAAAATTTGACTCGAAAATATAATCAATCAAATCAAGGCCGAAATGACCCAAAACGGACCAACTTAATGACATTAATTAAACTTAAGTTAATTACCAACTCGATCAAAGTTTTTTTTTTCCTATATGGCCTAAATTAGGAAATGTAAAGTGGAAGGCAACTTCTCCATTTCAGCTATAAAAAAAATAAAACAATGATGCAATAGTGTGATGATTGTGATGGCAAACGGTTTCACCTTTCCCATGTGAATACATTTTTTTTTAACCTCTTCCAGTCAAACTGTAAATAAAATTATGGATTTTAATTGTTCATTTCATTGCTATGATTATTTGATAAAATTGGTTTGGACATTGTTATCCTTAATTAATTTATAGTTCAATTAACCAAGAGTATGGATATATTCTTAACTTAATACCCCAAATCTCATCAACTAAGAGAAATTACTCGAACGGTCACTGATGACGTTAGATTTACCGCGTTTATCTCGCCACATTTGAACGACATTCCTCTTGTTTGACTCTGAATTGTGATGAACTTGAATGATTTTTATGTAAAATATGTTTTATCCCCGTTGGCCCTCTTTTGGGCAATTTGATGTTGCTTCGAGTTATTTTTGTTGAGATTTCAGGTTACCACATTGTGGAGGACCTTTCTACGAGCTCGGCGCTTCAAACGGGGATCAATTTGGAGCACAAATGAGGTGGAAATTACCGAAAGAAGTTCGGAGCTGGATTCAGGTCCAAAAGTGCGCCTTTTGAAGGGAAAAGTGCGCCTCCGCACTTTTCGACCCCCTTCCCGCACTTTTTGCTTTAATTCCGGATTTTGACGGAAATTGGGTTTTTAACCCAATTTCGAGGAGGGAGGAAACATACTTGATTTTTCTGCAATTCTCTACTTTTCTCTGACGAACCAGACACTCTCGGAGGTGAAGACGGAGTTTTGGAGACGCGATTGAGCGAGGATTAGCGGGGATTGACTCAGGAGTTTCGAGGATTAATCGAGATTAGGTTTACTCGGAGTAAGATGTTTTCTTCTCCAGTTTTCTTCTTCTTTGTTTCTGAGATTTCTTCTGTAACGATGTCTGGCTAAATCTCTAGGGTTGTTTAGATTAGATGAAGCGTTAGATAGGATTTTGTATGGATGATTTCGGGTTTCTAACCCGTTTATGTTAATCGATGATCTTTCAGACTTAGATGCGATTTCTCCTAAACCCTAATTTAAGCTTTTTGATTATGGCAACTTGATCAATTGTTAGTTTCAGGGTTTATCTTTGAATTGCGGGTCTGACCATGAACGCTTTTCATTCTAGAGTTTAGGAGGTCGTTAGGTTCTCCAATAGCTTGACCATAGGATTGTCAGAACCTAATCTCTTTGCATGATTTCGTGGCATTTCACTGTTCTTGATCGTTCTTGATTTCTTGCAAGTTAGCTTGACCATAGGAGCTTGTAGGTTTGATAGAATTGAATCTCTACGGCCTGACCATGGAGTAGAGATTACAAAAGGATTTGCCGAGTCGTCTAGTCTGTTGAATTTCGTCGTTTACATAATTTCATCCATCTAAACCGAACTAGCGTGGATTCGAGTCTGAACAACCGCCTTAGTCTATCTTTGAAACCCCAATTTGCTTTGCCTGTTTACTTGTTTAAATTGCTTAATTAGTTTACTTAGATCTTAAACCAATTCAAACCCAAAACGACACCCGAATAGCTTGACACACTGTTCTGAGTAATAGAGAAAGGAAGACCCTTGGGAAGTAACGATCTCGCTAGAGCGATCTAGCGAGTAAAACATTGTGTGCATTAATTTGCGCACCAAGTTTTTGGCGCCGTTGCCGGGGAACTTTTCTTTTTCTAGGAAAGGCATTGTGCGTTTAAACTTTTCATTCACTCTTTTATCATTTCTTATCTCCCACATTTTTATACTACTTGGTATCCCTTGTTTTTGTTGTTTCAGACAAGATTGCAGGTTCGGAGGAAAAACGGGCTAGTAAGCGTATAGCTGAAAAGGGTAGAGTCTTCTACACTCACTTCGACACTACTCCGGTACCTCATCCTCCCGCCAAGACACCTAAAACAAGGAAGAACCTTTTCACATCTTCATCTACATCTTCGCCTTCACCATCTACCATTGCTACTGCGGATCCTCTCATAGATCCTTCCACAGATCCTCCTATCCCACCTGAGATTGAAGTTATGGCGGCGGAAAGGACATTGAAGGATTACGACCGACCAACCATAGATGGGACGTCTTCGAGCATCCAGATTCCCAACACGGGAACTCGGAATCTGCACATTCCATCTCACTTGATCAATATGATTCAAGCAAACGGGAACACTTTCTCTGGAGGTGTTAATGAGGACCCGAATGCTCATATGAGGAACTTCTTGAGGCTGGCTCATACAGTTTCCAATAATGAAGCGGATCATAATGCAGTCAAGCTTCAGCTTTTTCCCTTCACTCTGAAGGGTCAAGCAGAACTGTGGTTGATGATCATCCTGCGAATCACTTCACTACGTGGGATGGTCTGGCTAAAGCATTCCTAGAAGAGTTCTTCTCCCCTTCTAGAACAGATGCACTCAGAGCACAAACTGCAGGATTCGAGAGTGGATCGGAGGAGAACTTCTATGAGGCTTGGCAGAGATACTTAGGGCTTCTCCGGGCTTGTCCTCACCATGGATGGGATGACTATAACAAGTTCTCTACATTCTTCCGTGGCCTGGACTATGGGAAGAAAAAGGAGTTCTCTCTACAGTTGACTATGGATTTGAATGACATGACCGCAACCGCGGCCTTGGATGCTTGCAAGAGTTTTGCCGCGAAAATCAAATCTCTCATGCAAGTTAACCCAATGAAGATGGACAGCAGACATTCAGAGAAAAATAGGTTCTCTATTGATTCATCATACCATGTTCCCACAGTTCCTGCACCAGTGGATATTGTTAGAAGTCAGTTGGAGTTGGATAACTCGACTCTGGAGATGGAAGTGCAGAGGCTGAAGCATGAGTTGGGAAGATCTCAGATAGCTCCCGCATCGGGTGTTCCTACAGCTCCACCGCCAGGGTTCAAGATGCTTTCTAGAACCACTCCTTCCTCTGCTTCTACGCCAGGGACTGTAGCAGCAGTCACCGCCCCGTGTTCAAACTGTGGTGGTCCAGATCATACAGCAGAGAGTTGTAATTGGAAGTTTGAGGGTAACCCAGACCAACAACAAGAGGAGGTTGATTATGTTGGTGGACAGAACCAGGGGAATTACCAGAACCAGAACAACAATTTCAGAAATTCCAATGGTTACCAAAATCAAAACTCCCAATGGCAGGGCAGAGGGAACTGGAACAATAACCAGAATCAGAATCAGAATCAGTTTCAGGGAGGAAATCAAGGGGGTTACCAAAGGTATAATGGGAATCAAAATCAGAATTCCCAATGGCAGAACAGAGGAGGCTGGAATAACAACCAGAACCAGAACCAGAACCAGAATTAGAACAACAACGGTGGTTCGAGCTCTTCTGCGTCCAAGACCTATTCCGAGATCATGTTGGACAAGATTTTTGCTGAAACCCAATCAAACAAGAAGGACATCTCACACACCGACTCTTCTCTCAAGAAGCTAGACGATCGGGTGACGGCAATAACCAACTTTCTGCAGGAGAAGGTAGTTGGTCTTCTTCCTAGCACAGCTCCCTCCTCTTCATCTAACAATGTCGGAGGAAGCAAAACTAAGGAAGAATTCTGTGGAGCAGTTTCTCTTCAGGACGACACAGAGGATTTGGAGAAGCCAATGGAGCAGTTGTGTCAGAAGGAGCAGCAAAGAAAAGAAGCTACTCCACCAGTCGATCCTTACCGACCAAAAGCACCTTATCCTGCAGCCTTGAACAGACCTGTGCTAAACAAAGAGAATTTGGGGAAGACTCTGGTGACTATTAATAACCAGAAGATGGGAGTGGCTTTAGTGGAAGAACTTCTTGCAAACCCGGATTATGCGAGGCATATGAAGGAAATTCTCTCCAAGAAGAAGAAGCTGAAAAATGCAGAAGCTGCTGTTGTGGTGGAAGAGCTGAGAAGTGTGATTCCTGACAAGAAGAAAGACAAAGTTGTCAATCATCTTCCAAACAACTCCTCTCAAAAGACGAGAGCATACAAGATAGAGGAGATAGCCTCAGTTACCCTCGATGAAGCTGGCGAGTCTGAACCGAAGCTAAGCCACGTGGTGCCAAAGCTACCTGATCCAGGGAGTTTTTCTTTTCCTTGTTCTATTGGCTCATATTTAATTAATAGAGCTCTTGCGGATTTAGGGGCTAGCATCAGTGTTATGCCTTACTCGTTGTTTGAGCGTCTAGGCCTGCCTACGCTAACCCCTACCAACATGAATATCAACCTAGCTGATCAAACTGTTAGACGTCCTAGGGGAATTGCTGAAAATGTTGTAGTTAGAGTGCATGATAGCTACTTCATGACTGATTTTGTGGTTATTGATTGCATGGAGAGTGTTAATATTCCCCTTATCTTGGGACGACCCTTCCTAGCCACTTCTGGTGCACTCATAGATGCAAAGGCTGAGAGGTTAACCTTTCGGGATAAGGAAAAAGTTATTATATTTGAAATTCCTCCACCTGATCCTAATGTGCACTCTTCCGCTAAGAAATCCATGTCGTTAGTATTTGAGAATGCTTCAGTATATACGGTGTTTACCGATATGGATCCTCCTGATTCAACTTCATCTTTGCAGGATCAGGTAGCGGCGATGGTATCTATCCAAGATACAGGTGGAGTTAAGAAGAAGAACAAGCCTCATAAGAAAGCTAAGGCGCCGCCCCATGAAAGTACTCCTACCAAACCCCCAAACGTGGTCCTGGACAAAGTGGAGCTATTTGGACCCTTTGAGGTAGCAGGATTGCGAGGGGACGGTTCATTGGAGTTGTTCCATGCTAGCGGGAAGAAATTTGTGCTTCAGAGTGGAGCGATGAAGGTATTCTTTCAGGACACAGATGCCAGTCTGAAAGAAGTTCTGAGCTGGGATGCCGCACGTTAGACCAAGTATCGTCTAGCTCAAAGACGTAAAATAAAGAGCGCTTCTCGGGAGGCAACCCGAGTCTGGAGTCTTTAAAAATGTTGAGTCGAGTCCGTGGTAGAGTCGTGGTGTCAGTCCCTGAGAGTCAATTTCGTGATTTGGTCGCTTTAAAACCTCGGATTTTTGGCAAATTTTTCATGATTTAATTGATTTTTCCGAGTAGCAGGTCAAAAAGTGCTGTTTTTGGGGGTAAAAGTGCGCCGGCGCACTTTTCGAAGGCTCCGAGCGCACTTTTCAATTAAATTTCCAAACTCTTGGCGAAAAACTCAAAAAGTGCCATTTTTAGGGGTAAAAGTGCGCCGGCGCACTTTTCGAAGGCTCCGGGCACACTTTTGTGACCTAAATAAAAAAAAAATTCAGCAAAATTTGGAAATTTTAAAAGTGCACTCTTGGCTGATCGCACACACTTTTATTTTATTTTATTGAGTCAGTCTATCTTGTTCTTGAGTCAGTAGTCTATTATGTACTTTGAATGCTCTAATCGTGTTGTGAGGTTCTCTCCAGTTTCAGGCTATCCTCAGCTCCCGCCATGACTGTCCGCCGATACTTCACTGATGCCTTCTCTGGCAACCTTATGATCTATTTCCTGGTACCCCTAAACACTTTCTTTTTCATGCTAATTCTTTGGTGTGGAACATTGAGGACAATGTCCAAAATTAAGTGTGGGGTGAGATGTTTATTTTTGAGGGTTGCTTTGCTTCGATTTCGGTATGTCTTCCATGATTGAATCTTGTTCTGTTCTTGACTTGCTATGCTTAACTGATTTAAAATCTTTCGCAATGATGCTTAGACTGTCTTATCTAGAACCTGTAACCAGCATGTTTGAATTGAAATTAAATGAATCCAGCCAGAACAGACTTTAGAATCACTCTTGTAGCTTCACTTTGAATTGCACGAAAATGATTCGAACCCGACTAGCAGCTTTTGGTGAGCTTTTGATCCGTTGCGCGTAACTTGCAACTTGTTTCTTTTTGAGTGGCTTTCTTGTACTTGAATGCGTCAGAATTTGTATGATACCTATTTGAGACCACACGATAACACGAGTACTAGAAGGATAGGGGCACCTAGAATTGATACCTCAGCCAGAAGCCATCCCGATATAAATCCCCTTAGGTGTAAACCCTTGAGCTTGGCCTATTCTTTCGGTTCGATATTACGTTACAGCTTATTCCCATGTTTTTGTTCACCCCGTTGATCCCTTGTGGTAGTGGCCTGAGATTAGCCTAACCGGAAGTCGGTCTGAGGTGACTTGCCTCTAGCCAGTAAACCAGTGGTCTTAGCTAGTATGTCCAGACGTGTAAACCCCCTCTAGCAGCTTAAAAATTTAGCACTAAAAAAAAAAAGAGTTCAAATAAAGTGTCAAGTGTTAGTAGTTTTTAGTTTAAAACGTTCTTCTCCCTACATAAGGAAGAACGAAAGCAATAAGTAAAAAAAAAAAAAAAAAAAAAAAAGAAGAAGAAAAGAAAAAATAAATGAAGTGCTAAGTTGCTTGAGAGTGTCATAGGACGAGCGTACATTATTCCACCTGTGTCTGGTTAGACGGTAGGAATCCATAGACTTTGATTCGAGGGAGGTTAGTCGATTGCTGCACCGCACCATACCTTTATCATCATTTATCCCTTCATCCATTCATCATTAGCCCTCGTAGTATAGTATCGTTACAGTCCCTGCAGGGAAGACCTTCTTGACTAGTTACTCGTGTTGTCACAGTGGTTGATTTGGTGGTTGAAATGCAAGCCTATGACATAATTCGGTAAAGAAAGTGATTGAGAGTTTAAACACGTCCCTACAACACAGAGTGTGAGAGTTCCCTATTACTATATTCTTTGTGCGAGGAAGTCTGGTCGGTTAGGTCGGATTCGTGCTTGATTGGTGCTTGTCACTTGATGTGTGCAGATGATAGTGAGACTTGGATTTGTTTGGTGGATTTTCTTTCATGCGTGGGTTGCGTTTTTTGAATGATACAGTCTTGGTTAAATTGTTAGAGATTGAACTTTGGTGTAGTTGATCTTGTCATTTGTGAATTAGGGCGAGATTCAGAAATTCAATTTGTTTGAGGACAAACAAAAGTTTAAGTGTGGGGTGATTTGATGACGTTAGATTTACCGCGTTTATCTCGCCACATTTGAACGACATTCCTCTTGTTTGACTCTGAATTGTGATGAACTTGAATGATTTTTATGTAAAATATATTTTATCCCCGTTGGCCCTCTTTTGGGTAATTTGATGTTGCTTCGAGTTGTTTTTGTTGAGATTTCAGGTTACCACATTGTGGAGGACCTTTCTACGAGCTCGGCGCTTCAAACGGGGATCAATTTGGAGCACAAATGAGGTGGAAATTACCGAAAGAAGTTCGGAGCTGGATTCAAGTCCAAAAGTGCGCCTTTTGAAGGGAAAAGTGCGCCTCCGCACTTTTCGACCCCCTTCCCGCACTTTTTGCTTTAATTCCGGATTTTGACGGAAATTGGGTTTTTAACCCAATTTCGAGGAGGGAGGAAACATACTTGATTTTTCTGCAATTCTCTACTTTTCTCTGACGAACCAGACACTCTCGGAGGTGAAGACGGAGTTTTGGAGACGCGATTGAGCGAGGATTAGCGGGGATTGACTCAGGAGTTTCGAGGATTAATCGAGATTAGGTTTACTCGGAGTAAGATGTTTTCTTCTCCAGTTTTCTTCTTCTTTGTTTCTGAGATTTCTTCTGTAACGATGTCTGGCTAAATCTCTAGGGTTGTTTAGATTAGATGAAGCGTTAGATAGGATTTTGTATGGATGATTTCGGGTTTCTAACCCGTTTATGTTAATCGATGATCTTTCAGACTTAGATGCGATTTCTCCTAAACCCTAATTTAAGCTTTTTGATTCTGGCAACTTGATCAATTGTTAGTTTCAGGGTTTATCTTTGAATTGCGGGTCTGACCATGAACGCTTTTCATTCTAGAGTTTAGGAGGTCGTTAGGTTCTCCAATAGCTTGACCATAGGATTGTCAGAACCTAATCTCTTTGCATGATTTCGTGGCATTTCACTGTTCTTGATCGTTCTTGATTTCTTGCAAGTTAGCTTGACCATAGGAGCTTGTAGGTTTGATAGAATTGAATCTCTACGGCCTGACCATGGAGTAGAGATTACAAAAGGATTTGCCGAGTCGTCTAGTCTGTTGAATTTCGTCGTTTACATAATTTCATCCATCTAAATCGAACTAGCGTGGATTCGAGTCTGAACAACCGCCTTAGTCTATCTTTGAAACCCCAATTTGCTTTGCCTGTTTACTTGTTTAAATTGCTTAATTAGTTTACTTAGATCTTAAACCAATTCAAACCCAAAACGACACCCCGAATAGCTTGACACACTGTTCTGAGTAATAGAGAAAGGAAGACCCTTGGGAAGTAACGATCTCGCTAGAGCGATCTAGCGAGTAAAACATTGTGTGCATTAATTTGCGCACCAGTCACAAGGTATACGAAATCTAACGAACATCACCAATCATTCAAACTTTTTCAATATTATTATTTCGTCGGATTCTGCTAGTGTGAGTTGGCAAAATAGTCAATGTGGCACATAAAATAGTCAATTGGACTTGTCGATACATCTTACTTGGTTAACTGGAATTACATGTGATCATTTATTCCGCCTTACCGACCTAGAGTGAATTCAAGTTCAAACAACCTCTCATCTCATCTATTAACCTCGATAACTTTCAGTTTACATTTTATAATTTTAGTTTTATTTTATACTTCAATCTTGTTTTTTTGTCACATCACATTATATATTCCTAGTTTAGTTCATAGCACTCTAGGTTGAGTAATAGCCGTAGAAAGAGCCTATGAAAGAATGATCTAAAGTGCATTCTTGTAAGTTAAAACTAGTGTCTTACTTGCATCTAAGTCTTTCTCACTAAGAGCTTAGGTATCATAGTTAGTGTTCTATTAAAGAGTTCCAAAGATTTTTGTAAGCCCCGTGTGACGCGCAATGTATCCTTCTTGTACCTACTTTCATAGATTATTGCAGTTTTCCAATTATTGAATGGCAATGGAGACACGAAGACTCATTGTCTCTTGATGTTGGTGATGTTTGTTAGTTTTCGTATACGTTGTGACCATTTGAGTAATTTCTATGAGATTTGGGGTATTAAGTGAAGAAAACTATAAATTAAATGGAGCTGCAGTAAGAAGTAAAAAAAGTAAAAACTTATCAAAAGTAGCGTAAATAATATTTACTTATTATAAGTTCTGGTCCAATGGTCCCAACTCCCCACTCTATTTTCATCTTAACTTGAGAGACGACCAAGAGAAGAGATGAAACGATAGCTAGTCAACGTTAAGTTCATAGTTAGAATTAACGGTGACTAGTTAGTACTTTACGGATAGTATATATAGCCATCTGTAATCTGTACAAACACACTTTTTCATATTCCAATTTCTAGATTCTTCTTTTTTTTTTCCGCATCTATGTTGAGTACATAGCTTGATTGAAGCATTGACTTTTAGACTCTAAGATTAGAGGTCAAGGCGAATTACAAATAGCTTCTAACTTTCGGGAACACTTGTACACTTTGTTGCGGTCAAAATTTGGACATCCGTGGATATCAAAGGGGTAGTGGTGACGAAAGTTTTACGACGACGAGACTTCTTCTCCTCACCTGGTGGCTCGATTGTAGCGGTCAAAACTGTACATCGAACAACAATTGCATAGTTTCCCATTATGTGGCATGGAAAGCTCATCGATGTCTCCCAAGCTAGAGTTTGGTAAATCTCTCGACTTGGGTGAATACCTAGTCTCACATGTATGATTATCTCTCGGTCTCCAAGGTTACCTATAGCAAAAATAAAAATAAATATATAAAAGTATAGTAAGTGCCTGATTTGTAAGGAAAACAAGGATTGGTTGTAAAAGAGCATAACTAACTAAGTGGCCATTTTGTAAAACAACATAAGTTGGCTGGTCAATTTTTGCATATTAAATGCAGTGAGTTACCAATACCACTCCTTGGGGGACGCCACGTGTTGATCAATAAGTGGTCCATAAACCATAACCCCCTTATCAAGAAATTTGTACATAGTTTAGTGCTTAATTTTAAAGGATGAACACATGTGATATAAATATGCCACCTTACTACCTTAGATAACAAAACTTGACACATAAGTCAAACAAAATCAGTACTTAATATATAAAAAAATAGTACCTCACATGACATGACATAAGTTATAAAATAATACCTCATATGGAAAAATTGATACCTATGATATAAAAACAGTACATTCATCGTTGGAGACTTCGACAGGGTCAGTCAAGTTGGAAGAGGAAGTTTATATTCCCTCGCCAAAGAGCTGGTTCAGTCACGTGCATTCATCATCGCCGGAGCACAATGGTTTATTTGTGGTGGTGGGTTTGGTGATGGTGGAGGTGGTGTTGTAAATACACACAATTTTCTCCGCAGGTGAAATGAGTGGTGGTTACGACGGTGAGAGACTAAGAGAGATTAGCTAGGTTACAGTTGTTATATTAGGATTAGGATTTTCAAGGAGTTATAAATTTCATAGAAGTTAATGCCACTGCCAAATCAATTGAAAATAATGATGGCTTGGGCGCTTGGCTGAATTGGTTAACCTTTATTTTTTAAAAACTTAGTTAAACGACGACGTTCGGATACATTATATGATTATATCTGTTTTTCCTTTGTGATTCAACTTATCTAAACGACGACGCTTGGGATAAAATACAGTAATCTTCGGGTTTTGTTCCAGTTTGGCCACCATAGATTTTATAAATTCTTAAGTCAGACTTAAAGTGTTAGTTCTGACATTGCGGGCCCAAACAACTTTCCCAGTTAGTACAAAATGGCCCAGCTAATACGAAACTGCGTTAAGTCTCTAATTCAATTCGTTTCGAGCTACATAACCAGGAATCTTAGGGTCGTTTGTGACAGAGAATTGGTTTGGAGAGAATTCAATTATCTAGAGAATTGAATTCTCTGAGAATTGGGCATTCTAGGCTATTTCGAAAATCAACCGTTTGGATGAGTGAATGTATGAGATTCTTGGGGTGAAAAAATAAATATAAATAAAATAATCAATGTTAAAAAGACCAAAATACCCAACTTTATCTTATCATCTTTTACCTTCTTCCCCTTAAAAAGGGGTATTATTGTCATTGTTTCTTGAATTCACCCTAGAATGTCACATTCTAGGCTTTCCATCAGAGAATTTGAAAGGGGTCTGGATTCTAGGATGGGCCCACTCCTAGAATTCAATTCTAGGCAATTCCGAGCACTTTTTTACGAAACAAACGATGAAATTTATTGAATTCTAGGATGAGGCCCAATTCTAGGCAATTCTCACCCCGAATTCTCTGTCACAAACGACCCTTAAAAGAAATAACAACTTTGAAATCCTACGGTAGTTTTACGGATGTTAATCCCTAATTCCAAATATAATAAAGCAACTCAACCCAAAACCGAAATAAAAAACCGACTCAACAATAATTATTCAACCCAAAAACGCATAGTAGCATGCACGCATGCAACATGTACGTAGAAAATGTTTGACCTTTGACCATTTAGCATCTGGATTGTCAACTTTTCATTTCGAGATTATTAGTAATAACTATAATAACATAAAAAAAAATATAGAATAATAATAAAGAAGATAAGCTAATGGAAACTTACTCGAACAACTATGATGTATACGAAATCTAATGAACATTAACAACTATCAAAATTTATCTAATTTTTAACACGTGGTTAGATTCTATCATGAAACTATCTATGTGGCATGCATGGCGGTGTTAGATGAGTATGACTGTACAAAACTGTCTAAGTGGGATCCTATATGGCATTTTCCCCTCAGCTCTCTTCATCTTTGCTTTTATTAAATAAACGGGGCCGTGCCATTTTGTGTGGCATGTGATGTGTTAATTTCATCAAATCATAAGAAACATATTCAAAGTGTGACAATATTGAAAAAATATGAATAGTTGGTGATGTTTGTTAGATTTCATATACCTTATGAATATTCGAGAGTAATTTTGTGAGATTTGGGGTAATAAGGGAAGAAGATAGATAAGCATACACTTGGTTAATTGATCAGATATAGCCTATAAATAGAGCTGCAGTAAAAATAATAACGCGGTAAATAAATATTTACTTATTAGTTATTATAGGTTGTGGTCCCCTCCTCTATTGATCATCTTAAATAATATTATTAATAATATAAACAAAATAGAACAATGGGAAGGGCAATTGACTTACTCTCTCTCAATATATACATATAGCTAATAATTAGTGGCTAATAATTACAAGTTCGACTTGATTAACCATACAAATCTCTCAACTCAAGAATCTTACTAAACTCGTTTCGATAATCTTAAATTAAGCACTAAACGAGTTCTTATAAAAGAGGCACACAAATCATAAACGGTATATGTCAATCTTAATTGAGGTCGCAACTCACAAGCCATAAAGTGTTGGCTCGCAACTTTGAACCTAGCTAATTAAGAAAAACAAGGTCAAAAGTATGTATTCAGGATTGAAATCCGAAATGTATGATCACGTGGTTGGAACCTTAAAATTGAAACCCAAATTGGTACTAGTAAACACTAACCCAATGGGTTTGACGTTTCCATTTGAAGGACAATAGAACTATAGGAGTAACCATATGAATATACCTCAGAATGGAAATTAACTTACTCTCTCTCAATATATAGCTATTGAACAGATCGATCTTTTCTTTGCTAAGTCATCAGTGAGTATCTTCCTCTGTCATTTCCTGGAGAAACAAAAAAGGTACAAACCTCTTCTTTCTTTCTTCTTCTTCTTCTTCTTCTTCTTCTTCTTCTTCTTTCTGATCTTCTTCTTCTTGTGATCAGGTGCTTCCGACTCGATCTGCTCTTCTTGTTCAGGTGCTTCCGACTCGATCCTCTCTTCTTGTTCAGGTGCTACGATTCTGATTCTCTTAATTTCAATCTTCATTTTAGCTAGCTCCACGTAGTACGTAGCACGTAGCACGATTCTGATCATACTCTTCTCTCCTTCCTTAGGTTCCTGCTACGAGAGCATACTTAGCTTCTTGGATCCTTTGTTTCCTTCTTCTAAGACTCAGTAAGTAAGTAAGTAGTACTACTGTTCTTCTTCTTCCTCTGATTCTGTGATTAGATCTGTGTCTTATAGCTTGTTTGATCTTGTGGCTATATACTGATCATCATTTTGTACTACGTACTTAGCTTGCCTTGAATCTCTAAACCATGCACAGTACATTATCAGTACAAGACTTGAGTGTTTAAGTGTTTAAACTCCTTGAATCTCGGGTTCAATATAATATTAGCCTAAAAACATTGTCTTAAAAATTAATTAATTTAGCCTTAAAAAAACATAACATTGAATTTCGGTCCTTCCTTAAATTGTTTAGTCTATGACGTGCAATACTTACTATATATATACACTAGTGCTTTCTGCATGCTACTGTTGCTGCAATCTGCATGCTACTGTTTACGTAATACTACTACTAGTAGCAGTAATAATTACTTACTACCAAGTCTAAGTCTAAGTAATAGTAGCAGTAGCACTGTAACAGTAATCATTATATTCTATATATCAAAGACCAAATTCAATATCTTTGATTTCCTTTTACAATTAATATTACTGGTTTAATCATATACATATTTAGTGTTAATCATTCATACATGCATTTAGTGTCAAATTTAATTAGCTAGTAAAATACAATTTTTGCAAGTTTCAGGTGATCATCATATCATGGCTTTGACCATCCACGAGATTCGGATCCTAGCTGCGTTTTGCTTTGGTTGGGGACTCACTGCTTTTGGCATCATCGTTGATGCAGTGTAAGTAGCTAGCTACTTTCATTAATTATTATTAACTAGTTTCATCGTATGCTAATTAACCTTAAATAACTAATTAATTTGTTTGTTTGTTTTGTAGATTGACGATCAAGGGTGTCGCTTGGACCGACAAATCAAGTGACAAGTTCCTCAAGAATGGATACGTGAGGTTTATCCCTCACGTATTCAACTTGGGGAATCATATCCTCCTTCTGTTGTAAGTTTTTTATTTATTATTAAAATTGCCAACTTTATATTTTAAAATTGCCAACTTTAATTTTAAGTTTCTCATAATAAAACAGTTTAATTTAACTTGACTTACTGTACGTACAAAGTTTTTTTGATGAAAATTTTAACTTGATTTATATTAAATGGCTAGTTCATGAGTTAGTTCATAAATAAATGGCTAATAAATATTAAATAGAAAGGGGCCCACAAATTATTACGTGGAAGAACTTATCAGCACAGTAGGCTATTTTTAAAGGAAGAATTGTCTGACTTTCTGTTTCACCCACTAATCTATTTTTGTGAATTATTATAAATATTATTATTTTTAATGTCAATTATGTATTTTTTTAATTTTTAGTCTTACTTATTATGATTTTCAATTTTATAAATTTTATCATTTTGTTTGTTTATCATGAAAGATATAATTTATAAACATCACATATCACAAATATTATACTCAACATACACCATGTTGAATGTCACTAAAAATCGTTAATGTTGCAAATTAATAAATGCATTATTGGTTGTAAATTTTTCACAAAATCATAATATGGTGCATATTTGATATGAAACTATGTTCCAAAACTACTTTTTGACATTCTCGCACATTATGTTACATCATCAATTCAAGTGCATTGTCTATCTTGCATCGTTAATATGTGTTTCTATCAATACATGTTGTATATGCTATAAACTGTAATTGTATACCTATTTCTACATAAATAGACTAATCTTCTGTGATGGCTTGGGTAACAATTTTTTGATAGACATAAATAGACTAATCTTAAGAATAATCACAATGATGAGTTTAAATATTATATAATTTAGGTATCATGACTCAATGTATAACTCGGCCAACGGGCCGACAATTACCTAGTTTAATTAAGTGAATTTAAATATGAATCCCTTAATTAACACCCCATTATTCTCAATTCATCGATCTTCCTCCTCCTTCATAGTACATGTCTCAATCCTTAATTTTACACTAATCTAATCTTGATGCCTTTGTCAATGGCATGTAGCTCCATCGTACTCTGTATTTTTATCCATAAAAAATCATAACATCATCAGCATAAATGATCTCTCTTCTTCATTCATAAAGAAACCTTCCTGGAGGTTTGCAGCCCTGACCTTAATGAAAAACTGGGACAGAACCTCCATAACAATAATGAAGAGAATAGAGGAGAGGGAATCTCCTTCTCTCAGCCTCTAAGGCTACGAAAATACCCTTCTGCTTCTCCATTAACCATCACAGGGAAGTTGGTTGAAGAGATGCAGGCTTCAATCCAACAAATCCAATGAAATGGAAAGCTCATTCTCCTCATTATCTTCAAAAGGCAATTCCAAATGATGTGGTCATAAGCCTTCTCGATGTCTAGCTTAATGACCACCCAGAGCCTACCCCTTCTTCTCCTAGAATCAATCAGCTTGTTAGCAATAAGAAAAGCATCCAAAATCTTCCTACCTTCAATGAAAGTGCATTGGTAAGCTAAGATATAACTGGGGACAACCGTCCTAGGCCTCGCGACTAGAACTTTGGCAAGAATTATGTAGAAGGAGTTCCCCAACATGATAGGTCGAAGATGTCGCCTTCTTCGGGATCAAACAAATGAAAGTGTTGTTCAAAACCCGAGGAAGAGATTCCCCGATCGTAAAATCAGCAAAGGCCTGAAGAATGTCCCCCTTCAATGTTTCCCATTTGAATTGAAAGAATTCCATAGACAGACCATCGGGGCCCAGAGCTTTATCTCTCCGCAACCCTAGATGGCTTCCCATATGAAGTCTCGAATCAGAGACCCACCAACTTCTTGATTGATGTGTCCAACCTCGATATTCCTCGGGAAAAGGGCGAAAGATCGCTCTTTCCAAAAACATATATGTGTAAAAGCGCACCTGCCTTCTTCCTTATAAACCACTTTGTCAATGCTAAGGGAAGAGATGACGTTATGTTTGCGGTTGAAGTTGGCAATCTTATGAAATAAATTTGTATTCCTTACCCCTTTCTTTAGCCAAACCTCCTTAGTCTTTTGGCCCAGATGATCTCCTCCCGTTTCCATAATCTATCCAAGTCTCACTTTAAAAAACATCTTTCCACTCTGTCTGCATCACTAAGAACCCCATCTCTTTCCTTAGTATCCAAATCCAAGATCTTGTCCAGAGTCTCTCTGATGACAACCTTTGTTCTCCTAAAAGTTTTTTCATTCCAAAGTTTGAGATCATCCTTTAATTTCTTAACATTGTTTGCCAATCTGAACAACCCATTAGACTCCTCTCCTTGTGGTTCCCAAAAAGATCAAATCACCTCTCTGAAATCCGGGTAATCCAACTACATTTCCTAAAATCTCCACGGGCGTCTAACAATCCGATCAGATGATATGAACATGTCCTGGAAAAGACCTTAAGGATACAAGAGCTAAAATTGTTTCCCCAATCACTAAAAACAAGGGCTCTATCCAACCTAGACAGCGCTGCAAAATCTCGAAAGTTAGAGTAGGTCTAAAATAGCAAACTCGTCAATAAAGGCGAACGCTTCCATCTCCGAAGGATCTCTAACCCCCCAGAAACCTCCTCAAGATTTCTGATCATGTTGAAATCACCAATCATGCAGAAAGGAAAGTTCCACCATCTTAGAATATCCATCAATACCTGCAAAAAGGCTGCCTTATCCTCCGCATAGACTGGCCCATACACATTACACAACATCCACTCGAAACCATCTGAAACATTGAACAAAGTCATTAAACAAAACATACTTTCCCAATGGTTATCCACCACCGTACTATCCTAAATCGTAAGTAAGCCACCCCGAGAACCTATCAAACCGCGAATTTCCCACTTTAAATCCATCTCGTCGAGCAGAATGTCGACCAACACAATATCTACCTCACTATTTTAGTCTCTTAAAAACATCAAATATTAGCTTTCATATCCTTTAACCTACTTTCTGATTCTGAAATGTTTGGAAATATCACCTAAACCTCTAACACTCCAAGAAAGAACCTTAGGAATCATTAACATTCGTGGAGGTTGAGGCATGTCGTGTCCTTCGGGTCGACGAACTTGCTCTCGAATTGGAAATTCCCCAGTTTATCCTTCGTAATTCCAACTCTTTTTTTGTTTTTAGCACTGATTCCAAGCGACGGAGAAACACTTTTATTGCCACCTCTTTAATCCTCTCATTGGCTCGAATAATTGATCCTCAAGAAAAATCTCACTTAGTAATTCCTCACCCTCTGAATCTCGCTTTTCATCTTCTTCTTCCTGAAATTGGGCTTCAAACTCTTCTGCTGTTAGGCTACTCTTCACCGAAATCAGGTTCCCAACAGTGCCAATTTTGTTTCCGAAAGCAAGAAAATGAGGTAGAAGGCCTATTTCTGTTACTTCCTTTGTCTTGGGCGAGGAAACATCAATAGGAGAAGTTGGGCCTTTCTTGCTGGCAAAAGAAGCTTCATCAGCTTCTAAAACAGCATGTTGCACCTAGCCCAAATTAAAGGTCTACGTGGGAAAAGAATCAGTTTCTGAGCCCGAGAAAAATGGTCTACTTGCTATTTCACTTAAGTGATCTCTCTCCCCAAACCCACACGCCAGTTTTGTCTAATGGGAAATATGGTCATTCTTCAAAATTCTAGGGAAACCCTTCGTTCTCTCTCCCTGAAGAGTCGTCGCTTTGCTTGAATGTGTTGCCACTGAAGATGTTTTGATCAGGGGTGAAAAGAATGTCGTCGCGGCTAACAAACTGCTCGACGTTGGGATCGCCTCCTTAGAGCACTAATTGGAAATCACCATAAACATCTTCCCCTTGTGTGTCGACGATCCTATCGTCAGGTCCGCCAAGATGGTTACTTCAAAAGTAGGTTGGAGAAGGCAGAGAAAAATCTCCTTAGGCAGGGTAGCCCATGATTTCACTTTGATTCGAACGACCGAAAAGCTTGTATCTTGACAATCAATAAAACAGTCACAACCCTCTCCCACCACTTTGAAAGTTGTTGTCGATCTCAAGTGAACTGGGATTCTGAATACTAGAATCCAAAAGTAGCCCTGCTTTGCCAGTCGAGAGTCTCGTCCAACTTCGGAGTGCCATCTCTGGACATTCAAAGAGGGACCTCGGAAGTACCAGTTCTTTCGTTTCAAAATTCCTTCCACCCAATGTGAAGATCCACAGTCAATTAGTCAGGATTCATCTCCAAGCCTCTAAATCTCCTTCAACTCCTCCCAACCCCACCACTTGGCCAACCATCTCCTAAAGAGGAGCCAAGCTTCGTCTTCGTCCAAAACTTCGTCAGCCCTCACGACTATCCAACTTTTTAGAAGGCGGACCCTCTCTTCAACAGTCTTGTCCTAGATTCTCACTCTAATAGGTTGACTAAGAACCTCCGATTCATGAGAAAAAGATCTAAAGTCGGATGGACCGACCAGAACTGAAGCAAAGGTCGGGATGGCCGATCCCGAACCTTCCAACCCAACCATATGAGTTTCCCCCCAAAAAAAACTCTACAGCGATTTCAGCACAGAGCTCCAACCCTGTTGATTCTCGTCCACGGGAATGGCCACAAATAACCTTTTATTGTCTTCGCAACGCTCCATGAGCCTCAGAAAATGAAGATCCTTGTTGCTGAAAGAGGTAACTGACAACTTCCTTGAACCACTGGAAGCTGACATCTCCTTGCTCAGCTTCCAACCTTTTTGCAAGGCCTCTTGAAGCACATCTCGAACCCAGCGGAGCATAGAGCTCTCAAAAAACACAAAGTGGTAAACCCCTAAACTAGCCACCGAAATGTGAAATCCCGCATCCACGAAACCGACGGAGGAGGAAAAACAAACTTCCCGACCCCTAATTTCGAAGAATACGCAAGAGCTGATCCAGATTCCTAAATCTAACCCCTCCCGAAAAACCTCGCCACTGCTATCTCCCAGAGATCCCAACCCTTAACCCACTCTCCTTACCCCTCTCTCTCTCTCATTTTCACAATCATTTGACAATGATAGACAATTGTACGGAGAATCGTAACTCTGGTTATTGGGTAATTCAAATTCTTCGAAGAGTGAAATTATAATTTCACTTTTAAATTCTCGATCCAATTCTACAAAAATTATTTGGACTACCCAAACAAGAAAGTTATTAAATTCATTTTTAATAGGAAATTGAACCTCAATTTCCTTCCCGAATTTCCTCAAATAAACAACCCCAGTGTTTGGTATGTAGTGATTTGTTAAAATGAATCCTAGTGTGTTCTTATATTTTCTATGTGTTTGATGAATTTCTCTCACCCTTGATTTTAACAATCTCACTCCTCCCCTAAGATTGTGAAATCATTCCCAACTTGTATTTGAGGAATACATATGGGGTTGAATACATGGATTTTCCCCAATAAAATGTTACACTAAATTTTTGCATATCACTAGGTTTTTAATTCGGACTTATTTTTAATTTTTATTATAGGTATTCTACACAGCTTCTCTTCATCCGCCATTACTGGTTCATTGCACTCTCTGCACTCGGTATAGTTGCAGAGTGTGCAATGATCGGCGTCATCGTATATTATATACGAGTGAGGCCGAGGAGGACAGAGAGATGTGTTCTTCTCTCTTTCATAGCTATCATGATCACTATCATAGTGATCGTGGTCGTGATAGCTATGCTTCACTTCCCAGAGACCCACCACCGCCGCAGACGAGGGAGATTCGTGGGTGTGGTACTCACTGTTGCCGCATTCATCGCTGTTGTACCCATCTCCCTAGATATAGTAAGTTTCATTCAATCATTTTCTTTTACAATTAAAAAAAATGTGTACCATACTAACATACAAGAGCTCCGTATTCGCGTTTTAGTGGGCGGTCTGGAAGGCGCGCACCATTTCTGAGGTTTCTGGCCTTTCCACGTTGTGTGGATTTCTTGGGAGCGCCGGACTCTTAGCCTACTGCATTTTGACACATCGTGTCTACCTTGCGGTAAATACCTATCAAACCATTATTAATTAAACTTATTAAAACCTTTTAATGATATTTTTTATCTTCACATTTTTATAGGCTCGCCATGGCATCGCATTAGCGATGTATGGTTTTATACTGGTGGCTCTCTGCGCCCACGCCATCATCTCACGCTGGAGGCCTCCATCTACAGATGGGATAGCGATGACTGGCCGGATTCGCCTCCCAGCTGATATTGAGGACTTGTTGCGATTCATAGAGCAGCAGACGACTCGCCAGCTTCCACCATACTACGAGGACCTCTTCCGCTTCATGGAGGAGCAGATCAGTAGCCTGGGGATTACCATAGCCCGTACTACGGGGTCCCTTCCGCCTCCATCTACGCCGGCGCTGGAGACTGTAGTAGAGCAGGCGGAGGGTTCAGATGTGGCTTCCTCCTCTACTGTCGAGCCTACTCCCACACAGGACGAGGCTACTAGGAGACCAGTCGTCCGCACTCCACGTCGTATTACGTCAGTGCCAGAGATTTTAGAGGAGGGCGAGGAGGAGGACGAGGTTGTTTGATTATTCCTATTGTTGTATTCATTTATATGCATTGTAGTATTGATTGTAGATTTGTAGCCAAATGATTATTCATATTCACAAATACAATCACATGGAGTACTTGTTATTTATTATGTTTGGTTTGTATGGTCGAAACAATATTTGGTCTTACCAGTTACCACCCTTCTGTAATGATTTAAGGCTACTTAGGAAAATATACTTTTACATGGAAGTTTGTTTGTATTATGAAACAATGTTCATATGCTAGACCATACGATTTCATGGGCCTCTGTATCCTCTGTTTTTGTTGGGCCAGGCCATACGATTTCATGGGCCCACAAGTGAAGAAGTCATAGATTAGGATAAAATGTGGCTCATGCCCTTATAGTCTTCCCAAACTGCGTGTTATGCTACCATAGTTAAGATTCTGGATCGCGTGCCATTAAAGTATAATTTAACTTGCATAGTTGGGGTTTTTTCCGGTTTCTATGAATTTAGCCGGTTAACCTTATGACATAGGCAGCCATGCTGCCACATAAGACAAAATAAATTCACATCATTATTTTAATAATAATAATAATAATATATACTAATTATTAAATAAATAAAACCGATTTAGCTTCTACAATCTAGTATCTACCTCAACCGACATCGTTGGGAAAATTGCGGCGGCGGGCGCTCCACTCCTTCCTTATCCCGAATGTCAGATCCAAAACGCAACCGCAATCACCATCTTCATCCCGTCGGACGATTCCATCTATCGATTCTGCGAATCGGAGAAGCCATTTGGGTTGTTTGGGCGTGGCTTCAACAGTGGATATCTAGTAAAAAAGATTCAATCCATATACAAGTTGTAGCAGCAAATGAGAATCAACCCTAGATATTTTAGTTTGAGGGTTCTGAGCTTTGGTGTGAAAATTGACATTTTAATATTGATTGATGGAGTTAGCTGAGACCAAATCAATGAGAAGGGTGTAAATTAGGGTTCTGGGTGAGGTGGTGTGCGCATATAAATCTTGTCAAATTCTTGACAATAACTCTCTACCAGTCTTCGAACACAAGACCTGGAGATCGTGGTAGTAACACCAAACCAAACCAGCCGTATGGGCGGCCGGTCTGGGTGAGGGGTGTGGACCGGCGACGGTGGAGTAGTAGTGGAGCTAGTACCGCCGGTAGCGTCATTGCCGCCGTCGACGGCTAGTTGATTAAGTTTCGGAGGAAGGAAGTAAGTTGAAACGGCGTCGATGGGCACGTGGAGGAGTGGGTCGTGGAAGTTGGAGAAAGTGTCGACGGCGTTGTCGTCGAGAATGGAGAAGGAGAAGGTGGGAGTGGGTTTCCGATGAAGAGGAGTCAAGTCGTCAGGAGAAGTAAAGTAAGATGTGGTGTCATTTTAATGTTTTTTTATATTTTTTCACGTTTTTGAAATTTATTGAATAAATTTAATGTTTTTGCTATTTTTTAGTTTATTTTTAAATTTATTTTGGTGTCAGTTGTAGTCTATGTGGCCGCCACGTCAGCAACTTATAACCCATTAGAGTTTGGGTAACCTGTAAAAACGGGTAAATGCACTTAAAAGTTAATATAATGGCATGCAGTGCAGAATCTTAACTATGGTGGCATAACACGCAGTTTGGGAAGACTATAAGGGCATGAGCCGCATTTTATCCTCATAGATTAATATTGGAATGTCAGCCTGTAAAAAATGTTTTATGTTACTCCTTCAGGTCACACTGTTGGTTTTTTTAATCCGCTGCTCCATGATGCTCTTTGCTACGTGTATTTCTTATCTTAGAGTTATTAATCCTTTGCTTCTAGAATTGTTGGCTTTCAAGGATGTATGTACGAAGTGCTCTACCTTGGTATAGTCAATGGTGAACATTGAGGGTGATACAACTTTGGTTGTGTCAAAGGTTTTTAAGATTCAAGAAGAAGGTCTTTGTAGGAGATGGTGGTTTTATCGTTACCGACATCTATCACTTTCTAGACGCCTCTCCAAACCTTTGTCTTCAAGTCGTTGTTCCTCGTGTGGTGAATACGAAAACCAATTATGTGGCATGGAACATCTGCACACTGACAGAGAGAGATATTGGAGGTAGGAGACAAAGAGTTGGTCATGGAGGTAAATTGAGAAGGTATCACGAAGAGTTTGGTGAAATATGAAGGGTTTTTAAAACACATGTTTTATTCGTTGATTTCATCATATCTAATTATATATATTTATATTTCTAATTAAAAACTCTTAGTATACATAACTATTGGAGCTAACATAGTGTACTGAATACGCATTAATTAACATTATGAAAATAAAAGTTGAAACAGAAGGACTCAAACAGCATAGTGGTCAAAATAGGAAAAGTGAAAAGAACCATTTATATTTATAATGTAGGGAATTATTTGTTAAGTGGCAAAAATAGAAGGAGGAGATGCTAAAGTGTTATTTTCCCAAATAAAAACTATCTTATTTGTTGAACAAGGGACATTTTTCATGGTTTCTTCAACTACCAAGATGTGTAGCGTATATTAGGAAACACGATATTAAGCTAACAACAAATTAAGAGATTCATTTAGTGTTAATTTATGCCTTTATGGTGATTGTAGGGTGTGCACTTTTGTAGGCCTTGAACGGCAGCTGATCGGCAGCCAACCTTTTCCAAGGTTTGGATTTTGTTCCAACCCTTTCCTAGTTATTGGATCATTCTTTGATCAATCTAATGGTCTAAATTTGATAGGGTTATTTAGGATATCTCACACTTGATTTAATTTTTGTTTTCTTTTAAATTTTTAATATATTTCAATGACCGGTCGACCACTCTCCGGGACTGGCCGTCGTGCTCCGACAACTTTTCCGGTGACCGGTCGCCGGTCTCCGGTGACTTTTCCGGTGAGATTTCGGCGACCGATCAAACTCCGATGACTTTTCCGACGAAGTACATGTTAACTAGTTAACACTTTTTAAAAATTTTCTAAATTTTTAACACCTGTTCTAACTGTTAACTAGTTAACAGATTCTTTTGCTGATAACAAGATATTTAACTGGTTAACAGTTATCTGCACTAGTTCACAAGATATTTAACTAGTTAACAGATTCTTTTGCTGATAACAAGATATTTAACTGGTTAACAGTTATCTGCACTAGTTCACAAGATATTTAACTAGTTAACAATATATTTAACTAGTTAACTCGATTAGATAACTAGTTAACTCGATTTGTCAAGTAGTTAACTCGTTACTAAATTTAACTAGTTAATTGGTTAACTAGTTAACTTGTTATATTTAAGTAGTTAACTCGATTAGTATATTAAACTAGTTAACAACGTGATAACTAGTTAACTCGATTGGTTAACTAGTTAACTCGTTAACTAAATTTAACTAGTTAGTTAACAAATCGAGTTAATTAGTTATCAATGTCAACATAAAAAAAATAGTGACTAAAATTGTAAAATTTAATACTAAACAATCAAATTATCTATAAATAAAAATAGAGTGACTAAATTGTAATTGGGTGTATACGAAGTGGAAGGGAGAAGAGAGGCTTGGGCTGATACGCGTTGCAGGGGATAATTGAGTGCACTGGACTGGTTGGACCGGTCCAACCCCTGGGGCTCAGATCCGGATCCAACCTTTGGAAGGGGTTGGATTTGGGTCCAACCTTTTCTGGACCGTTGATTAATTAAGATTTCATTTAACGGTTGATATATTTTTTTGATCTTCTTCAAATAGTTGACCTGATCCGGAGCCGTTAGTTAACGACATTAACTAGTTAACTACGTCAGTTAACGGTGTTAACTAGTTAACAAGTTAATTTCATTAGTTAACTAGTTAACTCCGTCAGTTAACGGCGTTAACAAGTTAATTTCATCAGTTAACTAGTTAACTCCGTCAGTTAACTTGTTAACTAGTTAACAAGTTAACTCCGTCAGTTAACGGCGTTAACTAGTTAACAAGTTAATTTTGAAAGTTAACTGGTTAACTCTGTAAGTTTTTTAGGTTAACTAGTTATCTCACTTAACAAATTAATTCAGAACATTTATATTTTTACAAAATGGTACAAAGATTAAACTGTCCATAAAATAAAGTTGGGTGACTTAACATGTAATTAAAAAAATTACTTTCACACCATCTTCTTCCTCCCGCAGCAGCTTCATCGACGTACGCCGACGACGATGAATCAGCTCTCCCCTACCAACGACCCCCCCTCCGACAACCCCTGCTTCCTCCCTGCCTCCGATTTGCCAAATTTCAGATCTACGATTGCTGGGTGTGCTCCTGGAAGACTCTAGCGGCGATGTCGGCGGGCTTCATCGGGAAGGGGAGCTCCGGCGGCGAGGGCTTCGTCGGGGAAGGGGGGAGCACCGGTTGTGGTGGTGGGAAGCAGGGGGTGTCGATCGGATGTGGTAATCGGAGAGGAAGGGGGTGCGAAGCACAAGATAACGGGCTCACGTGGTTTTGGTTGGACCGGTCCAACCTTTAAAGGTTGGACCCGGATCCGCTGCCTAATATTTTTTGCAAGACGGGTAACATGAGTACAGTTAGATAGTAGATAGCATTTATAGTGATGGTAGGGTGTAAGCTAGTATATAAGCGGGTAACAAAGAAGTATCGGGTATGATTTATGAGCGTATGACTGAGGTCATTAGTGTGCAATATCAAGTACTTGATCTGGTATTTGTATCGTGTCATTTGCTAAGTGGATAAGACTCGATATTTACATAACCACTATGACATGGACTAGAGCTCCACGCTTGTCAACTCCTTATTGGTGTCTTTGTCTGGAAAGATCCAAGCCATCAAATGAAGGCCTAGCCGTAGGTGGGTGGTTGGTGTGAGGGCATATTAAGGGGAATCACTTTGATGAGACGTTGACGGGTTTATAATTAACAGTGTTGGGGTGACAGATAATTGATTGACAGGGCGGGCGCCCTGCTGCTAAGAGGACTTGAAGTGAAGAATTTTTACCTACCTCATTAGGTCAGGTGAAGACGAGAACGAACGAGCGGTGGAGAACGAATGAGTCGTCCGCCCAAAGTTCCTTGGCCTAGGATCCAGGGCCATCAATGACATTATTTGATATTCAACCGGAATTAAATAACTGAGAGGGATACTCATTTACTTTCATCCATATGTCTTATTCAAATCGTCAGAAATAAGTTGCTCAAAAGATTTTATTAGTAATACAAATGATGCCATGATCGCTTTGATATCTTCGTTGGGTAAGGTTACGGCGACACATCGAGTAGTTGATTGATGGCTTCATTGTCGTCATCGTCGTCGGTGACGACTGGTGGATTATGGTATGGATCTTGACAGCATAGTGGACTGCCTGTTTCACAACAAACATCATCAGATGGATCGAATTTTATACGAGCATCAACACAACAGCCGCTCGTAACAACAACGAGAATCCAAATGAAAAGAATTATTTTTGCTCGCGACATCATATCAGTAATATGTTTTTGTTTGTTCTCTTTCTGTATGTATATATGGAAAATATAGCTCGCTATTTATAATCATAAACTATGTTGTCAAATAAAGATACGATTTGTTATCTTCATATTTACGTATCTAGTAAATTTGGGCATGAAGATATTTGGTAATCATTTAATCTTTTCCATTCTTTAATAATAAATTAAAATATGACCAATAATAAAAAAAAGTCAAATACTTTTGCGGTCACCTAAGTTTGCATGTTGTGTCAACTCGGTCACTTAACTTTAAACTCAGTCAAATTGGTAGCTTATGTTTTAACTTTGTTACAATGTGGTCATTTGGTTTGATTTTGTGATGATTTCCGTTCAAAGTGCGACATAGAAATGACATGTCATCCATTATATTTGTTTTATATTTGAAATCAAACCAGAAAACAAGCCCGATAATCGAAAGAGTTTTATCTATCACGTTTTATTCGGGTGAAGAAGGGAAGTGAATTGACTTGTCACTTGTTTAGTTTAGATGGTTGGTTTTGTGGTTTGATTTGACTTAAAAACAAATATAATGGATGACATGACATGTCTACGTGTCACTTTGAACGAAAATTATCACAAAATCGGACCAAGTGACCACGTTGTAACAAAGTTGAAATATAAGTTACCAATTCGACTGAGTTCAAAGTTAAGCGACCGAGTTGACACAACATGCAGGCTTAGGTGACCGTAAAAAGTATTTGACCAATAAAAAAATAGACATATTTTGAACATAACATTTCTCTAACTAATCAGAGAATGCAAACAAATGGCCGGAGATCAAGGCAACTCTTCCGAATATTGGTTGTTAGGACAAATTTTAGGGTTTAGATTTTCATATAAACTTAAATATTAAAAACTAACATGGTATTGAACATCATATTAGGAAACTTTAAACTTATTAGGGTGGAGAGTACAAAAATGTATCTAAATTTTTACAAACACATGGTATTCAACATCATATTCGTGTCCTTATTAAAAGGACATAAATGTTTTTGGCTCAATCTTCACTCCCTCAATTATTTTGGTAACATGCTTTTAAAACTGCGACCTATTATCACAATCGCACCAATATCCAAGGGTTTAAAGTTTCAGTCACGTTACCAATCTCACGATTTTGTTGTCCAAGTCGAAGAGATCATCACGACACATACAACGACCAACAAACATCAGCCGCCTTTAGCCTACACTTTGGCTTGTCAAATTTGATCAAGCTATCAATGGACTTCAAAGCATCTTACGGCACGTGAACCTCACCATTTACAACGTTAATTGCAAACATTCAACAATCCAAGGTTACAGATCATGAATCATGCCACTGCCTATTTTGTGCAGAGCTGTTCTTATTCGAAACTCTACTATTCCATACCGCAAGGACGACAACTCGAAGGAAAAGAAGGGGAAAAACGAGATCATCCTGGGTTCATACCGATACAAGGCATTTCTACAATCCGAATGTAAAACTTCACGAAGAACCGGGAGGCAACTGCGAGTGTTAGGAAAGAGATTTCAGCCAAAAGCCAAACTTTGATTCGTCTACACCATTAGCAGTCCTTCAAGTGATGCTCAAACAAGGATGCCATCTCAATCTGCAGTTGGGAGTCAAAAAATACACTGTCAAGTTACTTGTATTTGTAATAGTTGGTTTCAGGTGAGTCTGCATGCAAACTCGAGACAAAACTACTGGAATTGGGTTGCCTGGTCTAAATTTTAAGCCGTTAAACGGAACATACCTAGGAGAACGCAACCTCACAAGCAATGCATAGATTCAAGTACTGGGAAACGATCACCGGAAGAAACAAGCATCAGAATTGGAATAACTTACAGCTGTCAAAGCAGCCTCGGCACCTTTGTTACCGGCTTTCCCGCCAGCCCGGTTAAGAGCCTGAAGATTTATCAAAAAACAAAAAAAGTTGTCAAGACCAATTCAGCACGAGCATAGACTAAGCAATATGCTGAAGTGTGTTATATAAGCTCACCTGGTCCATGTCTTCACAAGTAAGAACACCGAATATACATGGGACTCCTGCAAAGCAATTATAAAAAACAGAACGAGGATTTTAGACAGGAAACTTCAAACTAGAACAAGGTTTTAGCAGGATACTCATTTCAGGTATAGGTGCTAGAGAATGAAGAATGTGAGAGCAAAATCATTCTGTCCCTCTCTGTTGTTGAACCATATTGCATCAGGGAGGATAATCGAAAGCCTCCATTTTTCATCAATTATCAATCTCACGAGTTCTACTTTATACATGGGGCACAGTAGCAAGTGTTTAGAACAGGATGCTAAAGACAACAGAGGCGATAACATAGAACCTTCTGTTTACTTCTTAACAGCTAGCTCAAAAAGGAATCACTAAGTACTTCATTGATGTCTGGTCGATAAAAACAGGATGTAATGGATGAAGCTGCAACACAAGATCGAAATGCACTATATAGACAGCCATATGCAGGACACAAATGAAGTAACCTTTCGAATAAAGTGATAGTGGACGTATGAACATTCAGCAACTTAATCTTACATCAATTTTGAGCAAGTCTTCATTTCAAAATGAAAAGCAAGGAAAGACTCTAATACTAAAATACTTCAAACAATTTCTACCAACCTGAATTTAGACCAGCTGACAGCACTCCAGATGCAGCCGAATTCGCAACAGCATCATAGTGAGAGGTGTCACCTCTTATCTACAGAAATCAAAAGCATACAGAGTTCAAGCATCACGTCCAAACAAGAAACATGAATTGAAGATTCTCGAGCAAACATTCTAAACAAACACAATCAACACTAGTTACGAGAAGAAAAGATATCATACCACAGCTCCAATACACAACACAGCATCATATTTCCCAGACTTGCCTAGCTTCTCTGCAACTACACCTACTTCAAAGCTACCAGGAACCCACACAACCTGAGGAAAACAAATGAAAATCAACAAATGAAGGATAAAACAATGAACAACGCAATGGGGAAGTGACCAACAGTAAGATCTCAGCAATCATCATTACATCGATGTCTTCTTCTTTGACGGAGTACCTCGTGAAAGTCTCGATCGCTCCCTCTAATAGCCGCCTAGTCACTATCTCGTTGAACCGCGCAACGACCTACGTTCCCCGTACAAACAACAATAAAATTTTTACAAACAGCAAAACAACCAAAAAAGAAGTTCAAATTCACAAAGGATAACTCACCACAGCAAATCGGAGGCCTTCCGATCGGATAAGCGATCCGACAATATGCCTAACGGCTTCCGGCGCTTCCAGAAGCGACGACTGCCGTTGCCGCGTCTGGACGACGGGAGTAAGAGCGCGAGCATTCCCAAACCCTGGACAATTCCGTTTTCCGGTCAGAAACGAGACTCGCGTGAAATTCGGAAGGCGGAAAGCGACGGGAGAGTATACCTTGGTGTGGCTGGGGGAAGGAGATGGACGAAGGAGAGGAGGAGGTGGAGAACGATAGGTGGTGGTGCGGTGGGTTGTGGCATCGGCGGCGTTGACTGCGGTGGTTGGTGAGAAGAGATGAAGATGTCTTGGTCGACGGAGATGTCAGCAGGGACGCCATTGAAAACGGAAGAAATTGAGAGATGGAAGGAGTAGATAGTGAAAGAAAGAGCGGCTAATCGGCGAATCGAATTTCTCAGATGTGTATCTTTCTCCGGCGGATTGTGGAAGTTGTTGAGCTCACTTGATGAGCTGAGTCAGCTGACGCACCTACGGAATAAAAAAATAATTAAAAAAACAAAACAAAATTTGAAAGTAATTAATTCCCAGCTCAGCAGTTTGGGCCACTAAGCCGTTTGTGTATTTGGGCCGTGTGCGTTGATCCGTGGGCCGTATGGGCAAGAGCCCTAAGGTTGCAAATTCCCATGTTTTGATTACGGATGAAGATTGCTTAGTGGGGTAAACCCATACCCAACCGGTATGGGTATTCGTTTTACTCAAACCATTTGGAATATGGAACCAAACTTAAGGTCATGGATAACTCGCATTTACTAAATCCCGATCCAAAGAGTTTTCGTCACAATTATGTAGATCAATTAAGAATCTCTCGCATTTGAAGCATTCATCCTACTACTTTTCTACGAATCAAATCATATTAGAGAGATTAGTATACTCGAGTGGGAGGTCTAACTTCCTCATATCTAGTGTGAAGCATGGACAGGATTTTATTACAAGGCTATCATGCATCGACAAATAGTCAAATAACATAACATACTAGAAGTCCTTGAACACGGTTGCTTGCAATCCAAGGCACTGGGAGTTCAAAGACATTGTACCATGCTCGATTATCCAATGTACCAATCTTTAAACGTCTGATACCGGAGATTTCGATTTGAGGATCCTCTCTCTTGCCATTTTCGTCTGGCAATGCATACCAATCAAATTAGACTAATTAAACCGGTTAAACATCGTATCATGAATAAAACCAATATGATTAAACCTTAAACCATTAGACTCGAGGTTTAAGTATCGGCAAACCTGGTTGTCCCAATTGGTGCAGCCAGTGACTATAGCAAGAAGAAGTGTCTGTAAAGAGGCACCAACTTGAATCCCAATCCAAAGGCCTTTGCCATGAAGCTGGAACCAGAATCCCAACAAAGCAGCTGCTGGAATTCCACAGAGGTACAATGCAGCTAGATTCACATATGCTCCAATATGCTGCCATCCACATCCCCTAGCAACTCCTGAATTACATCAACCCAATGTTGTTATAATCGAACCCGATAACCGAGAGATTCAAGAGCAAACCGGACCAGTTTAATGGACGGACCACGTTTTTCTCGGTCAGACCGGCCAATTCAATTCTAACAACATTGGTATTTTGAAAGAGTTTTTTTTTTAATGGACCAAACCGGTCTGACCTATAATTCAAAGTTTTTGTCAGACTAGATGGTCCGGTCTGGTCCTAACAATGCTGAGCAAATCCCTTTCAGATCCAAACAGAAGTCAATGCTGAACAGATTGAAGTGGGAAGAGACGAACCTGAAAGGACTTCCTGTAAGCCATCCACGACTACAGAGAGGCAAACCAGAGGAGCCATATTGGAGACATGCTTCACAACTTCTATGTCACTACTGAATGAGTATCCAAACATCTGCCTTCCTGCGAAAAGGATTCCACTCACTACAGCAAGCTCAGCGACTGCCAGGATTATGACTGTGTGAACTGATCTGCAAGCAGCTTGTGGGTTCCCGGCTCCTAGCTCGTCGCAACTCTAGTGCTGCACCGATGGAGAAAGTGGTAATCATGACATGCTGAAAAGCTGATTTTGTTCTGAGAAGAGAATGAGCCTGTAGGTTGCAAACCTTACTGCAGCACCTAGCCCGTACGGGATTGCATAGAGTGTTCCAATCATTGTGAGACTGTCACATAAGAAGAAAAGGTTAGCAGTAAGTGAGAGACCAAATTCGTGTATTCTATAGTCCAATGATGTAACTTGATTTGAGGAATGTTTGCAGAACTGTTGCATCCTAATAACTCGAGTTGTATCACGCGGAGAACCATTGCATCCCAATGACCGGGGAAGGTCCATAATTAGTCTACATATCATCCTTTCACAAAATGCCATAGAGGTGGACTTCTGAAAGAGCATTACCAAATGGAGAGAACTGAAGTCTGGAGTTGTGGATTAGGCAACAGTCCTGATAGCATGATTACAACCTCATATGACCACCATTGGAGGCTGCCAAGATAAAAAAGTAAGTTTGAAGCATAGTCAATGATACTTCTATGAAGAGGGGAAAGAATGACAAAATGAATGTACAACACATCACCAAATCATGGTTGCGGAAGGGACTGCGAGACGGAAGAATTCTCCAATTCCTTGGAACAACTCCGTAGACACTGGGACACGGGTCTTCGCACAGGAAGGAGAAAAAGCCATGAAAATTAGAAGAAACGTGACATTCAACCAGTAGGAGATGCCGACTGAAAGTGCACCACCAAGGTTATTGAGTCCAGATTTGAAGATCAAAACCCAAGAGAGAGGAATGTGGAGAGTGATTGTAAGGCAGGAGCACATCAGCATTGGAATTATTAGACTTTGTGCCAGGTAGTACCTGTTACAGATAAACAACGACTATTTTATTTGAATCAGTTTGATGGTTATTGTTAATTTTATAATTCAAACTTCTGATTGTTCTCCATAGTACCTGACCAGAGGCTGATACACTGCAGCAGCAAAAAATGCAGGGACAAGCCACCTTGTGAAGACACCAGCTTCATGAGCAATGATGGGATCCTGACCAATTTGGACCAAAATCCACTCCATGTTGAACCATGCTAAAGAAAGAACGACGCAAACCGAGATCAGGGAGAAGATGGCACTGTATGTTTGCATTCCAAGCTTCCGGTATTGTTGTGCCCCATAAGCTTGTCCACATAGTGTTTCTAGAGCACTTGACATTCCTACCTGCATCATGTTTCTTCACATGAATCTTGTGGACTGTTTCCTTTAAGATCTAAAAGAGAATTCAACTGGGAAGGTAGGAGTGAGAGAGCATACCAGAAGGCTGAAGCAGGTAACATTGGAAAGAGATATGGCAATGGCAGAGCTAGAAAGAGCTAGCTCACCAAGATGACCAACCATCATCAACGACACAACATTCAATGCACACATCGATAGATTCACAGCAACCATAGGCACCGCTATGTAACCAAGCATCTTAGCTTCCTGGATATAAACATCCCATGCATCATCTCTCTCTTCTTCCCTCTTTTTGAGAAGCAAGCTTTCTTTCATATTCTGATTGTTCTTTACTTCTTCCATCTCCCTCAGCAGATATCAAAATCTAAAGACTAGCCAGTATTCTTATTGAGCCGAGTTCCTAATCCTGATCTCGACCACTATGTAAGTGCATGGTTCATAACAAGGTAATTACCCATAGCCTAATGTCTTCTGCTACTGTACATGAATATTTTATTCGATAGAGTGGTGGGCTAAGTGAGTAAAGAAAAGCAGAGATTGCTAAAGTTACTTTAACAGACTGCACTAAGACATAAATGTATTGGTGATGGGTATAAAAAGTATTCAAATTAGTGAAGGAAAAGGAACTTAACAAAGGTTAGATGGAAAGTTGACAGGCTTACAGATGGAAAATGATAGATTGCAAGCAGGCTGTGGCCCGTACTCCCTGGATTCAGTAACACAAAAACATGTAAACGATAGAATTTTATTTTGACACGCAAAAGTTAAAGAATGGCAAAGTAGTCTTGTCTTGTTGAGTGTAAACCAATAGCTATGCTAGTAACAAAACTGATCTGCTCTCTCCCCTTTTGTGACAAGATTTCTGGATGATGTTTCAAGAACATTAGCTTTTCAACAGCACATTCATCTCTGAAACACCAGACTTGTTTAGCTCAAACTAATGCATCCCTAATGGTTGATCCTCCTTCAAGTGTCCTCTCCCTGGCATTGCTTACCTGTCATAAGAACATGTGTTAGAAACAAAGAGAAAAAAAAATCTTCTAGAGATCATCTAAGGAACCAGAAAATATTGCAGACCTGTTTTTCCCAGTTAGTGCACATTGTAACAAGGGCTAGAAGTAATGTTTGTGCAAATGAACCAACTAGCACTCCTGTCCAAAGACCCTTCCCTCTTAGGTTTGTCAAAAAACCCAACAAAACTCCAACAGGAATGCCGCATAGATAGAAGGCTCCAAGGTTAACATAAGCTCCTATATGCTGCCATCCACATCCTCTTGCAATTCCTGAATCCAGATGCTACATGTGAAGCAAATGTCGAAGCCCAAAACATGACAAATCAAGAAGCGTTGGGGGAAGATGGTATTAACCTGAAAGAACCCCTTGCAAACTGTCCATTATGACTGACAGGCATAACAGAGGAGCCATACTGGTGACATAGTCAACCACTTCCATGTCATTGCTGAAGCTGTAACCAAACACATGCCGGCATAGAAAGAGGGCACCGCTCAGTAATAGTGCCTCAGTCACTGCAACAGACATAACACAGCTTACTGATCTTCGGGCCGCCTCTGGTCTGCCCCTTCCCAGTTCATTTGAGACTCTAGTGCTGCAGAGCATTATTATAAAAAATATGTGTTACTAGGCAAGAAGATTCAATTTAATATTTTCCCATGTGTTTTTTTTCCCTCAGGAGCTCATACCTAGCTGCAGCACCAAGTCCAAATGGTATTGAGTAAAAAGTTGAAGTGGTGCTGAGACTGCAAAAAATAGAAAATAGTATTTTTAGCCAGAGAAATTACTATCCATTAAGGTTCAATATCCTCCAAATTTCTTGGAAAGAAGAACAGAATCATTCGAAGGCATACCACACTGATAGGACTGATGTTTCTAGCACAGGATTCGGGAGGAGACCGATAGCAACACCACAAGCTCAAACGACCACCACTCTAAGCTGCAAAGAACATGATCCTTTTTTTTATGAGACATGATTATGATCTTAAAAGTGACATTAACAATAACAGTGAAGAAACCTAACCAGAGCATTACAGCAGAAGGGATGGAATAGTGGAAGAACACACCAATACCATGGAACACATCCATAGAAATGGGGGCCCTAGTCTTGGCACAGGAAGGTGAGTAATTCACATAAACCGAAAGAATAACAAAGCTCAACAAATTCGACAAGAAGATTGCCAATGCTGCTCCCACAGACTTTAGGCTGGTCCTGAACACCAAAAACCAGCAGACTGGTATATGGAAACAAAGTGAAATTACAGCAGTAGTGAGCATCGGAAGGACCAAGCTTTGTGCTTGGAGGTATCGAACGATTGGTTGAACCACCGCGTATGTGAATAAGGAAGGAATCAGCCATATCTGGAGCTTCCCAACTTCATGTGAGATGGTGGGATCTTGGCCAACGAAAACAAGTATATCTCCATGTTGAGCCAGAGCACAGAAAGGGGAATGCAGGCTAACAGTAGGCAGAAGATTGCAGTGTAAGTCTGTGTTGCAAGTTTCTTGTACTGTTTAGCTCCATAGGCTTGCCCACACAGAGTTTCCAGTGCACTTGACATCCTATCTGCACCACATATATATGGAAACTCTCATCAGTTTTGCTTTCAATCTATACGGCCATATATGTTGTTAAGAAATTAATATAAACCGTTATGAACTCTCCTAACAACTCGAGTTATTAGGATGCAACATTTTTCACACAGTGTCAGAGCCTTTGATCGAAAGATACTGACATAAAATCCTGTTAGTCCACAATGCAATTGTTTCACTCAAACTCCCTTTCATGAGCGTGTTGACAACTGGATTATAGACCAATTATGAATCTCTCCCAATAACTCAAAAGCGTATTAGTCAATGTCATATAACCAATTATAATCCAATTATGAACATTTCCCGCTAGCACGAGAATGTATTAAGAAATGTTATATAACCAATTATAAATCTATCTCAACCGCTTGGAATTTTGGAAAAGGTTCCTTACACCTAATACGACCCTTAAACCCTTATAAAGAACCTTTTCAAATTCACTAGACGAGGACAGCGTGACCGGAGAAAAATGAAAAAGAATCTTACGAGGACGCTGGAGCCGGTGACGGTGAACAGGGAGAGGGCAATGGCGGTGGCGGAGAGTTCCAGCGGGCCGACGTGTCCGACCATTATCAGCGATGTGATTTGCAATAGATACGTGGACAGATTCGCCACCACCATCGGTCCTGCTATATACCCTAGCTCTTTCAGCTCCCGCCGGATCAACACCGCGCTTCTTTCGTCATCGGCGGCGGCGGCGGCTACTGATTTCTCCGGCAGAAGCAAGCTCTGCCGCTCCGTGCTCATTGTGATCTTACTTCCGATTGGTCGTAGGGATTGGATTCAATCTCTCCGGCTTATGATTGATTTCCCTTTGTGGTAAGTGGAAGAGAAGAGAATCTTGAATCGGAAGTGTGGCCTATCGTTTTTTTTGGGCGGCGAAACTCAAATTCTTAAACCCTTAAAAAAATAATTTAGCGAATCTTGGGTTTAAAACCGTCCCGGTTCAGACGGTCAGAAAATATTTTGAGTTCGGTTTGGTTTAGATCTGATTTTGGATTTGGATTTGAGTTTGGGTTTTGGTTTGGTTGGGTGACAATGAGGATGTTTATGTGATTTCATTGTGGTGAGTCAATTTGTTCCACTCGTAGAAGAAAGAGAGATAATCAATCTAACATGAAAGACATCAAACGACATCAAGAAAGCACCAAATTTTGGAAAAAGATGGTCCCATCATCCGTTGCAAAGAAAGCATGCATCTCTCATCTGATACCTTTTTTTTTGTCTGAGTTAGCTTCGGGGAGAATCAAGGCAGAAAACAGTAAATTAACTACAATCTACCTAGGGAGTGAGGACTACCGACAACACCCTGGAAGATATCTAAGAGCCAAACGTGCCACATAATGGGCGGCTCTGTTGCCGAACGACGAACCGTGAGCAGCTTTAAAGGTCGGGCAGAAAGTCAACTGACAACCAACTTCTTGAATGATACCTTTGAAAACAACAAAGTTGCGTCTCCTTTAATATCCACGTTGTCCAGTCTTATCAATAATATAGTGTACAAGTGTCCTTGAAACTCAAACAACTCTAAAACAAAATGGTTAGAGATATCTTGATGATAAGAAAAATTTGTCGCGAAGAGAAAAAACACCAGTCGCATCTCGGACCACTAGACCTACTACACCTCAAAAAAATCGAGATGATTAGCTCATCACTATTAATCTTGAGCTGTGTTTTCAATGCCGTATCTTGCCGCCGGTTGGACCGGTCCGACCGTGAACCAGTCAACTCTCCGGCATCAATAAATTCTTGTTCAATTTTGGTTCGATCTCGATTCAGCCCTGATTTTCCCATTAAATCTTTGAATCCTTGACCTTGCCGGCTCGACCCCTGGTCTGGTTCTGAAAACCTTGATCTTGAGTGGATTAAAGGTGAGAAAAATAATTGTGCACACACACTACTATTAGCCGCCACCAAAACCAAATTTGTCTTTCCTTCCACGATTTTGCTTTTCTAGTCGGCATGTTGATTATTCTATTTGGACTAAAATTGGTCAAATTACTTTGGGTATTGTGTTAATGTGCTCCCCTAAGTTAAATGTTGTTACAATACAGTAATAATACATTGTATTGATTACAAATTAGTCATGTCACAAAAAGTATAGGATTATTAACTTATTATAATATAACTCCAATTGTAACTTATTATGTCACAGGAATCAAATGACCAAACGTAAAGCCTAATGTTACAAAGTTCCGGACTCCCTACTATGATAACAGTGGTAAATATTGGTCATATGACAACATTATTTACAACCGTAGAAATGGAGTGTTATAACCATAAAAAATTCCACAAAGTTCAAGTGTTTGATATCCATCTATAAATTATTGTGAGCCAATTACTAATATGGTTACATAAAAACCGTGACTAATAATTCGTGACCAATCAGCAATTTTCTTGTAGTGTATAAGGGCACTAATCTATACTTTTAATTTATATAATAGAGGTCCAATGATTAATATGAAATTGCCTAAAAAATTGTTTAATATGAAATGAGTATTAGGGTAAATTGCTTAATTGGTAAGGCTTGTTTTAATTCCCGTTTTGGTTCCATTTTAAATTAATTAACCAATTTTTTCCTTCTGTCCATACCTAGTTCCCTGCAGTTAGATTAGGATCATCATCTAACGGCTGTAAAGCGTGTCCTCATATAAGGACTCTTAATGGGGTCCGTAGATCCTGGCCAAAAGAACGGTTGTTCGCAAAATACCAAGGGTACCTCTCAAAAACTTTCGACTTGGGTCTTGTTTCACCTCAAACCAACATCTCTTCACATGTTGGACCAAGCAAATCGTAATGACAGTTAAGGATCATCAACTTCATCGTTCTTACAAGAGCTCAAATCAACACAGTCGTAATCGTTGATCTTCCTTCGAATACCCTCTGCCTAGCATCACTTGCCTATAGATACATGTAAGGGCATAGCATAATCAGGATGGTTGAAGATTTTTAACCGATTCTTTCAAGTCTAGAAGTTAAACACTAGGGTGAAACTTTGATTTTGTGAAATTTTACATAGAATTTTATCAGTTTGAAATGACGAAACTCTGAACGGTGGTCTAGATTGACCCACCCCAGTTCCGCCATTGCGCAAGGAAAATAGGAATGAATGATGCAACTTGAAAGGCTCAAGAGAATACAAGAAATGGTACCTGTTTTTCCCAGTTGGTACATATGGTGACAAGAAAGAGGAGAAGCGTTTGTGTCAATGCACCAACTTGAATACCAATCCAAAGCCCCATCCCTCTTAGGTCCGTCCAGAACCCTAACAGAACTCCAACGGGAATGCCGCAGAGGTAGAATGCTCCAAGGTTGATGTACGCTCCTATATGCTGCCATCCGCATCCCCTTGCAATTCCTGGAAGAAAAAAAGCTCGTCTCGTTCAATTTTACGCAACCTAAAGTTCTTGTTCGAGCATGGAAGCTCACATTGAGCTCGGCTTCACTTAAAATTTCTGACGAGCCAAGTTCAAACTTAACTCCAGATTGGCGTGTGCTAACGACTCTTGATGAGTTGTACAAGGCACAGCCTTGGCTTATCTTAAGAACTATAAGTTGTAATTGCTATCAAGCCACCTAATCAAACTAGCCTATCAGCAACACAGTCGAGTTGATGACTGATTCAGCTTACGAGCCAATTGAGTTGAGCATACTTTGGCTTATTTTGCAATCAAGCCGAGTCTCGAATGTGCTTTTTTCAAGCCGAACATCGATTCGCTCACTCGGTTCACTAACTGCACTAGTTACAGTAAGCGAGCCACTCGGTTCACTAAAATCCCTAGTTATTAAAATGGCTTGGTTCACTAACAGTCCTAGTTATAACGGTGTATTACACTATTACTTCTGCCATGGTTTTACCATTTAGTCCTATACTCGGCCGGTACAAGCAATGAGAATAACGATAACAGTCAAGAACAACAGAGAAGATGTGGGATGGCGTTACTAACCACAGAGAACTCCTTGCACACTGTCCATGATAACTGACAAGCAAATTAGAGGAGCCATCCTTGTGACGTATTCTATCACTTCCGTCTCGTTACTGAAGCTGTAACCAAAGACACGGCGGCACGCAAAGAGGGATGTGCTCACTATCAGTGCCTCAGCCGTTATAACAAACATAGCAGAGCACATTGATATTCGAGCCCCCTCTGGATTCCCCCTGCCTAGCTCGTTCGAGACACGAGTGCTGCACAAGGATTGTAATGTGAAACACGTTAGAAACCATTAAGAAATATCACATAAACCATTGACATAATATCAAAGTATCTGACAGAGGGGACATCAATATCCCATTTCACGAAATTTCATTTCAGGGATTGTATTAAGGAATAACATATAAACCAATTATGGACCTCTTACTTCGACTCGTTTGGAACTATAGTACTATACCTTGCTGCAGCACCAAGCCCGTTTGGTATTGAGTAGAAAGTTGCGATGGTTGTGAGACTGCAGAGGAGAAAAGACATTAGATAAGAGGACATCATGTTCAATTGTTTATCATGCTGCAAACTCAGAGGATTAGGATAGATCCATTAATGAATTTACCAGATTGATAGGACCGAGGTTTCGAGTTCAGGGTTTGGCAAGAGGCCCGAGAGCAAGACGAGAAGCTCAAATGACCACCATTCTAGGCTACAGTAATAAAACAGGAGATACAAGATGATTAGTGCACATAAAATTTAGTATTTGAGTAAACGGGCATGGTTATATGGTTAATCCTATATCTGTACTGTTAACCGGTAACAACAATGAACTATTAATAGTAGGGTTAATGGTAAACAGATTTTGGATTGAAGTGGTTAACATGACCCTATCCAACTTGTGCATGATCCACAAATCAAAGCCAACCAAGTGACTTGAGAAAAGAAATTGTTTGGCTCATGAGTCATGACTATCACCGAATACGACAGTATGGTTAACCTAAACCCTTCAAACTATTTCTCAGCCCTAATAAAAATTGACACGAGCATTTTGAAACACTTACCAGAGCATCACTGCAGAAGGGATGGCATAGCGGAAGAACTCACCAATGCCACGGAACAAGTCCATAGAAATGGGGGCCCGAGTTTTGGCACAAGAAGGGGAGTACCCGACATACAGAGCAAGGATACCAAAGCTCACCCAATTTGACAGACACATAGCCAATGCTGCTCCCAAGTGCTGCAGTCTGGTCCTGAACACCAAGGCCCAGCAGACTGGGACATGGAAACAAAGGGTACTGACAGAAGCTATCAGCAACGGGATGATCAAACTCTGTGCTTGGAGGTATCGAATAATCGGCTGAACCAATGCGTTAGAGAAGAGAACAGGAATGAGCCACATCTGGAATTTTCCTGCTTCGCGTGAGATGGTTGGATCTTGGCCGACGAAAACAAGTATGTTCTCCATGTAGATCCACAAGATAGACAGGGGAATGCAGACCAATAATAAGCAAAAGATTGAAGTGTAAGTCTGAGTTCCGACTCTTCGGTATTGGCCAGCCCCGTATGTTTGTCCACACAGAGTTTCCAACGCACTTGACATCCCTATCTGCACCGAGAGAATACATTACACTCATCAGCACTTCCGTGAGTTGAAACTAATTCAGGTCCCTGAACATTTTGCATATTCATATCTAAAGCAAATCATGAGTCATAACAACTGGCACATAGATAAGGAGGAAACAACATCCTCTATTGGATCGTCAAGCTTGAGAGACTAAGTTCTGGAAAGAAATAACAACTGGGACACTTGACCATATGTAAATACTGCTAAAAAAATGCAAGGCTAAATTATTAAAATGTATACATCTACAACTACTTGTATTACTCCGAAAACTACATACTAAGGGGTGGCTCCGACCCTGCAAATGCATTGATATGGGTTGCACTAGATTTTATCTTCCTGTGTCTGTTTTCTTTAACCTGTTACCTTCTCCAGCTTTCCTTGTTTGATGTCATATCATTCATTCATTCTGTGGCCTAAAATGATGAACTAGGTAAAAGCAAAAGGACAAATTTAACTGGTGGGTTTAATGTCGTGGGTCAGCCTCATTTTTAACATTCATGAGTAAGGTTCACAACACATTATTGATGTCACTGGGACCGCTACACTAGTTTTCACACCAAGAACCATAGCTTAAAGTGCTCTGTAACTGTAAGCAATAAAAAAAAGTAAACTTTTGATAGGGCAAGAAGAAGAAAAGGGTGATGAAAAGATGAGAAACAGGTAAAAGATTCGGAAAATTGTTAGAAAGAGCGCAAGGTGACAAGAAGTTCAATCACAGAGGCACATAGTGACACAAACAAGGCCAAGAAGGGAAATTGTTTTAAAAAAGGCAATTGTCGTCCAATATGAAACTACAGTCTACAGCAAACATGAAATGAATAAACTATAGTTCCGTTTCTCAACTTGCTAAGTCTCATTATAATAAGAGCCGTGCCTTCGATTGCATTTACCAAAGGCGGCATAGAATGATCATCATATACGACCATATCACTATTTTCCAGGAATTGTCGGGGCATAGATAAGAAGATTTTTTTTTATACATAAAAAATTTAATAGTACTTCCACAATTAAAAAAATAAAAACTACCCACTTTGGGTGCTATATGATCCTGATTTCGAATGTTAATCTTAGTTATTTCATTAGATATGATAGTATTAATGTCACCAAAGTTTTGAATGATTGACGCGCTATGTCGTTTTACTTTAAAAAAAACTAAGGGGCGTTTGGTTGATAGAATTGGGAGTGGGAATTGAGATCTAATTCTCGGCTCACTAGGAATTGTCTCAAATAATTGCACTATAATTCTCAGTGGACCGGAACTGAAATCCGATTCCCAAACCCAATTTTATCAACCAAACCACCCTGTTACTACAATATAAAAGCGTCGATCCAAAATAAATGCGTATGCAGTTATTCACCTCATTACGGATCAAACACAATCTAATCCAAAATAAAACAAACTCCTAACAGGCCCAAATTGCCATTCTAATTTGCTTCCAATATTCTAACAGAAGAAATCTGCTAGTTTCACGCATCCAATTAGAAACATCTGCACAAACTTACACCTATGGAGCCTCGATCCATGTTTAAGGGGGGGGGGTGGAATACTACTAATTAGGGTTTCATACTGGAGAATCGAGAAGATTGAACCGAAAACCTAGAAAACGGGGAAAGAAATTCAAATTGCGGTCAAATAGAAGCATTACTGCGCCAAAATCGATAAGCTCGCCGATCGGAGCATACCAATCCGCCGTAAGAATACAAAAAACACAGAGATCACGTGAATGCGGTTACCACAGAAAACAGGGGAAAAGTTAAACAGAGATTGGGAAGCTTACGAGGACGCTAATACCGGTGACGGAGGAGAGAGAAACGGCTATGGCGGTGCTGGAGAGCTCGAGCTCGCCGAGATGCCCGACCATCATCAGCGAAATGACTTGGAGGAGGTACTGCGACAGATTCATCGCTATCATCGGTCCGGCTATGTAGCCTAGTCGTTTCAGCTCCTGGATGAACACCGTCCACGTCAGTCCGACGGCGACGGCGGATGACTCCTCCGATCGTGATTTTAAGGGGAGGAGGAGTTGCTGCTCCGTTTCGCTTCTGGTGTCCGGCGTCATGGTCGTGGATTCTGGAAATGGATCAGCGTGAGAAAGTCGTGGTCGTCGCCGTCGGAGACCGTGGTGGTGATTGTGGTCAATGTAGTTGAATGGAACGGTTGCAGTGTAATGAATGTAATGAATGCTTTATATTTTCTCTGGATTCTTATTTGTCGGATGAGATCCAGCTCCAAAGGTTGGAATTTCCAACCTTTTTCTCAACCATTAGATCACTTGACTCTTTGACCAATCTAATGATCCAGATTTATTAGGGGTATTTAGAACTTTACACATAATTTAATTATTATATTCAATTTAAATATTTTATTATTATTTTTATTTAAATATATTATGTTTAATATTTAAATATTTAGACTTCATTTCTCAACCATGTTGTGGCCAACATCGTCGGCGACCGTCCGGCAACATTTTTTTGCTGTTAACTAGTTAACAGTGTTTATTTAACTGATAACTAGTTAACAACGTTTTTTGTTTGAGAACTTGTTAACAGATTTATGTGATAACTTGTTATCAATATCAGTTAACTAATTAACTTATCAAGTTGTTATCTAGTTAACCAACCAAGTTAACTAGTTAACTTTTGAAGTTGTTAACTAGTTAACCAACGAGTTAACTAGTTAACTTATCAACCTGATAACTAGTTAACATCATGATTTAGATAACAAACTTTTTACATGATAACTAGTTATTTTGTCAACATTGTGACAAAGATCTTTGAACCGATCAGATGAATAATGAACTTGATAAATACAAACATCCATCTAATTCACCATACGATTAATGCCGGATTTGAGGCTGCCTCACATTGAATCATGGTGGCCAGAGAGAAGTACAAAGGATTCCAATCGCCCATCACAATAAGACTTGTCACAATTGATGCTATCACAACTAAATGGCCGAGCAAAGTGGAAAATGAAATAGCAGCAATGACTCAACATCCATAAGAATTAACAAAGAGAGGACACAGAGACAGTTCATTAAGGCCACATATTAAAAACCAAACCAATTGAACCTCAAGTGACGAAGGAAAGATCAGAGAACAAACATAACGGAGATCCAGTGCGGAGCCGCGGACCAACAAAGAACATCAACGAACAGGAGGGAGAAGCAGGAGGAGAAAAATAGTGTGACAGGCAATCGAGATCCGCCACCACCACCGACGCGGACCAACAAAGAACATCAACGAACAGGAGGGAGAAGCAGGAGGAGAAAAATAGTGTGACAGGCAATCGAGATCCACCACCACCACCGACGCCTCGATTGCTCTGACTCCCGGACAATCCCTTCCTCAGAGCCATTGCCAAAGAAAGGGAAAACCTCGATCTCGTCAAATCAGCAAGGGAGGAGTTCGAATTTGCTATTAAAGAGTCTCATCGTCTGTCGGCAATACAACAATGCTGAGATTCCTTGAATCTTTACAACAAGTGCTCCACTCCACCTGCAATGGCTTCGAATGAAAGAGAAGGTAGGGAAACAAAATGCCGAATCTGAACCAATACATAACCTGTGCTGCCAAGATCAACGAGTTGTGGCTGGCGGCGACGAAACGCCGGCTGAGGAAGAACGGAAGAGGAGGGCCTGGTACCGGTGGCGACGAGCATGCCGGCTAAGGAAGAAGCGAAGAGGAAGGCAATAGATAGATCTGGGAAAATGTAAATCGGCGGCAGCCGAATAAGACAAAAGGGAAGGAAGGGCTCACATAGGGTTAGTTTAATTTTTCTAAAATTCCGAAATTACCCCTCCGGTTTTTGGTTGGAAAATGGTCCAACCCTTAAAGGGTTGGGTCCGGATCTTGAGCCTTATTTGTCATCTCAATTATTTAAATATTTTCATTACTTTCTGACCTGAAACCCCAAATTGAGAAATTTCATTTTACTTCCTATCTATATAAAAAAAAAGGTAAAAAACAAAAAACGGTACTTGTATAGTTGTATATGTGCTAAAAAGTAAAAACGGTCTTTGTGTGACAGCGTCCAATATTTTTGTTGGGTTTGGAACCTTTCCGTTCTCGGAAAATGCCTCTGATATCGTTCTCTTCTCGCTTCTACCAACCCGTAACCTAGGACTTCCTCCCATCTGTCGTCGTTAACTCTTCCATGTCGTCCAGGAAATTGACTGTTGAAGCCGCGGGTGGCTCGGCGGTTCTGGTGGCGATCGCAATTACTTTCTCGCTCTCATCGGCGGACGGCGGCAAACACATCCCGCTCGGGATGGTTGGATCTTTTAGATGCTGACTTCCATGTTTATTGTTCTTCTTCTTTGAGTCTTGTCTGTTTCCAAACATGTTTCAGCCTACTCAATAGCAGAAGGGATTTGCCCTCTCCATTTTCCTCCCATTAGTGAGGATACTAAATGCCGAGGAGGGTAGTGTTGGTCGTATGGCCATTTCCTCCACCGTTGACACTACAAGAAAACATGGATATAGAGACTGAGGTTAATTGCCTCTAAATAGTATTTAATTGTCTCTATAATGTTATAGAGACAAATATTATATGTGTATCAAATGCTCCAGTCGCTAAATCCTTTTAGAGACAAATATAAAGATTTGCCTCTAAATGACAAATCAAAGACTAATTATTCTGTTGCTAATTACTCTTTTAAATGACTTTAAACTGTCCTCTAAACTATTTTGGGTGGCAAAATTATTTGTCTCTAATACCTACTTTTAGAGGCAAATAGATGTGTTTTCATTAAAGGTTACAGAGACACATATATTTTCTTGGCAATTGAAGCAAATTCTTTTGTCTTTATATCTAATTTTATATGTAGGATATTCTTATATTCTTCTTTAAAGCGCATCTAATTAGTTTGTTTGATAATTATTGTTTCTTGTTATTTGTAAATATAATATAGCTTTAAAGGCAAATAAGATTCTTTGATTAAATAAATTTTATACATAAAATATAACAAATACATACTTATAGAAAATGTAAAAAAATGAAATAAAATGCAAGAAAATCAAATGTTCTATTCTAAACTAATCTTTATCGTAAGTAGTTCTGATTCCGAACATGATTGGTAGTGGAAAGCACCCTCGAAGGTGGATTCAGCTTCATTTATCTCGTAGTAATCTACTCGGGAAACATCCAATCCAGCATCTGAAAGAGCTTTAGGTATGGCCAGAGCTGGAGCTGTGGTGAAATGTTCTGGTGCCTGTACAACCAAATTTCACATTATTGAGCATTGATGATAATGGATAGTATAAGATGATAGCAGAATTCAGATGACATGAAGATCAATCAAACTAGGGAGCAACATTTTAGAAATTTGGGTATTTGCAGAGAGCGATAACATCTATTTTTGGTCATATTTGATGATTACCTGTGCAACATATCGGCGATCACGTGTAACTCGAGTTCTATAGTACCTTCTCTCCACTCACCAGAACCAGAGCAACTGCATCTTCACTGTTAATTGATTAAACAAATTATTTCAGTTTCTCATTGAGATTATGCATGTATGTCCATGATTTTCCACACTTATCTCAGCCAATTAACAGACTAATATGAGACCACTTAATCCTCACAAAAGCCTACACATTGGAGAAAACAGAGTTGAGAAATGAACTTGCTTATAGGTGGAAAGGGACCGTAAGCTAAACAGAAACAAGTATCTTTTCTAATTAATTATCTAAAGCTCGGAGGGAAGGAAAATGAAAGGAGGCAAATTGTAAACCTGATGCTGGAAGCATTCCCAGCTGTAACGGTTCCTTCACTTGGTTTGAAACTTGGTCTGAGCTTCCTTAATTTGGCAGCATCGAACTACCACAACAGGGAAGTAACACAAATCGATAAGCAGATTACTATGTTTTCGATGGACCAAATGATAATACTCCTCTTCACTATCTCACAATGGAGCTTATGTACGGAAGACTAAAATACTACCAATATATACCTTCCCAAAACCTTCGTCTTTATCAACAAGGGTTGACGGTTTTCCCCTTCCGCCAGAAACTTCAACCTGTATGGTCCCTAAACTATTTGTAAAATGCAACACCGACTACATCAAATGGCAGATACACAAACAAAACAAAAACTATACTGACTACATCCTCACTTTAAACATTTCCCCCAATTCCAATCTGGTTCCACTAACCATTTTGAATTCCCCTACTGTTAGCTTCATCAATATAATACTCACCATCACACTTACCACTCTAGACAATATCCTCTGAACGAACTATCTACTGAAGACACAATTACTCTATTACTATTCAAGGAACGTTCCTTGATAAGTTCAATTAAGAGACAAGACATACAACTGAAATCGTTCCTTGATAAGTGTCTTATGTTATCCTTCCTTGGCTGGAACTAATCCTTCCAGCAAGGCTGTCTCACCTAGTGTACAAATGATGAGATGAACTGAACCTAGCCAACCACTCCTAGAATCAAGACCCTAACTCTTCAATCTTGGAGTACAAACTTGGTACAAGTATACTCTTTTAAGTTGGTCAATGTGGTGATAAAATCACTTATTGCTGCTGCTAGATCAGCTGGTACTTGGAAATAAAAGCCAAACCAAAGAAGACAAGAAAAGATCCCTATAACACGCAAAACAGCCCGAAGTTGGATTATGTTCCCAACTAGCTCACTGTCTAATTACTTATCACAACCCAATAACTAAATCACTATATTCTCTTATCACTGCCAATGATTGATAATATAATCTTTCCAATAGGTGAAATAGGGTTTAGGTTAATGAGAACTCACCACCAAGGAAGGCAGAATGAGAAGTCGGTTTGATGTACTACTTCAGGGGAAATGACCTATGAAAGAAGAAGCGCCTTATTAAATCGTCAGTACTGACTCCTAAGCAACGACAAGTAGGTGAAATCCAAATCAAACCCTAACCCTTACCATCAAAGAAGTTGAACGAGAAGTCGTCGACCGCCCCTCCGTCATCGGCGTAACTGCTTTCGGGAAATTGGCTGGCCGTCCAATACTCCAATCGGTTAGGAGGAGGAGGAGGAGGAAGAAGAATAAGAAGAAGAAGAAGAGTTGGCGATTGGCGAGGTCTAGGGTAAGCACGATTTAGGGTTCATGATCATGGAGTTCATTTTCAGGGAGAAATTCGGACCTGGGTTTTCCCCAGAGAAAGGCTCGTGCTTGAACTTGCCAAGCCTATAATTTTGTTCAAATAAATATATTTTTTAATTTTTTAAAAGACAATTAACAAAAATAACTAATATTTTATGTTAGCTAAATAAAAAATATGAAATAAATCTATACCTTCCGAAACATATATTACTACTTATAGAGACAATTATTGTAATTGTCATGGATTGATAGTTTTAGAGACTAATGTTACATATGTAAAGAAACTGTAGAGACAAATAAAATTTCATATAGAGACAAATAATGCATTAGTTCTCTTAGTTAACTTTAAATGACTAATATGCTAATTGTCTCTAAGTATTTGTTTCTATAGCCATGTTTTCTTATAGTGTGATATTAGTCTGCGGTTGGACGGTTACAGTTTCAGGAATGGATTTATTATGGGATGATCCATTTGTGAATTGGCGAGGTCACTATAAGATTGTCCAAAACAAGGTTGCTCTGCATTCAACGTTCACATCTATCATTGGCGTCGTCTAATTCGCTTCAAGTTCCAAGTGCCTCCAGGGAGTTATTTATCATTCATGTTGTAAATTCGTTTGGAGTAATGTTATTCCTTGGCGGCTTCAAGTTCCAAGTGCCTCCAGGGAGTTATTTATCATTCATGATGTAAATTCGTTTGGAGTAATGTTTCCTTCGTCGGCCGCCATTGCCGTTCCCCCTTCTATTGTCAACTTGTCGGTCGTATTCCCAGTCCTCTCATTATTGTGGGTTAATTAAGAAGTATATACATTTCAGCGGTTTTCTCCCTAATTGGGGTGTTCGACAGTTTTCTGTCGGAGCTTGCCGGAGGACCGCCGACCATTTCTGATTGTCGATTTGTGATCGAATACTGCAACTATCTGAAAGAAGTCTGAATAGTTATCGGGGAAATGAGTCGATTTGTTAACGGCTTTGTCCAATCAGCACCCATCGAAGTTGTTCTTCGACATGAGGAAGCAAGCAAATTCTAGCGAGATTTGCTATGCGGCTTTTTGCTAAGGAGCCGTCGCCGCCGATTCCACCCACTCTGATCCGTTTCCTTTCTCCTCTCCGTTCACTCCCCCCTCCCTTCTCATCTTCATTACTCAAGCCAGATGATCATGGAGAAGCGACCGTAGATTTCATCGACTCCATCACTTATTTTTCTTTTTGCAGAAGGCGGTTGATTTGGTAATTTTTTTCCAATTCTGCGTTTCAAGAAGGTGGTGGCCGTGGTTTGCGATGCCGGTGATGTTATGGATGCAACCATCAAGAACTCTCTCTTTGTTGTAGTTTTGGACTGGCGGTCGGTCATGTATGTATTGAAATATCAATCGGTGGTCAAGGACGCGGCACTAGCACTGGACAGTTCAAGTTTTTTCTTTATCCAGGTTTCAGACTACTTACATGTTTTCGTTTGATTTTTACCATTGCTGGTTTAGTTGATCGTTCAATAAACTTTTTTCTTTATGGGTTATTTGGATTAATTACTTCACTGAATCTATTTTGGATGCATGCATTCTCTGCCGAGATTTGGGTAGGTCTGAAGTTGACATTGAAGGAGATGTCACGGAGGTCTCGTGGGTGGTTTCGAACCGGTTCTTCCTCTCTAGGGATGGGGGTTCTCTCGTAGCGGACATTTGCAGCCTGCTTGACTCGCTTCCTCAGATCCGGCTTCTTGCGGTCCTTCGGCAAGTCTTCATGACAGCCCATTATGTGGCTCGTCTTGCACTTCGTAGCCTCCCAAGCCAGGGAATGGTAAACCTTACGGCTTGGGTGTGCCCTTACTTTTTTGAATGCATGGTTATCTCCAGCGCTCCTGCGGGAGTTATCTAAGGAAAAAAAAAATCATTAAATATAGTTCGACTCTTTGACTATTCTAATAGTTCAAATTTATTAAAGGTATTTAGGACTTTACACACATAATTTAATTTAAATATTTTATTATTATATTTAATTTAAATATTTTATTTCTTCTGGTGACTAGCCTTCGTCGCCGGTCGCCGATGACTTTTTCGGTGACCGATCGCCGTCGCCGACAATTTTTTCGGCAATGACAAGTTAACTAGTTAACCTGATTTTTACTAATAACTTGTTAACATGATTTTTTTATAGATAACTAGTTAACCTAGGTTTTTACACTTAACTAGTTATCTGTTGATAACTAGTTAACATGTTATTTTTGCTGATAACTAGTTAACGAATTAGCATAATTAGTTAATTGAATTGTTTGTCAACTAGTTATGTTATTTTTAATTAGTTAACTAGTTAACATCATGATTTAGATAACGAGTTAACTAGTTAACCAATCGAGTTAACTAGTTAACCAGTTGAGTTAACTAGTTATCTAATTGAGTTAACTAATTACCAAGTTATTAACTAGTTAACCAATCGTATTAACTAGTTATTCAATTGAGTTAACTAGTTATCCAATCGAGTTAACTAGTTAACCACTAATTATCAAGTCGTTAACTAGTTAACTTATCGAGTTAATTAGTTAACCAATCAAGTTAACTAGTTATCTAATCAAATTAGCTAGTTAACCAATTAAAATGTTTTCTATCTGTTAAAAAAATTCAAGATGTTCTATGAAGCACTTATCATAGCTTTCATTCCCTTGCCCACCACTCCAATTCTTATTCATCTATATATCATTAGCCAATCAAATCTCAATTAACCTCCATATTAAATACAAAAGATCCAGATTAAGAAATTACACCTATAGCTATTATAATATAGGACAAACATACATTGTAGGCTCTGTTACTGTACTCGTCAACTATATTGCAAAATCTAACACCTCAATCTCTAGTGCCCGGTGCTCCAGGTTAACCAGATTAATTATAGCAGCAGAGGAGTCATAGATCTGATGCTCAAAATTAGTAGTTAGGCTCCTATCTCCAGGGAAAACACCTCTACAATAGTTCTATTGTAATGGGATCTTCTTCCACACATCTATTTGACTGAACTCGCCAATTTGCAGCAGAGGTCGTATGAGATTTGAAGGGCGATAATCGATTCCTCGACGAACAACATTTGAAAGAGACTGAATAGCCTTGGTGCTCCTTCAAGATCCTCCTTGCCAACGGACATCTCGAGTCCTCCGTCCCCTGCCTTCCATGTCTCCATCAATCAATCCACTTAAATAGCTTGCTCTCTCTCAGCTTTCCATTCCATTTAAATAGTAGCAGCAGTATGACATGGTTATCAAAGATGAAACATGTGGTGGTGTGAGTTTTTGTATGACGTGGAGGAGTGGATTTCCGTTCTTCCCTCCACATTGAAACAACAACAAAATTATACAATCGAACGATTAGATTACCTAGATAACAACCGTGTGACTGATCATAAATCAAATTTAGTGATATGTAAAAAAATAATATATTAATCACCTAGAAGGTTTCTTATGCGATTGCCCAAAAGGAATTAGAAGATCAAATAAGAGAAAACTAAAAAATTAGTTAGAAGCAAACCAAACAAGCACCTAGTCAAAAAAGCATTCCTCACTAACCAAGCTCTAGATGTCTTCTAAGCCGGAGGCTGGTAAACCTTACGCCTTGGATGAATATTAAAAATGAATACATAATTATCTTCCAATATTTTACGAGAGTTACCTGAGGGTAAAAAAAAGTCATATTTTTTTTTGCCTGAGCTTGTAAATAATTTTGTTTGTTTAGTGATTGTGAGCAGTAACCTGTAACCTCGATGATTATTACAATTTGGTGATATAATGTGAAAATATTTAAAAAAAAAAGTAAATCATTTTAGTAGTTAAATATAAATTTATTTACTCGTGTGTGCGAATTACCAAAAACTATCAAGCGCCGAAAATATTTACCTTTTGATCCTAATTTTTTTAAAACATAAAAAACTTCAAGCGGGAGTGCTAGACTGCGCCGTGCGACTATGAAGAGAGCAAGACTCACCACGGCGACCACCGTCACCGTCAAACCGCTGGCGGCTCCCCTGCCTCCGACGCCGCCGCAAACCACACAAGCTCTCATCATGAAACCTAGAAGAGCAATCCCGAACCATCGCGCTGCCGTCGTCACTACTGCAACTGCAGTATCGAACTCCATAGCGTGGTCCCCGCTTAACCTAAGCCAGTCGGAACTCTATCTCCCGCTCACATTCCCCACTGGACAGACCTTCCGCTGGAAGAAAACCGGCGACCTCCAGTACACCGGCGCCCTCGGCCCTCACTTGATCTCTCTCAAGCACCAGGAGGACGACATCGGCGACGTTTATTACCACGTTCATCGGACGCCGTCGCAATCCGACGCGGAATCAGCTCTCCGTGACTTCCTCAACTTCGAGGTCTCCCTCGCCGAGATTTGGCGGGAGTTTTCAGCCTCCGATCCGAGATTCGCGGAGTTGGCGATGCAACTGAAAGGAGCTAGGGTTCTGAGGCAGGATCCGTTGGAGTGTTTGGTTCAGTTCCTTTGCTCATCGAACAATAACATAGGACGGATTACTAAGATGGTGAACTTCCTCTCGTCCTTGGGGAGCACTTGGGGACCGTTGGGGGTTTCGAGTTTCATGAGTTCCCTTCTCTGGAGAGGTTGGCTGTGGTTACTGAGCAGCAGCTTAGAGAAGCTGGTTTTGGTTATAGGTTAGTTGATAGATACTACTAATTCTTCTCATCTGAATGCAATGTGCTGCTTGATCAGATTAACATTCGTTTCTGTTGAGCTTAGCTTGGTTGGTTCTGTTGTTGTTGCATTCGATCAGGGCGAAGTATATTACTGGGACTGTAGATGCTTTGCAGTCAAAGCCTGGAGGAGGTGCAGAGTGGCTTATATCTCTGCGTAAATTGGTGTTGCAAGATGTGATTGATGCTTTGGTTACTTTACCCGGAGTTGGTCCGAAGGTGGCGGCGTGCATTGCCCTCTTCTCTCTTGATCAACACCATGCCATTCCTGTTGATACCCATGTGTGGCAGGTCTGTGAGGGTTCCTTTTGACAAACTTAATACGATCAGAATAAGTCTAAAACATTAGTTAGTTCTTTTAAGCTTTTAAACGTCTCTGGGGTTCATGAACGCTCTATACTTGTGCCAGAATCTATTTTCATGATCCTGTTCCGGAGACCAGCAACTATTGGTTTCTGGAACGAAGTGTGGCCAGTAGACTGATCAATTCTAGATGGTATAGTGGATGAATAAGTTACCTTGTATTGGAAAGTCCATTGAAGCTAATCTCAATGTTTTGAGATTCTTTTATAAGCCTGGATTTCGTGTGGTACTGGCCTGTCGTTGGCTTGTTCTTGTAGAGATGTTTTCAGTGCTGCTATGGGATGATAATGTTTCTTCTAATGCGAACCTATTCTGGTTCTTTGGGTTTGCAGATTGCGACAAGATACCTCCTACCTGAGCTTGCAGGTACAAAACTGACGCTAAAGCTATGCAGTCGTGTTGCTGATGCATTCGTGATGAAATATGGAAAATATGCTGGCTGGGCGCAGACTTTACTTTTCATAGCTGAGTTGTCTCCACAGAAAGCTCTTGTCTTGTCAGATTCAGGATCCCCTAAGCAGACTAAATCTGTGAAAATGGACAAGAAATCGCAGAAACGTGAGATAGTTGTTTCCTTACAAGTGATTGGAGTATCTTTGCCAAACCTTCTGTTCCTTGCAGCAGCTTACATGCTTCTTCTTTTTTCATGAATGAAATTGCAGGTCTCAAATTTGAGTAATGGATAGGAAGTGTGGTTACCTATGTTGTCAGGACTACTTCCAACCGTGATGGTCAACTTTGAGTTTGGAGATGACCGAGTGGTAGTCCTCTTATGTATAGGTAAACCATCCATGGTCTTGATCTAACTGTTGTATTCGTTCAGAGTGTTGGCTTTGAATTGCCTTCCTCTAACCTTCTCTGTTTCTTCTATTCAATGTACTTTTTTCATTCAATGCTCTCTCTTTTATATTTCCATGTTCGATAAATCTTTCAATTTTTCTTTGCCCCTTAGCCTTGTAGATGTGAAGGAAGCAAGAAATTAACTCTGTACTATTCTGGTGTTCAGTAATACCATTGCTTGCAATGTTGTTTATATGTCTCTTGTAATTTAGATGGGTTCGTTGCTAAGAACTCAAGAGTCTGCTCATTGAATAGCCGAAGCATGAATCTATCTATGGAAATAGAAAGATACAGAGGCAATGTGCCATGTTTACATTTATCTCATCCCTATACAAGGAAAATCCATGTCAAACTGTCACCTAATTGTAGCAGAAGCTAGAGGAACAAAATTGAGATCTTGATGCTATCTAATTAAAATTGAGACTACTCAGTATCCCTCAGCCTGCAGGGAAATGGATTCCTTTGATATATTTACTGGATTCCGCACCCTAAAGAAGTGTCCCAACTTTTCAATGTCATGAGCATCGGGCATCAACCAGCAGAGCTTTAGTGATTCCTGGACATGGATCGCCACCGAAATTTTGTTTTGAGAGGCTTATGGTACAGTCCTTCTTCCCTACACAAGCCTGAGAAAGTATTTCACTGTTAGGGTACTGCAAGTCAATAGAGAATAAAATGTATACCTTCATGATTTAATATTTATGTGTATGAATGCTCATTTCTGGGAATTGAGTTCATGTTAGAATTATGTGGTTTAGTTGCTGGGAATTACGAAAGACCTGACTAGGAGTTTTTGCAATTTGTTCTAGAACATGTAAAGTATAAATAGCATATTCTGCTGGACTTGAGAAGAAAGCATTTAAACTTAGAGCAATTGAAATCTTGTTAAGAAACTGTGAATTGCAGAAATGAAGCATACCTTCTCTACAATGTGTCTAGAACTAGGTGAGTGACAGTTGCTGAAGGCATAGCTTTTGCAATCACCCAAAGGAGCTCCAAAACTTGCAAATATTATATTGGATATTGTTTGGTTTTGAGGGCAGCTAAGCTGGACCATGGATACGTGGGATTCAGAAGCATACTGACAAACTTTGGTAATTGAAACAGTGTTTACTGTAATCCCTGGTGGTAACCCTGTTTCTTCTTCCAGCAAAACTAACAAGTTCCCTGTTGGTTTCAGGAAAGACCGAGGGATGTGATACCTGAAATATTAGTTGAGGCATTAACTACTGATTCTGGAAAAGCCTTCAATAGGAAACATGTAAGCAAACATAAGATAACTGTTTTTTTTGGAATAACCTCTTGCATATTGGATTCCCTAGGGTTTTTGGGTGTTTTAATCATATTCGACTATGAGATACATGTACGGTTATCTTTTGCTTTTGGACTGTAGCTTAGAGATACAAGAATTAGTCAAATGAGAGCTAGAATCAGGTTAAAGGTTACCCTGAGAACCTAAAGCGTTAGTATTTTAAGACTCAGGAGTGTTGATGCGATAAGCTCAGGCTGCCTTCTTGTAGGATCTAACTTATTTTTTCTGACTACTTGAATAGGATATGAGAATAACATCAGCATAGCAATTTGTCTTGTTTTCAATCCTTGAGGATTCAGTAGGCATTCATTCAGGAAAGGCCGTGTTCAACCAGTTATACTGTAAGTCAAATTAGTATGTCAAAATGATGAATGCATACGACAAACCATGTTTGTGAAGGCTGTCCTTTCGGAGTACGGTATGACATCCAATATCTGCCTATACTTTGTCCATTGACCCAAGCTTCACCTTTCCCCATGGAGCTTAGGTCCAAGGCAACTGGATCACTGCCTGTTGGTGCATCAAAATGTGTCTGCCAATAAGGCAACAACAGATTAATAAAGTCTTCTTCCAAAGTTGAAAAGATTGCATATGTGCTAGACAAACTAGGCGTATCAACTGATATTAGGATAGATACTTTATCGTGTCAATCTTTCCATCAGATCTGAATTATCAACTATTGCAAGATAGCTGGTAATTCCACTTTTGTACCTTGTACCATGTAAGTGAACGATGAACGGAGCTACCAAAACCATTCCACTGAACTCTATTTTGCCCATCATCTCTGTAAATCTGTAGCCTCTCTCCTAGCAAACCAATCTGTTACAGAAATAGGATAGTAAGATACAAAATATGAAGTGTAAGTGAGAATGTGCCAGGATTTCTAGGTATGTATGAGACATAAACAGTGCAGCTTGCTAAGGAAAGGCTAGAAGTACCTGATAACCCCATGAGTAGTTGGTGAAATCTTTGTTTTGAGTGCTGACTCTACGTAGTCCGGCAACCTTACGCTCAAGGTATGCTCCTGAATCCTATATAGCAGTTCAATTGTCCTGTTATGTTGTGTAGGTTATGACCTTTTAAAGCTTCAAAGGCCTATGTGAAGAAACACTAGTTCGAGATGAATTGTCTTCTCTTTTGTTAGTTTTCGAAAATAAAACACTACTCCATCGTCATTAAAGATATTGCTACATTTGACTTGTAGTTGTAAAGATTATCAGCCAGTATGATATCATTTGAGTTTTACGGCGTAATTGCAAGTACCGGAAATCCAACTGTTGCGCTAAGTAAGGCAATGTTGTTTACTCCTTCCTGTAGGTCAATTGGTTCCTCCATAACAAAGGCTCGTTGCGTATGACTTCCATGTGCAGACCCTACATGTTGATCAATTTAAAAAATCGTCATTGATTGAGGAAATGCTAAGCATTAGGACTTTAAGTTAAGGGACATAGAAGCCTATTACCTTTATGTACTCCGTTGACATATGCATGCAACACATGTCCATGTGAATGGACATTAAGCATGGATTTTGTGTTTGTTGAATTGAGGGCGAACCTGCAATTCCAAAGTCCGCCGGTGTACTCAAAACTGCTGCCAATTTCACTTAACTTGTTACTTTAAGTGGCTGTTCGTTGAACTTTACCTCAAAGTATACCATAGGTAGTCAGAGGTGTCCTTTGTCGTACTCAGTTGATCCAACAGTTTGTCTGCTCTGATTGCAGTGCTGTCAAATTTAGGTATGGTTTCTTTATACTCTTGCCATTTCTCAGTTGAACTTAACTTTTGTCTTAGTATCATTGATCGTGTATTCCTCTGTGTTGTTAGCTGTTCGAACAGTCAGATTCAGAAGATAGTGAAACTAATGATTAGTAAGGCTTCTAATCAGTTAAATGCTGTTGTAGTGTATGTGTGTCACCTTTGCTGTGTTGAAAGCAACAGTCTTGCAGTCTGGTAAGATGCTTATTGATCTCCGGGCAGTGCGTATGTAGTGTTCTGGAACATGACTCTGGCAACTTGTGTCCTGTTCTTATTTACCAGAAAGGCTGTACATTCCCCTGAAGTTCCTCTAAAAACGTAAGCCTAAAAGAAAGGAATGGCAAGGAAAGTGAGAAAGGTATGGACATGACACCCTTTGGTAAGAAATCATTTAGTTTTCGAGCTCTTAGTTTTTGCTTACATCCTGTTGTGGACCTAAAGGGAATGATTGCTGAACTCCGGTAAGCAGAGCCTGTGAGCATGACTTGATTATCGCATGTAGTTCCTTAAGATGACCCCATTTAGGCTGCCTGATTAACCCTGAAAAAACATCAGATCATTAGAAAGTTGGCATTTATTGTTCCGAAGGTAGTCCAGTAATAAGTTTGATAGGATAGACTCTACTTAGACAACGAACCGTATTCGTCTATAGGTGCTTCATCATAGTAACTTGTTGTCACATAAGCAGCAGCATGTCTTCCAAAAGTTGTTCCTCCATGATACTAGCAGTAGGAACTTCTATTGTTAGTCTGTTTTGCTCATTCTAGCTATTAAAATTCTTGACTATGAACTAGGAATATGATGAATGATTTTCATACCATGTAATAGTTTACATAACTTCCTTTCCTGGCCATGAACAAGGCGACATGAAACGCTATGTCTTGGGCTGTTCTCTTTTTGGTTTCATTACCATATACCTGCAAGCTTCAGTCAGAAGAAGAGAAAGCTTAGTTGACATGTTTCAATGGCGAATGTTAGAATTACATTGTACAGTTAAGTACAACTGCTTTGGACTTACAAACTTGTCCAGTTTTCTGTCCACATGGATGGCTTATTAGGCGAGTTCGGTCCGTTAAACGTTTGATCACATTTATATCCGTTGCATGTATTGATCTGCATAAATGGAGTGCATCAATTATGTGACGAACATCGATTAAAATGACCCGAATCTCGTTTCGCAGGCCCCTTGGAAGTCGCTAAATTCGTCAGGATTTTCGAGAACAAGGAACTAACCACTGGATCCGGGGCATCGTCTTGCTTGCACATCACCCAAGGGACACCAGTCTGAAGCCGAACCGCCATTCCTGCAGCCCAACGAACATATGAAGGTCCTTTATCACCGAAAGCTGATTCTACAGTCTGGTACTCGTTCTCGACCTGCACGTTTTTACATTAACGATATTCGAAATCATTCCCAAGTTTGTGAACTCTACCCTATCTATTGTTGTTCATTTGAATCCCAAACCTGTGATAGTATGATTGGACCGCCCTGCGACGCATACAGATTCTCTGCTTTCATCATGTTCACTATCTTTCCTACGTATCTTTCCATGTGTTCCTACAGAATGAACAATCACAAGCATACGTTTCTCTTAGCATATCTGAATGTCTGTCTATTGCTTCCTTCTGAAAATCGAACTAACTACCTTGAACGGTTTGTTGTCCGATCTAAACACAATGCCTGGAACACCATGCAACCAGAACGGCAGCCCCCTGAAATCAGAACCCGACGAGACATACCAGTTCAAGGTCCCAATACAAAATACCAAGTCCGAACTGCCAGGTACATTTCAGTTTCAAGCGACATTGTATGAATGTTTGTTTACCCGTAAGTCCATTCGGACTCGATGAAGGGTCCGATTCGGAGAGTGACATAGAGTCCCTGAGCATGGATTTCCTTGATGAATCTTACAATGTCTGCTCTTCCACTGAAATCAAACTGTGTTTTTTGCAGACAACAGTTGGTAGGCAGCAAAATTTTCCTTCACAAGGGACAGAAAGGTAAAATTACTAATGCTGACCTGTCCTTGTTGGGGTTCATGCAAGTTCCAGAACACGTACGTTTGTATAACGTCTAACCCTCCTTCCTTGGCCTTCGATATTAACGATGGCCACATCTGAACAAAAAATCAATTGGCAAACATTATAATTTATTCTTTATTTTGGCATCATTCTTTATTTATTTTACCACATTTTTCTTTAATAATATAATAATTTGTACATATAATTATATATAATAGAATGGGATGAGTTTGGGTTTTGGTTAATTTTGAATTGCGTAGTTGTTTTGGATCTGAATTTGGGGTGGAACTGAGTAATTTTGTTGCATTTTTAAATTCTTTAATTTTTGTCTCTAAATCTAATTGCCCCCGAGTCTTTCCAATATATTCGGAATTGAATTTCTCCTGCCGTTCAAATCTAGCTCCAGCAGGAATATGAAATTCCATTTTGAATGAAAAGGAACGTAATTAAATTCCTTGTTTTTCAATGTAAACACGGTATGAAATCATATGGAAATAAGCAATTTAATTCTATTAAAAATATATATGGTGAAAAAAGAGGAGAAAGGCAGGAACGTAACAGTGGGCCGTGGCAGTTAGGTTACGTACGTAAAAGAACATTGGGCAGAGAAAGGGCGGGAATCCAGAGCATCGGCCAAACTTTTTCTGTTTTGTTCTTCATCGCCCAATAAAATAATAATAATAATAAATAAATAAAAATATGGTGGAAAATGAGTGGACTATAATTTTAATTTACAAAAAACAGCAAAAATTATAGAAAATTATCTTGATCGGGATCTACTATTGTGAGGACTCATTAAGAGTCCTTACAGTCTTTATAGCCGTTTGATGATGATCCTAATCTAACTGCGGGGAACCAGGTATGGTAAAGGGAGAAAATGAGGTAATTAATTAAAAGTGGAACCAAAACGAGAATTAAAAAAAATGCGTACCAATTAAGAAATTTACCCTAATACCAATTTTATATCAACCAATGGATCTCTATTTAATAAATTACAGGTGTAGATAAGTGTCCTTAACATTAGTAATTGCCTCTCGATCAAGTGTTTTTAAGATATGGATACATCGACCATGATGTGTATAGGTCCAAAAGTAGTTATTTTGTCTCGTAACTAGTTACATGAATCAAATTCGGTTCCTCGATTATGTGATAATGGATGGATATGAACAACACTATGCATTGTACTTTGAAACATAATTTCACAAGGTTATTATTTGAAACAGGAGCTAGAGATGTCAAACGAGCAGGTTGAGCTAGTTACAGACTCGATTAAAATTGGTTGCATGTTGCTAGTCAATTAAATTGCTTGATTTACACATTACATGTCAATCAAATCATAAATCACTATAGATAATGAATTCATCATTTTTTTAAAGTTTTTTTCAAGTTATAGCTTGCTTAATTACAATCAGTTTATTAATTTGGATGTTGAGCTAAGGTTGGACCGGGTCGATTCAGGTTTTTGACCACTCTAAACCAAAATTGCAATGGACAGGCACACAATCTATACTACCAATCGACTAATTTTGAACCCTAAATCAAAGAACCAGAGAGCAATTAGGCGGATGGTCGACGGCGGCCGGAGAAACATATAAAAAGATTAAAAACATACCTCGGGAGTGCTGCGGGGATAATGGATGGAGCCGGAGAACAGAATCCGGTGGTGGCCGTTGATGATCAGAGACCTTCCGTCGTAGCTCACTCCTTTGGTAGTAGCATTCCCAGCAGCTGCTCGATCGTCAATTCCCGCCGCCTCAATTCCGATAATCGCCGCCGCCAATATTATTATCATCAGCGTGGCCGCCGCTGTCATCGTAATCGGACCGTTTCTTCTAATTTCTACAGGCCGATATTCAGAGAAGGAAGAGAGAGAGAAGAGGAAGTGAAGAAGAAGAAGAAGGAGGAGAATTGAGAACTTCAACTCCGGCTAGCTACTTTTACTACTCTTCTGGTTCTATTTCATTTATATTATTTAGGTAAAATAGCAGTTTGCCCCCTCTACTTTTCCAACTTAACAAATATCCCCTTATACTATAAATCGCTGTTTTTACCCCTCCTACTTCGACTAGTTTTTCGTTTTGGTCCTTCAGTTTCGACTTTCGTCTTTTGAATATTGAACGGCAAAAAGAGAGATATCGAAGGTAAGAGACGAAGAGTTGGGCAGGGCCACGAAAATGTAAGAAATCTTGTACAGTGACGGAGCTAATAGGACTTCACCAGGACACAACTCAACTCTTCTTCGAGTATCAACCTTTAAGAATGTGAATTAAATTCACATATGTTAGATAAAAGCACCTTTTTTTTTTTAGAAATACAACTCAATAATCTTATAGATCCTGTCAATTTGTTCAAGTTCGTCGAACTGGCTTGGACCTGATGTTGATCTTGTTGCATCGAAAATCTGCTTAAGTCATGACATGTTTTCACATGTCTAATCGTCTATTTAACCATCTATTCAGAGTCAAACCGGTTTAACCAACTGGTACGATATGTTATCCAAACCGAAATCATGATAATCATTCACATCATATATAATATTATATATTTCCCAATTACAATGTATGAGTGTTTGTACGAAATGGGTTTAGCTGTTTCCTTGTTAATTCGGAGTTACCAAATTGCTAGTTTTTTTTTCACAAGCTTCCAACGCAAAAGCAATAAAAAGCCAAACCGAACTCAATATACAATATTAACAAAAATAACTAATTCAACGTTAATATCAAGTTAACAATCACTAAATTTAGCCAGTTTGGTTAAGGGTTAACCAATGAGCTCATTGGTTAACCCCTACATAATTTGAAAAGATGAAGCTCGAAGTTCATTGGAAGGCACAAAGTTGTCCACTCCTACTTTCATCACTAGGTAGTGAAAAATTTTGAACTTAGAGAAATTACACATCTTGGATATTGATACGTAATGATATAAGAGAATCTATATGTCTAAATGGTAAGCCTAATTCGTATGTGATTGAATTACAAAGTTGTACTAATTATTTATGATGGTTACTGATCAATCATTCGTACACGATTTTATGAGGTTTGCTTCATTTCCCTTGAAGAACCATTAGTTGTGTTAATTTAAATAATTCTCAACTTTCATTGGTTTCTTCTCTGTAAAAGAACACTATATCATGTCTCTATTCTTGAACGCACTTATTTTCGTAGAGTATCATAAGTATGGAAACATTTATAACTATAGTCGCTGTAAGATTGAGTGTTTGCATGGAAATTCTTGCATTAAAATGATCTCTTTAAAATTTTCAACTTGAAGAAAATGTTGGATGTCCGCGTTGGAATTATTAGACAGTGATCAATGGTGAACGGAAACGAAATTGTAGAGTTTGGAATAGAATATTTTTTAGAGAGGCTTTCAACTTATTCCAACCGTAGAATCGTCTCTGTTGAGTCAAAGGAAGTCAATGCTCGTATTTCTCATGTGGGGTTTGGAGCTTTGTGGAAGAGTAGGAACAACTCTAAATATTTTTCATAATTCTTATTTTTTGTCTCAATTATTCAAATATTTTTATTGTTTTTTGAAACCCCCAAATTAAGTGGTTTATGTATTGAAAAGGACATGATTTGTAATTTTTTTTTTGACTGAAAATTCGATAATATTATTCATCCTCTAAGGGGAAAGCTTCTTACAACAAGTTACATATGTCAGAAGTGAAAGGCTAGTTGTAAGGGAGGTTATCCACACGAGCTGCTTTTGCCACCCAGTCTGCTGCCTTGTTAATCCTTCGGGGAATAAAAGCTAAGGAGATTCGATCTTGAACAAGGAGGATGCTTTCCATGAGCAGAAGCCATGCGTAGCATTCCCAAGGCCAGGCCGATCGGCCTTTCCGAAGAGCATCAACGAGGACAAGACAGTCAGATTTCACTTTTGTTCTCATGCTCGACTGCGCCGCTAACCTCAAGGCCACAAGGAGGGCCTTAGCTTCCGCCACCACAGCGGATGAACAAACAAGCTTCCCCGCCCTTCCATCGGTCACCTGCCCATGGGCGTTTATAATGATAACCCCATATCCCGCCGCAGACGTAGTCTGATCAAAAGAGCCGTCACACACAATAACTTGTTGATCTAGTTCTATAGGCGGTGGTCTAGGTACCGTGCAAGGTATGGAGGGGGAAGTAGGAATGTGAGATATATTCGCTCTCTGAATCATCTGGGACCACTCCTCACACAGTCTTCCCGCAATAAGGATAATAGTGTCAGTGAGAGGTCTTACATTGCCAAAGACTTTCTCATTGCGAGCTCTCCAAATACCCCAGAGAATAGATATGCATCTCTTAACGTCCACGGGACTTGTTCCATTAGAAGCTGCTTGCAACCACACTAAGATGTTGTCGTCCTCCTCGGGTTTAACCAGCTCTGGATAGGTCCTATCCCAAACCTCAGTAGCCACATTGCATAGGAACAAACAATGTATAATGGTTTCCTCGTGTTGGAGGCAGATAGGGCAAAGAGGCGACGCCGCACATTTCCTTCTGGATAGATTCGTATTAGTTGCGATGGCATTGCGAGCAACTCGCCATAAGAAGAAAGAGTATTTGGGCGGGACCGGGATGCGCCACATCCATTTCCAGATCTCTGTGTCCAAGTGTCCTAGATTGTCCCCATAGGAGCTTACCAATGAAGACCTAAGGGTATGGTAGGCAGATTTGACAGAAAAATTGCCTCTCTTATCAAAATGTCATACCCACTGATCAGGGTGAAGGGTTGGCCCAATAGGGATCTTTAGAATTTCCCTAACCTCCTCGGGTGAGCAAGAGAAGGATAGAGCTTCATTGTTCCAATTCTTCTTGTCTTCCGTTAGCCACTCACTAGCCAGTGTATCGTTAGGGGTTGAGGATGAAAGCTTGAAGTTCTCTAATGTTGGGATCCAAGGGTCCACTCCTACTCTAATCGTCTCCCCATTGACTAAATTTTTTCTTGCTCCCATCTTCAGGACTGTGCGAGAGTCACATAAGCTAGCCCAGATCCAAGAGGGCGATTTTCCTTTTTGTGCATTGAGGAAATCTGTGTTACTGAAGTACATGCCCTTTAGCAATCTCGCCCAGAGCTGGTTCTTCTCCTGTATCAGCCGCCATCCTTGTTTTGCTAAAAGGGCCATATTGAAGATATGAAATTTTTTGAAGCCTAAGCCACCTTCGCTCTTTGGTTTTGTTAGGATGCAGCCTTTTGTCTAGTGAATCGTTTTCTTTGACGACGACCCTCCCCAAAAGAACGCACGAAGCCGGGAATCCATCTTATTTGTCAAATCTTTTGGGAGTAAAAAACATGACATGATGTAGGTAGGAATGCTCTGGTAGACTGCCTTGAGGAGTGTTTCTTTTCCTCCATGGGATAGGCACTGGCTTTTCCATGATTGTACAATGGCCTCCATTCTTGTTAATAAGAATCTGAAAACCTCCTTCTTCGAACCTCCCCATTCCGACGGTACTCCCAGGTATTTTCCAAATGTGCGGTTCACCTGAAAATCAAGACCTTTTGAGATTTTGTCCTGAAGGGTACTAGGAGTGTGTCTGCTGAACATGATGGCCGATTTTTGATTGTTTATTGTTTGCCCCGTCAGGTTGGCGTAAGTTTCCATGGTCTTCTGGATGTTAATTGCTTCAGTGACTGAGGCCTCTCCAAACAGGATTGTGTCGTCCGCAAATAGAACATGTGTAAGCGTCGGGCATCTTCGGTTGAGTTTAATCCCTTTGAGCCTTCCTTGTGTCACTCCTTTGTCTATGAGGAAGGATAGAGTGTTGGTGAGGATAATGAAGAGAAACGGTGATAGCGGGTCGCCCTGGCGGATTCCTCGGGACGGGGTAAAGGTTTCTGTTGGGTTACCATTTACCAAGATCGAGAATCGCACCGTCTTAATACACTCGTTTATCCAGTCACACCAGATCCTGTTAAATCCCATAGATTGAAGGATTTTCCTTAGACCTTCCCAGTCCACCATATCATACGCCTTCTTCATATCAAGTTTCATCATCATATCCCATTGAAACTTGCTTGCTCAGTTCTTAAAGTGATGGATAACTTCGTGTACAATCATGATGTTGTCTTGGATGGCCCTACCGCTGGAGAAGGCCGCTTGCAAGTCCGAGACAATTATTGGGATCCACTTTTTTAGTCTGGAGGCTAGGATCTTGGAAATAATTTTATAGTTAAAATTGCAGCAACTTATCGGTGGCCAATTTCCTCAGGATTTTGAATTTTCGGGATTATGACTATGTTGGTATCGTTCCACCCTGTAGGCATGCTGGTGGTTCTGAAAAATCCACGAATTTCTTCACACACCTGTTGTCCTAGAACCGTCCAATATTTCCTATAGAAGTGGCCCGAGAAACCATCTGGTCCTGGCGCTTTGTTGGGAGCCATGCTGAAGACAGCTGTCCTAATCTCTTCATCAAGGAACGGTCTAGTTAGTTCATCATTCGTCTCATTTGTAACCACACATGGGATCTCATGGATCAAGTCATAGTCTGGTTGCCTGTCTGGTGCCGTGAAAAGGTCCCTGAAGTAGTCCATAATGTGAGACTTCAACTCTACCTCGTTTTCTAACCACCGATTGTCATCCTTTTTCAATTTTGTAATGTGGTTATTGAGCTTCCTTTGAGTTGTGGTGGCATGAAAGAAATTTGTATTCCTGTCTCCAAACCGCAACCAGTTCACTCTCGCTCTCTGATGCCAGAAGAGTTCTTCGCTCCTCCAAGCCATATCAAGTTAATGGAGTAGACTCCGCTCTACCCTTACCACCTCATCATCTCTCACCCTATCCGCAAGTTCTCCTATTTGTCTCTGCAATTTCTGAATTTCCATCTTTGCATTGTAGACATTCTTCCTACTCCATCTCGTAAGGTCCTCTTGAAGGCTGTTTAGGTTGTTTTGGGTTGGCACATTCTTGTTCCAGTTAGCTCTAACTAGATCATCACATTGAGAAAATTCATACCACCTTCTGTCAAACCTAAAAGGAGCTCTATCCCTACGCGGTTTATATATCATCTCAAGTCGGAGCGGACAATGATCAGAGCCAATGATGGGTTCGTGAAAAAGCTTTGCCGTATCAAACTTGCGTATCCATTCCTGCGTACATAGCCCTCTATCAAGTCGTTCTCTAATATTTCTGTCTCCCATATGGAAGTTGGTCCACGTGTAGCGTTGCCCGGTAAAACCTATATCCATAAGGCCATTGTTAAAAATAAACTCCTTGAAGGGAATCGTGCTTTCATTTCTAATGGGAAGGCCTCCTACTTTTCTGATCCATCCACAACGGCGTTGAAGTCTCCCATAATCAACCAAGCATCCTCCATGGAGCTCCGGAGAGAGCTTAGAGTTTGCCAAAAGTGAGCTCTAGCGTAGGGATCGTTAGGAGCATGGACAAACGACAAAAAGAAAGGCGAAGTTCCATTGATTGAAAGATCCACAAAGAAATCATTACAATCTAATACATCCACATTAAGATTTCCTACCCACCAAAGAGCAAGCCCCCCACTTTGACCTATAGGGTCACGGTACCAAAACTTTGGGTATTTTGCTTGTCTTCTTTTTTTTTCTAACAAATCTCTAGGATTTCTAGTCTCCGAAATAAAAACGATAGAGGGGCTAAACTTACTAATTAAATCACTAAGATACTCTCCTGTAAGAGGGGGCCCAATCCCTCTACAGTTCCAACATAGTATCCTCATGGCTCCTCCGGTGGCTTTCGGGTATCCACCATCCCATCATTTGCTCCGTACATTGCCCTTGAGGATTGTCCAACCTCAAACCCATAGTGGTTGAACCAACTCGTTTGGTTCATTGGCTCCATAGGTACGTAGGGAGAGACCGCTTCATAATTCTGAATCAGCTCATTGTCGCCCATCCCTTCTAGCCGATCAGTTTCCATGCTTGTAATCTGAACAGGGCTCATCTCCTTTGGCCCATTCCAAGCACTCATTGGCTGAAGTTGTAGAGGAAGAGAGCTTGATATTTTAAATTGGTGAATTATCATAAAACAATTTACAATTTAATTTCTATATGAAGAAAAACAAAAAGGGTATTTGTATGTGCTAAAAACATATTCTTTGTGTGCTCTATCTTACTACATGTATGGGTAGATAATAAAACTACAAATGCAAAAAAAAAACTATTTTTTTTATATTGCATTGGTACAAAATAATGATTTCTGGGGTTAGTAAAATCATTGTTCTATTAGTTATACGGTTTGTGCTACGAAATACGAATATTGCACATTAAAAAAATATCGTAATAGATATCAATAACTTTTTTATATACATGCTAAAATAAAATATCTTTACATGTATATATACACCAGATGGGATTACGAAAAAAGCTGAAATGTTTATATACGTTTGTAAATGATCATAAGATATAAACATAATAATATAACATATTATATATATGTTATATATAACATATGTATGATAGTATCAAAAGTATTTAAATAACACAACCATCATCTTTCAATCCAAAAAAAAGAGTAAATAAAACCCACTAACACAATGATGGCCAATTGAAGGGCAACAAAACTAGAGACACTAATCATACCTAAAAAATGGCAATACTATGGTTATAAAGTATGACTTTCTCCTACATATATACAGACTTGATCTCTATATTCGTGTCTAATCGGTTATTAATCATACAATAGTCTATATGATCAACTAAATGCAGTTCTCTAGCTACTATCAACACAAAACTCTACACAATGCTCATTATATACAAACTTGATCTCTATATTCATGTCTAACCGGTTATTTGATATCATACACAATGCTCACTAATCTTCTAGTAATTTTTCCATTATAATGTTTTAAATATGAAAAATCTACAAATTCTATATCATGGTCTAACCATGAAATTTATAAATGAAACGAATTATCTAGAAAAGTAAATAGCTCAAAACATTTTATCATATTAAACTTACAGGAGAAAGATGATGTGATTCCCCAAATTCATTGTGGGAGGTAAGAATCTCAAGTAGCAGTCAATCAAGAACTTATCGCTCGACTTCTCAATTCGAACTATGAACCAAATAGTCAAACTAGAAAGACAAAAACAAAAACAAAATGAGTTAGATAGTAATTCAATCAAAGTAAAACATTAATGAAAATAAATAAATAAAAATACTTACAGAGTCTCCGCTACGATCCCAAGAGTTGTAGTCACCATGCCGAAATAAAACCAGGTGACTACTTTCAATTCGAAAAACAAAAATGTAATTTTTTATCATTGGGCTGATATATCGCCACAAAGATTGGCGACATAGATTTATCGTCAATCAGAATGGTGACCTACACGATGGGTGGTCTTCCTGAAGAGGCGTGTACATCGTCATTCTGATTGGCGATAAACCTTGTCACCAACCTTTATATATATAATCATACTAAAGAAACTCTCAATCCTCATCATCATCACTGATCTCTACTATCTCCGAGACAGATGTGGATGCTCGAGGATAAGAGTGGCCATCTAGTATCCTGGCTGTAGCCCTCAGTGTGCGACACTGTCGAACACATGAGGCTACGAGCCTATCGATCGTCATGTCCTACTGCTGGATGAACTGCAAGAAGTCCTGGAGGTCGGCCCGAGATAAAGTACGAGGAGTCGTCTCATTCACCTTTCTGGGAGCGGGACTCGGGCGCACTGGTGGTGTGGATGGTCGAGTTGGAGAGTGGCCATCCAACACCCTAGCAGCATCCACTAGCGTATGACCCCGCTGGACGTGAAATACTACAACCCTATCCAAGATGGCACTCTGTTCGTCCATGAACTGAACAAGGCCGTGAAGCTCATCTTGAGATAGACTGAGATTAGTCATCTCAATCTCATCTCTCGGAGCTGGCCTCATGCGCACGATCATGTAGTAGATACTGATCGTGGCTAGCATCAAAACATATATCGCACATGCTATGCCATGGAGAATCTAGGAAAAAAATTGAGATGTCATTATTAAAGAACTCTAACGATAACGAGTCAAGAGAAGAGAAGAGAGAAATTAAAAAAGAAACAAGAGACACGGATTTAACGTGATTCACTAATATTGTGTTAGCCACTCCATAGAAAGATAGACCTAGCTATTTCTTGAAGACTTATTGCGACTACATTATTGTAACAAAAATTAAAGATAACAAAAATAGTATTAAAGGATATAAATGAGAAGTCAATATGAAACTACTAAAGTAAAATGAAACTCTAATTTTAAGAAATGAACTCGGTCCTACATGTTAGCACAATTATGGTATGATTCCTAAATTTTTAAAAATCTAATTTTATCATTATATTTGGCCATCCTAATTTATTATGGTAGATATGGAAGCAACTCTTTGTCTCTTATTTGAATTTGGTTATATATGTAAACGTAGTATTATGGTTTAATTGGTGACCATATGAATTACGAATATTAGCTTTTGTTACATTTAATTAATATTACACTTGATAATGAAGCTTATAGGTGTATCTAGCTAGTACTCTCATTTACATTGTTAGTTGCGTAATTGTGCATACTATGGATATCCAAAATTTCACTTAGTGGTTAGAAATGTGGTACAATGCACAAATGGCTAATGTTGCTACCTATTTTTAATCCATATATAGACTCATTGGTTTGATCAATTTTTTTCGTTTGGCTGATTGACACTTTTCATCTTTAATTAAAATGACGAGTTTTGTATGAGAGTTTAGTTATATTCGAGGAGATATATGTTACATTTACTGTAGTTAAGAGTCCAAAATGCCAACCTATATAGAGTTGATCCTGACGAGATGCTTCAGTGAATATATATATCCGACAGGTAATGTGGGAATTATTAATTTCATGTTAGTCAGATGGTATATGTGATTTGGTTGGTTAAGAAGATTTAAGTTATTAATATTAATTCATACAAACACTAGAATTAGTGATGGCTGGTAAATTATATTAATAAACCTAAGTTTTTATTTGATTTTGAATCTTGAATTTTCTAAATTTTAGAATTTATGCGGTTTGAAAAATTCGGTTAGATTTAAAATCCAAATAAATCGATTCTTGGAGCGTTTTCCATACCAATTTTTGGGGCAAAACAAAATCAGGCCCAATACCCCCTCATCATTGCCGTCCAAAAATATATAATAATGGAGGGAATTTCAAAAATAAAAAGTGGACACGTCGTTTTATTTTTTGAAATCGATGAAGGGTTGTGTTTATCCATGGTTGAACACAAAAAATCTTGTATGAGAACACCTAATTTGTTCTCCACAATGAGAACACACCCCTCCATGGACTATAAAAGGAAGTCTTCTCCCCTTCCCATTTCTAAGACACGCCATTTTACACAAATTCATCTCCTCTCAAAGGTCTCAAAAGTTCTTCAATTTCATAAGCCTTAAATTTGAAGGTGTTAGTAGTTTTATCCCATAAAGGAATTCCTTATAACCCTAGACTTTGGAAAAGGTAGGAATGTTCTTTACGAAAAGTGAGTTCGTTCACGACTCTACTATAATCCGAGTCACAACTTGGTTCGAGTTGATTACAAGCCAAAGCCTCTATTTTTCGACTAGAGTGTCGTAAGAGAGCGAATTATAAGGTTGAAGGGACTTAAGTTATCATGTGACCCCCCTTTCCAACCTGAGTACACGAACTCACGTCGTGTATTGTCAACAAGAATTCGTTCTTAGGAAAGGCCTCACTTTCCATACACTATAAATCGAAACGTAGGTTCCAACACAATCTACACTCGGTATAGTTTATAGTTGCAGAGGGTGCAATGATCATCGTCATCATATACTATATAAGAAAAATACTTCGGGTAAGATGAAAATTTCCAAATACCTAGTAGATGGAAGCCTAGCATGGCTGATTGTTACAAATCGTATCATGACAAGAGACGTGATTAAAAGTTGGGATTTTACGGTTGATGCTACTTGTGCTCTGTGCCTTGAAGAAGAGGAATCAAGGGAACACTTATTTGCACTAACTTGTGATACACTAACATGAACCATTAAATTTGGTTACCTTAACTCGTTATACGTTAGCATAAGATTCACGGTGTTTCTTGACAGACAACTCATTTAAAACATAATCATCCTGACAAATTAGGATTCAACAAATCTCATATCTCTCACTCCGATAATAGCACTTTCTCCATCCAGTCGAGGATAAACATTGGACGGTTCGAGAACAATAGGTTCTGAGTGTGATCGAGTTGGATGATTTGAGTGGGTTTGTTTCGGTTCACAAACTAAACCAAAGTGGTTAAATGTCTACCCAAACCAGTTTCCACATGATTCGAGGAATCGTTGAAATCCAATGGTATCTGTGGTAAGTTGTTCAGAATCAAGAAACAGTAACATCTTAGGATATATGAATCAGGGAGCTCATAATTTCAGCTAAAACATTATTGAATTCTGTTACAAGCCCTAAACACTAAAACCCTAAGTCATGTACAAATGAGAGGGCAACCTGAGCAGATACACGATCATCTGCAGTTCCGAGTCCGTTTCGAGACAGTTCTATTGTTCAACCTAGACCAGAGCTAGACCCTGATACAGACCTGAGAATTTGATGAAGATTAGGCTGTGAATTGCCAGAAGGGTTGAACATGGCACTTGCAGAGGACGAAGGTTGGATGGCCGAAAGGGGCAGTCTCGGCCCCAAGGGGAACATCGATGGATGCTGCTGCCCTCTTTGCATGAAGGGGATTTGCGGATGGACTTGCTGGCTGCTACCGTAACCAGAAATACTCGGTTGCAACGATGTGGCGGGTATCACTTGTGGTCGATTCATTTGTGAAATGGACAAGGCGGATCCAGTGTCGATGGACTGTATTCGAGCTCGCTCTGCAGCAAACCTATGGCTCATCTTCTCCACTTGGTCACATTCTCTCAATAGGATAGTTTCCATTTCTGCAAACTGCTTTAGCTTCAGCTCTAACCTCTTCAACTGCCACCACGACAATGAATTAAGCACAAGAAAAGCTCACAAATTTAAACAATTTGAACTGGTTTTCACCTGATGATTTATGATAATGGCAGAATTCCTCTGAATTTCACGCTCTTCGTGATCAGCAAACAGCTTGCCCTTGGTCGCAGCAGCAGCAAGGCCAGCTCTTGCTGCAGCTTCGACCTTCTCCGTGGACAACGAGGCAGCTCCTGGATCATTTTGAAGAACTGTATCTGATGTTTCTCCATGATTATTCCCTTGTACGTTAGTAGTCATCCTTCATTACAACCCGGCCACAAACGTTAACACAATAGTCGCTAGTAATACAAATCGAAGGCACTCTACATCAGAAGGGGACAAAAACTAACCTACTGTCTTCAGATAATGCTGCCAAGGATGCATGGGCACATGCAGCAGCAACCCTCGGCCCAATAGAAGAAGCGAGAAATCCAACCTGAAACTGTTTGTTAGATCAGAGACACAACTCAAAACACATCCAGATGATAGTTGTAACATACCAATGCCATTACGGGGTTCTCAGAATTTGCAAAAGGTAGCCTGCTTTCTGAGTTGTCATTTGGGCACGGGATCCTTCAAAAATGAAGAACATAACAATGAAAAATATTAGAATGGTGACATCTTCGATCAAATCCAGAGAAAATGAACAGAACTGGACCTCACCGTTTGAAACTGAATGAAGTTCGGTGTGACCATCTCCATTTGATGCCTGGTTAAGTTGGCGACACTTGGAACTTCAATGTTTTCCAACAGGCCATCCTCCACTGGTAGCCGCAAAAAATGGAGGATGCATTGCGCTTTTGACTTGCTGCCGACATGATCCGCAATCCCGTTCCAATTCTCGTTGTAAATCTCCACTGCCTCGAGCAGTAGAAATGTTTCTTGATCAGTCCAGCTTTCTCCATCCAGATTGCCATAGTCTTTCGCTGACTCCACCTTGACAAAATCTAAGCTTGAATGAGCAAGAATGAATCTCCCATCATGGAAGCATTCGCAGCATAGTAGGATATCAACCTGTTACAGCAAAAAGAACACAAACATAAACACACCAGTAAACAGTCAGAGAAGAACATTGAAGGCACGAGAAGTATCCAACTTACGTCCTGTTGCGACTGATAGTAGACAGCGAGAAGGGGACAGCCGCAATAATTACAACAACTTTCAGACAACCGCTCTCGGATTTTGTTGTCCAACTCGGAGAGATCATCACGACACGACAATGACGAATAAATATCAGCCGCCTTAAGCATACACTTTGGCTTGTCAAATTTGATCAAGCTATCAATGGACTTCAAAGCAGCTGATGGCACATGAACCTCACCATTTACATCCTCATTCAAATATGAACCAAGGCTCCAAGTCTCACGACTCGGTGCAGCAACACAGTAGTTAATTATCCCCCAGTGATCTAGAAACCTAACAATCCTACTCAACTCTTCTTCACCAATGCCAGGTACCAACCCTTGACAATCCGAAACTGCTAACCGCTTTTCCGGATCCTCCATGTATTTAGCAACAATGTGATTCCTACACTCCATGTAGCTCTCTGGTGTATGATCGCTCGATTTCCCTGAGAAGAACTTGGGAACCACTTGTCTCTCCAATCGATGCACGGTATTTGGCGCAAACCAATCTACCCAAAAACACGAAACAAGATCACTACAAAGTTCCCAGATAGTAAGAAACACAATGCAAACTCAATGCCACAATTTTCATTTACTTGATAATCACAATTTTCATTTACTTGATAATCAAGCAGATGAAGATGAACTCGAAATTCATCCAAATGCCATAGTGAATGATGCAGCTCTTTCCACTTATTACTAATCCCCACAAAAACTCACTACAAAGTTCCCAGATAGAAAGAAACACAATGCAAATTCAATTGCCACAACTTTCATTATACTTGATAATCAAGCAGATGAAGATAAACTCGAAATTCATCCAAATTGCCTTAGTGAATGATGCAGTTCTTTCCACTTAAACATTACTAATCAGTAATCCCTACCAAAGATCCAAAATACCTGAATACATAGGCACAACAATAGCTCGATCCCCGAACCGTTTAACAACGCCTTTCCCCACCGCAATATGCGGAGGCGTTATCACGAACCTACAGTCATCTGCGCCGCCAGCATTCTCTTTAGGGACAGCAGATAGCGCCGCCATCTGTCCACAAGAGAGATTCTCCAAACTAGGCACCAACCCTGTACTACTATCATTACAATTGCCCCCAAACAAATTTGCCCGCTCGGCAGCCACGATCCCGATGACGGAGCCATGGGGCCGGTTGACGGCGCGCTTCGTGACGGGAGGGAAATCAGAGATTCGGATGCCTCCGTCGGCGAGGACCTCGACGGCGGGGTTCCGATTGGGGAATTGAGCTGGTTGATTAGTAGGGTTGAGCGCGTTAACGTTAGGGTCATCGGAAGCATCGTCGTTGGAGTCGTCAGGATCGGAGTCGGAGTGGTTGGTGGATTTGCGCTTCCGGCGCTTCCATTTGCCTCTGCCATCTGGAACGGAGATGGAATCGGAGCTATTACGGTGAAGAAACAGAGAGAGAATGAGAGTGAGAGTGAGTGTGGGGAATTTACGTACCAGAGGAAGCTGCCGGCATTTCGGAGGGATGTAAAGGAAAGATTTGCGGGGTTGAATTTGAATTTCTTCAATCCGAATTCATCGAGAGGGACGACGAAGAATTAGGGCGGGGAAATTGGGGATGAATTATTCTCCTCCATTTTCTGCCTGTGAGAATGAGATCTTGGGAATTGTCTCTAGACTTCAGATTGGCTTTGGTTTGGGGTTTCATTTCACGAGTCACGAGTCACGAGTCACGACGACTCACTCGGTTGCCTACAATGCGTCGTCGTTTTGGATGATTTCGTGGAGCAGGCGAATGTAATAGGGTTGTTATGTTATGGGAAAATAGCACTTTGGCCCCTCTACTTTTCCAACTTAACAACTAGCCCCCTGTATTATAAATTGCTCATTTTACCGCTCCTACTTTGTGACATTTTCCATTTTGGTCCTTCAGTTTCAATCTCGTCTTCTTAACATTAAATCTAGACACATCCACACACTGAAAAAGAGATATATCAGAGGTAGGAGATGAATAGTTGGTTAGGGAGATAAATTGGGGAGGTATCACGAAGAGTATAGTAAAATCTAAAGGGTTTTAAAACCACACATTTTACTCGTCGATTTCATCATATCTAATTATATATACTTATATTACCAATTAAAACATGCTTAGTAAGCTAATGCATGCCTATTAGAGCTAATGTGGTGTCCTGAATGCGTATCAATTAACGTCACAAAGACTAAAGTTGGAACAGAAGGATCCAAACGGCAAAGTGCACAAAGTAGGAGGGGGTAAAATGAGTGATTTATAGTATAGGGAGCTGTTTGTTAAGTTGGCAAAGTAGAGGGAGGAAAAATGCTATTTTCCCTTATGTTATTATGTTTTATTTTGAATTGGTGTTTCCAATATGGTACTTACATAATATTTGATTTTCATATAACACTAATGTGCATGATTTTTTAAATAAATTTATAATGATTCTATCTCGATTAAACCTTTAGCATAATCAGTTCAATATCTGGTCCAGTTCTAACCATATCGTGATTTACTACAAGATAAAAATATGGATGTCAGATTTGATGAATATAACGACATTTGATTCAACCTCTTAAATCATTAAAGATTATGATTTAATCATAATTAAATAAAAATTGTATTGAACCATCTAAATGAATGCTTCATGGTCAGACAACCCACAATCTTGATGATGCGGTCAATTCATGGTTAATAGGTCCAAAACTCTGTGGCAAAATCTTCGCCCACTTCCTCCACCAAAAGTATAAAGATTAGCCATCTTCGAATCTCGTGTTGGACCACAAAATCAAGATATGTCCCATCGAAATCAATGATTATTAACAGTCACGTACAACATACACAAAGTGAAATTCGACTTCAATAATGTGAAAATGCTACCACATGTAGCATAATCAAATATAACGTTAAACGCAATCATTCAACACTCGAGCTTAAATTTGATACCAAGTATTAATAAGGTTAAGCTGAAAATTGAAACACAAACTCGTATTTTCAGGGTTTCCTTCCACGCATAGCTCAATGACAAATTTAGCTTAAAATTTTTAAAATTGACAAATTTACCCACAAATTTTTAAATGGACAAATTTGATATGAATTTATAAAAATATATTAAAAATGTTCCCTCAATGATAACATCGCTTTACTATAATAAGAAAAAATTACAAACCTAGTAATTTGCAAATCTCCACTTATTGCAAGATGTATATATAAATTACTATCATAAAATTCAGGTGGGTCTAGTTCATATCATATAGCAAGGGTAAGCCCCAACACCCTCATAGTCAAGAGTGATTAGTGAGTTTTTGAAAGTCTCTATCTGAGTCTCGCGTTAAGTCTTATTCAAGTTTTTATTATTTGCTTATCCATGGCATTTTGTTCTCTTTCTTCTCCCCACGTTTACGAGTCCAGCTTGACATCAAGGAAATCATTTTCTTGATCTCATCAAAGAACAATCTCAGCCGTTGATTAAATTACACTAATCCAATGATCCAAAATACAAGAGTATCAAAACTTCTCATCCTTCTCGCACAACAACACAACCTTCTCTCCTTAGTCCTTAAACTTATCATCAAAACTCATGTCATTCTCTGAGCATGTTCTGTCTTTCAGTTTGACTAATCTTTCTTTGACTTAGAGACCACCATAATTCATGTTATGTTTACTATGTTCCATATTGCTAGCAATGGTCTTCTAGGAATGATACACCCTGGCCAAACACTATCATATCAATCCAGTGGCCGAGCCAGGGGCTCCAAGAGGTGTCCTCGGACACCGCTTGGCTGATCAAATTGTATAAAAATTTTAAAAATACATGTATAAGTTATATGTTAATGTTTGTTTTTTGAATTTTGGACTCCACTTGAACTATATATAACTCTTACCAAACGATAATTATTGAAAATAGTTAAAATATTATATAAAATTAATCAAAACACCATAACCATATCAAACAATATTAAAAAAATGTTAAATTTATCACATATAAATAAAAATAATATTATAAATAATTATATAAAATATTTTTTATTTTAATATTTATTTATTATGGACACCGGCACAATTTTTGGTTACACTACTGTATCAATCCACCTTCTGGCGCTCATGGTCTCATCCTTTGAGAACAGAAGTTCTAGCTCGAACATGAGTCCTTAAGTGGTGACATCCATTATTACTAAGACCAACATTCTGTGAAAGCCTTGAAAAACAACAATTTATAGCTATTATAAGAAGTAGAACTATTATGTTACCAGACTTGAATATATAACATGTATGTAAGCTATAAATATAATAATATAACATATTATATACATGTTATTTTATTTAAAATACCTTATATATAATATAATATGTTATATTATTATAAATATCACGGGAGCAGATCCCCATCCAACCTTTGCAAGGGTTGGAAACTTCCAACCTTCATCTCAATCATTAGATCATCTTTGACTGTTTGACTAATCTAATGATCTATATTAGGGGTATGTAGGACATTTCACACATATTTTAATTTTAAATTAAACCAGCAGACCACTTACCCGAACCATAATTTCGGCTGGCCCAGTTCGCTGGCCCAATTCTGCATTTTTCGGCTGGCCCAGTTCTGATAAATGTGAAATAAAAATTGTACTCCTTGGAGTTGAACCCTAGTCCACGGATTAAAATAGCCACTTATTTACCATTTGAGCCAAGTAACTTAATTGATTAAATAACGTAATCATTCAATAATAATAACTTTAGTACGTAGTAATAACATAGATTAGACATACAATACCACAAAATATCATAAATTAATAATTAAATTTCTGATATTAATAAATACATTTTTTTATTAAATAATGAAAAAATAATTTTGGTCCTAATCTACAACTCAAATTTCAGTTCTATTATTTTTTCGACATACTAAAGTTTACATTGCTTTCTCCGGTTCAATGTATGGTATGGTATGCAGTACGTCTATGAGAACAATGTCTCCAGTGACTATTAGTTCACATGTATCTGATAACCTATTAACAAAATTAGATAACAGGTTATCCGGAGTTAACTAATCGCAACAAGTTTATCATGTTATTTTAGTGATGTTAACTTGTTAAATGGTTAGATAACTAGTTAACTACGCTATTTTCAGGATATTTTGTTGTTAACTAATTACCATGGTTAGTTTACTAGTTATCTGCCCTAGTTCATAGGTTATTAAACTTATAACTATAGTTAACAAAATTTTCATGATCAATTTGAAAAAGATTTTTTGTTAACAAGTTATCTAACTAGTTAACTAGTTAACATCATGATTTAGATTAGTTAACAAGATTTTTAGTTAACTCCTCTTTTGCTGATAACTAGTTAACAGTATTTTTTTAACTGATAACTAGTTAACATCGTTTTTTGTTTGATAACTTGTTATCAGATTTTAACCTGATAACTAGTTAACAATATTTTTTTATTGATAACTAGTTAATATGTTTTATTGATAACTAGTTAACATGGTTTTTAAACTGATAACTAGTTAACAATATTTTTATTAGGTAACAATGTTTTTTATTGATAACTAGATAACATTTTTTAAAAAAAAAAAAATTAGTTAACTAGATAACACCTTTTTTTTTGGATGAATATAACACCTTTTTTGCTGTTAACTTGTTAATAGTGTTTTTTAAACTGATAACTAGTTAATAACATTTTTTGTTTGATAACTTGTTAACAGATTTTGACCTTGATAACTAGTTAACAAGATTTTTGTTAACAGGTTATTTTAACTAGTTAACATTATGATTTAGATAACTAGTTACAAGATTTTTAGTTGATAACTAGTTATCAAAATTAGTTAACTAGATAACTTATCGAGTTAACTAGTTAACATCATGACTAAGATAACTAGTTATCCAATCGTGTTAACTAGTTATCAAGTTGTTAACTAGTTATCTAATCAAGTTAATTAGTTAAATAATTGTGTTAACTAGTTATTTTGTTATTAATTAGTTAATTTATCGAGTTAACTAGTTAATATTATGATTGGATAACTAGTTAACAAGGGTATTTAGTTGATGACTAGTTATCAAAACTTGTTAACTAATTATACGAACTAGTTAACACGTTATTCGAGAACCAATTTATATAGTTCAAAGATTATTCGAACAATATCAACAAGACAACAACATAAAATATAGTGACCCAAAATGGCCCAAAATACCAAATTGTCAAAAACATAGAAGTTAGTGACTAAATTGTTAACTTTCATTTTATTTCCAATCAGCCAACAAAACCAAAGAGAAATAATTGTGTACACAGTCGGAGGAAGTTAGAAGCTGTATCGATGTTGACGCCGGAGGAATTTACAAAACATGGATTTACAGAATCAGCCGACACTTCACAATCATCACAACTGTTCCATCTCCTCCGCCAATTCTCCCGTTGATGTACACCGCCGCCCAAATCTACATCAAATCCCTAATTTCACTCCCAAATCCAGCAATCCAACACTTTGAAAGCTTCTTTTGGTTCCTTCTCTGCCGCAAAGACTTCTCCCCGATTTGTTTAGGCCTACCACTCTATGAACTCGTCAAAGTCTAGCCTCGACTTTCCGACTTTCCGACCCCAGCTCCACGACAGTGAACTTGAGAGAGGAGGAGGCTCCGATTCAGTTGAGGAGCCAGCTAAGCTAGTCGACGGTGAGGAATCCTCCGTTCTTTGTCCACCCTTTCCAACTCCGGCCGCTCCTTAAATATCACCTCCGTCACCATCTTCACCGCCTTCGTTGCGATCCCTTTCCCCCAATGTCCTGAACCCGACACGTACCCTAGCTCCCCTCTGCAGGCATCTCCCCCTGAATTCTTGTTCACGAAAACGACCCCAATGGGTATGCCGTTGAGGCAGATTGCTCTGTACCAAGGGTGGCTCAGAACAGAGTCCTTTATGAAGTTGAGGTCAGCGGCGTGGACGTCAGAGGCGGTGGGAGGTTGCTCTGACTTGTCTGCTGGGTGTAAGGATAGGGAATTAATATTTTCAAAATACCAAAATTACCCCCTTGGGTACTAGAGTTGGAACGTTCCAACCAAAATTGGTTGGGTCCGGATCCTCAGCCAAATATCACATATACAATACGTTATATATGTTATATTAATAATATAGCATACATTAAGCAATCGAATTCCCTCGTACATGTTCACCAAAAGAAATTAACGACTCGTATTTAATTTGGTTCAATCAATCAAATTTAGGCTTTTGGACCCTAAATTGAACATGGAATTTAAGCCGTCCCGTAGGCCTAGACAATCTCCAAAAGGCCCTCAACAAAATATGCCCAAGATATCAAGTTTATTTTGTCATTTCCATATATTAATCCTGTTTTCTTACTTTTAATTTGTGTTGTTCAAATAATTTTGATACTACCTTCAATATTGTTATATATAACATATGTTATGTTATTATGTTTATATAGGTGAAACTCATCCTAGTTCCACACTTCTACTAATGGTGCATGATGAAAATTTTGAACATAGATTGTACACAATTTTGGTACTGATATTTAATAATGGAACAAGGAGAATAAGAAGAAAAAAAAATCACATATTGTACTTCTGACTATTTTATATTTTGGTTCAAACACAAAATAAGTACAAAAAATCAAGGACTCAAACCTTGATTTATATAATAAAAACAATTGTGTATTATTTGTAAGCTGTTTTCCATTATTTTAATAATACAAATGATGTCATGATTACTTTGATCTTTGCTGGGTAAGGTTGCGCTGACACATCGAGTTGGTGATTGATGGCTTCATTGTCGCGTCAGCAACGGCTGGTGGATCATTGTATGGATCGGGACAACATAGTAGATTGCATTTTTCACAACAACTATCATATGGATCGAATTTCATACAAGCATCAACATAATAGTAGCTCGTAACAGCAATGAAGAAGTCGTTGATCGAATCGGTGAAGTAGATATGCGTATTGGAATGGAAGACGACCAAGACTATGAACAACTCATCTATATATATTAGGAGTTAGTAATTCGATTTTGAAACCGAATTAATCAACTCACTATTCATGGCTTCATTGGTTGTTTAGTTTAGTTGGTAAATCACAATACTTTTATCCTTAAGGTTGTGAGTTCGAGTCTCGTGATGGTTGAAAATGACTACCTTCCTCCTTTAAATCACAATACTTTTATCCTTAAGGTTGTGAGTTCGAGTCTCGTGATGGTTGAAAATGACTACCTTCCTCCTTTAGTTGGTAAATCACAATACTTTTATTCTTAAGGTTGTGAGTTCGAGTCTCGTGATGGTTGAAAATGACTACCTTCCTACAATTAAGGAGAAATATGGAGAATTCTAAGATATAAACATAATAATATAATATAACACTAAAATTTTGTCATATTTTTTGCAATTGTAATTGCAATCGATCGATCGGTATAGCTGCAGAGAGTGTGATGATTGGATTCATCTTATACTTTCTACGAGTACGATCGAGTACAGAGAGATATATGTTGCTGGGGTTTGTGCCGGCGTTCTACCAGGGACACAAGGAGAGTAACGTGTGGTCCCCACTGGTGTACGGTAACCTCGTCAATGTTAAAATTATGGATTATGATATTGAGTTATTTCATCAAATCATACTATGTATTGGGTTAAATTTGAAAAATTACTAGGTCAATTTATTTATGTACACGCAAATATATATAGTTTATGTTGACAGAAGGAAGAGGCCACAACAAGAAGAAAGGCACTTATAAAACAGAGAGGGTGGAAGGAGGTTACGTACCGGGAGGTCGACGGGGAGCTCCAGACATCTTAGGAATTGGAAACAGGAAATAGGTTGGTTTTCCGATCAGGAAGGAGTTGAGGGTAAGTCTGCAAAGCAAAGCAGTTTGGAGCAATAAAATCTGAAGCTAAGTAAGTCTGCAAAGCAAAGCAGTTTGGAGCAGGAAGAAGAAGAAGAAGGGTAAGATTCTTATAGGGAAGGGAGAGGAAGTTCTGCCTATTTTTATCCTTTTTTTCTATTTCTTTTTGTCCGGAATGAGTTGAACCTCAAAAGTAAAAAATGTTGGATTCTCCACCTTTATTTCAAAAAAAAAAGATTCTTAGCTATTGCGATCATTTTCGATGCGATTGTGATCGCAATAGCGACGCTTCACTACCCTCCCACCCACCACTGACGCTGTCGAGGCGAATTTGTGGGATGGGTACTCACTGCCTTCGAGTCCATCATCCTTGTAGTCGTCACGGCTGTAGAATATGACCTGTCGAGCACATGCCATATCTGAGGTTTCCAAGATTGTCTCCGTGCTTGGATTTCTCGGGAATGGAGGACTCACAGTATATGCCATTTTGACTCAGCGCAAAATAATGGTGGTATGTATTTGTTAATTATTTCAGAATTATCTTGTTTTAAATGTTAGTCTACATTGTTTATTTGTAATTTTGTACCGCTTGTTCTGCCTCACATTTTAGTTTTGATGACTTTCTTATTAGTTTCTTATCCCTGGGTACGGTTTTGTCAATTATACTAATTCGTCATATTTTTTGTAATTGTAATTATAATTGCATTTATAGATTGACATATTTTTTGCAATTGTAATTGCAATTGCAAATTGACAAATTTTTTGTAAGTTTGAATAAAATGTACGTAGGCCATGTCAGGTATATGTATAATAATATACATGTTATATATGTGTGGTGAACGCTCTAGTACTCGCAGAATCTCGTTCTGCTTTCCAAAAGAATTATCATATTTGTATTTGTATGGTTCTTAATTTGAAGAGTTTACATATCGATGTTCACCATGAAGAAGTCGTTGATCAAATCGGCGAAGTAGATATGAGTATTGGAATGGAGGACGGCCAAGACTATGAACAGCTCATCTATATATATTAAGAGTTAGTAATTCGATTTTGAAACCGAATTAATCGACTCACAATTCATGACTTCATTGGTTATTTAGTTTAGTTGGTAAATCACAATACTTTTATATGTAAGGTTGTGAGTTCGAGTCTTGTGATGGCTGAAAATGACTACCTTCCTACAATTAAGGAGAAATATGGAGAATCTTAAGATATAAACATAATAATATAACACATAGTGTTATATATAACATATGTTATATATAAATATAACATTATATTTTGTCATATTTTTTGCAATTGTAATTGCAATCTATCGATCGGTATAGTTGCAGAGAGTGTGATGATTGGAGTCATCCTATATTTTCGACGATTACGATCGAGGAGGACAGAGAGATATATGTTGCTGGAGTTATATGATAAGTTCTAATTAATATTAATTAATTAATATATAATTAGATAGTTAAATACCATTGTATTTGTCTATTTTTTTGTAGATTATGACCCGTCGAGCACATGTCATATCTGAGATTTCCAAGATTGTCTTCGTGCTTGGATTTCTCGGGAACGGAGGACTCACAGTATATGCCATTTTGACTCAGCGCAAAATAATGACGGTATGTATTTGTTAATTATTTATGAATTATATTGTTTTTAAATGTTAGTCTGCATTGTTTATTTGTAATTTTGTACCGCTTGTTCTTCCTCATAGTTGAGTTTTGATGACTTTCTAGCTTAGTTTCTTATCCCTGGGTACGGTTTTGTCAATTATACTAATTTAACATATTTTTTGCAATTGTAATTCCATTTACGAATTGACATATTTTTTGCAATTGTAATTGCAATTACAAATTGAGAAGTCATCAAAACTCAACTAGAAAGGAAAATCAATCAAAGTATCAATCATGGTCCTTCGTCCCATCTACTAATATAAGTTCACCCCCCCCCCCCCCTCCCCCCTCCCTTATTCTATCTCCACTTAATTGTAGGGAATCCACCAATTAAAAAATCCATCATTTTTCAATTTATTAACTACTAGCTTTTTTGCCCGCCCGTTGGCGGGTTTGAGCAAAACAATATTTTTATTATAAAACGGTCTCTCATAGTCATAATCTATGCCATTTTGATTCAATATCACTTACTTCGTTAAATTCACATAATATAGAAAATTATTGTGTTAACTTCAAGTAACACTCATGTATACCTAGACATTCAAATTATTCCAATTGCAAAGGTAACCAACTATTCATAAAATAAATTGTTCGAATTGTTAAAATCCAATAAGAGAACCATTCAAGTGTTTCATATAACCGCCGAATTTTAAGAGTTTAGAGACAGTTCAGGAGGGTCTTTGCATAAATTAAGTGACTACTTTAAAGTTTTTTAATCTTCTCGTCTAGCTCAATCAAATGATCGCCGATTTGCCAAGATGTCCAACAGATAATGAAGAATTATGAAAATATTTAATAATATGAATTTGACATTTATTTATTAATTAATATATTGAATTTAAAATATTATTAAATATAATAATAGAATTTCTATTGCACTAACTATTTTAAGGAATTAATTTATTTTGAAATGGTATTATAAAGAAAATAATATATTAATGAAGAAAAGTGAGGTAGTTTTTTGCATTTTTATTTGTAAAAAAAATTCTTTGGTTGGCTAGATTCCTCAAATTAAGGGGAGAGGTAGGAAAGCTGATGTGACAAAAGGGTTGGCCCTAATTTGCTTTATATATAGTAGAGATTATTGTGCATTCATGTAGGAGATGAGTGGGTATAGCTGTACACCCTGATTCAATTTAACCAAAATAAATAAATTGACTTAAAGCCAACATTTCAGAGCTAGCCCAATTTTAATATCTTAAAAATCTTCAAACTAAGCAAATTGTGATACAATTTACCCATGATATAATGAATAAATGACCCGATAAACCTCCAACTCGATGAGCCCGTCTGCCCGTTTGAGAGTTCCACGCGTAGTTAGGTTTGATGAAGTCCATAAAGACTTAAAGTTGGAGAGCAACCTTTTTGTAGAATAGGTTTTTTATGAATTTGTAGAATAACCTATTTTGTAGACTTTAAGTTTATTCGTAGTAGGAATATTATTATATAGTAAAAAAATGTATTCTTCTAGCTAAGATTTGCAACATCTCATTGAATAGTTTGAATTTTACACCAAAAAAATAGCTTATATTGCATATGGGAAGATATTATAAGGAGTTCATATCATTTTGATCCTCATTTCAAATATTAGAGTTAAAATAAATAGATTAATTTCATACTCATGACTTTATTAGCACTCAAACCACTAACTATTGCGGTATATAAATTTTCTTTTAAAAGGAAAGTGAAATTGAGGTTAAAAGAAGGGTATATGTACTTGGGTTTGTATAGTGTGGGGTCACCTCATTATGTTTGATAAAGTAAAATAAAATTTAAGTTGCAGAAGTGAAGTTTGAAAACCACCACTAATGAGGAATTATATTGGAAGACCAATTCTACTTGAATGGGAGTAGAATTGCAATCTAAGAAGGTTGGGGTGAGAGTCGAGTAAATTGGAGTAGTAGTCGAGGATTGGATGTTGAATAAATGGATTACAACCCATTCACCGGGTCTAGGACTTAAGGATAACTGAAAGCTCAAGTCGAAATACAAGATTTCAATATAATTTTTGAATTTCAATAAAAGATTATATGACTCAATAAAAGATTTCAATTATAAATTTTTGATTCAAAACTTCTTCAAAAGTATGAATTTAAGAAAATTTTATAAAATTTGAGAGGAAAATTTTATTGTGGAGATGACAGATAGTTGTGAAAAAAAAATTAAGATTTTTTTTCAGTTTATATATAATACGTAAAATAAACTGAAAATGAACCTTTCATATCAAAGAGACAATTATCAAGAATGTTAAATGCGATTTTATTTATTAAAAACATACCTTTTAATTGGATTAGAGTCTAGATGAAGGAAATACTTAATTAAAATTAAAATCAATAAATAGTTATTATAAGTTAATTGAAATTTTAATGAAATTCTAAACTAAACTCAATACATATAAACGTGGGTAGTATTTTTTTGACAATAATAAACGTGTAGCATCCCATAAAACATGGGAAGATATAGAAAGAGAATAAAAAGTAATTACTTTTTATTACTTATTATTTTAACAGGAAAGGGGTGTTTGTTATATTTGCTTAATAATATATATGGATAGATTTCATAATCGTAGCAGACAATCAAACCCGTAAGTCTAATTTTGGTGCAACCTCTCAAATTTCTATAATTTTTTGGCGAATCGTGATTAAACTATAATTTTATCAAAATTGCATTGATAAATGATTCATGATCTAACACATTAAACCATTTGTCATATATGAATTTGAAAACTCTTAATATTATTGTTGAAGTCTTAATTGAAGATGTTTTTTACATATACTCGGAAAAAAAAAGTTTGATTAGTCCTTATTGTAGAGGATAGTATTAAAAGTAATCAATTAATTAATGATTAGATACATATTTAAGGTAATAGTTGCCGGAAAATATAGTTTATCATATTTAATGGAACAATCTTGTCATGGTTGTTAATTGATCATCCAGATCAAAATAAAGAAACTAATAGTAAACCTAAAATATAAATAATACTACTAAAGTAACTAATACGTGATAAGAATTAAGAGTAAGTGATTAATGAATAAAAGAAGTTCAAATAAGAAGTTTATTTTTTCACATGAGTTGAAAACGTGGGAAAGAGAATGTTAAGGGAAATAAAAAATTTAAAGAAAATTAAATAAATAAGTAATTTTCTATTGGTTGTATAGCTAGAGTTAAGGAGAGAATGAATAAAAGGGGCTTGATTATATTTGCATAATAATAATAATAATAGAAGATAGAAGATAGATAGATTTGTTGCTTCATAAGCAAAAAAAATCCTAATTTTCCTTAAAACTGGCCACTTCCAAGTTTATAGGCATTGTCTAATATTTATTAAATTAATAAAAAAAATACATAAAAGCAACTACTTTTCTAAACTTCCAGAGTTCTAATGAGAGTCATAATAATTAGAAAAAAATTTCAGCCTTAATTATTATAATAAATAAAAAAATTATGACTAATTATTATCATAATTTTAAATAAATTAAAAATTTACCTCTAGTATATCCTATAAGAAAATATAAAATATTCTCTTTTGTTTTTTCTCTTCTAAAATGTAGCTAATCAACCGATAATAATTATTTTCATTAGTTAATCATTATTTACTTATATGAATAACATAGATGAATACTCATGTTTTTAGTGGTTTAGGTTATTTTTTAGAGAAGAAACCGTTTACCAGAAATATGTGTTAATCATATATTTATAATATATTCACTTTATTAAAATAACGTGTTAATCACATGCAATATATAATTTTGGGATATGAGAGAAGAATTTCTAATGCTATTCACACTAATTAATCCATTATTCATAATAGTGTGGTATAATGTATTATTTTTAGTAAGTAAATACTTTCAATACGGTTTCATCCATATATTTAGAAATAATGTCGGACAAACGTTAATCTATAATTTCAATATATTAGTGCATGGTTACTTTTTTTTATATTCAATATCACTCGTTTCAGAGGAGTAATAACTATAGCAAGAAAGAGAGGAAAAGAGGGGGGGGGGGGGGACAGGGGGAAGAGAAGAAGCGGGGAGGAAGGATTTGGAAGTAAAGGTTATTATACATATTTAAAAAGGTGAGTTATTAAGTTCATTCCTTGGGCAAGGACATTTCAAATGCTCTCTGTTATCACCTAGGAGAAAGGTAGCTTATCAAGGGTCTTTCTAGCCATGACATTAACCGCCGAATTCGCTTTGCAATCAATGTGTGAAATTACTCGAACAAAGAGTGGGCACCATAAAAGGAAATGAGGACCGAATTTTCTTTCAGAAATGGAAAGTCGAGTGAAAGAAAGAAGGAAAATTTGCGGTAGTATAGGAAAATTTGCTCTGATCAGTCCTTCCCTAATGGCTGATGGTGGTTAGCTATCAAGGTGCCTTAAGTATAGGTCTTATGTCATTGTAGTGAATTAAGTTTAAATTGGATCAATTTAGTAACTTAACTGTGAAGACCGGTCATCTCAGTCACTTTAATTATTTTTTTTAATAATTTATGTTAAAAGTCACATGGCAAGGTGCTATGTCATCAAAAATATTATGTAGAATTCTATTTACTAAACCACTTAGACAAGTTTTTATTAAAAATTAATTGGGCTAAGTTAACCCAAAATCAAGTCTCTAACCTTTTTATCTACTTCTCGGTGTTTGTTTGTCCACCAATATTTCGAACTTGATCTGAATAAAATTATAATATAAATAATATGTAGGATGACATGGCACCTTGACGTTTCATTTTTAACATAAATATCAAGAAATTGGTCAAAGTGAGCTTAAGTTACTGTGTTGGCCCAGTTTAAATTTGTGTGATTGCAATGATATAAAATCCACACTTAGGTGACACTTAAGTATTTGACCCATTTTAGTTTATTAATTTCATTTTATTTTTTATTTTTTTGATAGAATTATCTTTTATTTTTTTCTCATTAGTTAGTTAAAGCATTACATTTTTTTCATTAATTAAGAAGGCGTGGGAATAAAGTAAATTAATTTTATTCTTTCATGGGTAATTATTTAAAAAATAAGCATAACTATGTTTTTTTCTTCATGTTTTCATAGTATAAAACCACAGATTTGAAATTTATTATAGAACTATAAATTATTCTTTGATTGCTAGACCTAAATAATTATACTCCAAATATCCCATTTTTGCAAAAATATAACCTTGCATAATTAAATAATAATTATCATCATTGTATAATTACTTTTATAAATTTTTACTTTTTCCATAACATGTGGAAAAACCCAAGGGTGGGGCGATCTTGCCTGGGGCCTCGAGGTTTATACCCACGAAAATACATAGTTTCGAAACATATTTATTTAAGTACATAGTTAGTTTATTTATTTATTTAGGTGAAAACTCCTTTTCTATAAGTGATATTTTCTGAATAAGTCAAGATCATGGGGCAGAAGTTCAATAATCGAGAGAAACTTAAAAACAACAAAAACAAAAATGAATGATGTCACTAAAATAATCAATGTAAAAATTAAAAAACACATGTCAACAACATATAAAAGATTGTCTTCAAACATCAAATCCAAATACATGATCCCAAAAATCTTCAAACTACAATGGACATGGAACAAAGGTAATCAACATCTGGAAGATCAAAATGTTAACCTCTTAAATGGTATTACCACTTGGTGTCTTTGGTGAAAATCGCTTGGAACTTGGGAATTTGAAAGTTGGAGATTCAGACGGACTCTCGTTGCGTCGTTTCTTGACTTTCAAACCCATCGAACGAGACGCACCAACATTCGAGTTTGGTGCGACTTTTCTAGAGACTCCGATAGAGAAATTAGGATCACATCCCTTTTTTTTTTGTAGTGGGAGGTTCGAATTCATCATATCTACTGTGAGACGAACTTCCTCACTGACAGCCTTGCGGGACTTGGGCACAGATTGAGCTTCGGAGTTCATAGTGTGGATACAAACGAATAAAAGTAATTGTCTATGTTATTAAAAAAAAAAAAAAAGTAATCAACATATAACAAACGAATATTATACATAACCTTATATAAAAATAAAAAGGTCCAACACTGAGTTATTGAGCTTCATTATCAATATAAGTCATTCAAATAATTTTATTAAAAAATCCCCACGGGCTAAAATGAAAAACATGGAGAACTTAAAAATTAAAAATACTAGAAACTATAATTTTTCTATTATTTTTAATAACTTCATCCCTAGCTTTTTGAATATGAAGTAAAATTTACTTACACTCATATTAATTTTAAGCACTCTCTTTTTCATTTAAGTTTTTCATCCTTGATCATTCTCTAATATACTCGATCGTTAACCATGTCACATATTTAATAGTGAAATAAATAATTTTTCATTATTCTATAATGAGTGTGTGTATAATAAAGTATGTTGCCCGCTGCAAGGCGCGGGCTGACATTGATCTGTTGAATAACTCTTACTAATGACCTAGTTAACTCTGCTGGTTAGACCGAACCATGAATTTGTTGTCCATATGAAAATGTGTCATAATCCATGAAAATACAAAAAAGTAAATTCTTTAAGTTTTGACATGATAATTTACTTCTTATGAGTTTTTACAGCTCCAATTATTGTTCAATTAAGTAGTGTTTATCTCATAATTTGCTTTCTTTTAATTTTTTTATGTTTTTATTATTCTTTCATAATGTATAGTACTCTCAAAATGACAAACCAATTGTGAAACGAATAGCTTATATTCGGATAAGTTGCCAAGACGATTTTCGAATGGCTACTGGACCACGTCCAAACCAAAAACTAGAGGGATATTTTTGGAATTTTCAAAACTCATTTACCCTAACCCTAATTCGTGTTCATATTAGGCTCCAGCAGGGGTAGTTTAGTCACTACAAGAATTAAGATTCTTTTTGCGATGGTAAAGTTTCCATCGCTAATGAATACGATGATGAACCAGTTAATCAATGAGAAGCTGAAGAAGTGCAAGAAGATATGAACCAATTAATCAACCATTTTATTACTACTTGACAATATTAAAATTCATATATGGTCGAGTTTCATCACAAAACTACAACCACATCAACAACACTATGGGAAACAACAACAAGACATGATTGATCTTACAAATTTACCCGACCCAGTTTAATCCAACTCGATCCATAATTTAAATTGATGAAAAGTTAACCACTCACCAAACCCAAAATTCGATGAACCAACAACCTCTCAACTGATCCATGTTTTGATTGATTGACCTGCCACCTGATGAGCTCGTGATCCGGTAAACTGATCACGATCTAATTGCCCCATCACCTAACCTGCTTAATCCACCTGAACCCACCCGTTTGACAGCTTTAATAGATCTTCATGAAGATTCACTCCATGACATTTCCTAATGCTACAATTACATTATATGATACACACTCAAATAGATATATAATTAAGCCAAAATACTTAGGTTTAACATGGGGGTTGCATGCCCTTATTTAGGCAATGGGACACCAGCCAAGTCCTCCCTGTAATGCAACTTGTCAGCACCAGCCTCTCCGGCGGAGAGCCCTTCTTCGGCCGCCGATTCGTTCTTAACGGGCTCGATGTATGTGACCACAACATCCTTCCTGAACGTTAGGTAGATGACGGCAAGGACATAGATTGCCATGAGTGGGAATACCAGGATCCCAATGAACACTTTCCCAACTTTGTTGAGGTCGCCGTCTATTAACCAGCCGACGAACCCTGTCGATAGGTAGTAGACGTTGATGCCGATGATTCCTAGCCCGAGAATCCACGAGACCACGATGATCTAGGGTTTGAGATGATTGTGTTCATTAGTAGGAGAAATAAGGTTACTATGATAAGTTTTAGCGTTGCGTCCAAGTGGACATCTAAGTTGAATCTCAGATCGATTCAACTTAGTTGATCATGTTGACATAATTTTTAAAACTTAGTTGACCACTAAAGTATATAACTCAGTCAAAAGTTTTGGAGGGTTACTCACGTAAATAGAATTCTTGTACGGTCCCATCTTAGTTCTGCTACTGCTGAACTTCAAAAGTGGGATCAATGAAAATGGCAGCTCGAATGATAGTATCATCTGTAACAAAACAAATGAACATCAAAACAACGAACAACGAATTCATGATGGTTCAATGTACTATGCTAGATTGACATAATTTTAACTATATTGGGCTGAATTTACTACTTAACTCATTCTAACAAAACACACATCATCCTACAAGATAAAAAAGACAGACATGAATATTGAGATACTAACCGATGCGATGATAATGAGTCTGCCGGCACCGGCAGATCCTCCGATGATGGCGACGACGAGGCTAGGAGTAATGGCAATACTCCTAGTGATAAGGTTCCTCAACCAAGGCCTCATCTTGAGATCCAAGAACCCTTGCATTATGAATTGCCCTGCATATGTCCCTGTGATTGCTGAACTCTGCCCCGATGCCAACAATGCTATTCCGTATAGAATCTTGCTCGATCTCCCCAACACATTCTGGAATCAATAAAAAAATTGGTCAAAAAATTAACCGAAAATTCCGACTCAATGTAATTTATTTTGTGAATATTGCTCATTTTGGTGTTCGTAATATTTCAAGCTAACAACCGAGTTCACACGGTATCTGTTAAGAACCGTTGCAATCTCAACCGAGTTGTTGGAAAAGGATTCTGAACGAATCTATATTTTTTACTCAAAAAATCAAGGTTTCAAAATTTGGCTTTTTTACTATAACACTTTTAGCAAATCGGGTCTAGAAATGATAACAATGTGAAATTTTCATGCTTAAGAATATGAGACAACATCAACATCCTTGATTTTTATCTAATGCAACGTTTTCCGACAAGAATTAGAGTGGAACTTTACTCAGTTTCATATACGGGTCTAATTTCATCGGTTACGTTTTTCAAAAGCAAAACTACGCATGTTCACTTCTGCTGAAATTAGGGTTCTATCAACAAATTTCACATGCTCAATTTTGTTCCGATCTAGACGGAATTACCAATTCTAACAAAATTTTAAATGAATACGAATTTCAGGTGGAATTGGTAATTTCCGACTAGAATTGGATTTGGCAAACATGATTAGAGTAATCAAAAATTTGACTGAAAAAGTAACTGAATCATCAATTTTGTTAAAATTGTATAGTATGATGACCTGTTTGTTAACTTGACATAGTAGCATGCTGGAATTAAAAATAAGCGGTTTGTTCTCTTTTACCTTAAGAAGGAAAGAAGCAGAGTTGAGAGTGAGGTCGCTGCAACGCTCAGCGTTCTCCGGCGAGATATCATCCGCCGAGCAAACCTTGCCGGAAACAGAGATGACCGATACATTAATCAAGAACGCCACAAACAGCGCGAATCCGCTCTCAATCAAGAAATACCGGCAAGCATCCTGGGGATTTTATAATTCATCATTAGTTAAGAAATTGAAACAGAGCTCAATCAAATTCGATTTAGGGATTTCAAAATTTCTCACGTTGATTCCCCGGACGGAGTTGGGAACTTTCCGGGAAAGGACCAGAGCTGAGTGGAGAAACAGATTATGCCTGCAACCAACCGAAAAATTAAATCAAATCGGTTGAACCGGTTAATCATTTCGGTTCGATTAGACGGATTAGGGGGTGAATGAGCTTACGGCATGATAAGGGCTCCGAGGAGGGCGATGGCGTCGCCGGTGGCGCTTTGGCCGGCGAGCTTGGGGATAAACATGCCTTTGAGAACATCTTTCGCCGGCGGCTTTACGTAACTCATTTCGCCGAAGAAGCAAGCCGCCATTACGAATACCAACACTGAAATCAACAGCTCAAGCTTCCTCACCTGAAAACAAAATTACAAAATGGTCACTTGACTATACTATTTTTACAAATTGGTGCTGATTTATTTATTAATTACCCCATATTTCTGCAGGCCAAGGAGTAAGAGAGTGCTGCTTCCGGTTAAGAGAACGCCGGCCCAAACAGGGATGTGAAACAGTATATTCAGAGCAAAAGCTGTCCCTATCACTGCCAAAACAAATTATTATATTATTAAACTAAATTAAAATTAATAAATACGTAATTAGGTGAGGTAGCAGACACTGCATGCGACATGCAAAGTTGGCAATATTCGGCGGGAAGAAGAAAAGCTAAAAATAAACCATATAGTAATTAATTAGTTCATTTTTTTGTCGGAGATATTTTTATACATTTTCACGACATGGATCGTCTGTCTTACGAGGAGAGAATGAGACGTACGTAATTATCTAATTTTTACCCGATGATGTAGCCAGAAATTCCATCAAGGTAAAATTCGTTATAAAAATAAAAAAAATAGAATTTATTATTTTTTCACCTTGTATAATATTTCACGAGAATTTATGTTCTTAAAGTATCATAAAATACTATTTTTGTCGAAACTGTTGACAGTGGCGAACTCGGGGAGCTGCCTGAGTCACGTTCCAACCCATTTTCGAGTACAAAGTTTCACTAATAAGTTAAGTTGTATATTTAAGAGGAAATTAGTATATTTTTTTATGTGCGGCTTTTAAACTCTATACAGTTCGACTCAGTGTCTTAGCTCATCCTAGATTTGTGGCTGGCTGCTGATCACTTAGTCCAAGGTGGAGTTTTCAAAAATTTAAAGTGATCGAATGATAAGAAGTTTGACTTAATCCAAGTGAGGTTCAAGTTCAAATCTTCAAGGTTCAGAACCCTCTCCCAACAACTCGAGTTATTGGGATGCAACGATTCGAGTTGTTGGGATGCAACGGTTCTTGACATTCCCGTAAAATTTTGAGGGAATACACTAATGTTGATAAGAAAACCCCATCAATTTTACCAACCCTAAAGCTCCTAGTTAAAAATTAGTGATTTTTCGTAAGCAAATAAGATAAATTAAAGTTAAAATAGTAGTTGAAAACATTGATAATGACTTGAATATTGTCCCATTGTAAACTCATTTTCCCTACTTAATATTTAATAACTTGTTTGGTCCGTCAACTAAGTAATAATAAACTAGTGGGGTAGTAGTTTTCTGTTTATTATCAAACTAATTGAATATGACCAAACGCGCCGTATAGAAAAGAATAAACATTAATTAAATAATTAATAATTCAATACTTAAAATTATTGATCATATATAACCATGTTTTCTTTCCTAGTTCGTTTGTTTAAGTAACGAGGTACAAACCTTCAGGTATGTCGGCAGCGATCACAGCGAGTTCGGCGAGCAGCCATAGACATATCTTCACAAATGGAGGGTACTCAGCTTTGCATAATTCCGACAAGTGTTTCCCTAATTACACCAATTAATAACTCAAAATGTTAATTAAATCATTAGGCCAAGCCACTTTGGTAATTTTATATTGGGAAAAAATAGCACTTTGACCCCTCTACTTTGTCAACTTAACAAATTGCCCTCTATACTATAAATCGCTTTTTTCACCCCTCCTACTTTGACTACTTTGTCGTTTAGGCCCTTCCGTATCAAATTCCGTCTTTGTAACATTAAATCTGGACACATTGACACCCGCAGAGAGAGAGAGATATCAGAGGTAGGAGACGAAGAGTTGACTATTGATCGTAAATTGGGGAGGTGTCATGAAGAATATGGTAAAATATGATTATATATATATTTATATCCCCAACTAGAAAACGCTTAACAAGCTAATACATGACTATTGAAGCTAATATGTGCATCAGTTAAAGTTACGAAGACGAAAGTTGAAATGAAAGGACTCAAACGGAAGAATGGTTGAAGTAGGAGGGGTAAAAGGAGAAACTTTATAGTATATGGGAGCTATATGTTAAATTGAAAAAGTAGAGGGGGTCAAAATGCTATTTTCCCTAAATTTAATTAGATACAGTAAGTATACTTACCAGTGCTGACACCAAGATTAGCAGCAAGTGATTGGATGATTAGAGCGAAGATCAAGCCAATTAGTATAATCCACAGTAGCTGATTAACAATTTATAAAACAAACAAAATTTAATTAATTATTAAAAATTTTAATTAATCATCATCAACCACTCCAACATTGTGGAAGCCGATTAAATTAATTAATTTATTAAGCTGACGTGTTTATCTCTCACCTCGTAACCGTGATTAGCACCAGCCTGCAAGTCAGTTTCCACTGCAGACCAAAATTAACACAATTTTAATTAACTAATAATTAGTGAAATAAAATTTAAATTAAATTAATTAGTTGTAAATTACAGTTTCCCGGGTCGAGATAGGCCAATGAGACGAGGAATCCAGGCCCAACATATTTCATAAACTTCTTCCATCCAGGCTGCAGTACCCAATTCCAAAATAATTAAAAGCAAAAAATAATTATAATTAATTTTCAGATTTATAATTAGTAAGGAAAAATTAAACTTTTGGCCCCTCTAATTTTCTAATTTAACAAATAGCCCTCCTACGCTATAAATCGTTCTTTTTAACCCCTCCTACTTAAGCTACTTTGTCCTTTGGGTCCTTTCGTTCCAACTTTCGTGTTCTTAACGTTAAATTTGGACACATTCACACGCCGACAGAGAGAGATATTAAAGATAGGAGACGAAGAGTTGGCCTGTGAGGCAAACTGGGGGAGCTATCACGAAGAATATGGTGAGTTTTAAAATCACATGTTTTATCCGTCAATTTTATCATATACTTAGTAAAGCTAATACGTGGTTATTGGATCTGACGTGGTGTGTTGAATGCACATTAATTAATCATTAAGAAGACGAAAGTTAAAACGGAATTACCCAAACGACAAAGTGATCGAAAAGAACGATTTATAGTTTAGGGGCTATATATCGGCTAAGTTGACAAAGTAGAGGGGTCAAATTGCTATTTTCCAATTAATATAAGAATAAGTTAGTATAGATGAAAGAGAAGGCATGTGCTATGACACGAAAGGAAAAGAATAAGGTATGAGGTGGGGGACCCACCTGCTGATCGTCGGAGGAGGAGCCGCCGTTGCCGGAGGAAATGTGGGGAGGAGAAGGGGTGACGTTGACGGCGGTGACACGGTTGTTGTTGTTGGGTTGGCCGTCGGAGGATGGGATTTGGTGAGCCATGTGGAATGATAAGAAGAAGAAGAAGAAGAAGAAGAATGGGTTTTGGGAAATGTGAAGGAAGGAATTATTAGTATTTATAGAGAGGGGGATTTGTTTTTGTCTTGATTAAGTTAATTTAATTATGATTAAGTTATTAATTGGACTGTCATTAGCTACTAACTTGTTTTTAATTAATTCCCAATCTATGAAATCAATCTCTTTCTTCATGTTACATCCTTGCAAAACCAGCTAATAACATTAGCTAATTTAAACTTTTGTTTTAGGCTATGCACTGGCAGCTGAGATGAGATGAGATGTGGTTTCGAGGATTAATTGTGTGGGAAGGTAATGTAGTTGTTGATTTATCGCGTCTCGAATTATGATGTTTGTCCATGTTGGTGGTAGATTATATATATAGCTGTCGATATACCTGCTCCATGTTGGATGTGTTTGTGAATGAATAATATAAAATTGATCTTGGATCTGCCCCCAATAACTCGAGTTATTGGGATATGTTATCATAGTCTTTGATGAACACGAGAAGTCTTGATTTTGAATCATGATAGCCCTCAATTCATTGCACAAGACTTACAGAAGTTATACAGACTTAAAATCCTTCTGAAAGCGCTTCTGTTTGAGAGGGGAGTGAGTGAAATAATATAAGACCAATTTTAAACCCTCTCCTCATGACTCGAGTTATTGACATGCATATTGGTTCATGATAACGTGTCTACTAGTCTATGTCTGCAAGGACGCTTCATTCACTACTATGAACAACAACGGCCTACTATTAGTGCTCCCGGTTGACCTAATGTGGAAAACCATGATCAAAGAAACTAGCCCATTGAAAGCTAAAGCATAGTCAATTTAGTCACAAAATTAAGACGTGTGTAGAGCTAAAGAGCTAAAAGTTCAATATATGGTCTTCACTAGTAGCAAGTTGGACCCCTATTTGAATTTTGTTCTTTAACTAGAATATTATTCCCAAATTAGTGTTCAACTATATAGTAAATCGTGATCAAGGTTTGTTGATTAAGTAGTTAAGCACTTGGTTGGAGATTGACTTAGCTATATGTGCTATGGATTCGAATCTAATTAAAGATAATTTCAATTAATTCATTGTGGAAGATGAGAAAATTCCTAGTTAATGAGTTATTATATGGTGGAGAAGTTGATGGCGGAACTAGAATGGTCGGACATTCTGAATAAGAATGTGAACCATGAGTGATCGAGAAATTCTGAGTGGTGGTTTAAGTTGGCTCACCCTTAATTCCAACATTATAAAGAACACTTTAAGACGGTATGTTTGAGTTATTTTCTTAACGTCAATTTGGACTAATTAGGAGCACAAAGTAACATGCAATAGTGAATAAAAGAGTCCTTTTTTCGACCTGGATTTGGGAGGTGGAGTTGCACATTTTTTAATTCTTTGTTTTTTTGTATCTAATTGTCCATCCAATATCTTCGAAATTGAATTCCGCCCTCAGCCCAAATTCGGCTTCAGCGGGAATCTAAATTTCCTTTAGAAATGAAAGAGAATTGAAGATAATTGCTAATTTCCTTCCAATTTCATTCCGTTATTAGACAGGATAATAAAGAATTTAATTCTAGACGAATTGTCAATTCTTCCAGGAATCAAAATTCATTGAATTTGCCAGTTCTCACCGTAATCCATTTTCATGTGAAAAATTACCTAAAATTTTATCTCTAGAGAAAAAATAAAGTTGATCTTAAATGTGAACCGTGATGGATAAATATGATTCTCTTAGAAGATTGAGAGAACAACAATGAATATAGTTATTATTATTATTTTTGTATTCTTTTACTTAACATGCTTTCTTGTAAATTATATTATTAAATTATATTATCCAAACAAATAGATTTAATATAATGCAAAATGATCCTAAAACTAAACTTGGCGTGACGATTTGTTTTGACTTAATAGATAAACTTACGTATGAGCTTATTTGACTCAATTTTACTTATTTGTAATGAATTGCATCGTTCATTGTGTCATTTAGGATAGGCTTTATAACCCTCTTCATAAAATTCATTCAGGACTTTCTCCCGATAATTTGAGTTATTTGGATATAACGGTTCTTAACATGGTATTAGATTCTTTGATGATCGAAAAGTTTTGAATTCGAATCTCAATAATCCTCAATATAACAATTTTTCTTTTTTTTGGTGAAAAGAGGGACCAGGGTCCCGAATTAGTTATTAATAAGAGTCAATCTCGGCAAAGCAACCCCGATAAGGTCATACTTGAGCCAAGAACACAAGGTAGCATCAACCACAAAAAACAAATGAATACCAAAACTCAAACTATGACCTAAGTTCGCCATATAATCTACCGCACGATTAGCTTCCCGATAAACAAGGGTGAGCGTAATATCCCATTGCCTGGATCGTAGCTCTCTGAACTCCAAAACCAACGCTGTATGTTGATGGTTAACGTCCTCTCCCGTAGTCAAAAGTGAAATCGCCGTTGAAGAGTCGGATTGAATGTTCAATTTCCTAATTCCCAAGGACCACGCCAGCTTCGTTCCCTCAACAATAGCTCTAATCTCGGCTCTAGTAATTGAGAGCAGTCCCCAATATTAGCGTTGTAAACCCGAATGAATCTACCTCACTTGTATAAGGGTTGGTGAACCTTTGCAAACTTTAATCCTCTTCTTCTCGATGACTATTTGTCATTTACTTAATGGGTAGATTAATTATTAATTAATGGGGATAATAGGCCGGGAGGCCCCTGTACTATTGAAAGATAACAAACAAGCCCCTCTACTATTAATTGCACCAAACAAGCCCCTCAACTTAGAACATATAACAAACAAGCCCTTCCATTACAAATGTGACAAACGGCGTTGCTGAATTGTTAACATAATTGACACTTCACTAACACGTAGGTTGTTAGAGTTTACACGTCAGCCGATTGGAATGTCAGCAACCCTAAACAGCTCCGTTTTGACTTAGGATTATTAGCAACAGATAATCCAAATAGTAAAAAATGACACCGTTTAGGGTTGCTGATATTCCAATTGGCTGACGTATAAACTCTAACAACCTACGGGTCAACTGTGTCAACAATTCAGTAACGTTGTTTGTCGGATTTGTAACGGAAGGGCTTGTTTGTTATATGTTCTAAGTAGAGGGGCTTGTTTGGTGTAATTAATAGTAAGAGGGCTTGTTTGTTATCTTTCAATAGTACAGGGGCCTCCCAGACTATTATCCCTAATTAATGAGCTTAAATAATTGGGGTTAATTGTTTTTTTTTTATGAATGATGTGAACTATATATATATAAAAAAGGAGAGAAAACCATGGTGATAAGGCACCTGGAACCCTGTACAGAAGCTACTTAACCAACCGCAGAAACAGTAGGGCTGCAGCCGACAAAACAAAACAAACAAGACCCAAACCGAGAAACTCAACAGCCTCAAACCCCTGCCAACCCCGGGAAGCACAAACATACCGGAGCTCAGCACAAAGACTGGAAAAACTATGTGGCCGTGAGTTGCCTCATCCAAAGCTCGAAGTCATGCTGCGAAATAATTGCATGAATTCTAAGCCACATACAACACGAAACTAATGTCCGACCAAAAACACGGGAAGTCGAAGCTGTTGAATCTTTGAAAATGACATCGTTTCTTTCTAACCAGACATGCCAGAGAAAACTATGTAACACCACACGCATCATTTGCCTGAAATTAATTGTTACAAAGTAGAATGAATGTCGTGATCATCCATGCCGTTTTGATACTTAAAGCATGATTAGTGCCTTTTTTTCACGAATGCCAAAATACAGCCAAATGGCAAACTATAGCGTTTTAATAACTTAATAAGAATTAAGAAAGAAGAGAGTTTTGGATTCTTAAAAATAATTAATAAATAGGGAAGTGAATAAATTTTAAGAATAAAATAATAATTTGAATGTAAAAAATGTGATAAAAAAAATATTATGGGTGGTTTGGTTGATGGAATTGGGCCTGGGATTTGGATTTCAATTCCCAGTTTAATGAGAATTGTAGTGCAATTATTTGAGTCAATTCCCAATTGACCGGGAATTGGGTCTCAATTCCCAGACCCAATTCTATCAACCAAACGGCCAATCTATGTAAATAATTGAGGGTACGATAGCATTGTAATGTCACTTACGGATTTGATTCCTAGCTACTTTGGAAACATTCATTCCTTTGGAATATTGAAACTTTCATTATTTTTTTTGAATTAAAAAAATGCAAAATCTCAAAAGAGGCATTATCCTTGACTATCATCTCGCATTAGTTTGGCCACTCGGTTTGCTTGAGACACACCTTCTCTTCTTGCGTGAAAGATGCTTACGCTTTATGTGTGCGTTAGAACTTGACGAATCTTTGCTGAAGTTGTCCGACTTCTCATGACCATTGATCGTGAGGGTCGAACAGACGGCTGTAAAGCGTTAAAGAATTAGTAAAAATGGCAGTTCTGTTGCTATAGCTTCCTACCATTTTCACAGCTGCAAGTAGTGTGTCTGCTTCCGCCCCAAGTGGTGTCCTACAAACGAAGCTCCTAGTCCTACCGTCCACAAGTCGACCCTCAGAATCATACATTATGACTCCATAAGCCCCTTTCCGGATACTATAGCATGAGAATGTGATTAAGCGTGTAAGGGGGAAAAGAATTCGGAAAAACAGAGAAATATTGAGGGTGAATCGTTTGGATATATTCATGGAGCGTGTAGCACAATACTCGGTGACCCGTGTAGAAGAGGTCGCCTTTTCTTTTATAGTCATGAACGCCATGTTTCGATACCATAACATTGAGGGTGTCTAAATGATCATATTCTAGTCATTGAGGGCTCGAGACTATGATTCACCCTTGAAACCCCGCTCGTGCAAACCATTGTGGTCGTAGCCCTGACTAATGAGCTCGACTAATAAGCCTAGTTAGACTATGACCCGTCAAATTCATATACTATAAATTTAGTAGACTTTAATCATTCTATCATGCCACATTTAGCAAGTTAGAGAATTTGTCTACATTATAATGATACACGAAAATATCGTAAAATGAAAACTCAGGACTCCTTCTATATTCATAACAACTCTCCTCAACGCAGGACCATAAATAATTTTCAAGTCGTGACCCATCAATACATATAATTGAAAATGTCACGAATTTGATTAAAACATTTTGTTTTCTATATCACGTTTACATAACCATTGTACCAATCTCTTTTAGGGTTAGTCCAACAAAGTGAGTACCATTTCAGTACCAAATAACAAAAACAAACAAAGTTGTACCATTTTTCACTTGTACTAAATTAGTAAATTCAATTCTTTGTTTACTGGAAGTTGTGAAATACTTGTCTCCAGATTTCGATGAAGCTGAAGATTCCATTTCCATATGGATTAGTGATTTAATTAATTTTGGGGGTTAGTGGTGTTAGCCCAAATTTTTTTTTTTCCGAAGATAACTCTCGCAGGAGAAGAGAGATAACCAAACACAAACAAAAATTAAGTGTCTGCCCAAGCCGAAAGGTTAACCACGCCTTGGCTTGGGATATTTTCACTAAAATGACAATTTTTTTTGGTAGAATCACTAAAACGACAATGATTGCACTTTTAACTTGCTTAATCCTCCATTAATGGCTGTTGGATAAAAATTCAAGTACCACATCGACAAAGCGAAGAAGTTTGTCTTGCATAAAAGAGTCCACCAACTACACTAGTATGAGGCCTTTTGGGAGGTAACCCAAAAATAAATCCGTGCGGGCTTGGTCCAAAGCGGACAATATCATACTAGTGTGGGCCTGCTGGTGGCAGGATGATCCTAACAATGGTGAACCAAGTTATAAACTTAAGAAAAAATTACAACTTATTTAATCCAGCTGCCCAGTCAGCGTCTCGCCATCCACCTTCACTAATCACAACTTCATTTTGCTAATAAAGGCCCCAAATCATGCAACATAAGCATGGCTTGGTGCCAATTTTGATGTTATTTGTGTGATATTCACATGTCTCATGTGTTATTCATAATTTCATATTCAGAAATAGCATATGAATGTTATTTGAGATAAAATAACATTCGAATAATACATGAGTAACACACAAATAACACTCAACTTCACAGTTTTAGTAGGAGGCGAGAGAGAACAAGTGTTGAGATATTTATCTCGACAAGCACCGTTCTTGGAATGAACTAAACAAACAAACAAACACTAATCAAAGCTAGGTACATAACCAAGACACAACCAACTCACAAATACATAATGGTCCAAGAAACTAGACTCGATTATAAAGAGTTCGAAAGAATAAAATGCGACATGTACTCTTTATAATGTTTACCAAATACACATTATACGTGATCACTATACTTAAGATTCTACATCGATGTCATTATAATAGTTTTTTGTGCATGTAACAATTTTCGCAGGCTGCTATCATGAGTTTGAATACAGTTGTTGTCGGAAATTGTAACCTGTTAGAGTTCAAAAAACTTGTAAAAATTGGTATCTATACACATAAAAACACTATAATCACATCTTATGTAAAATTAAGTATAATGATATAACGCGCATTTGATATGGAGGATGAATCAGATAGAGCTTACTGAATAATTAACTAATGAAGTATAAAACGGAAGGCTTAATTTAGTTAAGAACATGGTGTATGGAAACCATGTAGGCTGACATAAGGGGGGCTTATGTCCCTTAGACATAACCCCTAATAGTCTTTGGATCACCTTCTTAAAGATCCAATGGTAGAAAATATAATATTATTAAATTATTAAAATCCATAATAAATTCTCCTAATTAATTTAATATTTTTACCATATATGGAGCCCTTTTTTTCTACTCTCCTCCTTTCATCTTTGTTTCAATTTTTTACCAAACCCGCCGCCGGAAGCTTCCTCTCAAAAACCTCCATCCAAAATGGATGTTTACAAGTTATTTTAGATATGAAACAATGTTAGCATGTTTTTTGGGGGTTCAAGTACTGTGATGTAATACTAGTATTACTGATACTAGTATTGATGGATTATATTAGTATTATATGAAATAACATTCATATATCTATTACGTCTCTTTAACTTTTATTTTTTGGGAACACTTCCCTTTTGGGTGATTCCTCCACCGAAGTTATCATGGATGTTTAATTTTTATTTTAGATGTGCTACTGTCATAAGCTCTGATTTTGTGTGGTTTAAATACTTTGATTTAATACTAGTATTAACAATACTAGTATTGATATTTATACTAATATTATATGGAGAAAACCATAGGGTTCTCATTTCCCTGTTTACTGGTGCATCCAGAGATGTTATCTTAGCTGTTTAAATATTTTTTTCGATGTGATACAGTCTTATCATGATTTTGAGCATTTTAAAACTATGATTTAATACTAGTATTGATGTTTATACTAGTATTATATGGAACTTCAACACAATATGATATCGTGGATGTTTCGAGAATAATAGAAACAACCTGGAAACAAAGGAAACCACCCAACCTCTGAGAACGAATGTAACTCACATGATACTTTAATTTTTAGAGCTGAAAATATAATATGGTATACATTTTGTAATACTAGTATCAGATTCAGATGTTGTTTGGGTAACCTATAAACACAGAACAAAAAACGTGAAGTTTGAACAATATTATTAAAATCTGTATCAGAGAAAGGAAACCCACAATAAAATCATTTTTTATGCATCCAAACGAGAGTCATTATTAGTAGGAAATCTACAAATAAAATCATTAAATATAAGAATATTTGATTTAATGTAAATTAGGTAATTAAAATATTGAAGATAATTCATTAAGATATCTATTAATTAGAAATAACTACCTATTAACTATCATATCTTATAACAAACAAAAGAGATGATGTGGAGGCTCATCATTGGTTATGTCTAGGGGACATAAGAATTCCTTATGTACCCTAGAAGTTCCCCAATTCGACGTCTCTAGATTCCTCGTACGTACCAATATATAGGTAGCTTGCATGGTTCTGGTTCAGTTACCAAAACAGATTCCGTCGCCATTTTGTCCCAACATTTGGCAGATTCCAAGACACTAGCAAGGTAACGCCGCAATTCAAGCAAACGTATTGTCCTTTTTACCCCCCACATACATGAAACTTTCTTTCATATTTACTTAATCATCACTACACTTCATAGTCAGTACTAAACTGTCCAGTCTTCAAGAAGCTATATCGACACAACTACTCAGCATCTCTGTATGCCGAGAATAATACGATTATGGATCGGTGGGCAGCCCGAATCCTTGTTGTGCGCCTTGCTGGTGTGGAGGGGGACGAGGGGCCTCAGCCTTGGTTGTGGTCGGCCTTGGGGTGACCAAGTTGGCTCGGTCAACCATAGCCGAGTGTGGTGTGTGTCCTAGGTGTTGGGTGGCGGGCGCCAAACCAAGTGATTACGTTGGCCGGATCAAGGGACAATCTTGATCCGATGTGATTATGCTGGCAGAATCAAGGGACAATCTTGATCCGACGTGTGTAGGGCAATGGGATGATGTCGGAGGCCATGGATTGGATGGTCGAGGACGTGGTCACATCAAAAAGGAAATCCTATCTCTCACGAACCAAAGCATTCCCTAAAACACTTGGAGTTACCTATGAACACTCCTTAATTAGAGTGAATCTTAAATACCATTCAGCAAAAAAAAATTGAAGTTGTCAGCCAACGTGCATGGCATCCTATGTTACGAAACTAGGACGATTCGCGAGAGGACTATCCTACAATCGTGTCTAATCCGAATCGAGCATCACGAAAATATGCTTAAAACTAATTGTCACAAGACACAAGAGGCCATGAACTGATTAGGACAGTTAACAGTTGTTGCATCTCGAACTCGTTTCAGAACATCAAGATCATCGATTCGATTCTACGTAGATTTCAGATTGTACAGATGGAGAGAGCGAATACCTAACACTCGTAAGTGAAGTTCTGTGGCATGTTATGGATTGCTTTGATTATGTTGCTGACAACTTCCAGCAGCTGTAAGTACTCGTCAGCTCCATCTATTAGACACTGCAATGACATTCAAGAACAAAATCAACGTCCTTGTCTTGATTCGAACAAACTAAAGCTACTTCGTGCCGACTGGGGTATGCTTCTTTCATCATCAAGCCCAGTTAAGTATTATAACGAGAAGAAAGTAACCTTATCTGCTGAACCCATGCTCTTGCATACGCGGGCCTTTTGTTCATCTGTTATATCATCAGCTTCAACGATAATATCGAATAACTGAAGGGTGAAAAGATATATCGTTAGTGATTCTGTAGGTGTCTATAAGTACAAAGGAAATGCTGCATAAAATTTACCTGGGAAATCATCTGGGAGACAGGGTAGCCATCAGAAATTACATTATTCACTTCCTTGTTTGCCAAATCAAAGTTTCCATTTTTACAGGATGCAAAAAGTGACTGGACAATGCTTTGGGGAACAACCTGAACAGAAAGGGTGTAAACTTATTACTGTTGAATGCTGATTACTCAAGAACATGGTCGAGAACAGTGGTGGTATTACTCTAACTTGCATTCCTACAGCATTAACATGGAAAGGGTACAAACTACAGATGCTAAAACAACATCATTGTTGAAATAGGTTTCAGATTTAACTTCTGATAGTGAAGCATGATGGGTGATGTTAGCTAACCCCAAGGTTCAAAATGAAGCATGGTATGAATTCACTATAACGACTTGAATTCCTAAGGTTGCAATTTCAAACCATGTGAATAAGTAAATAGGCCAACCTAAGTTTGGTAAGGGAAACCAACCAGAGCAATGACTAGCTAGTTCATAAGTTTCATGAACCAATACAGATCACGAATAATCCAAGCGAAACTCTTCTAAAGCAATCTCAACACTGATATTGCAGATAGTTTATCGTCTGACTTACCCCAGATACATTTATTAGGTCCTTAGATGAAATCGATGACCCATACAAGCGAGCAGCTCCCTGCAATATCATTGAGAAACAATCTAAACATTAGACAACCTAATCTAGATTGGATGAACTAGTTGAATGCTTAATTAAAGCAAAGTATATCATTGAGAAACAATCTAAACATTAGACAATCTAATCTAGATTGGATGAACTAGTTGAATGCTTAATTAAAGCAAAGTGATCTGCAAGTATTGTTGCATATTATAGACTAAGAGAAATTATGTTCATTCTCTATGCTACAACTAGCTTCGTAAATGCAGTAAACTATCATTAATATAAACCAACTAGTACTCAGTATTTCACTGAATTCCTGGCCCTCCCTTAACCATGTTTCCCAATGAAAATGAATGGCTACAACTGCTTGTCTAAATTGCTGCAATGATTGCTGCTCAGCTCTTGGACTTTGAATTGTGGAAGGTCAATATATAAAAATATATTGACAATGGAAGACAATTAGACTAAACGCGTAAAATTTATATTACCTGCAAGTATGTGATTGCTCGACGAAGATCCCCTTGTGATATATTGCCCAAGGTTGAAACAGCCTATAAATAGTGTATATTTTTCATTTCAAGCAACTGCTACATGAGAAGAAATAATAAAAGATCATAGACTAATACCTCATCATCAAGAAAGAGACCTTCCTCCTTACAGATGTGCAGTATACGACTGCTCATGATTTCTTCTGAAAGTGGTTTGAACCTGAATTTTGCACACCTTGATGCAAGTGGCTCTATGATCCTACATGTTTTGAAGCCAATTGTTATAGAATCTGAAGTCTAGTTGAATTATCTAGTAAGTATTTCGCACAACATGCCAACAGTAAAGCTTGTTCACGTACAAATCAGTTTGTTAATCATGGACGACAGTAATTAGGGTCAGAAATAGTCTAACTTGAATCTTCTTTTCTTAGTCTGGTAGGCATGCTTATGTATAACTCTTAGAAATGGAATGTTGATCAGTGTATATGTAGTAAGAAACATGCTCGATTCTATCTCAATATCGTCAGAAAAGACTGTGACCATATTTCAAATGGAAGACACACACATTAGGAGAATTATAATCAGATTCACACCTAAATGACAAGTAAGGAACCTATAAAAGGTGTACCTGCTGATGTAATTGCAAATGAAGAAGAATCTCGTCACTTTAGAATGTGTCTCCATTGTACGCCTCAAGGCATTCTGTCATACAGAGGCTATGCTTCAGGACATCGAACTTTTTCTAATTTAGCCTATGCAAAAGATAAAAGTGAACATGCCTGAGCATCTTCTGTCATCGAATCTGCCTCATCAAGGATGATGATCTTAAATGGTGGACGAGGGTAATCCCTGTAATGACAGAGAGGTATCAAGAAATGAACAAGAGCAAACACAATGACATTCAAAGGTAATGCATACCCATTATGCTGTCTCGTATCCACAGCTACACCAGCAAAATCCTTGATCTTAGTGCGGACAACACTGATGCCACGGTCATCACTTGCATTCAGCTCCAAAACACGCGACTTATAGTGCTCAGGTCTAAGAACAACAAAGCCATTCATTCAGAGATCAAAAGAACACGACAAATAGAGAGACACACTGACTAACATGTATACATCTCAAACTCTAATTTCACTACATTTCTTTGACACAGTTGACACTAGATGCTAATATCTAAAGGACGGCATTAAAAGTTTCTTCAAAAACAGATTACTATTCAAAAAAGCTTAAATTCGAAAAATATAGCAGCATTATTGACTGGTCCACTACAACTTTAATCTCATTTAATCCACTACATTGCACAACAATGCCGGAACCAAACACTATCTACATTTCATCAGTTCGTTAATCAGCATCATATTCATATGAAGCAAACTAAACAGTGCTGAAAGTAATTTAGTACCCGAAAAGCTGGTGAGCAATGGCCAAGGCAGTAGTGGTTTTGCCGGTTCCAGGAGGTCCATAAAAGAGCATGTGCGGACACTACAAACACGATATATCAAAAACACTAACTCGTTAACAACAGCGACACAGCAACTAGCAAGTAACAATCGAACTATCATAATTCAAAATTAGGTTTTCAAAGTTTACAGTCCGAATCATAAACTTGAGCCTACGAAAACTCACATTCGAAGTCTCCAGAGTGTTTGTGAGAACTCGCACCACTTCATCCTGGTGAGCTACGTCTTTCACTTGCTTCGGCCGGCTACAAAGAGAAACGCCGATAAATCATCACAAACCAAATAAACAATCAGGCCAAAATTTTACTACGGAAATCAGTTGTTGAAACGAGTAATTTAGACGAGATCAAAGGATGCTTACTATTTTTCAACCCAGGGTTGTGAGCTCTGCAGAACTGGCGCCATTGATTCTTCTTTCTCCTTCTCTCGCTGATTGTTTTTGTTTCTGGAGTGGTGTACAGAACTGCAATGGAGGAAGCCGAAGTGGAGAAGTCCGCCTATTTTTTCCGCTTTGTTTATTTGGGCCTAACGTGGGCTCGTTGGTGGATAATGGGCCAAACTTAACTACCAAATATACGAAAATTGGTTACTCACCCGTAATTTTGTCGATTTCGGCAAAAAAAAAAATATAAACCCTAATAATCAGAAGTACCAGTAGCAAGTTTGCTTACCGAATCTCAAGTGTTGGTGGTGAAGAACTCGTCACAGGGATGGAGGTGAAGAAGATCTCGTCCGCTGGATGCGTTGGTCTGAACGAGGGAGAACTCAAGACATCGGCGGCGGAGCAGAGTATGGGGAAGAGAGAGACGAAGGAGAAGAGAAGAGGGGAAGATTGGGTTTCATTGTATTGAGTTGGAAGATTGAAGTGAAGAACAAACCCTAATCTAATTTACTGCAACTGAGGAGGGTTTGGTTGTTGAGGAGAGACTGGTTCGACAGTCAACACATCGGCGGCGGAGCAGAGTATGGAGAAGAAGGAGAAGAGAAGAGGGGGAGAGTGGGTTTCGAACAGAGAGAGAAGAGAGGGTAATTTTGACATCAACACATAATTCCAGGACGATTCCTTGCGTTTGGGTAGGAATTATTGGGTCGTAATTAGGCATGAATTTCAATTCCGTTGGAATTGGGTAACTAAAAGTTGGGAGGAAAACATGAAATTCGCGATTTTGCCTCATTTGAATGATTCTTGCATTGAAATCTTTGCAGGAAAACGTGGTCTAAATTAAGGTACATGAGAAACTTCGTTAATTATAATGATTGATGGTCAATCTAGTAATGACTTTGATGGTCGTGCACCCTAAACAAAACAAGGATATAAACTTGTGCCACGAGGTTTCGACATGGAGATCAACTAATAAGGTGCAATATAGTTGGACTCGCTATTTCAATTACAGAAAAGCTGAACTTCTAACATGTTTACACGTAGCTCGCAGAACCCACAATCTCATAAACTTATGAGTTGGTCTAAAATTTGCGCCACAACATCAAATTGTCAAACCAAATAAAACTCATATTGTACCATTAATTAATCATAAGTTAAGGCTCAACTAATTCATACTAGTCAATTCATATGTTGTTTCTATTGCAAGTTTACTCTTCTATGTTTTCATGAGTTTCTTTCTTCCATGTAGTTTCCTCAAGTCTCACATAAAACGTGCCTTGATTGACGAAACTTTCAAGGTAGTCATTACAAATGTTATCCTTCGATGCAACATCGCACTGTTATCAACTGGTAGACGGAGTTGCCCATGTAGTTCATTAGATATCACCCAACCATTAGATTTTTACCCTCATAATTTGGGTTGATGATTAGAGTTTTGTGTGTATTGTTATGTCTAAGTCTCCTAGAAAAGTCATCTAAGCTCAAAAAAACATGACCAACTCACAACCAATCAACTAATCAACCCAAAACTCAGCCCAATCTAACCGGTCAGTCAATTCAACCCGTACTCCACTAACACGTGGCGTGATTCTATTTGTCCGTGATGCACGGACGGCCCAGCAAAACAAACAATAAAAACCCGCGAGAAAATAAACCGGTATTACCTGGGCCCACCGTTTCCCTCGTCAGATAAGGCAATTATATAAATAAATTATAAATTTATAATTAATTAATTAATTAAATTCGTTGAATGAGAATCATAAATATCGAAGCACATTCCATTTTGCTTCTCCCTCACTCTTCATAACACTGAATAAACCAAAACCCCCAAAACCTCAATTTCCGAAATCACGACGACGAACAAATTCACGGCCGGAGTACGAATTTCCAATGCAGACACGTCGATCGTCGTTACAATCCTCCACAACGTCGTCTCTGGCCAAGCGCAACGCAGAGAATGCCGGGAAGCACGCGGCGGCGGCGGCGGTTTCCCTCACCGCTCCGACGGCGACTACAGCGACGAGGACTGCCAATTTGACAAGGAAGCGGACTCCTCTTGGAGACATCACCAACATCCGTAGGAACGCTCCTCGGAAAGAGTCCTCCAAAGCCGCTCTTCCTTCTTCTTCCGCCGCCGCCCTGGTGGGTTTTTATTTCTTGAATTCTCTTCTTTCTTCTTGTCCTTCCTGTTTGTATTGTAGATTCATGTGATCGGTGAGGGAAATTGAAGCGGTGCTGTTGATCTTGTCGAGTTTGGTTTGTGGGTTTACAGTTGAATTAGTTGAATTAGTCAGTTTCTTGGAGGGAAAGAAATGCATAAGTGGGTTTAACCTTGAAAAGGGGGAAATTGGGAATTAGAGAGATTGTGTTGTGCTCTGTTTGGTGCCCTCTTTGTTTCTGATGAAATTGAATGCATAGGCACAAAACTCATCCAGAATTGCCAAGAGAGGGCGGCCATGTTCTGAGATTGATGCTTCTAAGGTCACATCTAGAAGCAACCATGATGCAGCAGTTGTTTCCAGCAAATCGGATGGAGTATCGATGCCAATGGATGAAACAATGTCGACCCGCGACTCCCACAAGTGCTCTGAAGCAGAGCATGTCGAAGATAAGAAGACATTGAACAGAGTTTCTGATGATGGTATATTGCCTAACACTCAGGTTAATTTCCAGTTCTTTTCAGAGCAGTGGATTTGATCAATTCAATGTGTGTTTTTGTACAGTTGCAGAGAATGTGTGTAGTAGAGATTCTCTTGGTGTAGTTGATATGGATACTGATGAGAAGATTGTGAACATTGATGCTGATATAGAGGACCCTCAACTTTGTGGAACCATTGCTTGTGATATCTACAAGCATTTGAGAGCATCTGAGGTGTGTACTTATGCCATATTTCGAGAAATGATAGAGGTCACTAGTCTTTGTTAATGTCCTAATTACGGTACATTCGTGTGGGCTGCAGAATAAGAAAAGACCAACAACAGATTTCATGGAGAGAACTCAGACAGACATAGATGCCAGTATGAGAGCTATTCTGATTGATTGGCTTGTAGAGGTACAGCTTCCGGAACCACCAGCTTTAAGAACATAGCATCAGCTATCATACTGAAATGATTACTTACTGTGCAGGTTGCCGAAGAGTATGAACTTGTTCCTGATACGTTATATCTGGCAGTGAACTACATTGATCGGTATCTTTCGGGGAATGTGATTAACAGGAAGAGATTGCAACTACTTGGTGTTGCCTGCATGATGATTGCAGCGTAAGAAGATAGTTTCCGTGTTGAGTGATGTTTAATCTTTTTCTCTAGAGTACTAGTAGCATACTGACAGAACCTAATTTCATGGCATTTGCAGAAAATACGAGGAAATTTGTGCACCCCATGCCGGGCAGTTCTGCTTCATTACCGATAACACATATTACAAGGACGAGGTAACGAGTTTGAAACGCTCTCATTATATGCACTGACTAGCCTGAGTTCTGAAAAAATCCGGTTACCTAATAAGTAAATATCATTCTACTGTCCAGCTTTTGGAAATGGAATTAGCGGTTTTGAATTACTTGAAGTTTGAGATGACAGTACCAACAACCAGTTGCTTCTTAAGGTGATTGATTAATTGATTACTGTCTTTCTTTTTTACATGTTGGTTTCTGTTTATTGAGTCTTTGTTCGATATGTAGACGATTCGTAAGAGCTTCTCAAGGGCTGGACGAGGTCCCATCAATGCAGTTGGAATGCTTAGCCAGCTACATAGCTGAACTCTCTCTCCTGGAGTACAACATGCTTTGCCATCCTCCATCAGTAGTCGCGGCCTCTTCCATCTTCTTAGCAAAGTTCATTATTTTCCCTTCAAGGAGACCATGGGTAAGAACTAAGAACTGAACAACAACCCACTAGTTTGCTAACTCTCCGAAATTCGAACACACTCAACTGATCCTTCCATTGTTTGTTATCTCGTTACAGAATTCAACATTGCAGCATTACACACTCTATCAGCCTAGTGATCTACTCAACTGTATAAAAGATCTCCACCGCCTATGCTGCAGCAGTAATAACCCGACCTTATCGGCAATTAGAGACAAGTACAGCACTCATAAGGTGAACTGAACTGAACTGGTTCTTACCCTTTATATGTCGCAACTTTCGATCGTCATCTAACACTGAATCTGTAATTCTGTATTGGTTCTTAAACCCTTTATATGTCGCAACTTTCGATCATGATCTAACACTTAATCTGTGTCATTTTTTCCAGTACAAGATTGTAGCCAAGAAGCTCTGCCCTCCTCATATACCTGATCAGTATTTCCACACGCATAGCTCGTAAGCGAAATCAAAGCTGTCTCTGTTACTGAATCTGCAAACATTCTTTCAATTGTCAGTTGGATACATGTTCTCTGGTTGTAGTAGTTTCATTCCTCTCTCAGGAAAATGTAAGAAATTAGTTGTTCTTAGCTCTGTAGCAATTTGATATAGTAGCAGATTAGCAGCTCTTCTTTTTTGATTACAGCTCATCCATGGCTTTGTAGATCAGAATTTTGGCCTTATGGAAGAAATAGCAAGTTTTACAGTGGCAATACATGGAAATAGATCGTAATAATACGATATATTACTGCAGGAAAATATCGTACATTAATTTATTTGCTATTTACTATTTTTATTATCTATAATCTTATCAACACTGAGGCCTTGATAATGTGGTATTTACGAATCTACCAGAAGCTGGGATCTCATCCAAAAAGTAGCAATCTTCAAACGAACAAGCTGATCCATAATTCGGCCACGTCACATCCTTCGGCTCTATATACGCTGGGCCCCACGCTGGTGTGCCATCTTCGTATGAATTATGTGTCAACCTCGTTAAATCTGAGCCGTCCAAATTGATCGTGAAGATATCTCCATATGGTTGGTAGTGATGTGGGTTCGAGATTGGCTCAGCTGATATCCCTGAGTAGTCCGCTGTGAAAACTATAGCCTTTCCGTCCGGGCTGAAATATGGGTGGTTGCACCGCCCGCCCGAGCCGCTTTCGACGAGTTTTCTCAAACCGGTTCCGTTTGGGTGGATCAGGTATATCGCGAAGCTCCCGCTTCCTGGGGCGTGTCGGTCTGATGAGAATGCTATGAGTTCGCCGTCGGGTGACCATTTGCACATTGTGTCGGTCCATGGACCGACCGTTAGCCTGTGGAGTCCGTTGGACTCGCCCTTTTCGGCATCCAATAGGTATAGGTTTTTGTAGCCGGATTTACCCGACCGGAACACGACCCATTTTCCGTCAGGTGAGACTGACGGGAAAGCGTTGTTGATCCCGTTGGTGGTCAGCTTTTTGACGGTGTTAGCAGGGTCAACTGAGTCAACGTTAATCGAGATTATATCTACCTCCGAGCTGATTGATGCGAAAGTTGGTCCGACCGCAGTGTATACTACCCCCGGTCGAACCGGATCCCACTCGGTTGAGAACGCCATTCCTGGGTAAACCTTGCGCCGGTTTGAACCGTCCCGGTTCACAACGTACATACCCGGCATGTTTACGTAAGCAATCCGGTCACCGGCCGGCGAGAAGACGGGGTAAGAACCATCGAGTCTGAACAGCGAGACTTCAGGTTTTGAGCTTCGGAGATTCTCGAGATGTAAGTGAGGGCTTCCGTTTGCTTCTCCTCTACATCTATGGTACCCGACTCGTTCCGAATCGGGCGAGATGAACGGGTTGAGGTGGTGAGTCGTTGGCGAGATGAACCGAGTCAACTCGACGAACTCGTATCTTTTCAGATCAAACAGCTCTATGTGACGAAAGCTCGAGGTCGGCCTTCTGGTAGCAACGGCGATGAAATCGTAGTTAAACGGTGAAGCCGCCGGAGTGAAGGCGTGGATTCCAGCGGGAGTGACTCGCTCCACCACAACAGACTCGGTCGAGATCGGACCTTGACTCGGTAAACTCGCCTTGTAAACGCTGATCCAACCATCCGAATCGCTCTTCCTGTGGAAAAACAAAGTCGAATCGTCGACCCAACTCGGCCACCCGCCGTGCTTAACGATTTTGACTCGTTCTGACCCGTCCCGAGTCAGGAACACGTAGAGATCTGTACTCAGCTCTTCCACTTCCCCTTCCCATCCGCCGTCTCCGTAGGAGGCCACGGCGGTGTAAACCCCCGATGGAGACACCGCCGGACTGAAATCGGCGATTCCGTGAGGAGTGAGTCTCCGAGTTGACCCGGTTTCCAGCTCAGTCGAATAGACAGCAGCCCAACTCGCTCTCGGCTCTTCAGCCTTCTCGTGAGTTGACACGTACACCAACTTATCTCCAACCACCGTAGGCTTATCCTTCATCGAAACGGAAACGCCATCCTCCCCGTTCAATAGCGGCACGGAGACACGTGGCGTGATCTCCAGAGCCGACCTAGATCTGCCGGCAGTCGGAGAAGAATCGATCGAAACGGCGTCGTAGAATATGTTGGAGGTGCCGTTTCTCTCCGTGACGTAAACGAGATGGAGATAGGAGCTTCTGGAGATTGTTGGATAAGAGCTGGAGCAGGGGAAGCGGCGGCGAAGTGGCCGTTGAAGTTGACGGAGGTGCCGTCGGTGAGGCGGAGCTCAGAGTAAGGAGACGGCGCGTGGTGGCGGTGGCGCGTGGGGAGAGTAAAGAGGTCGAAAGCGTAGCTCGATCTGCCGAGAGTGGTGATGATTATGCTTGTGGGGGAAGATTGGATTGAGAAGAAGAGATTGAAGAGGAGAAAGAAGAAGATCTGGAGATTGATCTTCATGGCTGGTTTCAGTTGATTGCTGGTTGTGGAGTTTCCGGCGAGAGTGTTAGTGGAGAAGAAGATGTTTTTTTGGGAATATATAATTATTAATTTTTTTTTTTTTTTTTTCTAATATATTCCTTTAATCATTTGGATTCTTATTAGGAAAAATCAAGATAATGTTTTCTTTTTATCCTCACACGTGTCAGTAGGTTGTGACTAAGGTTATTAACTAGAGAAGGTAGCTCCAATTCGTTCTGATGTAGCTCGATTTTAAATAAGTCAAAGTCGAGCTAAGGTATGTTTAACTTTACTAGCTAGTAGTAGGCTCAATAATATAATGTGTTTTACCTCGAATATCATGAACTATAAATTATATATATTAATTGTGATTATGATAATGAAATCGCAAGTAGTACATGGTTTAGATTTAACGAGTTTAAATGAAGACAATAGAACTTGCAATTTTTAGGATTACTCATTTTCTAGCCTGACTTACCATTTTAATTTTCCAACTCGAATTCCAATTAAAAAATCCCAATTCCTCTAAGAAATTCTGTATAGCCCATTAAAGCCCATTTACGAGTTATGACTTATTGATGTGCAGCTAAAGCCCAAGAATAAGCCAACAACTAAAAGCCCATTCTCTAACATGGGCCCAATGATCTTACACGATATACCTTCCAACATAATTAAAACCCATACAAAAGAATTTAAAATCAATTTTGATTACTATTTGAAAGGGCTAAAGCCCCATGAACTGCTTATAAGGCTCACATCCAGTTTATATAAAATGCCGAATTTAAAGTTCTTGCATAGTTATTTTTGTTTGACATAGATAGCTTCGATAGAGACATCGAGATAGCAGACACAAGTAGGAAGGAAAATCAAGTCCCAACTCAGGAGGTCAAGTCAACCTCCATGACCCCTGAAAGGTTAAGTGTCACGTAATGGACGACCCTGTTACCTGAACGGCGAACCGTTTTAAAGAGCCATGAAGGAGCAGGAATCCGCATGCGAATGATTTCTTCAAAGATAGCTCCTCCCAGAGTGCAAGCGACTTGTTCAGCTGCTCTTGGAAAGCAACAATTCAACATCCGCTTCTATATCCACCTACAAAACATCAACAATAAATATGTCTACAAAACAAGAAGCTAGCTCTATCACGTAAGGACCGAGTATACCTAGATAGTTGCATAGTTGCATTGCATGTATTTTCGTCATATGGGAAATATGATTTATATCTATCCAACTATCTGTCTTTAAATAATATTATGGAATAAATATTGAAATCATTTATCAATCATCCAAGATGCAATGCAACTTCATATAGTATCATATACAATCTGTAAGCACTTTTCGATCATCAAAGCTCTAATACCCATGTTAAGAACCGTTTGCATCCCAATAATTCAAGTTGTTTGGATAGGATTCTAATTGGTCTTTATATTAGTTATTTATAAAACTAATATTGAACCCTCTTCCAACAACTCGAATTATTGAATTACAACATTTTGTAAGTTGATTCTAATCGTCCTTTAACTCTCTTACTCGTCCGATTCAACCCAATACTGAAAAACCGAAATACATCCAATGTTGGCTGAATTATAGAATTCGAAACTTGACACATTAGTGCCCCCTTTGTGATCCAATTTGGTTAATTTTAATATCTGAAAATATCAAACTATCACTTTTAAGTACTTTTGTAATTAACTTGATATCCAGCAGCCAGCTTATGTTTCTAAGATATCAGACAACCAATGAATTAAACAACTTAGATTATAAGTGATCACTTAAACCCAACATCATTCGTTAGTTTTACAATCATGGCTACCTTGAAACTCAAGTTGATAACTTAAACTAATCACTACTTAAGTTCAATTGGCTCATGATTTGTGTGGAAGATTAGTGTTAATTATAAGATTAGTGATTTAGGATCCCTAATGATTTGTTTATCCACTTTTCGCCAACTATTTCTACATTATAGATAGAGATTCATCCAAGCATGGTAGATCTATCGTGAAATCAATTTTGTTGTGGATTATCTTGTGTAGCATGTATGACAATGACACATGTGTTTGGTTTTTTGTTAGTACACGATATAAGATATTTATTTAGAATCTTTTCTATGTATTGAATCTCGGTAGCGGCTAATATGTTTATAAAGAAAAAATTTGAAGTCATCTTGGCCCCCAATTCAGTGCAGTGTCTTATCAAAACTGTGCAAATTTCAGGCTCTTTCATGAGCCCTTCGTTTGAGAAAGAGTGTTACTAAACAATATAAAATTCATTCAGAACCCTCTCCCAACAACTCGAGTTATTAAGATGCAAATGTTCATGACAATTTTGACATTTTTTGTGCCATTCGAGGTAGATCTAAGGAGTGTCTACCTTAGCCCGGTCCAAATGCTTGAGAAAAACTTCATGAAAAATCTAATTTATGTTTTGTGACAATATTTTCGAGCACTTACTTAACTTATACAAATTTTCATGAGTACAATCTTGACTCTTCCACAATTTATTATGTGCTTGCATTTACCTGATAACTGTTAGTAAACAATATAAAATCTATTCAGAACCGTCACCCACAACTTGAACACTTATTATAGGATGCAACGGTTCATGGCAATAACTACCTTGTAAAAATATCTATTTCACTTTGCTTATTTAACTTGTGAAAATCTTCATAAAACCATAAAAGAGATTAATCATTACTATAATGAATGAAAACCCTAATTTTCTACCAAAATATTCCAACTAGGATAGATGGTGGGCAAGAGTGGGTTAGTTTATATAATTGATTTTGATACATTTATGTTAGGCATCAACTTAATTCAAAGTACTTAGGATATTTTTAAATTAGTGTCACCTCAACACATCTAATTTTTTCAACTATCCATTAGTAAAGTGATTTACCCACTTTTATCCACCTTTAATTTGTTAAGGTAAAGATAAACTTAAGGTATAAATTGCTTTTAACTCTTTTCAAAAAAAAATTGCTTTTAACAAAGAAGTTCATAATAAAACGATGCAAAAGATATATAAGAGTCTATCGAGTTAATTTTTTTTTTTTTTATGAATGGTAGATAATCATATAAACATCAAAAGTAGTTTGTACAATGCATGAGGCTTCTGCCAACCAGAAACAAGGTCAGAGGCAAAAACCGAAACTGCAACAAAGTTCAGCAGCTTAGTGCTGGAACATCCCAAAATAAGACCCCAAAAAAATAATCCCCCAAACTGACAACAGCGAGGACTCATGCCTCAAAACTACACAAGAGACGAACACCCTTTGTACATCGAGCAACCTTTCCACCTTCACCCGAAAGAAATCAGCCAGGGTCAAAACTTTGATTCCATAGTGACATCCACTTGTGAATTTCCGATGCAGATATGCAATCTGCAACCCTCAACCATCTACTCACAAGAGAAGCAATCTTCCAGACGATTTGATCTACAGACTTTTCTCTATTCCTAAAAATCATGTCGTTCCTTTCGCCCCAGATACACCAAAACAAAGCATGTAACAATCTATCCTTATTATATGGATGACTATGTTAGCACCACAACAAACTGCTTACAACAGAGAAGTGAATCTGTAATGATAATACTATCACTAATAGAATGAATTTCTCAAATAACGATTCGATAAACCACCAATTCTACGTAATCTTTTACTACTAAAAACCGTACCGATAACACCACATATTGGTGTATCCATAGGTAAAGTAAAATTGGTAAATAGTAAGCTTGCTTTGGACCTAGGGTTAGTGGTTAAAAAGCTAATTGATTTCATAGGAATCATATCTTAACTTGCGAATAATCCATTAAGCTTAATTTAATTAATAGCTAATTATCCATTAGCATATTCTAGCAAATAGAAAACTGAGGAAGCTTCTTTAGGGTATGCTTAGACAAAGCACTTAATTAGTCTCCTAATTGGTTTATGCGATTAATCTTCTTATTTACATATCATATTTCAATTTATCAATCAAAGTAACTTTATACCATGCTAATTTAATTTTTTTGGAGATGTATTCAATATAAAAATTTGTGTAACACAAGTTATATGTTTAAAGAAGAGAATCAATTATCGTAACAAAAAAAATACCCGTTTCACTAAATAAATAAATGATAATGTTATCTGTAACGAGATATAGGTTAACTAGAACAATCTATGATGTGAATGAAGTTAACTAAGAAAATAACTGTGTGTATACTGGGTAATGAGTGTACAGTGGCTCAGCCAGGGGTTGTCTGTCATGGGCATGGATATTTTCTTAAATGATTTTAGTGTAATTATATTTTTGGCCCACTGTATTTTATGTATCAGACTAAAGGTCCACTTGAACTCTGTCACTATGAGTATATGTGTAAACTCCTACTCATCTCACTATCCGACGAGTATGGGTACTTTTTTATTCCAATCTATTTGGTACACATGTTCGGCTTTAAGTCGCGAGTAATCCAGATACTTGTTTTGGATACATTGGTAAATCATAATACCCATATTTTTTAAATATAAAATAGGTCGTAGCCCATAAGATTCGGTTGGATGACACTCGATGCTTTGGCCAACGACTTCAATGACAAGGTAAGTAAATTAATGACCAATAACGAGCGATGACATTTAGCCGAGGAAGAAGAAAGGAATGTAGATATGATTAGATGAAAGCGAGCAAATCAACGAACAAAAACATACGATGATTCGAGACGAAGATAGAGTTTTAATACGAACTCGTAAATATATCCATTAAATTAAAATATATTCATTTGAAACCTACCTAACGTGATGGGCGTTCACACATGTCCTGCTGGCCATTTTAACAACGGATGTGGAGAATCTAATCCTGAAGTGTAAAAGGCAAAAAGCCCATAACAAATGATTCTGTCCACAAAGCCCATATAGCTAGGGCCCACAAGCTCACATGGCACACGCCGTTTCCTTTACTCGCATTATTTGCAATTCCACATTTCATAGTGGTGAAGTTTAGGGTAGTTTCCACTACGGTGGATCACCATTCACAAGTTAACTTGAACTTGACTTGACACTATACATTAATTCTTATGAATTAGAAGTCAATTTGAACTAAAAGTTATATTATATTCAAAATGGTGTACGGTGAACATTTAACTGGAGCGCATGCAAGGAGAATGAAGCTGGATGGTAAAACGTATAGAAGCATTGCATACGGTGGCGGGATTATAACAAATTGTCATGGGTGAACTAGCAAGATGCAAAGCAAGAGCTATCACCATCAACCGTCGACAAACACGTGTGTGACGAGAGCAACATGGTATAAATAGAACATGACATTCATCAGACAAACAACTAACGACAGCGACGGAATCATAATGATTGAAGACGTACTAGACGAGATTTCAAGTCTTAAAATTGACTAAAAAGTTAGCATAAACTTCTATTCACAAAGATTTACAATGATTCCATAGGTCTTGAGCAGGGAACAACCTATGTGGTGGTCTGAGTTGATCCACACTCAATTCCTCCATTAGATCATCACCTATACTATCTTGGAATTCAGAGGATGGGTTTAGCCCCCTATATACACTTCTCGTCCACCTAACATCTTTACTATCTTCATACACTACAACAAAATGGCCATTTAACGGCGCCAGGTTTGCAGCGGCCAGTATTTGGCCGCTGTTAAATTTATTTAACAGCGGTAATTTAACAGCGGCTAAGTGGCCGCCGTTAAATTGGACAGTTTAACAGCGGCTAAAGGTAATTTAACAGCGGCTTAGTGGCCTCTGTTAAAATGACACATTCTGATTGGCTGGTTATATCTCACACGGATTGTCGAACAGTTTAACAGCGGTCGGGATAATTTAACAGCGGCTTAGTGGCCGCTGTTAAAATGATGCATTCTGATTGGCTGGTTATATCTCACACGGATCATCCTTCTTCTCTTTCTTCTCTTTCTTCTTCTCCTCTTCCGCCGATCTTCATCTGCTTCTTCTTTTTCTTCTTCTCTGCCAATCTTCTGTCATCTTCTCTTCTTCCTTGTCTTCTATCATCATCAGGAGTAAGGTGTGGGGTCGGCTGGTCGGCGGGGTGGAGAGTTTAGGCGGCGGCGGCTGGGGGGTCGAGAAGCGAAGGAAGGAGTGGGAGGCAAGGGCGGTGGGGGCTTCTGGGATCGTGACGGCGTCGGAGAAAGGATGGCTGGTCGGCGGCGAGAATTGAGTGGCGGCGACGGGAGTTGGTCGCTGGGTTGGAGTGCTGGCGGCGGCGGCTAGGAGGTCGGCGGCAGGAGTCGGACAGAGAAGTCGGAGCTCCGGCTAAATTTTTTTCCAGAAGAAATAATTTAACAGCGCCGTGGCCGCTGTTAACTGAAATAATTTAACAGCGTCCAAACGGCCGCTGTTAAATTGAAATAAATTAACAGCGGCCGTCCTGTTTAACCGCGGCCATTTTTGGCCGCTGTTAATTTTTTTTTAGCATTGGCTAATTTAGCAGCGGCCCGTGGCCGCGGTTAAAATAATTTAACCTTGATTACTGCCGCTGTTAACTGCACAGTTTCTTGTAGTGATACGAGGGCAAATAATACATAACTATAGTGTTTTCAAAATCTTATTGGTATGAACGATCTGGCCAATTGCTCACAAGTCACGCATCAAAACAGTACGATACAATCCTTTATATAATTGCACGTTCAATCACAACTCAACACATACAATTTATAACAATTTATACAATTGAACAACATTATCGTTATACATATCAACTCGATAGATTCCGAAACCCATTTAAAATATTGAGAAAATGGAGCCCTTTCATTGTCATAAAGGAGTTATGGAGTGAAATACAAAGACGGTTTTGAATGAATTAATGATGCCGACAATGTCAACAGTGAATAGCTGTTACTTACTTTGAAGACAATCTAATTAATAATAAATCAATTTCAAACTGCTAAGGGATCATATGTCAGATGTCAGAGAGATAACGTAGACTGACTCAAGTTATGTTGTCTGCGATAAGTTGGTTGAAACGTCGTCGTTTTGATTGGTGATCTTAAATCTAAAAAGATTGATAATTTGGCTTTAATTAAGAATCAGTAAGGCAGTTGGAGAATCATTTGGAGATGTTAAGTCATAATATACACTACTTGGATGATAATAAAGGAGTAATTACCTCAATTACAAAACTAGATTATCAGCGGCCCATCGGCGATTTTTTGTGTTAATAGTTTACCGGAAATAATTTTTATTTAGATTACTTAGAAGTGTGGTTGAATTTTTTCTACTTTTTAATATATACTTTTTCTACTTTTTATTTCTACTTTTTAATATATAATCATATAATTCATATGTTGGTAAAAAATTATAAATTTGTTATCAATTGTTGGGATATAATAAACAAAAGCATTATAGTTATGCTTTCTTGTTGTTACGTTGAAAACACTGCAACTTTTCTTTGATTAAATAGTAAATTACTACAATCATTAGGTGTGGCGTTGTTGGTTGTTCACTTTGTCTCTTAACCATGAGGCTGAGAGTTCGATCCTTGTTCGTGAGAAAAGAATCAAAAAATTTTGTTTGTCAGAACCGATTTTTATCCAAAATACTCTCATTCCTAGAATGAAGGAGGAGCTCTAAAATCCTCAAAAAGCTGACGTGTCAACTGAAAAAAATGGTATCTGCTTTAATGTAGATATTGATAGATCAGTATCATGGGTAGGTTTGTTGATGAGCTGAACCGCTTGCGAATAGCGGTTTGGCTAGTCAAGAATAGTTAGTTAATGAGTCATATTATTTGAGTAGACTCGAGCTCGACACGAGTTTTATTTTTCAACTTCTATTCGAGATTGAGCTTGCCTAAAAAATAACGAGCTAAGTTTGAGCAACGTGAAGTTCAGCTCGGCTCGTTTCATTAAAACCCTAATTATGGGGAGGCCGGTGGTGAAAGAACTATATATTATTTAGGCCTAATACCCTCAGATGTCACGAACTATTCGACATTGTTTCGCGTATATATCACCTATTGCCTATGTTTCTAGCGTCATCAACTATTGGATTCCGAGTTCCGTGTAACACGCCGTTAATTTTTCTAGTGTTTCCATCCAAAAATGTTAAGTGACCTGTCGTAGCACGCTGATGTGGTAATTTTAGTGCATATCTGGCCATTTTGAACTGGTCAACTCATGATTTCCAATTACAACCACCCAACCAACCATATTCATTTCGAACCACCCACCCGTCACTACAAAAAAAGGGGTTTAGCGTCGGTCAGACGCTCGTTATGGCGTCGGTCGCTGACCGACGCTATATTGAATAACGTCGGTCGACCGAACCGACGCCAGATGTGGTGACGTTAAATTTTAGCGTCGGTTTTTGGTCGACCGACGCTAAAATAAAACACGACCGACGCTAAAATATGGGTTGACCGAATGGGTGGCTGACCAACCCAATTTTTTTGTTTTTTGTTTTCATTTTAATTTTTTATTTATTATTTTCGTTTTTATTTTTATTTTTTCTAATCTGGGTTTTTTTCCAGATTTGGGTTTTTTCCCAGATCTGGCGCACGGCGGCTGGGATGCGGCGGCTGGAGGAGGAAGTGAAGGCGGACTGCGGTGGAACGACAGAACGGCAGCGGAGTTGTGGTGGCGGCTGGGATGCGGCGGTTGCGGCGGCTGGAGGAGGAAGTGAAGGCGGACTGCGGTGGAACGGCGGAACGGCGGCGGAGTTGTGGTGGCGGCTGGGATGCGGCGGCTGGAGAGTTTGGAGGAGGAGAGTTTGGTGGTTGGGAGAGTTTGGAGGAGGAGGAGGGTGGTGGTTGGGAGAGTTTGGAGGAGGAGGAGGAGGAGGGTGGTGGTTGGGAGAGTTTGGAGGAGGAGGAGGGTGGTGTTTGGGAGAGTTTCAGGAGAGAGAGGAGAGGATTGAGAGATTTGAGATTAGGGTTAGGATGGGGGTTTAAATACTTACGCGTTTTAGCGTCGGTCGATGACCGACGCGAAAACGCGTGTCAGCCGACGCTATAAACACGCGTTTTATCGTCGGTCATAACCGACGCTATTCTCTTTCTGCTGACCGACGCCAATTTAACCTCCCGGTCAGCCAAAAAATGAACCAAAACTGGATAATAGCGTCGGCTCTTTGTCCCATTTTACCGTCGGTCGCCTATCAACCGACGCTAAAACGCGAGATCAACCACTTAGCGTCGGTTGATGACCGACCGACGCTAAATTGCTACGTTTCAACCGACGCTAATTAGCATTTTTTTGTAGTGCGTTTCCCTGCATACACGCTCTCTCTCTATCTCCTTGACCGCTGTCCCTCTTCCCGAAGCCAAACTTCGAAAAGTTCACCGGAGAGGAACGAAAAGGTCACCGGAGAGGAAAGAATGAATGAAAACCGGAGGAAACCTTTTCCGCCATCTCTATCCTCTTCCTCCTTCCTCAAAGCTCTCACGTTCTTCCTCCCTTCTCTGCCTCTCTCTTCTGCTAATTTTATTTCCATACCAAAACCTCACTCCTCCAATGGCACCAACTCTAACTCTTAGCTGATCCTCTCTCAAGATGCCCAAATTAGTCAACTCTCATCTTCTACGACAACTTCCCAAACTCCCCACACCGTCGACCAGCCACGTCGATCCTCCCGCCGTCTCTCCTTCAAGCCAAAATCGACAACTGCCGCCGAGGACGAGATCTGCTATGTGGAACTTAATGTCGAGACAATAGTGAAGCAATCGGCAAAGAAGGATAAAAGTTCAACCAATAGTCTGAAGAGGAAGAAGAACCAGACCGAATCTACAAAATCCCCAAAATCTACAAGTTCTAACTCAAATGGCCTCCGAACCCATCATCCGCGTGAGCACCAAGGAATAAGAAGAAGCTACCGAATTAAATCCTCCTCTTCTCCCGGAGAATCAGAACAACAACTTCAATTGCGTCGAGGGCGTGAATTTTTTGGTTTGGGCATTTCGTCGAACAGGTGGAGGGCGTGAATTCTAAGCTGAAGTTTCTCTCTCTGTGTTTTATGGCAGGGGTACTCGAGGGACGCGATAGTGGTGGTGAACGTGACGGTGGAAGGGATCCCGGGTCCAGTGAGGATGATGGTGAAGCTTGGATCCACCGTTGAGGCCACAATCAAGCTCGTGGTGAACAAGTACTTCGAAGAAAGAAGAACTCCCAAGTACTCCTGAATCTGTTCATCGAGCTCCTCTTAACCAAATCCTTCTCAGTACAAATCTTGCTCAGCCTCCCTCTCGTTCTTCACCTCAGCCACCAGCTTTTCAATCATCCCGCTCTTCTCTCCGTTCTCTTCGTTCTGTTGCTGTGTCGGATTGTGGGGGTCGTCGGCGGGGGGTTTTCTCGGCATGGATGAGTCTAACCCTCTGCAACTTAGAGTGAGAAGGAGTGGATAGGGAAGGAGGTTGAACCGGTTAGGTTGGTTTAGCTAGGTTGTGATTAGTTTAGGTTAGTTCAGATTTGATTTATAATAAAAATTAATATAATGATGTGGCGTGCCACATGTGCACAACTAAGCCACATTGGCATATTTGCCAGCTCATATGGATGGATATGGACGGAAATCGTTTGAAAATAGACGGCGTGTTACGCGAAACTTAGAACTCAATAGGTGATGACGCCAGAAACATAGGCAATAGGTGATATATACGCGAAACAATGCTGAATAGTTCGTGACATCTGAGGGTATTAGGCCTATTATTTATGACTAAAACATATATAATTGAAGTTTAATTAGTTTTATTAGATGGTTTAAATTCCATAACTTAATTATCAGGTGTCGTGCGTTATAAAAAATCTAGAAAAAACATGTATTGTAATTCAGATTTTGTATATAATTCACCAATCGAGTAAATTGGACCAAATATTACTAATATGGTTTAATGTGTCTTGCACCATGATGTCTCATGAAGTATTTATCTATCTTTCGGTTTTACTGATAAAATGACTTTGTTGTTGACGAGGATACCACGTTAATATCGTAATTACATGATAAATTATTGAGATTAATTGAGCGGGTTTGGACCTAAATCCAGAAAGAGAACTAATTATCCAAATTTTTCCGAACTAACAAGGGTCATAGTAGTTCCTTTTTTAAATGATGACATACAAGCCTCACTGTAAGTTTTTTATTCATGCATTATATTCTCACCGTATATATAAAGCCACAACATATTTCAAATTCACTTTCTATCGCGATAATGCATGCTTCATTCACCTTCTCTTCACAATCACGTATTAGAATAGTACTACGACGAGCCTGACCCAAAGTGTACTCTACCACACACAACCCATCAACAAAAAAATTCCTTCAAATCACATCAAGTACAAATCATGTACCAAATTTAACTCCTAACCGAGTTTCTAACCACCCGTCCAGGAGATACGAAACCAAAACCGAAATGAAAACCAAACCAAACCAAAACAAAAGTATTATTCAGTACTAACTGTGGCAGTTAACGAGTGGCTAGGAGGAGAAGAAGAATAGTACAAGAAGATACCTCATACCTTTATTTAAATAATTAGGGATTAATTAAATTTGTTGTGTACAGAAGATTCAACATGGGTGGCTGTTTTTCAATTAGGGTTTTTCAAAAAGGACAAATTAGAAGGTCAAGATCAAGCCTAAGGGTTGCAAGTTGCAGAGCTTGGTTACAACAGTCACAATCGTCGAGCTCATAGCCTTACGTACCCATGGCGATAATGCCCACTCCACAACCATCACTTCAATTTTTATTATATTTTCGTGGAAGAAGCCTCATCCACCCGTTATCGATGATTTCGTTAGCTATATATATGATTTGATTTGGAATTCAATCGTGTTTTGGAAGAGACGAATTTTGGATACTAAATAAGAGGTGAGTGGGTGTTCGTAGAGATACGTACATGATCTTTGATTAGAAGAAACCACTCGTTAAAGATTGTGTAATATCTCACTGATTGAAAAACGTTGTGTCTAGAATTGATAGAGTGATACCCGTGTTTTCAACGAGTACCAACAACCAAGCCAAACTAAACAAAACATTGCACAATTCTACCCCTCTATCTTAGTATCTTCTGTGGGCGATGAGCTTTGGCTAGCTAGAAGAAGCCGCTATATAAAGTGAGTTTATAGGTCACTACACTGAGGATGAATAGAATAATATCAATAATCTTAACCAGTCAACAACTTTACCAGCTCGATTATGAGACATTGAGTATTTCTCTAATGACACGTGTAACAATAATTATAATTTTTCAAATTTATTTATCATAATTAAATAAAAAAAGGAATAAAAAAGGCTGGCTAGACCAACTACAGATTCACACTCAATGATCATCATCAGTCTGACTGCCATAGTTGACCGGCGTATCACCATCCCCCGTTGAAACATATAACATTAATAATACAAAGGGGAAATAGCATTTTAGCACCTCTACTTTACCAACTTAACAGAAAGACCCCTACACTATAAATTACTATTTTTACCCCCTCCTACTTAGACCACTTCGCATTTTGGGTCCTTTTGTTTCATCTTCGTAACATTAAATTTGGACACATTCGCACACCGACAAAGAGAGATATTGAAGGTAGGAGATGAAAAGTTGGTCATAGAGGTTAATTGAGGAAGTATCACATAAATTATTGTGAAATATATACTAACAGGGCCGTCCAATGAATTTTGGAGGCCCTGTTCCAAAATTATAGTATAGTCATATTAAAAAATGATAACATATACTCGGTTTACTTGTATTAATATGACCTGAGATGATCTGGGGCACGTAAAACTTGACTCGCGATAGATTTATAACATATTTGGAAAATTCATGTCATTCCTAGCCTACATTAATTTTTATTAAAACAACAAAAATTTGAGAAAATTTAATTTATTTATGTATAAATCAATAAAATTAATACCATATAAAAAAAACCAAAATAATAAAGATATATAAAAATTTAGAAAGAAGAAAAACATTTTTTGTTGAAATATAAACTTTATTTCATTTTGTCAAAGCAAGGAATTGAACCTTGCCCTTCTAAAACAAAGTAACAAGCTAAACCAATAGGCTAACACTGCATTAATGTCTCCTTTTGCATAGCATTTTATAATACATTTTTCAGGTATTTCTACTTAACCCGAAAATTTTGAGGCCCCCAAAATTTTGTGGCCCTGTGCCGGAGGGCAGGCCAGCACACCCTAATGGCCGGCCCTGTATACTAAGGGTTTTTAAACAGCACGTTTTATTCGTCGATTTCGTCATATCTAATTATATGTATTTATATTTCTAATTAAAATAATGTTATAAGTAAGCTAATGCATGGTTATTGGCAGGGCCGTCCCGTGAATTTCGGAGGCCCTGTCCTAAATTTATTATGAGGCCCTATAAAATGATAATTTAAACCCAAATTATTTGGTACCCTAACTTGACTTGTTTGGATGAGTATACTTATTGGTTTGAGACATTAATAATACCCCTTTATGATGGTATACACGTCCGATCTTGTACCCACCTTAACTTAGACCCATTGTCATTCCTAGACTATATAAAATTTATTAACAACTAAAAAAAATGAAAAGTAAAATAATATATGAAGTATAACTTAATATCATATCATACTTATATATTTAATAATAAATTTAGGGAAAACGATGATAATAAAAATAGAAAGACCACTTCAAAAATACAAACAATGTGAATAGAACAAAAAAACTTAATTTGGTTTTGTCAAAGATGAGGATTGAACCCATGACCACCTAGAATAAAACAAAGAGCTAAGCCACTAGACCACATCTACATTTATGTTTACTTTTTGCACACTTTATTTATAATATATAGTTTAGGTAATTTTACTTAACCCGAAAAACATTTTTGAGGCCCTGTGCCGGTGGGCCAGCCAGCACACCCTCAGGGCCGGCCCTGGTTATTGGAGCTAACGTGGTATACCAAATGTGCATCAATTGACGTCACAAAAAGAAAAGTTGAAACAGAAGGACATAAACAACAAAGCGATCAACGTAGGAGGTGACAAAAAGAACGATCTATAGTGTAGAGTGTCATTGTTAAGTTGACAAAGTAGATGGGGGAAAGTGCTATTTTTCCTAACAATAATAATACAAAAAATTAGTAATAAATATAAAAAAATAAAGATTCTCTTCATAAATAATTAACTAAAATACTATTAATTTATTTATCCATGCAAAGCAAAAATTGGTACCCAATGACACACCACTGGGTTTGACCTGACTTCTCACCCAAAGTTGACTAATTTTTTGGACCGTCCGATTGAGGTTCAATCATCAGTTATGATCGACCTTTGTTTTAAATTTTTTGTATAATATGTGACAATTATACCTTACCCCTCCAAGTTGATAGTCACGTATTTAAGACATTTTGATGACATAATCACTCTACTATAGTCTAATTGCATTCATACTCAACACTACGACTTGTTTATTCAATGAGCCAAATAACCTATGTAACATCTGAAGTGATTTCAAACGGAGTATATCTGAGACTCTGAGTTCAGTGATGGAGTTAGGGCTCAAGTACACTCTGGTCTCAATAAGTAAAATACAATTGGTTGAAAATAATTATACTGAATTTTTTTTTTTTAAATATGCATATTTTAACCATTTGGGTCCTGGGTAGACGAGATAGTGTATTGTGAGAAATGTTATAGATTTCTTATATAAGAACTCTATTATTGGCCATTAGATCTTATAGTACTAAACATCTATGTAGATACTTCAACATAATCAACACCTACATAAATAAAAAATAAGTGTTAAGATAGTGCAATTTAAAGATAAATGATATCATTAATATGAATGGTACAATTTAAATATGAATGATACGATTTAACCACGAATAGTACATTACAAAAAAAATGATATCATTAATATGAATGGTACAGAAACACACGAATGGTACAATTTAGCCATGAATGGTACATTTTAAAAAATACAACATATGAATGGTACAATTTAACTACGCATGTTACCGAAACATATGAATGGTACAATTTAACCACGAATGGTACATTATAAGAAAATGATATCATTAATATGAATGATACAATTTCATTGTGAATGGTACAGAAACATATGAATGGTACAATTTAGCCACGAATGGTACATTTTAAAATATATATAATACAATTAATATGAATGGTACAATTACACAGCGGATGGTACCACATCAATAAACGGTGATATCATATCGATCACAAAAATATGCAAAGACTGCAATTCATAAATCAGTGATATCAACAACAAAAAAACATCATGATTTGAATTAAAATTATCGTCATCAACTTCATGAATACTACTCTGTTCGATCAACAAATGATCGTCCTTATTGGCTACATGTTCATCAACAAATGGTTCATTCAAATCAAAATCATGAAGAACGCCATTCTTGTTTGAATCCATTTCATGAGAGATTGAAAAAATTGTAATAAACAAGTTGAGAAAGCAAAGGTTTGACCAAGAGTGTTGTGTTTAGGGGAAAAAAAATCCAAAACCACAAATAACCACCCACTACCCACTACCACGTTAGTGGATTTACAATAAATATGATTTTTTTAATTACTATACATTTACCGATATGCCCTTTGGTACATTTAGTACCACTCGATTATGGTTATTACGATTACAAATCCAACGGTTCAGATTCGAGTTCTTAAATAACAAATATCAAGGATTTCTCACCTTAAAATCTCCCTGGGTAGACAACCCTAGCTCCGTCACTTGCTTGAGTTATGGGACAATCGTATATTTACAGTCTCATTATCGAATTAGTAAATCATTGACAAATTTTGTCACCATAAAAACACCAAAATTGGTGCAAAAAAAATCAAGTACCTATTATGTTAACCGGTACTTGCAATTTCAAATTATGCACCTACAACTAAACAACCGGTACTCAAAATTTAACAAATTGGTACTTAATAGTATTTTTTATGGTGACAACAACAAAAATGTTATCATCATATATAGTAGATCATATCCGAAATTAGTTTACTACTCATGGAATAAGACCATCCAGCCTATACGTACAGAGACGACCACCCTAATACTTCTATGTTACCAAATCCTTTTTAAGTTCCCCACTAAACGATTTTTTTTTAAACATTTCTACCTTGCAAGAATAACACACCTAAAACAATTGTAGAAGTCGTAGCCCACTTGATCACAGCCTAGAGAAGACGACCAGATCTCAATAATTTTTTTTATCATGATCTCTCAAACTCCTATATATACACTTTTTTTTAAGTTTATCCGACGGAATGCAACATGTTAAAACAGTTGTCACAATTACATCACGAGATAGTCAAACTGTGTTCGTTGTTGGAGTTTTGTGATACTGCATGTAGGGGATATAGCTCTTAAAACGGTTGTTGTCGCGAAAAATTAATGAATCAAATCCCGTTGTGGTGATTCTATTGTAGTGGTTATTTGTATCACTTACAATGGATTAATTTTCGGAATCCTGTTGGTAAATTCCTACGATGGATCTGCTACAATGAGCTTTGTTTCTTGTAGTGCTACTGGTACTCTTCTACTTAGATGAATGTGGTGGTCTAATGAATACCTCATGATCTTTTTGTAGCTCAGATACCTCATTTGAGGCGAGATAAAACTAAAATAAGAGAGTGTGTAGTACGTATCTGATGAATTGAAAGAAATTGCGATGAAATAAGGCTACAATGAGTATTGAGATTAGAGATTCCAAAGAAAAAATATTTTTGAGTCATTTCTCTCAAAATGTGTATACTACTATATGATGGGACACATACCAACCCCATGGTCTGTTCATATTACATGAGGTTAGTGCCACGTGTTTGTCTCCATTTAGTAACATCATCCGATATCTCAAGAGTCGAGACAAAAAAACCTCAAGAGTCGAGCTAAGTTCTATCCGTATCTCAACCAAATCAACCTGTCCAACATACAATACCAAACACAATCCAATCTAATCGTAAATACTCAAACGATGAAATCGTCATCGATCGTCCCTCGTAACGATGCATCCATTCTAACTCTAGTGGGGAAAAATGCTCTCCTCTGAAACTCCTGTCTCGCCGGAAGCGGTGACCATCTCTTCCCCTGACCACCTCGTTAGACCTCCTGAGCCCAATCAAAGGGACCGGCCAAGCGGTGGGTCAACGGATTCAATAAAGACCATCGCCTCGCCCAGTTTCATGTCCTTTGCCGGATCCCTCTGCGGTCACTCTAATGGCCCCGGAGGTGAGGGGAGCTCTTGGATTCCGGTTGGTGAAAATGATATCTCTCATCAGGTTGTCAACGGAATTCGGTCCTTGAGCCTATCCGATGAATTTCGAAATAAGTTGTGTCGCCCTTGGACGAAGACGGTGGTCGTGAGACTTCTTGGTAAATACATTAGCTACCCCTTCTTGTGCAATCGCCTACGTGCAATCTGGAAGCCAGTCGGACATATGCATGTGGTTGATCTTGACAGGAGTTGCTTCATGGTTAAGTTTGCTAATGAACAGGATTACTTCAAGGCTTTAACGGAAGGGCCATGGATGATTTTCGATCATTACCTCATCGTTCACCCGTGGGACCCTTCTTTTAGAGTTTCCGCAAACCTCCCGACAAAGATGGTTGTCTGGGTTCGCTTTCCCCATGTTCCTATTCAGTTCTATCATCCCCAAATTCTTACCTCTCTGGGAAATCTTGTTGGTCGGACGGTGAAGATCGATGCTAATACTCAACGTGCCGACCGGGGAAAATTTGCGAGGCTGGCGGTTGAAATTGATCTGAAGGAGCCTCTGATTCCGGTGGTGAACTTAGATGGGGCTCTCCAACCGGTCGAGTATGAGAATATTCCGATTCTCTGTTTCTCGTGTGGTAAAGTTGGCCATGAAGCTTCGTCGTGTCCCCTCTCTGTCCAGGTCAATACGGAAAAGGAGGCTAGCTCTTCGACGCTGGGTCCGAGGGGTTTGTCGGGACGGCGGAAGCTCCGGCGCCGGTCAACGAAGGGTATGGTCCATGGATGGTCGTCACGAGGCAGCCGGGGCGATCAAGAAAGGTAAGTGTGCGGAAAAGGAAGGTGTGAAAATTAGTGATCCCTCGTTACCGTTGAGGAAGGATACGGCGGCGACAAACAAGGGAAAAGAATCAGCTGGAAATCAGCAGGTTATTATCAAGGATCGGAGTTGATTGGGGCTGATGGAAGCCAGAAGGAAGCAGATATGGAAGGTGCGGGAAAGGGAGTGGCTAAGAGAAGGAAGCGCAAGAGTAAGTCCAGCCCGCACTTGATTGGGTCTTCAGACGCGGCGGTAGGGGCGGGAAACGGGCTCGGATCCTCTAAGGTCAAAAATGGGGTTGGGTTCGGAAAGCCCAAGTCTCCTCCTGTGCAATCTGTGGCCACAATGGCCCCGTCCCCCAAGCCCACTTCGCCGAAACCCAATGCTGCCCGGATTGGAAACCCAAGCTCGGACCAGGCCCAGGTTGTTGGAGCCCAGGCCGGATCTAACCCAACCAAATCTCCTGGTTGGAATGGGCCGTCTTCACCTTTCGTCGGACTGAGTTTTAGCCCGTCGGTTGGTGTTGTTGAAGCTGATCCTTTTCTTTCTTCGGTGGGTCGATTCCGGTCAAAAGCAACAGTCAGAAAGAGGGGAAAGGTGTCAAAGCTTAAGGCGAATGAAGTGATTTCTCGGAACTCCTTCTCTGGGCTACTCAAGGATCCAGTCAAGAAACTTGTTGTTGCCGCTACTATGGAATCTCGAGTTGCTGCTCCTTCGAGTGACTCTCCGACCAGCAATCAAGAAATTATCCGGGACGGGACGGGGGATGTCGAGATGAACGATCAAGTGGGCGATCAGAGTGTGGCGGGAAAGGAAGGCTGGGACCTTAACCACCCGACTTCTGAAGATTGATGTCTAGGTGTTTTCGTTCCTTCCCTTTGTTATTTTTTATGGATAGTTTTCTTATTTGGAATTGCTGGGGTGCCGGAAGTAAGTCGTTTATTTCAGCTTTTTCGCATTATGTGCAGACCTACAAGCCTCAAATTGCAGCTATTTTAGAACCTCGCATTAGCGGGGAGTCGGGTCGTTTGGTGAGGTCGAAGCTTGGTTTTCAGTTTTGCGCTATTGAGGAAGCGGAAGGGTTCAGGGGCGGCATTTGACTGCTGTGGAATGATGTGAATGTCCATGTGAATGTTCTGAGGTCTTCCTCGCAGCTCATTCACGCCGAAGTTATTTGGGATAGGATAAAAGATGTGTCCTCTCGGCGATTTATGCGTCCCCCCATCTCAATATCCGCCGCTCTCTTTGGAGAGATTTGTGTGACATTGCTGCCCAGAATTCTACTGCCTGGATCCTGGCAGGTGATTTCAATGCCATGACTCATGCCTCTGAAAAGATGGGGGGCGGGTTTCAATGGAGTTCAAGCGCGGGAGTTTAGAGAGTGTATTAGCCAGTGCAGTTTGATCGATCTGGGATTCTCGGGGCCTAAGTTCACGTGGTATAGGCGTAACCTGAAAGAGCGGTTGGATCGATGCCTCTGCAGCCCGGAGTGGTGTGATATGTTCCCAGACTCGACAGTCTACCATCTGGAGAGGATTAAGTCAGACCACCGGCCGATCCTGATCCAAGTCTACAATAACGCCAGGTTTATTCGAGCCCCTCGTCCCTTTCGTTTTAATGCTGCTTGGCTCAGTCACGATGATTTCCCTTGCTTTCTTGATCAAAGCTGGAAACGGGGAAGGGGTGTTTCTTTTGCATTGCAGGATTTTCAAGGCAGCTGTCTGAGATGGAATAAAGAAGTCTTTGGTAATATCTTTCAACGGAAAAGGTTTCTGCAGAATAGGTTAAAGCGGTTAGAGAGCTTGAACCAGGGAGGAGGATCTGAGGATCTCCAGAGGAGGAGGAGAATGTCAGATTGGAGCTCGAAAAAACCCTTTGGCAAGAGAATGCTTTGTGGCTTCAAAAGTCTCGGGTGCTCTGGCTTAAAGATGGGGATCGCAACACTAAATTTTTTCACCTCTCTACCATTAGGAGGCGGAATTTCAACCGCATTAAAGGCCTAAGAAGGAGCGATGGATCCTGGTGTTTCGATGAGGAGGAGCTTAGGGGGCTGGCCAATTCTTTCTTTCAAAAGCTCTATGCTGCCGCGCCCACTTTTCATTTGGGCCAGGGTGTGGCTTGTTTCGATAAGCCTTTGGCTTTTGAGGATAGTGCGGCTATGTGCAGTGCTCCCTCAGAAAAGAAGGTGTTTGAGATCATCAAGTCCATGGGAAGCCTGAAGTCGCCAGGGAAGGATGGTTTTCATCCTGTTTTCTTTCAAAAGAATTGGAAAGTGGTTGGAAAGGATACTGCTAATTTTGTTGCTTCTTGTTTCAGGGATCCTTCTCGTATCAGGGCGGCTAATGAAACCATCGTTGTCCTTATCCCCAAAGTCAGGAGCCCGGAGGATATCTCCCAGTTTCGACCTATTAGTCTCTGTAATGTTATCTACAAGACGGTGGCTAAGTGCATTGCTAATCGTCTTCAGGGGTATATGAGTAGGCTTGTGGGAGAGACTCAGACGAGCTTTGTTCCGGGTCGCCAAATCACTGAAAACATCATTATCCTCCAGGAGGTGATCCATTCGATGAGGCAGAAAACGGGGAAGAAGACTTTTATGACCATCAAGCTGGATCTTGCTAAGGCGTATGATCGCATTGAGTGGAAGTTCGTTGAGGAGACCCTCCAGCTTGCGAATCTGCCGCCTAGCATTGTCAAACTGATCATGGAATGCATCTCTTCGCCATCTACTCAAATCCTGTGGAATGGAGGCCTTACCTCGTCCTTCAAGCCTAGCAGAGGTCTTCGTCAAGGATGTCCTCTATCCCCTTATTTGTTTACTTTATGCATTGAGCGCCTTAGTATTCTTATTAATGATGCTGTCAGGAACAAGGAGTGGAAGCCGGTGTCCCTGTCTAAGGAGGGCCCTGCCATTTCTCATACTTTTTTTGCAGACGACCTGGTTCTTTTTGGAGAAGCTTGCCTGAGTCAATGCAGTATCATCTCGAGCTGTTTGGATCGGTTCTGTGCTGCTTCTGGGCAACTTGTCAGCAAAGATAAGTCCCAAATCTTTTTCTCTAAAAATGCTAGCAATGGTGTGCGCTCTAATCTCTGTAATGTGTTAGGGTTTCAGGAAACCCGTGATTTAGGTAGGTACCTTGGTGTTCCTGTCCTTCATGGGTGGGTGTCTAAGGCTACCTATAATTATATTATCGAGCGGATGCAGAAGAAGATGGAGGGCTGGAAGCAGTCGACCCTCTCCTTGGCGGGAAGGGTCACTCTTGCTACCTCTGTCCTCAACTCCATCCCTTCCTATGCGATGCAGTCTTCGGTCCTTCCGGTCGCTGTTACAAACCGGATCGACTCTATTATCCGAAATTTTGTTTGGGGCTCCTCCTCTGAGGCCAGGAAGCCTCACCTTATCTCTTGGGATGTTGTTTGTAGGCCGAAAGCTGAAGGTGGTCTTGGTCTTCGGAAATCTAGAGAACTGAATAGAGCGTACCTCATGAAACTTGGGTGGAAGATCCTAAAGGAGCCTGAGAGCCTCTGGGTGCGGATCATGACGGCCAAGTATCTGAAGGGGACGGCTAATGGCCTTCAGCTTCGGCGGAAAACAGGAGGATCCTCCTTGTGGCGTGGCATCAGAAGCGTCTGGCATGAGATGGCTGAAGCTAGTCAGTGCAGTATTAATAATGGCAAGTCCACTTCATTCTGGGAAGCTCGCTGGCTTGATAGTGGTGTCCGGCTGTTGGAGTTTGCCACTCGCCGACTTGGTGAGGCGGAGTTGGAGATGACGGTGGCAGATGCAGTCGATCCGGCTGGCTCCTGGGATTGGGATTTTTTGCATAACTCTCTTCCTAGTCACCTTGTTCAGCAGGTTGCCGAAATGATTCCCCCATGCAGCGATGATGAGGAGGACGATCTTATTTGGGGGCCCGACCCCAAAGGTATGTTCTCTATTAAATCTGCGTATGAGGTTATTGTTAATGTGGCTAACCCTGACAGGAACAACATCTGGCGGATGATCAGGCGCTGGGAGGGCCCTAACCGAATTAAGCATTTTCTCTGGATTGTTGGTCATGACAGATTGCTTACGAATGCTGAGAGGTGTCGTCGCCATTTTGCTACTAACCCGCACTGTGATCGCTGTACGGACAAGGTGGAGGACACTGTTCATATTCTCAGAGATTGCAAACTGGCTCGCGACGTTTGGGAGGTTCTGATCCCTCCCGGGTTAAGAGACAGGTTTTTCACTGTGAATCTTGCTGATTGGTTTCGAATGGGACTTCAGGAGAAGGATTTTTGCCAGCTCTTTGGAGTTACTTTATGGCTGATTTGGAAAGCAAGAAATGAGGGGGTCTTTGACCAAAAGTTTGTTACTAGCGATCAGCTCCGCCTACGAGTCCTTCATTGGATCGCCGGGGTTCGAGAGACAATGAGAGCGAACTCACAAGCCTTGGCAGAGAACCCCAGAAGGAGAGAGGAGATTCTTGTTGGTTGGAGACCTGCGCCTGAGGGATGGATTACTCTTAATACGGATGGTTCGGTTATCCGTGACCTCCATCAGGCGCGGCAGGAGGCATTTTGAGGGATCATTTGGGTCGCCGACTGGCTTGTTTCGCGGCGAATCTTGGTGAGTGCACCATTATGAGGGCGGAACTTAGGGCGGCGGCTATTGGTTTTAGGATCGCATGGGAGCTCGGTTTTAGGAAGGTTCATCTGCAGATTGATTCCTTGGCAGCGCTCAATGCTATCCGTGACGAAGCCGGTAGAGATGGGCGCCACAGCCTTCTTATTCGACAGATTCAGGAGTGGCACAACAGGGACTGGGAAGTGCGCATTTCCCATGTGTTTCGTGAGGCCAATCGGGTGGCGGATCTTCTTGCTCACCTTGGTCATGATCTTCCTTTTGGATCGCATCTTAACTGTCCTGTTAGTCAGGACATTGAGCGTTGTATTCTGAGTGATTGTATTGGGGTCGCTTTTTCCCCGCATTATTGCTTTTTCTAATTAAGGGTGCTTGACACCCCTTTTTCTACCAAAAAAAAAAGAGGAAAAAAAAACATAGAAAATGAAAACAAGCAATGACATTATTGAGGTGAGGAAAGGTCAAACAACACGAGATGTTGAGAATATTGACTGTGGCTCTTCAACCACCTGAGCCCTTATTTTCTTCTTCTATTGGCTTATTAGTTGTTTCAAAGTAAACGACAACTTCATTTGACTTGTATTTATGTCCCCAATTATTGCTTTGCTTTGTACCAACACTTACATTAATTACTCTTGTTTTTCTGTTTAGTTAACTAATTAAATTAACCGCCGTCCAATTACTAAACTAGATTAAGTTAATTACCCTTGTTTTCTGGGTTTTCACCTTTTTAGGGAACATTTAATTATTTACTGCCTATATGGACTACATCTAGATTTGTCTCATATCATTTGGTTCATTGTGGTCACTAACATACGTATTGAGTTTCTACTTTTCTTTTGCGTAGTTAATTCAATAAGAGGTTCGACTTAGAGGACCGATTGGGTTAATTCAAGACCGTGCTCACTTGTCCTTGAATATTTTGGAGTCTCGTTAAGCATTCCTCGCAAGGCGTATAGACAAATATTAGTAAGTGACTAGGTAAAAGAGAGGTATAATTAAGGCGTATTGAGAGTCTATGTGAAACAGAGAAGTATTGGGGTTGCTCGTAGGCGAGTTGAGGAAGCCTTGGGCGTGTTATGTATGAGCATACGACCAAGACGTATAGTGTATGTGCATGTTAGGTTCCGTATCCTAAATATTGGGGTCAACATGTATTTATATAGCTCATCGAGATCCAAGTCTAACCGTCACGTGTCTTCAGTTGATTGGTAACTCAGTTGAGAATCCGTCTATATCTTTTCAAAGAGGTAGAGCTTGAATTGCCTAGACAAAACTCTAGACACATTTTTAATCTCCCTAAAATAGATGAACCTCTTGAGCCTGATTATCCGAGTTATATATCATTCGAACCATGATAATTTGGGTGGTTGTTGAGCTATGACCATCAACTATGGAATTTTAAAGATCAAGATAATCAATTTCATGGATTTCAACACCATGCATGCTAAAAAAAAAGTAGAATCGAATAAATTAAGAAACGTCAAATTATTCTAAAGAAAACCTTTTTGAAATTCTGCAAAAATCTTTTAATTATCATCACATAAATATTTTAATTCTCTTTTATTCTTTCCGGAGAGTCCAATGATTCTTTTCATTTGCAGTTTTCTTCACTGACCAAAAACATAAGTACTTTAGATTCGTCATGTTCGTTGAATTAATTGTCTTTGACCATAAGCCATATTTAAGATTTGTAACATAATGGTCATTAACCTTTAATTTGTAACCTGGTAATCATTAACCTTTAACACTTGTAACGTTGTGGACATTCTGTTAAATGTCCATCCAAAAACTCCGTTAAGTGTTGATATTAGTGAGGCACCTAAGTACTTTTTTCCATGTCACCTAATTGAACCTAGACTCGACCCAACTAACCAATCCAACCGAATCGAACTCAGTCTAAACCATCCAACCCAAAAATAACCCAACCCTTCATCTCCTCTACCAACCTCCTTTCCGGCTTTTTCCTCCGACGACATCTGAACTTGGATTCGAGTGGGAACTCACAAGCTTCCCAAAAGCATCTCTAGGTTGCGTAACCATTAATCCAGTTCGATTGGGTTGGATTTGTTAGTTGGGTCGAGTCTAGGTTCAATTGGGTGACATGGCAAGGGGTGAAAAAGTGTTGAGGCGACTTCCTCATACCAGCACTTAACAACGTCTTTTATGGACATTTAACAGAATGACCACAATGTTACAAGTGTTATAGGTTAATGACTACCAGATTATAAATTAAAGGTTAATGATCACTATGTTACAAATTCTATACGTTAATGACCAAAATGGTTAATAAGCTTATGCTAGGACGTTTTAATCAATGACAATTATTAACTAATGTGACTAATAAATAAACTATAGTAATTAATATTGACTGAAATCAAGGATATATTTGTATTAATATTCTTTAAGGTGTCGGTTTTTCACATCTCTTGTTAAGTCATAGTCTGGCCTTTTTTATTTATTATTTACGTGCCCCAAATTGTCAAAATTTTATGCGAATTTTGGGGTCATTTTATTTGTTAATTTATAGGGGAATTATGTGACGTGACACAAGTTTTTTTTTTGTGTGAAGTAAATGACTCATCTCATTAATGGGAAGAAATCAAACAAACATCGTCTACTGAATCCAACAACCAACTAGGAGGTGTCGACCCAACAGTGGGTGACGGAAACGAACACGACCTCCTCGCAAGCGAGTGAGCTACCATGTTAGCCGACCTCCGAACAAAAACAACAGAAAAGAAAGGATGAGACGCTAGGATGTCTCTACACCTCCTTATCAAATCACCGAACTCCGTATGATCAACATGCATGTCATGCACACTATCCACCACTACCTTCGCATCACACTCAAAGTGGACTCTTTGTAGTTGCTTCTCCGTACCCCACCGCAAAGCTTCGAGAAGAGCCCAAGCCTCGCATTCTTTCACTGGTGCCCGACTCCTTCGATGAACCATCATGAACGAAACCACTCTTCCTTCACAATCTCTCAAACTTAACCCTGATCCGACCCTACCACTCTCCTCAAAAACAGCCGCATCAACATTGCATTTAAGCACACCTGCCGATGGCCGATGCCAACGATGACAAACATTCTCCACCATTACAGCAGGCCTCCTCCCTTCACGATTCTCTTGTGCTTTCGTCCACTCCTCAACAGCTTCACGAGCATTAATCACCGTCCTCACCACTCCTTGCGCCTTTTGATTCCAGACCCGGTCGTTCCTCTCCCGCCATAAGGCCCAAATAATTGCCACAATCAACCCAAGTCTCGAATCATCACAGCCGTCCAGCAACTTCATAAACCACTCCTCAAAGGAATCACTAGCATTCATGGCTTCTGTTACACATTCCTCAAGCCCACATTCACGCCAACAATCAACAGCATAATCACAACCAACAAACAAATGCCAAGTGTTCTCCGGGTTACCTCCACAAATTCCACAGTTCCACGTGACACAAGTTTAATTATAAATAATTTGGGAATTAAACTAATGTTTATTCTCAATTCACATTGAATCTTGTATACGTGGTTCATCTAACATGTTTGCTCAAACTTAGCAGAATTACATAATTTCTATAATTATAATTTTAGTAAAAATATTCATTGAAATTATTGCTCAGAGATGTATAATAACCGTTAGAAATTGACCGTAAAAAATGAAATAGAAATAGGATAAAGAGAGACTATATAATGATTTAACGTGAAAAATTCTTGTGATGAAAAAATTATGGACTCACAAAGGCGATGGAAGTTTCAATATGACGAGAGAGTACAAACGTAGGAATTTTTACAAGATGCGACTTATACTACGAGTTAAACAAGAGGTAAATAAATAAAAAAATCTCGTTAGCTCGTCTAACTGGACATTTTATATTAGGAAATTTGAAGCATTTAACTTCAACAAGAACATTTATAGCCACGTAACGCATAACTACATTAATTAGCAGAATGACGCCAAATGAACTCGAAACAAAGACTAACTCAATATCAACTTTTTAAGTCAGCATGGGATGAATCAAATATCATATATGCAAAACACTCGTTAATAACTAATATAAAGAACAATCTGAACCCTCTCCGAATAACTTGAGTTATAAGGATACAACGGTTCATGACATGATGACATAGTATCAAAGTCTTTGATGACCAAAAGATCTTTGCATCAAATCCCAATAGCCCCCAACATAATAATTCATGAGCTTTCCTACAATTCGAGTTATTGGAACGCAACAACATATGAAATAGAATTTCCCCATCAAGTTGGCACATGAAATAGATTGAAAAGGAAACTAGTGGGACAGATGGACTGTATTTTGTACCTTGTTATAGATAAATAAGAATATTATATATAGTTTATCTAATTGGACATTGGTACAATGTATGAGTGTGTGGAGAGAATTTTTCAATTTTATGAATTTAGAAGAATCTAATTAAATATTATTATTTTAGAGGACAAGATAATCACAGAATTAATGGAAATCCAAGGACTGTGACATATATCTTGTTTGTAACATTGTGGATATGCTTTAATTCTCAATTATTTATGAAATTTCGTTATCCAACCATTAAGGGGTGTAATTATTTATTAATTTAACCTAGTTTAGCTTCTTTCATGTAATTATTATAGGTCATGGGCCTTCTGACCCTCTCTAGTTAGGTCAAGAATCTGATCACATACCGGTAGGTTTTATTAGATAGCTCGTATAGAAACACTACAACAAAAAAGGTATTTAGTCACGGTTTTCAGATGCATTAGTCACGGTTTTTACCGTGACTAAAAATTTACTCACGGTTTTTAAAACCGTGACTATAATGACTAAAAATAGTCACGGTTTAATATCAAACCGTGACTAAGTTTTTTGTCACGGTTTAGTATCAAACCGTGACTATATTTAGTCACGGTTATTGTTGTTCTATGAGGAGAGTAAGTTACCGGCAACAGGTCACAACATGTAATATAGAAGTTTGAATGTTGTTCTATTCATTCCATGATCGTCTTTAGTTTTCTCACTAATATATATACTAACTTCTCGTTATATACGCAACATGAGAGAATTTCAGTTCCAAGTTTATGGAGGGCAAGTAGTCCAAGACTAAACAACCTAGCTTATTGTGTGGCCGGCAAAACTTTCGACTGAAAATTAGTCGACAAGTTTGATACCACAGTCTTGTCAACGTTTTCTGAAACCCTCACTACAAAAAAATTGACCTTTAGCTACTGCAAAATTACAACGACATGAAAATGCAGTAGCAAATAGTTAATATTTGCTACTGCAATCACTATTTCATGTAGTAATTTGCAGTAGCAAAATTTAACATATTTGCTACACCCAGCATCCCCGTCGCAAATAGTGGTGTGGCAAATAGTATTTGCTACTGCAAATTACTACATGAAATAGTGATTGCCGTAACAAATACTAACTATTTGCTACTGCATTTTCATGCCGTTGTAATTTTGTAGTAGCTAAAGGTCAATTTTTTTGTAGTGCCTAAGATCCATACAAAATCATCTCCCAACAACTCGAGTTATTGAATGCAATGGTTCATGGCATGGTATCAGGGCCTTTGATAACCGAAAGGTCTTAGCATCGAATCCATTGTAGCCCCCAATATAATAATTTATCTTGCATAAGACTTGGTGAACCTTTTGCAAACCTCAATTTCCTTTCACGGATTTCCGTTTAAATTCTCTCTGAACAACTTGAGTTATTGAGATTCAATGATTCATGACATGAAATCAGCTCACAATCGTTGTTGACTCGTTACACACTTGGTGCTTGTGACCAGCATGCTTCATAAATATCATAAGATACATAGTATCAAAACGGGCACCAACCAACTGAGGTTGTTCTCTAATTTTTTTAAAAACATTATGCGATATGATCATGCAGAAGATTTATTAAGCTTTTTCGATAAGCTGCATATGAAATTTAATTACATAAATTAAATTAAATTAAATCATAAAGTTTTCAAGTTGGAGATGAAGACAGCATATTTAATTATATAATAATATAATAGTGTGATTTTGTAAGATAGTGAAGATTTTGTTTGTGTGTGTGACAGAACATATACCAAGAAAACTAGTTTAATTTCAATGTACAAATTAGATATAAACATCTCTTCTAGTAGATAAGCCAAATTCTTGTAAATCTCCACATTTGTATTTTCTTATCATAGTGAAGCTTTCGTCGCCTGCCATGCGTTCATAATTTTTTCCCCATAAGAATTTGTCACGCTTATAAATCATTATCTCTGCCTCAATCTTATTTCTATTTTATTTATTGCCTGGCGATTTGTAACGGTTACCCACTTACTTCTAACTCTACGAGCTCTTGTCAACCATGAATAAGATCAATTTTATCATAGTGAAGTTTTCGCCGCTCCCATTGCGTGCGTGAATTTTCCCCTCAACAATTTTCACTACAAGAAAACATTGTGTCAACTCTGCCTCAATCTTATTTCTATTATGTTTATTGCTTGACGATTTCTAACCGTACTTCTAACTCCTCGAGCTCTGGTCAACGATGAATAAGGTCAGCATGCATGCATTTTTCCCCCTCCCGAAAGAGGATTGGAGAGAATAATACGTAAAATATCTAACCTAAAAAAACCTTCCAAAACCGAATAAAAGCGTGTGAGTAGAATCGTCAAATAAAACAGCCGTGCGGTGCCTAACATCAGCTTTTGACTAAGCTTTGGTTAACCGTAGATGTTGGTTGTACTTGTGACGTCCTTAGCCCTATGGGCTAGCTAGGGTTTTGGTTGCTAGGGCTATTAATGTCATAAAGATCCCTATTTTCATATATAGTATGCTTAAATTGCTAAACTTTGGAAGTTGTTTTATGATGTTTTCAACACGTTTTTTTAATGAAGGAAGATAGATTTGGGAGTTGGAATTAACTAATTTAAGTAGTATTAATTAGACGACTCATACTCAGAACAAGTGATTAGAAAATGAAGAGTTTGAAGTATAAGTAGAAGGAAGATTTTAAGCCACACGAACGATCGAAAAAAGTTGAGGTGCTACCTAGCAATTGAAGACCCTATCAAGATCTCATCGGATTACCTCCAGAGAAACGATCAAGATGCATGTTGTACTCTTGATCAGTTCTAGGGGGAATACACATGTCCAATACTTCTTACTATATATAACTACGAGTTTCCTCCCATGCAGAGGGACTGACAGATAATATCCACCTCAGTACTTGACATGTTCCATTTTCTTGTTAACTGCGATGCAAACAATGACCTTCGCAAGAATCCACCATCATCATAGACAGATCAGTTCAGTATATGAATCTCTCTATGTTCTTCTTGTCTATAATTTTCGTATGCTACATCACTAACGATCGATATAACCAATATTAATATAAAAAATCATCAATCATGGCACACTAGTGACAAGCTACATTATGCCCTTATGAATTAGGATTAATAATTCAAGCCAAATTGGAAGGGGAATCTCATAAGATTAGAGATGCTTAACAAAGAGAGTAGTGCATATGGAATACTGTTCCTCTCCATACATATTTATAGATAGATACCCTATAGGCTTCCAACTCATTTCATAAGCAAAAGATTCCTAATTTCCCAATCAATCGATAACCTAATTTTTTCCCCCAATTTGATTCCAATTTTAAATTCTTCCATTGAATCACATTGTAGTGAGTCAGTCAAATTACAACTCTAAATTCCTTTCGCTAGAATGATCTATCTTCTTGGTACTTCTGGAAAGGTTGATCGTTGTCATGTCTATATCAATAAGCCTATATTTGTGTGGAAAAATTGTATAGGTAATTAAGATTGTGCTCGTTAGCGTAATGGTATTAGCCTACTTGACTGTGTGAGATTGGTGGATCGAACACCGACGAAAATTGGCCAGATGGTCATAGTGATATGGGAGTTTCGTGTGGAAGGGCTCTTGCTTAATGGATCAATGATATGTCGGGGATAACTGCTTATGACTAGCTCCCAAGAGCTCTTATTGATGGAGTTGTTTGGCACCTCGATGTCGGTACTCATCAAATCATGGGGTTGAAGAAGATCTCAATTATGGTTCGATTGTTGGTCGATTCAAGTGATACATGAGTTGGGTTTAGAACATTGTGAGACAGTTCATGTCCTATCTATCTACCGTTGGTTTAAGGGAAAACAACTGTAATACGAGAGGACTAGACTGGGCCAACCTATGATCCACATAAAACAGAAATCTGATTGTCCTTCTAATTCAAGATCAACCCCAACAACTCATCTATCGAAATCTTAGTGGTGGTCGAAAAAAGGACTCAATAAAAGCTCTTATTTTGTATTATTAACTTGTACATTTTACCGTTATCTTAATAAATTTTCTCCTTTTTTATTAAAAAAAAATTAACTATATTATAATCCCACGGTGTATATGAATTTGAATTCTATAGCTTATGTTGTTTTAAATTTTGGAATGATGCAAGTTGATTGTTAATGGAAATGGTAATGCGATTTTATTTTAAATTAATTAAGATTAAAAATGAAATAAAATTACTTGGGTGTTTTACATGATGATGAAGATTCTATAGTGCATACAGCAAGAGGCGCAACGTGGGTGTTGCTTGTTTTGCCACGTGTAGGGACTGAATTAATGAAGCACCTAATATTATTATAAAATTATATGCCTAAATTATGTAAACTAGTTATAATTCCCATTTTAGAATTGGTAAAATAGCACTTTGCCCCCTCTACTTTGCAAACTTAACAAATAACCCCCTATGCATTAAATTGCTCTTTTTACCCATTCCACTTTGACCACTTTGCATTTTGGGTCCTTCCATTCCAGCTATCATCTCCATGACGTTAATTAGTGCGCATTCAGTACACCACACTAGCTCCAATAGCCATGAATTAGCTTACTAAGTGTTTTTTTTAATTGAGAATATAAGTATATATAATTACAAATGATGAAATCGACGAATAAAATGTAAGATTCTAAAACCCTTCGTATTTCACCGTACTCTTCGCAATACCTCCTCAATTTATCTCCTTGACCAACTCTCAATATATCTCTTTTAGTCGGTGTGTAGATGTGTCCAGATTTAACGTCATGAGGACGATAGTTGAAATGGAATGACCCAAAATGCAAAGTGGTCAAAGTAGGAGGGGGTAAAAAGAACGATTTATAGTATAGGGGTCTATTTGTTAAATTGGCAAAGTAGAGGGTGCGAAGTGATATTTTCCCTTTAAAATTTATTAAGTATTTCTTTAGGTGAAGGTGCTGTTTGGAGGTGTGGGTGGATTGAATCATTATCACTTTACGCGAAAATAATAGGGTTAATATTTTTAATATTCTTCAATTATAACGCATTATAATTAGAATGCATAAACTTATGAAAAATCCAAAACTAGCCCAATTTTCAAAATCGTTAACGTCGTCAGTTATTGTTTGTAGAATTTTAAATATATTGAACCAAGTTGCTAAATGAAAAAATCAAGTGACTTGTCTTTGGAAAAAATTACGACCCTAGGAATTTTACAAACAAGTCACCTAACTTTTATGTTAGCAACTTGGTTCAATACGGTATTAACAATTTCAAAAATTGGGTTAGATTTGGGATTTCGATAAGTTCGTACATTCTAATTACAATACGATATAGTTGGGGAATTTCAGGATGAGTATTACACGATTTTAGGAGTTCAACATTTCATATAGTCGGTACTTCATATTCGAGAATTATTGATCTTTTCTAGTTAACCTTCTATCTTGTCGGAATGCTTGTGATTGATGTGTTCCTTCGGAGATTTTACAAATAAATGTTGAAAAGCGATGTAGATCGAGATATGACTCTACTAAATTTGGAGCATCCCTATGCTTGCGTCGGGTGGTGCTATCGTGTGAGATATTGCCCATTTTTCTCTGCATGGCGCATGTTATACAACTATAGACAAATCTTCGATTAGCAAATCAACTCGCCTATTCACTGACACGCATGCATGTCTCTTGCCCTCCTCACTCTCTGGGTAGATGCTTATGATTTTACAGCTTACTATCGTTATCCCTCCTAACAAAACAAGAACACCAAACTTTAGGGCTAATTTCCCCAAAATAATCAGACAATTTCATTTTAGCATCGGATCCATTTTGTCTTCCCTTGGTCTCTTAATTTCCTTTTCTTTTGTTTTCGTGTGGTTGAAAATTATAGATTTTTTTATAAAGGATTTGGTCGGAGAATTTTGAATATAAATTAATATGAGTTTATTATAATAACTCGAACCAGTGAATTTTTAAGTGATATCATAATTTTTTATCGAGGGGTATTGAAAAAGTATTGAATTAGTACAAGGCTTGGTGAATCTATGCAAATTTTAATCTTCTATTATGGTGTTCTTAATGGAGCGTGTAAATAAATATTTTATAAATAAATAATTAATCTCTTCCAACAACCCGAGTATTATGAGATGTGAACTGTTTCCATAATAATTCAAGATCTTTTTTGGTAAAAAAATGGGTGGCGAACACCATTAATTAATCACGTAACAAAGAACGTGGGAAATCAACTCTCATGAATTCGCTCAAAATAGCCAGCTCAACGGCGTGAGACTTCAGGAAATTCAAGCGTCTCCCCAGCTCAAGGCTATGCCCGAGGTGAGCTGAAAAATCGACAACTGTGTTACCTTCTCTAAAAACATGAGAAATTTTAACCTCCTGATCCCTATCGAGCCACAGAACTCACAATAATCCAAAAATGGTTGACTATAAAAATACCTCAGTCATGTGCTGAAGGCCCAATCACTTCTGTTAAATAATAAATATAATATAATATATTTTTCATGAATATATTAATTTAATTTTTCCCCTCAATCAGTTGGGCAACATTTGTCTTCAATAATTCAAAATGGTTAGAATAACAGGTGGTGTTCATTAATAGACTGGATGAATAAAAATTTAATAAATTATTATTAATTATTAAAATTTTATATAAAAAATAAAAAATATTCTATATTAAATCTTGAAATTAGCAATACCTACTATTATTTTTTCGAGGGTTTTGGCTGTTATAATTTACTCCTGTTAACGTTACACTCTTTTAGGTTTCTTTTGTTAGCACCACACGTGTCAAGATCATTATTAATATTTTAGGAAAATAATAGTTTTTTTTTTGGTTTGAAGATAGAAATTCAACTCACCTCTAAATTTAATAATTTATCTATGAAATCAATGATCAAAATATTTGAGATATTTTCCAGAATTTTGGTTGATTACAGTCAAACTAGACTGAATTTGGTCGGTCATCACAACTAAATTTACTTAGAAAACCACTAATTGTGCTCATAGTTGAGTTCAATTCGGTCAAGCCATGACAATAAATCAAATCAATTTGTTAAAACATAAGTATGAACATTTAAACATAAGTATGAACATTTAAAACATGAGTTTTCCTCTCATTTGAACTTTTAATTCATGCATTTGGACCTTTGTCTGGTTTTGGTCAAATCCGGTCAATGATAAAATTTGACTGACTGGGCAGAAACTGAACTGGACTCCAAATTCATGACCATGACTTGGGTTAAAAATTCAAAATTTTTAGTCGAATAATAAACAATAAAATTTGTGGCAAATTCAGCCAGGCCGAATAATCACAACTAAATTTCCACCCCAGGACGAAGAAGAGTGACAAGCATAGAAGTGGAATTCAATGAAAGAAAAAGGAGTGAATGATGAGGAGACAGGTATCTCATATATGTAATATCCAATGAATTATAATCGTATTTATATCTTATTTTAAAATAAATAAAAATCCCCAACCATGGTAACAAATATAATATTTATACTCTCAGAATATTATTTTCATATTTTTTCTCCATCTTTCTCGAATTTTATCCATCACAAACTCTCATTCTACCGACTCTCATCGAATTCTAACAAAGTGTGATGATACCTACATAAAATTTTGATCAAGTTCAATCTTTGTTGAAACTCACTTGCATTAATGATTTACGTACATGTAAAATTTCGGCACGGCCAAATTAAATGAAAGAAAAATACCAAGTACATGAATAAACACACTAGCCTTTTTTTTTTTTGGCTAGAAAACTACATTAACTTATATATCAAGTACACAAGAAATTAAAATAAATTACATACTATTTTGAAAATTTTAAGGTTAACATGGTTTTGTCTATTTAGACAGTTCTTAATTTTGTCATTTACAAAGTTTTTTTTCTAAATACAATCACGATATGCCACAATATGGAACGTGATAACTGAAGTCCATCAATTTTTCCAAATTGAAGAACAATATTTTGACGGTCACTCTTAACTATTATTTATTTGAAATCCTCCAATTTAGTAGTGTAGAAGACTTGTTTCTAGATAGCACAACATGATGTCTCATTTTTTTTTATGAATTCGGTATATAGAGTTGAATGATGATCTGACTAACCTAACTCGACATAATTTGAGAGAGAAAATATGGAATAGTACAATGCAACGACTCGACTCTTGCTGTGCAGTTAGCCTATTAGAGGCGGAACAAGCTATCATGTCTTCGCAGGATTGGCGTGATTAAGAGAACGTAAAATATCAAGATTATTCATATTTATTAAGAAACAATCATTCAAAATTATTCATACAAATGATTACTTTGCTAACATTGAGCATAAAATGACATCAAGTGTGTACAACATTCATTTATCTGACCCATTGTTGAAATATTAATCTGATTATGATGTACTTGTTGTTTCTTGTAACCGTTTGATTTTGAATGAATATTAGGTTGGTGTAGCTTTAAATATTATAATAATTATAATTTTTTAGGCATAATTATATTTATTTCAAAACCCTTTTTTAATAATTTGCTAAAAATTCCATATTAGAATATGAACAGAAACCCACTTGAGCACACTGATTTGTTCTGGAAAACTCAATCAAATAATAATTAATTATTATTATAATATTAATGAAAAAAATTTGAAAGAGAAGGGAACCTAATTCTAATTCTCCTGCAACAACGATGGGAGGAGAATGAACAGACGTGAGAATCTTAATTTTTTTTAAACAAGTCTTTAAAAGATGAACATAATTTTGTTTTTTTTAATTATTTATTTATTATTATTATTTCATAAAATGAAGGCTATATAAAGAGAGGAAATGTAGAGAGTAATACCCAAATCAATTAATTGAGTAATTTGTCTTTTCTTTGTCTCATTTCATTTTGTGGCCCAAATTTCTCTAAAAGCTTCATTCATTCATTCTTCCTTCTTTGCTCATTCAAGAAGAAGAGACTTCAAGCTTTGGGAGATACAAAGGTATGATTTTTCAAACTATTTATGTGTTTGATTGCATTTTTTTTCGTTTTTAAGCTCGATAGGTTGATAGCTCGTCAAATCATAAACGGTGAAACTATAATAATTTTACTTAATAACTTTTGACGAATATGGTGAAGTTAGCATGCAATCATGTAACTGCTTATCTTGTCAAGTTACCTATCAATAGCATCACACGCCGGATCACCAAGTATGTTGTAGGGACTGAGTAAGTTCTCAAGTTCAAACATTAATTCTATCATCCAACATCGCAGGTTTTAGTTAAGCAATATAAACTAATATTGAACATCTCCCAACAACTCGAGTTATTGGGATTCAATGGTTCATGACACGGTATCAGAGTCTTCTCGCAGTCCAATTTCACAAAGATGTATTGTGTTTGAATCTTATTAACTCCCAAATATAAAAATTAATTTCAATTATACCAAACTCATGGAAATTTCAGTCCCCTTTTGTAGACTTTCGTGTTTGAAAGAGTGTGTTAAGGAATATAAATTAATACTGAACCTCTCCCAACAACTCGAGTAATTGAGATGCAATAGTTCATGACATAGTATCAGAGCCTTCTCACCGTCCAATTTCACAAAGAAGTACTGTGTTCGAATCCCGACGACCCCCAATATAACAAGTAGTTTCAACTGCACCAAACTCATACAAACTTTAATCTCCTTTCGATAGTTCTCACACACATCCACTAATTTGGTTAGACAAAATTTGTCATACTTCAATCTATACCAAATCATGTCCTTAATTATATGAAATTTAACTCTTACAACCGACCAAATTACATTCTAAGAACTTAAAGGGATAGTCGGTTTATCTAGAAGGTAATTTACTAATTAACTAATTAATTAATTAATTTAATTAAAAACACTATTTAATTAAAGGTTTAAAAGGAACAATCTTCTGCTAAGAAAAAAGAATAAAAAAGAGTGCATTCTTTAGGGGACATGAGGAGCTTATAGTTTAATTAATTATAAATATCTGTACCGACTTTTACCTACTGAACAAATTAAGCCCGGAATCTCACAATTCACGGAAGATGGGATCTTTTCGACAAGTTTCAAAGTTCACTGTATTAAAAAAGTCATTAAAGTTGTCAAAAGAAGTATCAAACTTGTCAAACTTACTCATCATATCTATTTATTAATTAAACAAAATATATTACACGTATTACTAAATGATTATTATTTATGGCACGATTCATCAGTCGACATTATTAAACCGTAGCTCTTTTCATTATAAAATTATATTCTACTAAAAATTTATGTAAATTATGTGTTTTTTTTTTTTTTTTGGTAAATTGATACAGTGACGTGCAATACTCATTGAAAAATCTATCTCAAAGACGACTTCTTATATGGCAGGATATTTTGATATTTAACAAAATTTTAATTGTCTAATATCTTTATACTTGACACCCTCTATGATCTAGACACAATTAGAGCTATTAAAAATCGTCTTGACTCAAATTAGCGTCAACCCAACCCAACCCAACGCAATCTGCCTCATCGTCCAAGTCTATTAAAACCGAGCAACCCGCAACTTAAAAACACAAAAACCATGAACCCACAACAACCTCAAGAGCTTTTTTATAGACCATTTAAATATTTTTTGTAAACTAATTACCTAAATAATTTTTATTATGAAGGATTAGGCATCTAAATAAACTGTTCATTAATTGAAATTATTTTCACCTACAACCCCAACTAAACCAATTTTGGAAGTTTAATTATATAAAACTAAACTATTATTTAGGCAAATTTTTAATAGCAAAACACTAAATATCATCCTTCCAAAAAGTCACATTCTTTTTCCTATCTCCTAAAATGGTTCGCGAACTATAATCTCTTCCGCCAAAAAATTATCACGACAGAAAAAAAAAAAGTATTCACAATCTGAATAACTAGCAAGACATTAACTCAATAAACTCATAACATAATTGTCCATCACACATAACTCGATCACCCTAACACATAACCTTTCAAATCCGCCCGTTTAACAGCTCGAAATACAACCACCCCGATTCGACCCAATCTCGAAAAATTAGATCCCTAGTAGTAGTAGTGGTGGTGGGATCCGCCTCCGGCCAAAAAAAGAGATTGGGTGGTGGTAGAAGGAAAAACCATTTTAATGACCGCTGGCCGTTGACAAAGCTTTCTCTTTAACTTCCCCACGTGCCTTCTTTACCTCTCTTCCTTCTCTATATATACTCCTCCTCCCTTCACTTCCCTTTCACTTATCCCTTCTCTCTTCCATTCTCACTAATTACTCTGTTTTTTTTCCTCGCCGGCGCCGGAAAAGATGGTGGCTGACAACGGCGAACTCCCTTACCTCCGTCATGAACACGCCTCCCTCGATGTCTCCATGGATACCGCCTCCCACATGGCCGGAAAGTGCTTCGACGATGACGGCCGGCCCAAACGTACCGGTACGCCTTCTTTTGCAATTCCGCCGGCGGCGGAATTGCAAAAGCTCTGTTTCACTCTGTTTCTGAAAAAACAGAGCTTTTTAATAATTTGTTTTTTTTTTTCTTTTAGGTACTTTATGGACGGCGAGTGCCCACGTTATAACGGCCGTTATCGGCTCGGGTGTCCTGTCTCTGGCTTGGTCGACTGCTCAACTCGGTTGGATCGCTGGTCCGACCGTTCTGTTCTTGTTCTCGTTTGTTACTTACTACACCTCTACCTTGTTGGCTGCCTGTTATCGAACCGGTGATCCTGATACCGGGAAGCGGAACTATACTTACATGGACGCGGTCCAGTCCACTCTCGGTAAATTTTTAAAATTTTTATCGTGCCTCGAATTTTGGGGAATTCGAGTTTCGAATTTTGATCGGTTTGTTCTTTGATTGGTTAGGTGGATTCTATGTGAAGGTGTGTGGATATGTCCAGTACATTAATCTCTTCGGTGTCGCGATTGGTTACACCATTGCTTCTTCCATCAGCATGATGTAAGTCGAAAACCCGAAATTCGCTCTTGAAACGGTTCGATTGTGTAAAATCAGTGATTATTGGTTTGATTGCGTTCAAGGGTGGAAATCGGTTACTGGTTGAACCGGACTGGTTTTTTCGTTACTTGATTTTGAATTAATCGTCGCCGGTGACCGAATTTCAGGGCGGTGAAGAGGTCGAATTGCTTCCACAGCAGCGGACAGAAGGATCCATGCCACATGAACGCGAATCCTTACATGGTGGCCTTCGGAGTCGCCGAGATTCTTCTGTCGCAGATTCCGGATTTCGATCAACTGTCGTGGCTGTCGATGGTGGCCGCCGTCATGTCGTTCACTTACTCCGCCATCGGATTGGGTCTCGGCATCGGGAAAGTGATTGAGAACAAGCATATCAAAGGAAGCCTCACCGGAATTGGACTCGACCACGTTACTCCGACCGACAAGGTGTGGCGGAGCTTCCAGGCGCTCGGCGGCATCGCCTTTGCTTACTCCTTCTCCAACATCTTGATCGAAATCCAGGTACCAATTTGAAAATAAGAGAAAGTTTACTTACTCAATTGTCATTAATAAACGGTTAGGTATCAATTTGTAACTTTCAACTGTAATTAAAATTGGATGCTCTGTTTTTGACTTTTTTACTTCCTCTGTTTCCGGCAGGACACGATCAAATCGCCGCCGTCAGAAGCGACGACAATGAAGAAAGCTTCACTATTAAGCATCACCGTAACAACCTTCTTTTATATGCTCTGCGGCTGCTTCGGCTACGCAGCCTTTGGCGATTTAGCACCCGGAAACCTCCTAACGGGGTTCGGATTCTACAACCCGTTCTGGCTCATCGACATCGCCAACGTCGCGATTGTAATCCATCTCGTCGGAGCATACCAGGTCTTCTGCCAGCCCATCTACGCATTCGTCGAGAAGATCGCGAAGAACAAGTATCCCGACAGCGCCTTCATCACCAAAGAAATCCGGATCCCCTTAGGAACCAACCGGCATTACAACTTGAACCTGTTTAGACTAGTATGGAGGACGGCGTTCGTGATCACCACCACTATCATCTCGATGATGCTTCCGTTCTTCAACTCGATCGTCGGACTCCTGGGAGCGTTCGGGTTCTGGCCGTTGACCGTTTACTTCCCCGTGGAGATGTACATTTCTCAGAAGAAGATCCCAAAGTGGAGCACTAGGTGGATGTGCTTGGAGATCTTGAGTGTCGCTTGCTTGTTCATCTCGATTGCCGCCGCGGCTGGGTCGATCGCTGAGATTGTCGTCGATTTGAAGACGGTAAAGCTGTTTCACATGACATACTGAGAGTCTGAGAGAGAATCTGCTGGTGATAGTGCGATCCTAACACGTCGAAACTCGAAAAAAAACAATGTTCATACCCAAGAAATTAGGTGTATTAATTAGTAAAAATGTAATGTTGTATTTTGGTAATTTGTCATAAGATTATAATTAAGAAGGGATGGAAGAAAAAAAATCATGTTATGGTGGGTCCCTTCTTGTTGGTGTATCATGGAATCAAAAGCTTCCAAATGTTTGACTAATGTTTGTGTATTTAATTTTCTTTCAATGCAAATTGAAAGAACATTTAAGGAAGAAATCTATGAATGTTACATGACCAAAATGTTGACTCTTCAATATTAAACGATTTCGAGCTAAAAACCTAAGATATAATACTAGTATTAGTTTACCTCATTAAAATCGATGTTTAAGTAACTGAATATCTACTTCAAAAAAAAAAAATTTGAATTTCAATACTAGTATTAATTCAAACAATCATATAAAAAAATGACTGACTAGTTCAAGTAAATATTATTCAACCTATAAAAAAATTTTGAAACCCATAAAAAATTATGATAATGGCCGGAGGTAGGCTTACAACATTAGACTTATTAGGATTTTTACATAAGTAAATTGTTACGAATAAATGCATTTAATATGAAGATAATTGTGCTAAGATAAAATAAAAAAATATAACATTAATGATAATCCTTAAAGATACATAATTAATACCAATAACTATTATACTAATTAAAAAATAACAATTTAAAAACTGGTGATTGGTTATGTTCAGGAGACATAAAAAATCCTTACGAAAGGAAACCATTTTAATGGCCGCCGCTGGCTGTTAAGAAAACTTTCAATAAACTTCGCCACGTGCCTCTTACCGCTCTTCCATCTCTATATAAACTCCTCCTCTCTTCACTTCCCTTTCACTTGTCCATCTCTCTTCCATTCTCACTGATTACACTCTGTTTTCTGTCTCCTCCCTTGCCGGCGTCGGAAAAGATGGTAGCTGACAACGGCGAACTCCCCTACCTCCGTCATGAACACGCCGCCCTCGATGTCTCCATGGATACCGCCTCCCACATTGCCGGCAATTGCTTTGACGATGACGGCCGCCCCAAACGAACCGGTACGCCTCTTTTGTCACTCTCCGGCGACGGCGGAATTGCAGAAGCTCTGTTTCACTCTGTTTCTGAAAAAAGTCAAAAAACAGAGCTTACTAATTAATTGATTAATTATTTCTTTTTTCTTTTTTCACTTTTAGGTACTTTATGGACGGCGAGTGCGCACGTTATAACGGCCGTTATCGGCTCGGGTGTCCTGTCTCTGGCTTGGTCGACTGCTCAGCTCGGTTGGATCGCTGGTCCGACCGTTCTGTTCTTGTTCTCGTTTGTTACTTACTACACCTCTACCTTGTTGGCTGCCTGTTATCGAACCGGTGATCCTGATACCGGGAAGCGGAACTATACTTACATGGACGCGGTCCAGTCCACTCTCGGTAAAAAATTTAAAACCGTGTCTCGAACAAAATTCGAGTTTTGAATTCTGATCGAGTTTTTTTTGAATGGTTAGGTGGGTACTATGTGAAGGTGTGTGGATATGTCCAGTACATTAATCTCTTCGGTGTCGCAATCGGTTACACCATTGCTTCTTCCATTAGCATGATGTAAGTCGAAAACCCGAATAATCTACTAAATTCGCTCTTGAAATGGTTTGATTGCGGAAAATCAGTTCCGGTTAACCAATTTTGGTTCAGTTGTGGTCGAGGGTGAAAATCGGTAACTGGTTAAACCGGACTGGTTTATTTTCCGGTTAATTTGCTTGATTTTGAATTATTTGTCGCCGGTGACCGGATTTTCAGGGCGGTGAAGAGGTCGAATTGCTTCCACAGCAGCGGACAGAAGGATCCATGCCACATGAACGCGAATCCGTACATGGTGGCTTTCGGAGTCGCCGAGATTCTTCTGTCGCAGATTCCGGATTTCGATCAGCTGTCGTGGCTGTCGATGGTGGCCGCCGTCATGTCGTTCACTTACTCCGCCATCGGATTGGGTCTCGGCATTGGGAAAGTGATCGGAAACAAGCATATCAAAGGGAGCCTCACCGGAATTGGACTCGACCACGTTACTCCGATCGACAAGGTGTGGCGGAGCTTCCAGGCCCTCGGCGGCGTCGCCTTCGCTTACTCCTTCTCCAACATCTTAATTGAAATCCAGGTACTAAATCGTTATTAAGAAAGAGCTTTAAGTACCAAGTTGTTATTAATAAATGTTGAAGGTATCAATGTGTAGTTTACCACTGTAATTAAATCAAATGCTCTGTTTTTTACTTTTTTTACTTCCTCTGTTTCCGGCAGGATACGATCAAATCGCCGCCGTCAGAAGCGACGACGATGAAGAAAGCTTCGCTAATCAGCATCACCGTAACAACCTTCTTTTACATGCTTTGCGGCTGCTTCGGCTACGCAGCCTTCGGCGATTTAGCACCCGAAAACCTCCTAACCGGGTTCGGATTCTACAACCCGTTCTGGCTAGTCGACATCGCCAACATAGCTATCGTAATCCACCTCGTCGGAGCATACCAGGTCTTCTGCCAACCCATCTACGCATTCGTCGAGAAGATCGCGAAGAACAAGTATCCCGACAGCTCCTTCATCACCAAGGAAATCCGGATCCCCTTAGGAACCGACCGACATTACAACTTGAACCTGTTCAGACTAGTGTGGAGGACGGTGTTCGTGATCACCACGACGATAATCTCCATGATGCTTCCGTTCTTCAGCTCGATCGTCGGACTCCTGGGAGCGTTTGGATTCTGGCCGTTGACTGTTTACTTCCCGGTAGAAATGTACATTTCTCAGAAGAAGATCCCCAAGTGGAGCACTAGGTGGATGAGCTTGGAGATCTTAAGTGTTGCTTGTTTGTTCATCTCGATTGCTGCCACAGTTGGGTCAATCGCTGAGATCGTCGCCGATTTGAAGACGGTGAAGCTGTTTCACATGACATACTGAGAGTGATAGTGCGATCATAACAAGTTTGTTGTCCAGACCTAAAAAAACAATGTTCATACCCAAGAATTAGGTGTATTCATTAGTAAAAATGTAATGTTGCATTTTGGTAATTTTTCATAAGGTTTATAACTAAGAAGGGGAGGGGGGAGGGGGGGGGGGGGGGGGGGAAATCATGTGGTGGTGGGTCCCTTCTTTCAATGCTTGTTAACTTTGAGGAGGAGATCAATGAATGCTAGATGACCAAAATGTTGACTTTTCAATGACTTTGATTCTCTTTTTTTTTTTTAAGCGGGTGCAGCAGAACATCCTTAATCATTCTACATGTCAACCCAAATAGCTTTATCAACCTCGTGGGTAGATATAGTCAACATAAAAGTCAAAATCAAGAGAGTACCCGTGGACCGCAAGAAGATCATCAACTCTTAGGCTTGGCAATCTAAACCGGAAAATTGGTTAACCAGCCCGAAACCGAACCGGTCAAACGGTCAGAAAACCGTGCTGACCGGATTTCTGTTCGGGGACGGTTATAACCGGCGTTATTAAATAACGGTGACGGACGGGGACGGATTCAGAACTATTCGCACCGTCACCGTCACCAAACCCGACCCGACGGATAAATATCCCCGGATCTATCCCCACGCCCACATTATTACAAGCCTGCATTTTTTCAATCATTCTCCTCTCTCTCGATCTATGCACCCCCGACGGCGTATATCGCCGATTTCTCCTCGTTCTTGAGGATCATTGTCGAACATCACTCCGCCGATACATCATAATATCCTCCAATAACCTAATCAGACTCTTCGATTTCCTTCATCCTTCTTTTCCCGATGAATTTTCCCTAACCCTAATTGTTTGCATGTGTGCAGGAATCAAGCTATAAATAGCGTTCTGCAGTCGTTCTTCAACCTTCCATCCTCACTTAACGAATCAAACAAGGTCAGTATGAATAGGGAATTAGGGTTTTGTTGTTTCGATTCAGGGTTAGGGTTTAGATTTCTAGGATTTCAATTTCTTTTATGAATTGCTTAATGCTTTCTTCATATAAATTCTGATTCAGTTTCTTCTCTCTTCGACCCTTCCAACTCGCAGGTGCTATGAACGACAACAACGAAGCTATGGCATCTCAGGTTCTTCAGGATGAGAATTCGCCACCAGCAGTAGGTGTACTGAACGGCAGCAATAGTGCCAACCAAGATCATCATGTAGAAGGACAACTTGATGCACATGCCAACCCTGAACCTAATCAGGAGCATCCTCCTGTCGATGCTGAGGCAGTGACACCTCCTAACCAGAGTAAGCGAAAGAGTCCCGTTTGGCTTCATTTTGAGAGACTTAAGATTCATGAATTATGGAAGGCTAAGTGTAAGTACTGTAGGAAGTTATTGGGTGGTGATTCAAATAATGGAACATCTCACTTAAGGAGCCATATCAAATCATGTATTCAAAAGAGAATACATGATGGAAATCAAAAGGTTCTTGGTCCGAATTTGTTAGGTAAAGGCAAAACAGAGTTAGTTGCTACTGCCTATAATGCTGATGTGTCTAGGAAAGAACTTGCCACTGTTGTGTTAATGCATGAGTATCCTCTATCAATTGTTAAACTTCTGCATTTCAAGAGGTTTTGTTACTCTCTTCAGCCCCTTTTCAATGTTCCTTCGAGGAACACATTGAAAAGGGATGTGATGAGACTGTATTGTGATGAGAGGGCTAAGATTCAGAGGTTGATTGATTCTACTAAGGGCAGAGTTGCTATAACAACTGATATGTGGACAGCCAGTAACCAAAGGAAAGGTTACATGGCTGTCACAGCACACTATCTCGACAATGGATGGTGTTTGAGGAGTCAACTGTTGAGGTAATTCAGCCTAAACTGTAAACCCTCTCTGTAAATGACTAACTGCTCAACTATTTATTTAAGTGATGGTGTTTGTTGCCTTGTTGATTTTGTTTTGTAGGTTCATCTATGTCCCAGCTCCTCATACCGCTGATAGGCTTGCAACGTTTCTAGTAGACTGCTTGATGGAGTGGAATGTTGACACTAAGGTATCAACCATAACCTTGGATAACTGTAGCACCAATGATAGAATGCTAGAAACTGTTAAGAAGAAGTTGTCTTTACCTTATTTGATCAAAGACGGTGCTTTACTTCACATGAGATGTTCTGCACATATATTAAATTTGGTAGTCAAAAGATGGTCTTAATGTTGTGAAAGATGGAATTGAGAAAATACGTGAGTCTGTGTCTTATTGGATGGCTACTCCTAAGAGATTGGAATTCTTCCAAGAAACTGCTAACAATTGAAACTTAGACATGATAACAAACTTGTTTTGGACTGCCCTACTCGTTGGAATTCTACTTATGCAATGTTGATCAGTGCCATGCCTTATAGGGATGTGTTCAATAGGCTGAAACTTAGAGATGCTCAATATAACTGTTTGCCATCTACTTCTCATTGGCAATTTGCTGCCGTTGTCTGTGAGAAGCTTGAGGTGTTCAGCTTGATCTCAGACATGTTTTCTGGCTCCAAGTACCCCACAACTAATATTTTTTTCCCTCGTGTATGCGATTTGAGGGCAAAAATATGTGAATGGATTTATGATCCAAATGTTGTGATATCTAACATGGCTCAGTCTATGTGGTCTAAGTTTAGTAAGTATTGGGATGGAATTCACCATATTTTGGCAGTTGCTATTGTCCTGGATCCTAGATACAAGCTTGAGATTGTAGAATATTATGCTGAAAAAATCGGGCCTGATGATTGTGGCTTCAGTGCTGCTTCTGTGAAGCAAGTACTATGTGATCTTATACTGGAGTATCAATCGAGGTTTGCTAAAAACCAATCCTCCTGTGGTGTTGGCTCATCTGCACCAGAGGATGGTAATGCATCCTCTAATGATCATGATTTTGAGTTGTTCCTTACTCAAAGGAAAAAAGCTCGTACAACTGCTATTGTTACTGAGTTGGACAATTATTTGAACGAGGATGTTCTTCCTCGTTCTTCTGAATTTGATATCTTGATGTGGTGGAAACTTAGTGGATTGAAATATCCTATCCTGCAAGCTATAGCAAGAGATGTTCTTGCTATACCTGTTACCTCTGTTGCCTCTGAGTCGGCCTTCAGTTCAGGAGGCCAACTTCTAGACCCCCATCGTAGCAAATTGCATTCTGCCACTGTTGAGGCATTGATGTGCACCAGAAGTTGGCTTAAAGATGAACATGACAAAGGTAGAGCAGTACTACTACACAGTTCTAAGTTCTAACTCTTCAACTATTCCTTTGTTTAGTAAATTAGTACACAGTCATAACTAATTTCTTTTTGATGCAGAGCCTGGTGTTGAGAAACGAATTATGGAGTTAGAGGGCTGCTTCACAGCTATGGATATTGTCTCTGTGAGTGGGAGTGATGATGAACCAGTCGACATAGAGGAAAGAGGTAACTTGCAAAAACCCTAAACCCTAAACCATGTTCATATACTAATATATTGATTAGAGAACATGTGTTATTTAACTACATGGTGTAGGCGGAGCTCAAGTGCCTACTAGATCAACTACAGATTACAATCTTGATGACATTGACTGATTTTCATAGGAAAGGTATGCGTAGTTAAATAATTTCTCTATGTATGTATTTTACAATGTGAAATGTTAAGTGCAGAACTAATCTAAAAACTGATAAACATGTGTTCTTTGTTTCAGTCTTCCTCAAATGATAACTTGAAGATCAGTCAGATGAGGCTTCAGGAATGAGGACAGATGAGACGACTTTTGTTGTTTTCTGTCAGTAGTTACTAGTTAGTAGTCAGTAGTTATTTAGTTTGATCCAGATTCCAGAATCCTGACTTCAGACTTGAGAGAGTTAGATTTCAAGCTACTATTTTGGTGTTTCATTTGAGATTTCAAGTATCTATTTTGGTGTTTGGTTTGGTACTTGGTAGTAGTAGTACAATACCTGGTTGTTTAATTTGCAGCAGATGCAAGTTTGAGACTTGGTTCAGTGTTGATGTTATTGACTTTTCAAATTTTTAATGCATCAATTTTTACGGTTTTGATTTTTGGTTGTTATTGTTCGGTTTTTTATCGGTTAAAAATCACCGACGGATAACCCAAAAACCCGTCGGTGACGGGGATGGAAGGTTTTGAAAACCCTATGGGTATTCGAAACCGGGGATTATCCATCCCCGGGGCTGAATCGGGCGGGCAATGGATACTATAAATCCGTCCCCGATCCGCCCGATTGCCAAGCCTAGCACTCTATTGCCTTCTCGAAAAATGTGGGAGATGGTGACTTCCCAGTTTCTATTCTGGAGCTCATTGATGGAATCGAGAGTCTGACCATGTCTCTGGAGTCCTCCACTTGGTCCCCCATGATGGCTCTAACAGCCGTCAGAGGATCAAGTTGGAGGTGAACCTTCTTAAATCCCCTATCCCAAGCAATCATAAGCCCGATCTCAGCGGCACGGAGCTCAGCTCTCATAATGGAACATCGACCAAGGTTAGCTGTAAAGGTGCTCACTGGGTGGCCCAGGTGGGTGCGGAGAATGCCCCCGCTGCCGCTTGGGAATGGGGATGGAGCATAGAACCATCTGTATTAATCGTAGCCCCATCGCTCGAACCAGCCATCCAACCGATATGGGCTTCAATGCGTCGTGTGACCCTCTTAAAGACCACTTGCGAGTCCTCTTTCATTGTCTCTCGAACCCCGGCGATCCAGTGAAGGACTCGTAGGTGGAGCTGATCGCATGTCGCAAACTTCTTCTCAAAGATTACCTCATTACGCGCCTTCCAAAGAACCCAGATAATGATACCAAACGTGAGCCCGAAGATGGCCTCATTTCAGATAATGACTTTGATTCTCAAACTAGTTTTCATTCAAACTAACTTTCATTCAAAATCAAACGAGGTTGGTTGAATAAAGTTTGATTATACGTAGGCTCGTTTGTGAGAGTAAAATTGGAAATAAGTAATTTTTTTGAATTGATCGTCGTTTAAGTAATATACTCGATATCCAAACAAGACCAAGGGGCTATGCCTATAGTGTAGTAATGCACTAATGTGTTTGTATAATGTTTTTAAAACCGCACACAATCGGAACCTTGAACCACTCATTAAAATAAATATAAAAATGACCACATACGGTCAATGTAGTTAAAATCGATTCCACTTGGAATCGAAAACATAGGTGAAATCGGAATCGTAGTTTTAATCGTAAAATCATAAGATTTATAAACTGCTATCGAAATATTTAAGTCACAACATATTAAGAATAAATATGTAATTAAACCAAACATTCTCATATTTCATATCTATGTTATTTGAATTGTTGAGACGAAAAAAAGACCATTACCCAACTTTGAAAACTCCAGATTAGAAAAAAAAAAGAGAATTAAGCAGTCATTCGAGGAAGTAATAATTAGATTTTAGCCATTTTTTAGTAATAACTTCTAACTTAATTAATCAAAATCTCAAAACAGTACCAATTAATTTAATTATCTTTATTCGGATTTATATGTAGTTGTACAAACTAGTAATTTCCCCTAGAAATTGAAATCGTAAAACACAAGAAAAATCGTTGATTTTCTAAGATTCTAAGATTTTGATCGAAATTTTTACTAGATTTTACGATCCATGTATTTTGCGTGAAATCAAGATCGCTAGAGACCAGTGAAATCATAAAATCGTAAGATTTTTAAGATTAAAATCGTGATTTTGACTACATTGCATACATGCTAAACTCACCAGTCAAATGTTTCGGTACGGTTTTCGGTTTTCGAAAAAATTAGTTCTTTTATAACATCAATAATAAGGGGAAAAGCAGAATTAATTACTTAACCATTTGAATGGCGCAACGAGTAATGTATCAGGCTACATTATTATTAATTACTTCACCATAAAGTCATTTCAACCTGTTGAGTGACACTTGACGATCATGCCTCCCCATTGTTCTTAAAAGGGTTTCTGCAAATTTGCAGGCGGCCTTTTGATCTGTGGGTGGTTTGGAATCTGTGTTTCCTGGGCATTTAATTCTGCAGCAGTAGTAATGAACTGTGTAACCTGAAGCCCTGAAGCCCTGAAAACCCCTTTGCTCACGAGTTTCCACACTCAATAGTCCACATATCACTTATCAGTTATCACCCCCCAAGGACGAGATTCGGGATCGAAAGTGATTACGATCATCGATTATAGTAGAAAACGTGTCGAGGTACTTAGATTTTGATCTTTTACGTATGGTTTGATTGCGTTGTGTTTTGTTCTGGGTTGTTTTGGTGGGTTAATAAGGTTTTGTATCGTCGTGAAAGGGTGTCTTGTTTTTCGAATAATGTTGAGTACCTCTTAGAACAATGATTAATTATCGAGGGTGTTTTGGGGAAATGGAGCGCAGAAAAGAGATAATAGGTGAAAAACGGAGAATTATTGACGGGTTGGTTTATGCTGTACAAATTTGGGTGGAGAGTGAATTAGCAGAGTAGTTCGTTTAATGCTGAATTGGCCGATGAAATTTATCTCTATATCATGTATACGTGTCAGGATCCTACTAGATACATGGTAAATGGAGAGAAACAATGTACAGTGTGACAGCTAGTCCACGAACGGGAAAGATATATAGAAATTTCTTATTATCAAGAAGAAAAGGAGGAGAATCAAGATACATTAGTCGGCCGCCCTATAGCTACTTTATATCGATTAGGGTTTAGGTTAATTAGGAAATCTGAAATGACAAGAATACCCGTTACTAACTATAACCTTCTATAATCTATATACACTAACAACATGTTGATGCTCAACATGAGCGATCAATCGATTTAGTCGCTCCACAAGGCCCTCAAAACATCTCAGCATCAAACATCGTGATACAAAACTAGTTAAACCACAAGTTTCTTGTTAAATGTACACTTACAAGGAAAGAGAAAAATCTAACTAGGTGTCGACTTACGATGGTGCTATGACTCGAACACGAGAACATACCAAACAAAGACAACACTTTCTACCACTAAAACAAGATCACACAAACAGTTAAACCGTAAGTTAACCTACACTATTATAAAAAAAAAACATATTATAAAAATATGTAGACTCGAAAAGTCAATAATTTTTTTTTTTTTTGTAGAAAAATGTATAAAAATCTGTATGAATTTCAAAGGCTATTATAGCTTTACCTAAGGTGTGCAGACACATAACATAAATAAGGTTGTACCAAACAAGATGTTCCAATGCTGTCTGTTAGGATAAGAATCTTCTCACGTGTGCTTTTGTGTCATTACATAGAATAGAAGAACAGGAAAGCCTGGAATGGAAGTCACAGTAGTACTCTTCTTTGCTATTATAAGATGAAAAAATTTCCTTAGGGTTTGGTCAAGTGGATTTGGAATTGTGCACTATAGCACAAATTGGAAAAAGGGTGTAACCCAATAATGGTTGAACCCATGGTTTGATTGGTAAAAGCCACTCAGATGGGTCTAATCGAGAAGGTACGAAAGGTAACTCACGTACCTAGGGTTTTGGCGGGGCGATCAAAGTCTTATGACACTAGACATTCCAGATCAACTCTTAGTTGGGTTACCAGTCAATTGTGGATATGGCGATCCATCGTGAATCTTGAGAAGCTATAAATACAGGTTGACTTTAATATTGATGGGATAATGACCTAACACAATTGGCTCATACACACTACATGCACCATGGTTGTATGCTCGAACGATGTGAGCCCAAGGCTCTTCTAACTCACGCATGGGCAGCCCCCATTACTGGTTTGTCTCTCTTATACTCTAAATAAACGTTTACTATTCTTTTTGTGTACGTCTTGTGAGGAACGCCCAAAACGTCTCCAAGACGTGTAGTAGAAATGAGCATCTATATCTAAAACTATATATAAGCATTTTAGACAAAATCTATTTGACACATCAGCTTTTGGAGGCTTCTCCTTAAATGTAGGTAAATATTATTTTTATTTTTATTTTTTTTAAACTCTCTCTTCCCTATTAATTTACCCCCTCCTACTATGCCAACCTAACAAACAACCACTTCCATCCAAAATTTCGTTAAGTGATGACTCACCAATATGACTCATTCTTAATTAATGACAGTACATTACCACATCATCGAGTTTAATATATGGTACTTCATCTAAAATTTTAAATCGTCAAAAACAGTTTCAATTTCCAAGCATATTCAGTCATATTTTAACTAAATTATTTTATATATGAGTGTTATAATTCTATATTATAAAATCATTCATATAAAAGTAATATATCAAGATGTTAATCAATAAACTAAGAGGATCATCAACATTATAAATTGGATTTTTCATATTAAAATAATATGATCAAGATGTATAGTGACTTTGAAGTAAATAATTAATCAAATATAAAATTTAGTTAGAATATTTTATTTTCCAACATTCTCATGTTAAAGGTATAAATATACATCATGATTTTGAAGTAAATAATATATTATGTATGTATATTGTTTCATTCAAATAAAAAATTAAGTTAGAATGGTTTGTTTTCCAGCTTTTTTAAGTTAATTTTTTTTAGATACATCGGGCCTTTAAAGTAAATAATATGTATGACTCCATAACCCATAATGGATTTTGTTCATGACACGAGTTGGAATATAGTTTGAACATTCGTCTAACTCGATACCTGTAGAAAGATTTTAAGAATTAAGTGAGTTCATGTGCCTCAAAATCATAAGAACAACCATTTGTTTGTCATATATAATTAATATATATATGATACTTAGATATATAATTTCACTATTATTGTTTGGTTCGAATAACTAAGGAAATATTGGTAACTATTTATTCAGTTGATTTATTTAGGTTGTCAATGGGAAGTGAGAGAAAAAATCTTGAATTGGCCAATAAGCCGAAAAACTATATATCAAGAATTCTTAGTAAAAGCAATGGTTAGTGAGGTCACGAGTGTATACGGGTATGAATCATGAGATATTAAGTAAAGTAGATTACATGTCAATAACTTTTTCCAATTCAGATTATTGATCGAGTTGAGTTAGTTTGACTTGAGCATATTCATGAAATCTAAGTATATATATAATGGGAAAACGCCAAGTACCCTAACACTAAATTTTTTTCATATCTGTGTTTGAATATTAGAGTTTGAGGGTTGTAGTTTAGTGTTCAAAGATTAGGATATAGTGTTAGGGGTTTCAAGTTTATTATTGGGGGTTTATGGTTTTTTAATTTGGACTTACGGTCAAATTTAGAGTTTTACATGCGATTTAAGATTAGAGTTTATGATGTAGTATTTGAGGGTTAGGATTTAGTGATCTTTACTTCTATATTCTTTTGTCAATTCAGGCTTTATTTTTGTTATGTTGAACTACACTTGAACATACTTTTTTACGCAGATGATGGTTTTTTAGTCTTGACTTTGTTTGTTTGTAAATGCTTCAAATGAGTTGTTATTAATTTGGTTATTTGTGTTGAATTGACTTTTGTTTGTAAGATTTTAGGATTAATTAAATATTATGTAACAAAATTTTTGAAGTCACGTTGGGTTTAGATGACATCACTCATTTGAAAAATTTGTTTGAACAATAGGTATGATTGTTTATGTCATTTCTCCTTTACAAATTTTTAATGGTCATAAGTGGACCTATTTTATTTGAGTATGTAATCAAACTTAATTAATATTTCAAATATCCTTAAATTTATCATAACATTCTTTTATTTAGTATATATTTTTTTGGTGTTGTATTAACTCTACCAACAGGCCAATAATAATATACATATTATATAAGCACTTATAATTAGAGAGGTATTCCCTTTAAATTGAAGATACGAACCAATAATATAGTTTTATTTCATCTTATTTATTAGACTTAGAAATTAAATAATAAAATTTCAATATCTTTAAAGCGCTTTGAAGTTTTAGAATTTTTTTTCTAAACTCAAATACACTGTTTTCAAGTTTAGAATTTTAATAATAATTAGTTTTGTATGAATTTTACTTGATGCATATCAAACATATCCAATATATAAAAATAATAAATTGACTAGAATACTTAATAAAAAATAGGGTAACCATAATAATAATATAATGTTTGAAGAGAAATTAAATACACACTTTTTATGAATAAGATATATAATAATACACCTACAAAAAATGTAATTTTTATTTATGTAGGGCCACTTATTTTTTCCGTCATATTCTACTATATTAAAATAAAAAATTATCTTATACGAGAGCTACTAAGCTAAGTAAATAAAAACTGACTTAAAGATGTTAGTAAAATATAAATATTTTGACCCTCGAGTTTTTAGTTTGATTTCAATATTTTGATTTAAAATTTTTAGTTGGTTTTAATTTGGCTAAATATAATCCTAAATTTACTCATTTACATGATTACTCTTCATTTACTAATTATACCAAATAAAGTCGGCCAACGGGTCGAAAAAGTACTAGTATATATATATATATATATATTGTTTCGCCTCTCACAATTTTTTTCCTCCCACTTGATATTTTTCTATTTTTATCATTTTTTCCTTTCTTAACAATTTCAATTTTCGAGGTGGCTACATTGTTATAATTCAAAACAGTAGGTTGCATTTTGCACGAAAGGTTGACAGTTTATTAAAGTCTATGTGGCCCTCAATCTGTTGCACAAATCTTACAAAATCTGTGCAAACTTCAGACTCTTTCATGAACCATTCGTTTAGAGGTGACGTGTTAGTAAATAATATAAAATCCATTCAGAGCCCTCTCCTCACAACTCGAGTTATCGGGATGCAACAATTCCTGACAGCCTTACAATTCAACTTGTCGGAGGCTGTTTTTCGATCATTAATCTCTATTTTACGAGGTACCCTACATTCAAAGACAAAACTTACCCTAAACAATTAGTAACATTATTGAAGTACCACCACAACAACCTAGACAAAACAATTACCCATGAAGACAATGAGTTGTACCAAAGATAACATTCAATAAGGTCTCCATTAGTACTAGAATCTTCTCACATGAAAGGAAGCCATGGTAGTACTAGTACTCTTAGGGTTCCATGCAAATTGGAAAAAGGGTAGTGTATCAATTTCCTCATATATACCAATTTGATCATCACATTAATGAAAGTTTGCAATCTGGTCCCATTGGCATCATGGGTTATTTTTGTCAGTTTGTGGGATCATGAGTCAAAATCAACCCATTTGGCCAAATGAAGTGTGGAGGCTATTTGGGTAGATTATTTATTGGGGTCTTTTTGTTGTTTGGTCTATTACTAGTTAGTTAATTTGTCCCTACCATGTGATCATGACTTCACTTGATTAAGGCTATTCAATTAGGGTTTTTTCATTTTGTTTTATGATGGGGATGTTTTGTGTTATGTAATGTTGTTTTGATATTAGTGTAGGTTAACTTATGATGTAGTGGTAGAAAGTGTTTGCAATTGTTTGGTATGGTTTTGTATTCGAGTCTCAATACAGTCATAAGTGAACACCTAGTTAGATTCCTCTCTTTCCCTGTAGTGTACTCCTACAGTTGTAGAAAAACTTATGGTTTAACTAGTTTCATATCACGATGTTTGATGCTGAGATGTTTTGAGGGCCTTGTGGAGTGGCTAAATCAATTGGTTGTTCATGTTGTTGATTGGTGTCTTTATAATAACAAAAATAGTTGTAAATTTGTTTAGTTTAGTAGTTCGGTTTAGTGGTCTTTCAAAACTATTTATATTTTGACCACGGTAACTCCTGATTGAGGTGGACTTTTTTTTATGGATACTACCTCCTAGAACAGCATATTGTCATTGACAATCTTACTTGTTCACCCAATTTAGAAACCTACTATTAGGCCAACAAATTTGGAGTTTTGAGTAATTGGTCAAAAGCAAGTATCAATTAAGTCGAGGATGATAGTGCTCGAATTATGTACTCTAGTACCATGACAATCAACTAGTTAGTGCTCGAATTATGTACTCTAGTACCATGACAATCAACCAGTTAAGAGCTAGATTTTATCAACTCAACTCCAAATCCTTTAAAAACTGGTCAAATTCCATGAAGTACCATGTCACATCGTGCCCTAACCTCTAAAGATATGCACCACTCAAACATTTTAATGATTTTATTGCATGTAGGTTCATTGTTATCTTTTTCAGTTCAATTTCATTCTTTCGAAGTCAAATCCAACATGAACTCATATTTCGATCCAGATTTCATTCCATTGCGATAACTCATCCAATCAACCAAAATCATCCATCAAAATGTACATGCTTTCCTCTCCATCTTTTGTTAGCACATGTTCAAATGGTCCATGTTAAACAAAGAGATTTTGCCACAATAGTGGGCATCTAATTCCTTTAGGACCATTTGAAGTGCAAAATTAGACCCCACATTACCAAAACACACCTAAAGAGAGGGCATCTATTTCTTTAAGGACCATTGGAAGTGCAATCCTAGACCCACATTAGCAAACTCCAAATTGAAAAGAAACCCTTCTTTATATCACCTTTGCTTTTGATAATTTGAAGCTAGAAACAACCAAAGCTTACCATCCATCCATCCAATCTTTGTGGAAAAACCTATGATACTATTTAGGGTTTGAAAAGTCATGAGATAAGAAGCAAAATCAAAGAGAAATGAGGGGGGGGGGGGGGGGGAAAGGTGATTATGATGGGTGGCAATTGTGATTCTAGGTGGGTACTTAGGTTATAGACCTATATTTGGGTCCAAAATGTTGATTACATGTCTAAATTTATGTATTGGTAAAGCTTTTATGTGTAGCCTTGCGCGTGCATTAAAATGGTCTAGATTTACTAATTATATGTGGTATATACAAGGTTTATCCTTAAAAGTTTCGGCGTTTTTATTAGATGGATTTAAGGTGGGCACCCAGTGCTAGAATCATGTTCACTTCCTGTTCAGAACTCTAATAATATGTCAAGTTTTTTTTTTTTATGAATAAGTTGATTAGTATACTTTATACGTGTGGTAAAATCCATATCGATGTCTCGAACTATTATGAATTCATTGCTCACATGTAGTATATACACGTGTAAGTGTCATCCTCACAAGTTTTCGCAAGGTGGACATCCATGACAACAACACAACTCGTCCATAATTTAGAAATATGATTATATGTCTACTTCTTAGTCCAGAACACCAATAATATGTCAATTTTTTATATGAATAAGTCAATCAATATACGTTACATGTGTGTGGATCAATTCATTCTGATTTTTATGTACAATTCCTCTCAGCACCTTCAACCATTATATGTTCATTGCTTTTAGATGATACACATCATCCTTACACGTTTTCCCTTGCAATATAAGAAAATCTGAGGTGGATAACGACTAGAGTTGTCAAAAAGCTGACCCGACTCAATCAAACCAAAAAATTAAGTTGACTTTAGGCCAACATTAATCTCAAAGAAACCCAATTTTAGTTATGTCTAGAATTTTCATACTAAGCAAACTGCGATATAATTTACCCATAATATATCGAATAAATGACCCGATAAATCCCCAACCCGATGAGCTCGCCCGCCCATTGACCAGCTTAACCCGCCAGTTTGGCAGCTCTAGTAACAACCCATCGACTAGTCTCTAATCTAAAATTCTGATAATATGTAAATTTTTGTTGATTCATAGATCAATTAGTATACAATTCAACTCAACACTTATCATTATGATCATGAAACCATTATTGATAGGTGGTATGTATCTATGTATAAGCGCCATTGTTGAAAAGCTTAGGGTTTGCTTTATAAGAGAATCTTTGGAGACCATCTATATATTTGAGAGTACTAGTGGGTGGATGATATTGACTAGTAGAAAACATGGTTTCCTCAAACAAAGCACAAAGCAAATTATGTTATGTATATGGTGTGTGTGAAGCGTGTGGCTCAAGAATATGATTGAGCTATAAGTCATGTAGAGGTCATTGATCGACTTTTCTTTGCTTGGTTGAGAGTAAGCTTGGCCATGGCCTAGCCATGTGGTATCCTATCCTACATATACTTATCTATCCTACTCGGTCAAAGCAGGATATTTTGTGTTGATTTGGTATAGAATGAGTGTTGTCACTACAGGAAAAATGGTCTATTATGACACATTACAAATGTCGCTATAAGTTAAAAAAACGTCGCTATAACTTTTCCCTGACACTTAATTGAAATGTCGGTTAAATGTCATTTAAACTAACGTCGCTCCATATTTCGGCGACACTTACACCAAATGTCGGTGACACTTTTTTACGACGTTTACAGCGACACTTAAAGTGTCGCTGTAAACAATTTTTACGACGTTTGCAATGACACAAAAAATGTCACAAGAAAGCAATTTCTATGACATTTGTAACGACACATAAAGTGTTGCAAGAAAAAATTTATTGCGACGTTTGCAACGACACATAAAGTGTCATGAGAGAATTTTTTTTACGACGTTTGCAACGACAGCTAAAGTGTCGCAAGAAAACAATATTTACGACGTTTGCAACGACACATAAAGTGTCGCAATAGAATAACTTGTTCCGACGCTTGCAACGACACATGAAGTGTCAAAAGTAAACAAATTTCCCCGACGTTTTTTAACGTCACATTAAACATATTTTTTAACGACAAATAAAGTATCACAAGAAACGACATTTTTAAACGTTGTTAAATTTAATTAAAAGACATTTTAAATTGTCATTCTAACAATATTAATGTCGCAAGAAATATTTTTGTATCACTTATTAGTATAATTCAAATAGTATTTTATTTTATTTAATAAATAAATAAAAATATTAAAGTGACAATTATAAGCGTAACCAATGTTTATAATTAAATATAAAAAACAAATCACAAAAATGAAAATTAATATGAAAAAAAAAACAAATCACAAAAATGATATAATTGCGAACATACCAAAAACAATGCCAAACATAAATATTTTAACTAAAATTAAAAGTTTAAACAAATATCTAACATCTCTCAAAATAGTAAAATACAATGTTCAGTTATCCAAAAAAAATTAATATCTAACCCACTACTTTAAATGATGATATCTAAATCTTCTGTGTTCCATTCTTTTGTCATGTCTCCATCTCTTCTGCAAATATCAATATCATAAATTAATAAAACTTAAAAATATTAAGTTAAAATGTAAACTAATAATTTTGTAAGAAAAAAATATTAATACATAACCTGAAGATGAGGTAGAAGCAGGGTTAGTAGTCTGAGAACTAACATTAAGCAATGTTTCAATGTTTGGAGTCTACAATTAATCATCAAACAACAATTAAATTAGTACCAATGTAACAGTTAAAATATAAAAAACCATATGATACGTACGCGGGAAATTAGTTAGGAACATAGTCTTAATACCTGTTGGAGAATTTGTGGATTGGCCGAACCGATAAACTTAAAACTAAGTTCCCCTAACTTATTCATTGTATCATTAAGAGTGCCGACTTGCTCCTCCAGTTTCTAGCCAATAGTAGGGAAGTTAATTAAACAGAATTGAATACAGCTAAACTCAATCAACAGTATGAAACAAAACTGAATCTTCGGATATAGCAAGTGCAAAAAAGAGAAGGAAAGTGGGAGAAAAGATTATACTCCACCTCAATAAGCTCCTGAGAAAAATCCCCAATTTAACCGACCTGCTTTTTCTTCAAGTCGTCTCAGCATCTTCCAAATAAATATAGCAGAACCGTATAAATAACGAGAGCAGTAGGTAAATAAATTAGGGTTCTGAAATTCTAAGTAAAAAAGTAATTATTTGGAGGGAAATTATCCCTCCTAATTGGCTAAAAGTTGAGTTGCTCGCTACCATCCTTATTATCATGGTCAATCGGATGATCATAATCCCTTCCAAGTGCAACTTTCATTAATCTGAACCGTCCATTTGTTTGATAGTTAATACAATTAGCTATCTATGTGTCTACCGCCGAACTAATCGTAACCATACCATTGATAGCTATTATCTAACAGTTGTCCTTTGCTCTCTTTAATTTCTTTTTTACTTTCTTTTCTTTGTTTAACATTAAAATATAAAAAGAAATGAACGGATGATTCTGATGTGTGAAATTTAGAGTATTATGATTTCGAGAGGGAACGACAGACTCCTCGATCGATGAGTTAAAGTGAAAAATATAATAACTAAATGTGAAATTGGGTCTGGTCCGTTAAACATAGATGATATATTATGGTTAATACAACATTGTTTCATATTGGATACCCATCAGTTGGGTATGGGCGGATATCTTGAAACCCTTACCCGCTCTAACTGGGTCTGCCCATATCCGTGATCAACTTTACCCGGTCAACGGGTAATCTCCACCCAATTTGGTTGGGTATCAGGTGGGTACTCGTTTTCCGTATACCCATTGCCAAGCCTAATTGTACTTGCCCAATTAATCATAAATTTTGAATTATGATTTTCTTGGTGTTGAATATTTTTAACTATTTACTTTTAAAATTTTGGACTTTAATACTTGGATGTATAATTAATGTTTTTATATAGATCAGGTTTATCCTGGGTACCCGATGACCCCCTTGAAACTTTTCCGAACTTTTCCTAGTCCGGTTCGGTACCCCAGTCCAGATCTGACAACATTTATTCATTGATGAATTTTTGTTGACATGTTGACATTATTCTTCATATATATTGTTATTGTTTTGTTAGGTTCCTTTATACTAATAGAGACAGTTACACTGAAGCCTTCCCGGGCTAACATTGAGAATTGAAAATTTGAAATCTATTAAAAGACACAATCATCTACCGATAAATATTAAGTGTTATATATACTAAGCGTCACAACAATGTATGGTCAAATTATTTGTTACGACATTTAGCTAAGTGATGCTTCAAGTAAATTAAAGTGTCGTAAAAGACATAAACATCTACCGACAAATAATAAATGGCATACTAAGAGTCACAACAATGAATGCTCAAATCATTTATTACGACATTTAGCTAAGTGATGTTTCAAGTAAAATAAAGTATCGTAAAAGATACACATTTTTACCGACATGTGTTAAGTGTCATAAAAATTGTCATAAAAGACACAGATTTTTACCGACATATATTAAGTGTCATAAAAATTGTCATAAAAGACACAGATTTCTACCGACATATATTAAGTGTCATACTAAATGTCGCAATAACTTACAAAATAGCGACATTTAGCTAAGCGTCGTCTAAAGTGAAATAAATTGTCATAAAAGGCACAAATTTTTACCGACATATATTAAGTGTCATAAAAATTGTCATAAAAGACACAGATTTTTACCGACATATATTAAGTGTCATAAAAATTGTCATAAAAGACACAGATTTCTACCGACATATATTAAGTGTCATACTAATGTCGCATTAACTTACAAAATAGCAACATTTAGCTAAGCGTCGTCTAAAGTCCAATAAATTGTCATAAAAGGCACAAATTTTTACCGACATATATTAAGTGTCATAAAAATTGTCATAAAAGACACAGATTTTCACCGACATATATTAAGTGTCATACTAAATGTCGCAATAGTTCACAAAATAGCGACATTTAGCTAAGCGTCGTTTGAAGTGAAATAAATTGTCATAAAAGACACGGATTTTTACCTACATATATTAAGTGTCATAGTAAATGTCGCAATAACTTACATAATAGCGACATTTACAATAAATGTCGTACAAGCTGTGTTACATTATGATCCGGCGACATTTGTATTATATGTCGCTATAAAAATGTTGCTAAAAGCCATTTTTCTTGTAGTGTGTGTTGGTGTTTCGCCTGTGACGGATATAAGAGGTTTTTTGGGTTTAGGGTTCAGGGTTCAGGGTTTCGTGGTCATGATTCAGCCTATTCTCGGGTTTTGAATCTTGATTGTACACTACAAGAAAACAGTTATTTAACGGCGGCAGAAAACGTGTTTAACAGCGGCCGCGTGCCGCTATTAAATTGGCCAATGGGAAAGGCATTTAACAGCGGTAAAATGTGGCCGCGGTTAAACCAAATAATTTAACAGCGGCCATGGGCCGCTGTTAAATCAATTCGTCGATTAAAGTAATAGCCGGAGCTCCGGCGATCAAATTCTGGCCGCTGTTAAGCTTCTGTGTTAAATTGACATTTTCTTGTGGTATGCTATTTTATTTATAATTAGAGATTGAATAATGCTTCTGTTATATCTGACATAGCATCCGTTGGATCATTTTAAACAATTTGACCTCGTGGATTAGACCTTTTTGAATTCTGAATTCTTCGTTGTGTTTGGTGATATGATTTTCCTAGTTGTACTAAATTTGATGGTCAAGTTAGTTTGGACGCAGTGTACGAGATATGTGTCCATTTGGAAACGTCCACAAATTTTTTCAAAAAATGTTTACACGAAAATATGTGTATCTATAATCTATTTAATTTTTCTTGCAAGTGGATTAACATTTTCTAGATATCTCGTTATGACATTTTTTGTTTATCTAGTACTCAATCACCATTCTAGGTGTCAAATGCTAGATTCGGGGAACAATTCATGATTATCTTTCTAGTCCCCTTTTCAGGCGGATATTTGAAATCGAACCGCAATCATTTTCCTAACTCGATGCATCATCAACCACTATATTACTCTTACATGAATATCTCAAGTTAAATCACACCATATGAACACATATAATAGATCTTTTTCAAATAAAATCGTGAAATCCCACTTGGTTGAATATGACTTGCCACAACTTCCTTCTCCAAATCTCAATCCTTTAACAGTATTCACAAATTATGGATCTCCAAATCCGATCCTAACCAATAAAACCATACGTTCTCCCGCAAAGAAGGAGGTGACACCTTTCTATAATCTACTGGACTCTTTTTCCCAGATCAGACTGACAGCAGCGCTGCTTCATACTATTACGACAACCCAATATGTAGCCTTCCTTTTCGCTTCACTGCCTCTCAAGTCAAGTAGTGGTGCACCTTTCAACTTGGACGAACACTTATTTTTTATTCGTGTATGGTTGACTCATTTTCTCCCGGGGAGTCATCTTTAGGATCCAGCCCATCACTCCTTCACATGAGAAAAGAATCATTTTGATTGTGATTAATTAATAATGGCATCCAAATTTCTCAGAATAAGACATCTTAACTTTAGAAAAATTTGTCCAATTCAGACAAACATTCTCCATATGGTCCTTGCAATATTTGTATTATTATCATTAATCCCAAAAGCTTTAGGAAAAAAATCAAAGGATTTGAATTGACATATCATACATACACCTATAAGCCTGTAGTTTTCATGAGTTTGGTACAACTTTTCCACAGGCCTTTGAGTTCATGGTATCAATATCAAGGTCTGGCCCAACCAGGGTTCAAGCCATACAATATAGAGATCGGTTCGTATTGAGGTCATTGATCAGAATTCGACATATCGTTCCCAAACTTAGCACAAAATTTGATAAGCTCTAGCCACTTGGGCCCAAACAATAACTAAGTTTAACTTAAAGCTCATTAGAGACTTGAGGTTCTAAGACCTGATCGCGGTCGTTAATTATATCTAACGGTGAATATTCTTCCTAGGAGACTTAAAAGTTAAAGTTCTACACACAAAATGGGACATTTTGTCGCTCTCTCTTTTGTTGGTCGAATCCACACACACATAAGTTCATAGCTCCTCGACTATTAATTAACTTTCTATAAGCTTCCTAGGTGATTAGCTTTCAAAGCTATAAGCTCTCAGGCTATTAGACACCTCTCAGTCTATTATTTGATAGGCTATTAGGCAACATGAAACCCTTTTTTCTTCTTCTGTCGTGGCAGACAATATTTTGATGAATGGTTGGATTCATAAAAGGAGCATTAGCTCAGAAAATAACTTACAAAAGTATGCAAATTGCGTCCAAAAACCTCCCAATAACGGGAGCCCCCACCACTAATCTACACCCCCCAATCAGACAAAAGAAGAAGTCCTTAGGACTCCACTGTGCATAGATGAGTATAAAAAACTCTCCCAGCACCCTCAAAAAAGCACCCAAACCTATGCAAGGATGCGCCAAAAGGCTGAAAACAAGAACCAAAAACAGAGGACCAACTACCGTTCAGCCTGTGTCAGCCTGGGTCATGGATCGGCCTCCACAGAGTCATCCACTCACGAATCAAGTCTTGAGGAAGAAAGTCTGCAACTGCCAGCCATCTCCCAACTGCAAAAGCGATCTTTCTAGCAAGCTGAGCCACGACAGCTCTCTATCTCTAAACATTCTGTTGTTCCTCTCACACCACGTGTACCACAACATGGCATGGAGAAGCCTACCTCTGAACTCCGTTGTAGCTACCATAACAGTTCCTAACCTGCCAGCCGCGGATGGCTTCCCGTACATCAGAATGCTCCGGACCCCAAAGGGCAAGTTTGGAACTGAAAACATGCCACACCTGCAAGGAGAACTGACAATCTAAAAACAAGTGCGACACCGACTCGAGGTCGGCTCTGCACAAAACACACCAATTTGGACCCACAAATCCTCTCTTCTGCAAATTGTCAAACGTCGAAATGTTCTTGTGTGCAACCTGCCAAACGAACCCTGTGATTTTGGTAGGGATGTGGTCCATCCATACTCCTTCCGCTGGGAAGTCGTTCACCCCTGAATGGTGAAGCCTAGTCCAAGCTCTGTATAAAGATTGCACTGAGAATCTCCCTGAAACCCCAGTCCCAACGTGGCATCGGTGGTCCCTGCGGATCCAACCACCTGTACGTCCTCAAGGACTCTGAAAAACTCCAACCGTTCTTCCTCGGCCCCACCACGAAGTACGGTTGTTAGGGGAATCTGCCATGAGTACCTGTCAACAGACACCACAAACGAGTCGAACAAACAAGCATCCAGGGATTGCGCTACAGCAGCAATCCTTGGAAACCTAGACGCCAAACACTCACCGGAACCCAAGAGTCAAACCAGAAAGAAACCCCCCACCCCCGGATCAACCCAAGCGTGTTCCCAGAATCTAGGGTTGTTGAAGACAATATTTCTCCAAACCGACCAACCCGCATTCGCCAAATTCCAAACCGGCTTCCACTCAGAATTGCCCAAACCGCATTTATCGGTAATCAAACACCTCCACCAAGAGTTTCTCTCCACTGCAAATCTCCAACCCCATTTACCGAGAAGTGCTCGATTAAGTCTCCTAAGATCAATAACCCCTAGACCTCCGTCAAGCTTTGGTGCTTTTACCGTCTCCCACTTAACCAAGTGAGGCTTTCTTTCGTCCTTGCAACCTTCCCAAAGGAATCTGTTTTGGATCTTTTCCAAATCTTTGATGACCGCAACAGGCGCCTGAAAGAGAGAGAGATAGTAGATCGGGATTTGGGACAGGACGCTCTTCAAAAGGGTAATCCTTCCTCCAAACGAAAGGAATCTAGCTTTCCAAGAAAGAAGTCGCCCTCTGACCTTCTCAATCACAGGGTCCCACACCTCTCTCGAAGTCGCTCTAGTCCCAAGAGGGAGACCCAAGTAAGTGGTTGGAAAAGACCCCAACGAGCAGCCAAGAATGCTCGCGAGAGCAAGACCGTTTTCCACTTCCCCAATGGTGAACATCACTGACTTGTGCAAATTTACTTTCAACCCCGAGACAGCTTCGAAACAAATAAGAATTGCCATCAATTGTTGGACCTGGTCTATACTTGCTTCGCAGAAGACAACGGCATCATCCGCATACAGGATGTGGTGAACTTCACCCGACCTCCTGTCCTCATTCATGAAGAAACCCCTGAAAAGACCTGCCTCACTAGCTTTTTGAAAGAACATAGATAGAACCTCCATAGCCATGATGAATAGGAACGGGGAAAGGTAGTCGCCTTGTCGTAACCCCTCGAACTCGGGAAGTAGCCTTTTGCCTCCCCGTTGACCAACACCGAAAAGAAAGCCGAGGAAATGCATCTGTGAATCCAACTTATCCATTTATCCGGGAATCCCATGTTCCTCATGACATCAAGTAGGCAGTTCCAACTAACGTGGTCAAAAGCCTTCTCGATGTCGAGCTTAATAATCACGCCTGCCTTGCCAGTCCGCCTCCTTGAGTCTATGATCTCATTGGCTATCAAAGAAGCGTCAACAATCTGTCTTCCTTCTATAAAGGCACATTGGTTCACGGAGATGCATTGCGAGATGACCTTCCTCAGTCTGCCAGCTAAGACTTTGGCCAAAATCTTGTAGAAGGATGACACCAGACTTATCGGTCTCATGTCCCTAATATCCTCACAGTTCTCCTTCTTCGGGATGAGGCATAAGAATGTGCTATTTATCGACCTTGGCCACGGCTGGAGTCTGCTAAAATCATTAAGTGCATTTAAGATATCTGCCTTAACGAAATTCCACTGCGCCTTGTAGAACCCCAAAGAAATGTCGTCCGGGCCCGGGGCCTTGTCTCCTTCACTGCATCTAATCACCTCCCAGACTTCTGCTTCGGAGAAAGGACGAATCAAACTTTCTCCGGACTCTTGAGTTAGGGAACTGAACCCCAGACGAGAGGGGAAAGGACGGACGTCTTCTTTTTCAGTGTAAAGGTCCGAGTAAAAATCAACAATTGCTGCAGCCATGGTGTCTTCAAAATCATGAGTGATACCATTTACTGTGAGGGAAGAGATGAAGTTCCTACGTCGGTTGAAGTTTGCAATCTTATGAAAGAACTTTGTGTTCCTGTCCCTTACTTTAACCAAATTTCTCTAGACTTCTGCTTCCAGAGATCTCTTCCCTCTTCCACAGCTTATCCAGATCACATTTGAGAAGACACCTCTCCACCCTCTCTTCATTAGATAGTTGAAAGCTTTCTTCTTTGCCATCCAAGGCCGCGATCTTTCCAATCGCTTCTTTAATCAGAACATCATTTCTCTTGAAGGTGACCAAATTCCATCTTACAAGCTCACCTTTCAGAGCCTTCAGTTTAGCAGCCAAGCAAAACATCGCATTAGAGCCTGGTGAGGTGGTTCTCCAAAAACTTTCGATAAGGTCACTAAAACCCGAGTGATCAATCCACATCAGCTCAAATCTCCACGGTCTCCGAACCATCCTATCCGGGTTACAGTCTAAGACGATTGGGCAGTGATCTGAACAAGTTCGAGTAGAGGCGGAAAGCGTACAATTCCAAAAGAAATCATCCCAACTAGGAGAGACCAGCGCCCTATCGATTCTGGACATAGAAGCAATTTCCTGCATGTTCGAGAAAGTGTAACATGCTCCTCCCATAGGGAGATCCATTAAACTGCAGTCCTCAATGAAATCGTTGAAAGCTGACATCTCCGCAGTGACCTGATTCGACTTGAGACCTCCCCAAATCCCTCACCATGTTAAAGTCCCCTATTAAACAAACAGGAAAATCCCACCATTCCAGAACATCTCTCAACTCCAACAGAAACTCGGCCTTAGCATCTGAACTTGCCGGACCGTAGATGTTACCCAACATCCAAACAAAATCATTCGCCTTATTCCTAAAAATTGTCATCAAACAAAACCTTCCTTCCCAATGGTTTTCCAACTGAACCACATCATTATCCCAAATAGTGAGAATACCTCCCCTAGCCCCCACTGCATTAACAGACTCCCAACTGATATTCCTCCTGCCAACTAAACTGTGAATCAGACTAGCATCGACCTCTGCCAGCTTAGTTTCCTGAAAACACCAAACATTTGTCCGCATCTCTGCAACTCTACTCTTCAGTCTATATCTCTTCGACACATCCCCCATTCCCCTAACGTTCCACGAAAGTATTTTAGGATTCATAAATATCACAGGTAGGAGTATCAACCTCGGTCGTCGACTGGCAGACGGCTGTCCGGAGTCCGCCAGATTCCAATTTAATCGGTGAAGTTCCAAATCCTGCTTGGATTTCGGGGCTGACCGGGTACGCCTCAAAAACACCTTCTTCGTTGTTTCTTCAATTCTAAATTGTGCTTCCTCTGCTGAATCCTTGATCCTCAAATCCAGAACTGATGCGAGATTTCTCCCTTTGGCTGCAACCGTTTCCCAGGAATCTTCCATGGAGAAGTCAGAAATTGGCGGGTTTGGAATAGCTTCCTGCTGTATGGGAACTTCCAAAACAGCTGTAGGAGCTTCTTCGCAAACATCAGACGTAGCAGTGGACTGTCGGGAGCTGGTTCCGAACGGGAGCGAGCTTCTGCTTCTGAGATAGGACCTGAAGGAAGAAGTTGCAAGTCCAAAAATTGGCTAACTGAAAAGTCGAGTCGGCCCAAATCAATTTCCAACGGGCCTAGAGGCTTATCCGCTAAGGACAGGAGAATGGGATCGTCTGCGGGCTTTGGAAGTGGCCCAAAAGGTAAAGGAGAGAGGGGTGAGGATGCCCTAGCCGCCTCCCCAACCTTCCTCGTGCTGCATTCCCCTGTTTCCGGCCGCCGGAGCTCTTCGTCAGAAGAGGAGGAGTCTGAGAAACCCGATGAGTCCGCCGCCATCTCCTTTCCTTTACCCCCAGAAAAGCTTGGCTCGAAGAGAATTTTGATCTCAAAAGAACTTCCTTGAACCTTCAGAAGTATGGAAGTCGGCAAGCTAGACCCCTTCTTAACTTTCAGACGAACGGCGGAAAATCCGTATCCATGCCTTCCAAGAATCCTCCACAAAGATCCCAATGGATTTGAAGAGAGCTTCTGAGCGGAGGTGAATGGGAATTCCAAAAACTATAATCCAGAGAGCTCCTTGCTTATCCACTAGGTTCGAGCGTCCAGCCGAGTGCGACCATCTCTTGACTCCAACTTCTAGACCTCTGAAGACCCATTTATCTTTCTTCAGGATCTTATCCACTTCTTTTAATGAGCCGCAATCTAGCAACCAAGAATCGTCTCCTAATAGGTTGATCTCCCGATCTCGATCGATCCCCCACCACCGTTGCATCCATAACCTAAGTTCTTTCCAATCAACAAAATCGTTCCACCTTCTATGAAAAAACACCACTGCCCAGCTGCGAAGCCTCTCCTCTCTCGCTGAGATTCCACTATCATCCACTGCCAAAGAAACCTTCCCAACCTCACCAGCAAGCTTCGAATGTCTCCCGTCGCCTCTGATGACGAGTGGCTGACTGACCACCTCGGCATAGGATCTAGTGGGCAAACATCTCTCTTTCATCACAACGGGTCCATCGAGCACGCTTGCGACCGACTTCAACCACGAACTCCAACCCACCCGAAAATCATCAGCTGGGATAGCCACAAAATATCTCCTACCATTCTTGCAAACCTCTGTGATCCTAAGGAAAATTTCGTCTTTAACTGAATAACTTCCAAGCAAGATTGCTCTAGAACCACTCCTCCTAACCAATCCTTTCCGAAGAATCCAGTCCTTCTCTTGAGCAGCCTGCAATTCCTTACCTAACCAACGTAGTAGCACCCCGTCCAGATAAACGAAGTGCTCGGAACCAGAGTAAGAAACTGAGATCCGAAATTCAGCATCTGCGAATCGGTTGGACGAAGAAATATCAACATTCCTACCCCTGATTCGAAGAACACGCAAAGATTTCCCCCTAGATCTATTCCCCGAAAACAAACTCTCCCCCGGAACACCCAAAACCCCTTTCCCTCTCTCTCTACTTTTCTCTCTCATTGTTATTTTTGACATATGTTGTTATCGATCTATTCTTGGTGAAATCAGGGCCAATGTCGTGGCAGACAATATTATCTAGGTGTTATTCGGATGTTACTTTTAGTATTCATTATTAATTGGGTTAATACACCATTTTGCCCCTGTACTATGCAAAGTTAACAAACATGCCCCTTTACTATTTTCTAACTGATTTAACACCCTCTACTTTGAAAAGTTTAACAAATATGCCCCTACATTTATGTTTTCATCTATTTTTCGTCTAATAAGTTGATTATACGTGCTATGTCATATTATTTATATACAACATCACTGATCGGGATGTCCACAAGGTGAAAATATTTAAATTAAAAAGAAAAAGAAAAGGGAAAAGCATTAGAATCACTATTATGTACAAATGTATTTTTGTGGTATTACTTTTTCTTTTTCTTTCTAATTTACATAATTTTGGATTGTTAACATTCCAATCAACGATAAGGTGTACAAATAATATGAAGTAGCACATATAATCAACTCATTAAACGAAAAATAGATGAAAAGATAAATGTAGGGGCATATTTGTTAAACTTTTCAAAGTAGAGGGTGTTAAATCAGTTAGAAAATAGTAAAGGGGCATGTTTGTTAACTTTGCATAGTACAGGGGCAAAAAGGTGTATTAACCCTTATTAATTTGTTATTCGAGATGTTATTTAGTTGTTATTAGTGGTTTCATCTTATCATATGTGATATTTTTGTGTTATTCGTGAATATGAATAACACGTAAATATATACCACTCGCATAACATCCCAAATAATGACTACTTGATATTTTTGTGTTATTCGTGAATATGAATAACACGTGAATATATACCACTCGCATAACATCCCAAATAATGACTACTAAAACTAACACCCGATTAACACTTAACATTGTCTGTCACGACAGACAAAAAAAGAGTGTCATCACCAAAACGTAACCGCTCTTTATCTTATTCTCTTTATTTTGTTCACCTTAGAATACTTAGACTATGGTGACTCATACGCGTCTATCCAAGATGTACAAACCGAGGTCACCCCAGATTCGTCCGATCTTACAACCCCTCTCAAGAGGGTTAATCGTTGCCCCGAGTCAGAACCTAACAAATATTATTATTCTCCACAGTGAAGCCAACCTTGTAATAACACCAACTCTCAATGTCCCACGCATGGCCAACTATGAAACACAATCAAATGAGCCATGCAACTACTGCAATTTGTACTGTAAAAAGACAGCAGCACATTCATAGATTGAAAAACGACTTCCATACCGTAAACATTCGAGCACTGATCGATCTACATGAACATGTTCATAAAAATTGATACTATAGCCACGATATATACCTCGGCAGCGAATGATTAAGAAATCTACACAACCAAATACGAGTATACACATAGTCATGTAGCTCCTGCAATTTCTACTCCAAATACTGCTTACTTATCTTGATATTCGGGGATGGACACGACGATGCTTTAAGAAAGTAACTTGCCAACTTGTAAGGTATATTGATATTGTTACGCTTCATCGGCAACTCGAATGTCAAATTCTCCAACCTCGTGAAGGGAGAAGGTTGTTGGTCCAGAAACTCGAAATCCTGACAAAGTACCTACACCATGGCAGAAGTCCAGCTAGAAATGTAAGAATACACACATGTGGTAGCAATTAAAAACTTGTAATGCAAACAAACATATTACCTCGATGGCATTACTCCCCGAAGCCAAAGATTTTACATCACGAAAAGCTTGGAGCATGAGGACTGCATTCTCCTTTGTAGTTGCGGACTCGGAATACTCATCACAAGCACACGCATCATAGTCAATGTCAGCATGATCAAGAGACGGAAATACTAGCGACGATAACGGTGGGTAACTACCACAATGCACAAGCATGAAGGATTTGAGTTTCGGTGCATATATTTCAATCTCGCTCCAATGCAAACTCACACACTCCAGTTCCAAGCTGTGCAACTGTACTCCAGCAATCCTCAATCTCTTGGTATGAATGATGTCACCATTATCAATAGACAAGCTCTGCAAACAGGGAAATTCAGAGAAAGGATCGAAGAGCTTACTATTAGACTCAAATCTACAGTTCTTCAATTCTAACGTCGTTAGCAACTGAAAACCGAAAGACTTGAATCGATCATCAATGACAAAATGAGCCAACTTTAGAGTTCTGAGATTGCAATTGGGGATCGAGCGATAAGATTGAGGGAACTTATAGGAATCTCGTTCACGAAATCCAGCAGACAGGTTCAAATCTAAACGTTGAGTCTCATGGGAGACAGCATACTCGACCAGCCTTACAACCAAAGGACCACCGTCAGCTTCTTTCAGTACATCGCCATTCTGTTCATCTGAATCTGAATCCCTTGCACGTACTGAGTTATAGTAGCTGATCTCATCTACATTGGTGGGATAGCGTAGTGACAAAACCTTGTCCACAAACGTATTGAATCTCTTATGGGAATGATCAAATGAAGAGACTTACAAACTGAGAGCAGGGACGTGTTTCCAGACGTACCTCCAACTTCGAGACAGTACAGAGGTTTGAACGACGGTTTTGGTGTCGACTAAAGAAAGAATGCGATGAAGAATAGAGTCCGGAAGATAGCTTAACCTGTCGGTAGAATCTCCATCACGGAAGCGCAATTTTCCAGCTCGATGCTTCTTCATAGCTATGAATTTCAATATAATTGCTGCTACTGTGTTTCCCGCCGCCGGTGAGTCCACCGTCCGTCGCTGAATTGGAGAAACGAGAGACGACAATGAACAACGGGCATTTGGGTCGAAGGAGCTACGGTTAGATTCGTGGATTTTTAGGGTTTTGGAAATGCAGAGTTCAAAGGGGGGAAATGGAAAGGGGATTTTTCGTTTGTGTGTTTATTATTTTATTATAAAATTATGGGCTTTTTTACAATCCAATGGACATGGACTTTTTAGTTCTGTAAAATGGGCCTAACCAAATTAGGCCCAACGAGTTAGTTACGAGCGGTTATGATTCGGATAAAATATGGCTCATAATTAAGAGTTTGGGGTCGTTTGGTTCAGGGTTTTGTGAGCAGGGAATTGCTTTTGAGATTTGAAGGGAATGAGTGAAAATTAGACTTTTAGGCATTGTCAGTATTCATTGTTTGGACAAAAAGCAAAATGGGGAAACTCATTTTTAAGGGAGGAATCTGTAATAGTGTTCTGTAGAAAATGACAATAAGGCTCCTTATCATTTTTCTAAATAAAAGACCACTCCCTTCTTCTTCACTTTACTTTCAATTCTCAGAAGCAAAAGTTATTTCTGCAGATATGAAGAAATTCTGGGAACCAAAAAATGACAGCCTATCTCCGAATGAAGCTCAGAAAATGCAGCCCTTTGTCATTGTGGAGTCATGGTCGTCGTGAAGATTTCGAAGACCTCGGCGAATCCAAATCGGCCTTTCTATAGCTGCTGCAATTGGTCAAAACAGGTACATAGATCTGCGAATAGATAAATCTTGCAACCTACATCTGTTACGAAATGGTGCATATAATTCTCGTTTCTATTACTAAAGGGCGAGCAAGGGAGTGGTGTCCCGGCGGATACTTCTCCGGAAGCTACAAAGATGGCGAGACATCAGAGAGGACCACAATTCAGCAGCTGCATGCAAGAACACCAATTTGAAGGAAAAAAATGTTATGCTGCAGATTAGAGTGGCGGCCTTGGAGGATAAACTACGCAACTTGGAGACCACCAATGAAGCCCCCAGAGCGGAACATCAGTCACTAGATGACTCAGAGAAATTATGCGAACGAGTTGCTCGCCTTGAGAAGTTATTTAGATCCTCAGTTAATTTGTAGGTCGTAGTAGTGTTTGATGTTATATGCTTTCAACACATGTGACTTATTAGTCTACTTCATCATGTATCTTACCTCTACATATTGCAAGCTGCATATTTCGAACTGAGTTATCAGAAATGAAAGCTGCATATTTTATATATAACAACGAAAATACGTAGTCAGCAACCAGTTGTACATGACATCTCCAACATCATGCTTGTTCTCCTACTCGACATCTACTACTACACCTTACACAACCGTACAAAATGAGGCCTGTTAACAAAAGAGCAACCTGAAGGTTGCGGCACCAATATTCTAATGATACTGGATATTACATATATATAGTACAGGCCTCAAACACACCCAATGTGCCACACAGATACCTACCCAACTTTGCTGTCGTGTGCAGAGCCTTCCCAACCCGCAAGACAGTATATAAATTGCAGATTTTGATTACAAGCGGCTAACACGTTAATTGTTGTAGTACCCTTCCTTGTACGGAAACGAGGTTGGCTTGCTGTTGTTGTCCTAACAGTAACTAGTGTTCCATCAATGGCTCCCACACAATTCTGCAATTTGGACAACTCAATTATTACGTATGCATGAATAAGAGGTATGTAATTCGCGCTAGGGACTCAGGATTTCTTACCGGGAACACTTTTCATCGCTCGTCGTCACAATCATTTGGAACTGGAACTGGATGGGCGATAAGTAGGTTATGGAGTTTCAAGATCGCAACCAACACACGCCTAATGGTACGACATACCGTCTCACCAGATCGATGGAACAACAATTGGCATGTCCTATTCTTTATGTTATGCCCTATTGTGACAAGGAACATGGCAAGCATTTCGTCCACTTCCATATTCCTAGTTCTAGTCAACCCACCTTCTGTCTTGAGCAATGTCACTAAATTCCAGAAGATTTTACGTTTCATTCGAAGCATGTTCAGACAGTTTACATTCGTGGTTGTGGTTGTGTTCAAGAGGAACCCACTCCTATACACTTCCCGTCCATAAGGTAGTGGTCTAGGTATGGGTTCCTCATTATCGTCTTCTAAAGAATCACAGGCTGCATACTTGGAAATCAGTTGCAGGTACTGCATCAAAAGTTGATACCACATACAAACGACGTACACAATAGTCCGTCGTCTTTGTTGGTTAGGCCTCCTAGCCATTGTCGAATAGCCTATATATGCAAGATTATGTATATGAGACCAATATTTTGCAGAAACCTAACAAAGTCTACGAATTGGCCTACAATCTAATACCACAACTTAAATCTGTCGAAGACTATATAACTCTGCAGTGTATGAATTGGATTACCAGCAGTATGTAATATGAACAACCTATCCCATTATAGCAGAAGCACAAAGTATTTCTTAGCCCCAAATGCAAACCTGGGTGTTGGTCGGCTGATGGTGACTCTGATTTATCCTGACAAATTGGACTGACAGAAGTTGTATGTGGTTGGAGTAGCGATGAATGACCGAATTAGCTACTCAATGAAGGCTGCCGAGAGATCTGTCGGAACCCAAAAGTGGAATTAGCTCTTCAAGCTACAAAGAGAGTAGTTAAGCTCAATCAATGGCTAAATATGTTCATCAAGTCAGACTCCAAAGTAATGGCAATGTGTATAGTTTAAAACACTGTCGGATTTCAAATTCACCAAGCAGCTCAATAACCAGCCAATCAATCAACTACAATCCAAACAACTATAACAAATAAGAAGAAGAAGAAACCCTAATATGATTACTTGAGCAACCGTAGCTCGGAGACAGAGCGAGGGATTCTGTCGGTACCCAAAAGGGGAATTAGGAGACAGAGTTGCAGGCTGTAGACAGCAAAATTAAGAGACGATGCCAGGGAAGAAGGCTGAGAATCTTACCTGTGAGAAACCAGCTGCAGATCGGCTTATCAAGCCTCTACCATCAATGGAGCTGCGACGGCATTTCTGGGAAAGTAACGAGCTGGCTTAAAGTTTCAGATTTCGTTGTCGAAGACAATGGAGGATAAGTTCCGTTGGTGAGGGAGTAATGGAAGGGGGAAGTAGTTGGGGGCAGATGTGTAAAAAGATTAATAACTCCCACTTGGGCCCACCACACACTGAGTGTTTCTTCAAATTTCTAGTAGGAGCAAATATTTGCCAATTACACTTTGGGGAGGGAATTTGGGCCCCTGAGTATGTTAAAAGGCATTCCCCAATAATTTAAAGGCAAAACAAACAAGTGTATCAAATAATACACAAGTTTCCACAAACCCCACCCAAAACACCCTGAACCAAACGACCCCTTTGTAGTATTCTGAAAATGCACGATATATCACTATAATTAAGAGTTTGTATCGCATGTTATTATAGTTTTGTTTAGATGTAAATAAGGATTTTTGCAGTCTTCAACAGGTCACAAACTGAAGTGGTTGCCACATAGCTACAAGTGGAGCACTAAGGCTGAGTAAACGCCTGATGGCTGAAGCGTCGGGGCTGAGTGAACACCTGGTGTTGGCGTCGGGTTGAGCGAACGCCTGATGGCTGAAGCATCGGGGCTGAGTGAATCGCTTGGCGGCTGAAGCACCAAGGTTGAGTGAATGCCTGGTGGCTGAAGCACCAAGGTTGAGTGAACGCCTGATGGCTTAGGGACCAGGGTGAGTGAACATCTGGCGGCTGGATCGTTAGGGCTAAGTGAACACATGATGGCTGGATCGTCGCATGTTGTCTGAGTTATTAACTCTCAGGGTGTTGTTCTTATGTCCCATTTGGTGAGGTGATACCCTTGACCTTTTATAGTACATTGAGATGAGTGTTGGGATGATCTCGGCCATTGGTTGACCAACGGTGGAAATAAGTCTTAGAACCCTCACTACAACAAAAAAAGGATTACATGTCGGATTCAACAGTGGCGGTTGTACAACCGCCACTATTGTTTAATGACTGTGGCGGTTGTGTATTGGCGGTTAAAACCGCCACAATGTGCAGAACTGATTGTGGCGGTTTTAACCTCCAATACAAAACCGCCACAGTACTTTATATTTAAACCCCCCATTCGCTTCACGATTACAGAGAAAATCCCAATCTTCTCTCTTCGTATCTCTGTTCGTCGCAGCCGAAATCGAAGAAACCAACCGGCCAGCCTCCAACGCCGCCTGCGTCGACGCCTCCTCCTGCGACGACGAGTCCTTCACGCCGCCTCTGATTCCGCCGGTAAGTCCCTCTCTCTCACGACTCCCTCTCTCTCACTCTCAATCTAGCTCACACCCTCGTCTCTCTGTATGCACGACAGCCGCCAGTCAACCACGTCGCCGCTGTCCAGCACGTCGCCGCCGTCCATCCAAGACGCCGGCTTCTCCTCCAACCCAGCCTCCTTCGTCCTCCTCCTCCGAAGTTGGGTACACTACAAGAAAAAGACCATTTAACCGCGGAAGGTTAACAGCGGCCAGACACGGGCCGCTGTTAAATTGAAAAAGTCGTGGTAATTTAACAGCGGCCTGAAGCCACTGTTAAATTATAAGGTTTAACAGCGGCCACAGGCCGCTGTTAAATTATTTCACGCGGATCGCTCTTTTCAGCCCTCGGATTAAACTAAAGAAACACAAATCTCGCAATCTCAGCCGTCGAACCTCCTCCGCGTCTTTCTCCGTTTCTGGTCCGATTTCTCAACTCTCTCCGTCGATCTTACCATCCTTTTTCGATCTTCTTCCCCGCAAAGAATCGTCGGAATTCAGAGGAAGCGGTGGCGGCGACTTTCTTCTTCTTCTTCTTCTTCTTTTTCTTCTTCTTCTTCTTCTCCTCCTCGTCGGAATTCAGAGGAAGCGGCGGCGACGGCTTTCTCTTCTTCTTCTTCTTCTCCTCCTCCTCCTCCTCGGAATTCAGAGGAAGGGCGGCGGTGGCTTTCCTCTTCTTCTTCTTCTTCTTCAGCGCGGCGGCGGCGCTTTCCTCCTCGTCGGAATTCAGAAGAAGCGGCGGCGGACGGCCGCGTCGGAGGAGATGAGGAGGAGGAGGATGAGGAAGAAGAGGAAGAGGAGGAGGAGAAGAAGAAGGAGGAAGAAGAAGAGGAAGAGGAGGAGGAGGAGGAGGAAGAGGTGGTGGCGGCGGACGGCCGCGTTGACTGTTGCCGGAGTTCCGGCTCAATCGCCGGAGCTCCGGCTATTACTTTAATCGACGGCATCATTTAACAGCGGCCTATGGCCGCCGTTAAAATATTTCATTTAACCGCGGCCACATTTTACCGCTGTTAATTGCCTTTCCCATTGGACAATTTAACAGCGGCGTGTGGCCGCTGTTAAAGTATTTTAACAGCGGGCATGGCCGCTGTTAAATGCCAAATCTGCCGCTGTTAAATGGTCCATTTTTTGTAGTGGTATGTGACTGAACTTGAGTGTTCTAAATCGAAAACCTAATTTGAGTGCTCACCCCCATTGACGGAAGGATTGGAGGTTTAACAGCGGTTGGGCTCTAATCGGCGGACGGTGATGGCGAATCGGCAACAGAGAGAAGAGACTTGAGTGGTGGTGGCCGGAGCTCCTCGTTCCAAGAAGAAGGGACTCGCCGGAATCTGGGTTTTGCGTCGGGGAGTTTTTTTTTGGGAAAGTTGACATCAACATTGGCGGTTATAACCTCCAATGTGTAACCGCCAATGTTGATTATTAGTGGCGGTTTCTGACCGCCAATAAAGTTCATTTGTGACGGACGTATTTGTGGCGGTTTCCGCTTGCAACAGTGGCGGTTGTACAACCGCCACTGTGTTTACAACAGTGGAGGTTATAACCGCCACTGTTGTTAAAAAAAACCGCCACAAATCCTTCGTTTTGTTGTAGTGCCTATATGTGCCTTGAGAGGCTTAAATAGGATTTGAGGAGTGCTAGCTTTGGGGCCTCTCAGAAACTTGGGCTAGGCCCATCAATTTCCCTGAGTGTGGTTCAGAAGTGAGCCATAATGAATCTTCTAAACCAAACTCTAATCATGGTTCTTCACAGACTTACTATATGCACAACGACATATTGGGTTTTGAGCCTTCTTGTCCTATTAGATGTATATTTGATGGACAAACGAGCCGTGAATCCCACAGTTTTGTCAGGGGAAGTTAAAATTTCTAACAGAGACAAGTATTTCTAAAATTACACAACATATAGAGACAACTGAAAACTTCATGTTACCAAAAACACGAAAATTTAGTACCATTTATTAAAAACCAAATAAAAATATCTCAAAATACAAAGTTTTCATCGTTTTGGAAACGGACAAACATCCACCGTGAAGCCGACCTTCAAATAACACAAACTCTCAACGTCCCACGCATGTCCGGCCCCGGTGTCGTCGCAGTTCTTGATGAGGAAATAGCCGACTAAAGACAGACAGTCCTTACAGTAACTCAAGTCAACGTTGTTGTCCGGCGGCTGAGGGCGGCGCGTGCACTCTCCGTACCCGTACATCGTAATCCCATCCAACACATATTGGTTGCAGTAATAAAGCTCATCTTCAGTGGGGACCACCTTTGCCAGGTCAACGATCAATCTAGTCTTCATCTTCACCGCCGTTGACAAGTCAACGCCGCTCTTCCCCACGTCGCATGCTCCTTTCGGGCCGTCGCCGTTGACCAAGGGAAACGTGAGCAACAAGGCATTGATCATTAGGGTTATAAGTACTGAATCCATGATTATGTACGTCCTTTTGTTGTTCAATGATCATGTCTTTGGTCTCTATTTATATACAAACGTGATGAATATATCGATGGAATTCTGCGGTTTGAAATTTGGTGATTCAAATTTCTTAATATAAAAGTTTGGGGTACACTACAAAAAATCTGCTATTTAGCGTCGGTCACGGGGAAGAGTTTAGCGTCGGTCGATTAAAAACCGACGCTAAACCCTTGACTCGCGTTTGACCAAGGGTTTAGCGTCGGTCGACAAGCGACCGACGCTAAAACTGACCAAAAACCGACGCTAAATTTGGTTTTCGGTCAGAAACGGAGCCGACCAGGTTTAGCGTCGGTTACCGACATGTTTTAGCGTCGGCCAGCGACCGACGCTAAAACACGTATATATTTAAACCTCTCAGCCGACCCTAACCCTAATTGCATCTTCTTCTTCTTCCTCTTTCTTCTTCTTACTCTTCTCTAGCTCAAATCTTCTTCTTCTTCTTCTTCCTCCTCTCCAAAATCCAGATCCATTGTTCTTCTTCTTTCTCTTCTCCAGATCCATTCTTCTCCTTCTTCTTCCTCTTCCTCTCCAATTCCAAGCTTCTCCTCCTTCTTCTTCTTCCTCTCCAGATCCAATCTTCTTTTTTTTCTTCTTCTTCCTCCTCTTCCTCTCCAGCGGCCTCCTTCCTCCGCCGACGCCCTCCGCCCGCCGAAGCTCCACTCCAGCGGCCTCCTTCCTCCGCCAACGAAACCCTCCGCCCACCGAAGCTCACTCCGCCGACGAAACCCTCCGCCCGCCGACAACCCCCCAACCTCTCAACCGCCGCCGCCACCATCACGTTGATCGGTCAAGTATTGACTGATTGGACAAGAAGCCACCATCACGTATAAATGACCAAATTGTATAACTGGAAAATGGAGTGACTGATTCGACATTAATAGAAAATGGAGTGACAAAATAGAAAATGAATATTGAAAACAAATAAAAAAACAGAAACAAAAAAAATTAGGTTGGTCAGCGACCGGTTCGGTCAAGGATTTAGCGTCGTTCGTTAAACGAATTTAGCGTCGGTCAGCAAGCGACCGACGCTAAAATTTAGCGTCGGAAGAATTGGCGTCGCTTTTGCCGAGCGACGCTAAATCCTTTAGCGTCGGTCAGCAGCCGACGCTAAACGACGTCGGTGACCGACGCTAAATAGCAGATTTTTTGTAGTGGTAGCCGAGCGGGATCCCCAACCCGTTTCGGTTCAGGAGTGTAAATCTGGTTTGCTTGTCGTGGAGATAAATACCTATTGTCTAGTTCGTAGTGGGTAAGTCGAATACTTGTAAATTTCCTATCTTTTGTTCTCTGATCATGGTGGAGCTTTCGTCGTTGTCGTGCGTTCGTGGTTTTCCCTTGCAAGGTTTTTTTTCACGTTTTCTCTTGATTTTATTTCTATTGCGTTTATTGTCTATCAATTTCTAACACAGTTCATCAGCGCCATTTATTGTTTGTCAATTTCTAACACGGGACACTAATCAACTAATGAGACATCATATGGTAATGCCATTTGGATTCTGGGACACTATGAATGTAGTTTGACCCTAGCGTAGATGGGACATGACGGCCTAACAGACACACTATACGTCTTGGTTGTACTCCTCCAAGCTTCATGAACTCACCTACAAGCAACCTCAATACTTCTCAATCTGTATATGCATTGCAAGGAACGCTCAAGAAGACTCTAAGGTCCTCAAAAAAATAAATCGCTCTCAAATTAACTTAACCAATCATTAATCAAACCACTTATTAAACCGAACTTCGACATCTTATATAGCATCTCTTCCCAATGAGGAAAACAACAACAACTAATTGTGAAAATTAAACTATACTTAGTAATCAACCAGTACCTCATAGATCCAATTATTCGTCTATTTGATTCTCCATTTAACTCAGTCCAATGCTTAATTAATCAAGGTTAATTAATTCTCATAGTTAACTCCACAAATTTTAATTAGCAAACAATTAACGAGTAATTAATTCCTTATAAATTGGCCTTTTGTATATGTCTAACGCATAGTATAGGATATTTGAGGAGTTTTAAGTAGGCATCTTGTGTTGTTGTCTTGTGACTCGTCTTTTCGGTCGAGCCGTAAAATTTGGAGGAAACAATAAGAGATTTGACTTTGAAGATGGACTGAGTTGGTGGGTTAAGTAACGTCTGTTTCCTTCTTCTTGTACGCTTTTTCCAGTCCCTTTATGTGTGTCGTCTTTGCAAGGTATCGTAAATAAAGAGTAGTAAGTGTTTACGAGAGTAAGGGGTAAGCGCATATGGTGAGGGTTTATGAGAGACATAAAAGTATTGGGGGTGCTCGTAGGCGTTTTGTGTGTGGCATTGGGCGTGTAGCTAGAGAGCGTGTTGGCCATGGCGGTTAGGTGTCTGATGTATTGTCCCATCAATGTTGGGATCATGTCTCCTTTTATAGCTCCTTGGTTTTTGGGTCAGGTTGCTACTTGTCGTTGGCTGAAATGATCTTAGCCCTTAGATGTCTTAGACGGTTGAGATGATTGTTGGGCGAAATCCTAGAGGTCGGGCTTTTTTTAGTAGGGCTTCTTAGGCTTGTGTCGTTGAGTGGAGTTAGCAGTTGAGCTTGTGAGGCTGGTTTTAAGTATCTGGGCTTGGGGACCATTAAAAAGAAGTGAAACCACATTTCATTTAGCATAGTAACTATTACGTTAATGGAGATAAGCCAAGTTGAAAGAAGTAATTTAAATCATAATTTGTTTAATTTTTAATTTCATATTAATTATATTAAACACTCCCAAATAACTATATCTTGTTTTTTCTACTTTATTTTATTCTTTTAATAAAAATATCACAAATTAATTATTTCAATTTCACAACAAAATAAAATCCTCAATTAATAATTATAATTCAAGTTATACTTAAAGTTCACATGAGTATTGTATGTTGCTTTCAAGCATCGAACCAATTACATCTTTTTTATTCATGATTTTTAACTATCGTTCCGTTAATCATCAAATCATTTACAACTCATCAAAACCAAATTTAAATAATCTTCACAACTAAATATTTTTACTTTAAATATTAAACACATTAAAATTATCACGTAACATAAATCGGCCAACGAGCCAACAATCTAGTATCACTTTATATACACTTGGGTGTTTTGTTGTTCACAAAAATTCTTGGAAATAAAAAAATAAACCGAAAAATGGAGTACATCTTATGGTCAGTCATTTACCGAATTTTTTTCCCACAAAAAAAGTAATCTTATGTTCTCATTTGGGCCGTTATATTAGGCTTGAGCCCATTAAATTGTACTAAGCCTTGGTAAATAGTGGGCTTGAAGTTAGGCCCAAAGGTTGTATTTGATCCAAAACAAACGCATCTGCCTCGTCTTCCTCCTCCTCACCTCTGGTTCCGATTTCTCAAGCTCTCCACTCCACTCCTTAACTCCGATAACTCCTCATCTTCTGGCCGCCGACGAACAAGAAACAAGTAGCCGGAGGCGAATCCACTGCAACTGCTTCCTCATTTCCATCAGCCGGTGGAGACTCCACCTTTCCTGTTTCCTCTTTCGCTGCCGCTCAATATTCAGCAAAAAGGAGAAATTCAGTGTTAGAGTAGCAGGTTCTTCTTCTATTCATTCACGCTTTCAGAGATTTTTCACTTCCTTTACGTGTGTTCGTTTGCCTGATTCACTAGCGATGGTGTAAACAGATTAGCTAGAATCGATTTTTGAAGCTGTATAGTTTGACTGTTTTTAACATTTTTCACCGGAACAGCCAATCGAAAGGAGAAGAAGCCAATGGCGTTATCAATCGCGCAACTCACTTTCTTCTCCAGAGCAGTAGCAGTATCATCGTCCTCATCGTCCTTTCTTCCACGAACAAATGGACGCCTCAATCGGTTCATCTTTTCAATGCCTTTCTCCGGCGCTGCTGTCTCCGCAAGCAAACCGAATTGGAGAGCTTCTGTCTCGTCGGCGGCGGCGCTTGAGCTAGGTGGAGTCAAGATTGCTAGAGACGGTAAGGTTTCATTGCTCTTCTTCTTTCAGTTTTGCTCATCATTTCCAACTGTGGCGCAGAAACTTAAGGTTAAGGATTTGAATTGTTGCAGATGTGGTGAGGGATGATGATCCTACAAACAACGTGCCGGATTCTATCTTCTCGAAACTCGGTATGCAGCTCCACAAGAGGAACCAGCATCCGTTAGGGATTCTGAAGAACGCGATTTATGAGTATTTCGACACGAATTACGTGAACAAGTTCGATAAGTTTGATGACCTATGCCCTCTAGTGACTGTTAAGCAGGTTTAGTGTTTCTCTAAGGCTGTGAAGCAGGTTTCCCTTTTGAAATTTTAGTTCTGAAAAGTGATCACTGTTATATCTCGTAGAATTTCGATGATGTCCTGGTTCCTGCTGATCATGTCTCGAGGAGGTATAACGATACGTATTACGTTGATTCTCAAACTGTGTTGAGGTGCCACACCAGTGCTCATCAGGCTGAGCTGTTGAGGAATGGGCACACACATTTCCTTGTAACTGGAGATGTTTATCGTAGAGATTCTATTGATTCGACTCACTATCCTGTTTTTCATCAGGTTCTTTTAGTATATGGTTTCTCTTTTTCGTCGATTATGTGTCCTCAAGCTTTGTTCTTTAAAGTTGCTGAGTATTCGTAGATTCTCCTGGTGTAATGCAGATGGAAGGGTTTCGTGTGTTCTCTCCGAGGATTGGGAGGCATCGGGTTCAGATGGCACATCTTATGCTGCTGAAGATCTAAAGAAATGCCTTGAGGGGCTAGCAGTACACCTATTTGGTAAAGCATCTGTTACCCTACTTCTTTATGAACATCTATGAACAAAGCCAATTGCTGGAATAGGATTCTGTAACTGTTGCCTCACAATTGATAAGTATTGTGAGCCTGTTTCTTAACTAGATAGCTCAGGTTCATTGTCTACTTTCTGTCATCTGTTGAACTAACTATATATGTTTTTTTTATAAATGACAGGTGCTGTGGAGATGCGTTGGATCGACGCGTACTTCCCTTTCACGAATCCATCTTTTGAACTCGAGATTTATTTTCAGGTACACCATTGTTTCCAATTGTGAAATTGAATTCTTGATGCTCCATAGAGTGAACTATTAGTGTAGGAGAATCCAAGTCCAGCAGTAGAGTTAGACTTAGACAGAAGGCAACTCCTTTTGTTAAGGGACACAATTGATGTGATTCAAGCTTTCCAAGTTTTCGAATAAATTTAACAGTACTATGTCGATCTTTCCTTTCTTCATTCGGAATCACTTTCAAATGACTCTATTGTCTGTCAGTACTAAACTCTGCTACTGTATCTATCTTCACTACATAGATGATCAATGTTTCTTCAGGAGAAATGGATGGAAGTGCTAGGCTGTGGGGTCACTGAACAAGTGATATTAAGGGACAATGGCCAGCCCGATAAAGTTGCTTGGGCATTCGGACTTGGATTGGAGCGACTGGCGATGGTTTTGTTCGATATACCCGATATTCGGCTTTTCTGGTCTAACGATAAGCGGTTTACTTCTCAAGTAAGTCCTGAACCATTATACTATTCGGCATGTTTGTGCATGTACCATTCTGAGTCTGACCACGTCCAAACTCATTTGTACGCAGTTTGTTAAGGGCCAGATGGGGATTAAATTCAAGCCATTCTCAAAGGTGAATGTTTCGTTTTCCGATCATCTACTCTCAGTGTCAAATTTTTTCAGTTGAATAGACATGGTGAAGAGATGAACATCTGCCTTGCAGTATCCTCCATGTTTCAAAGACATGAGCTTTTGGATCAACGATGAGTTCACAGAAAACAATCTATGTGAAGTTGTTAGAGGAGTGGCTGGGGATCTTGCTGAGGAGGTATTGACAGAACTCCTTCGTTTATGGCATCGGTTTCACGTTCAATAATTTCGACTACCAAACTAAGTTGCTTATACACCAATTTTACTTGTAATAGGTGCAGCTGATAGACAATTTTACCAACAAAAAGGGAATGACAAGTCATTGCTATCGGATTGCTTATCGATCCATGGAACGCTCGCTTACCGATGATGAGATAAACAGGTTGCAGGTAGGTTCATAAAGTTGTCGTCTCTGTTGTTTGAAATTTCTTGCTGTTGGGTAACCCGGAAATTCGATGCTTCAAATGGCATAATGCGAACTCTTTCGCGACTGCAGGAGAAAGTTAGGGAAGAAGCAGAGTCCAAGCTAAATGTTGTTCTCAGATGAAGCGGAATGAAATTCGATATAGCTATAACATAGCAAAGACAGTAGAATTTCGTGAAACTCTGATGGCAAAGACCCAGATGAACTAGAAATCGAGATTCTTGGACAAAGGCGTAAATCCCGATTGATCACAATCACAGATGGAAGAGCATCTAGACACCCAATGTACCTTTACAAATGTGCTATATACGTTTCAGTTATACGTTCCGAAATCACGAGAACCTTGATTAAAACACAGCGTTACGGTTTTGTGCAGAGTTCGTTGTTGTATTGTTCGTAAATGTGGTGGTTTTGACTGGAAGCTCAACAATATTACATTTGTATCGAGAGACACACTACAAAACAATCTTTACATCAGCCGCCAATTCGACAACAATCTCAACTTGCAAAAGAACAATGTTAAACGTACATGCTTCCGAGAGGGAAGCACGACAAGTTCCAAGTTCGAACGCACTTGGGACCGTAAGTCTGTATTGTCCAATGAAGGATGCGTCTCAATAACGATTTCGCAACACTTGATGCACACGAACCGGGCACAGTTCATCTTCCACAAGTCCTAGCTCTGTGGAAACTTAGAAAGATTTGTTTCATTGAAGTCTTGAAACGATTAAGAAAGCTCCTCCTTGTTGAACTTGTTCCATGCTTCCTGCTCCCATCCAAATCACAAAATAGCCGGAAATTTTTCAGACTTTGTCGAGGTAATATCTTGTAACGAACGACTAAGCATTGTATTAGACAGTGTACCTTGAGGATATCGAAGACCTTCTCAGCGATGTATTTCTGTTCGAGTGTAGCACCTTTCTGCTGGACCTTATCAGGGTGGACGCATAGAGTCGCTTTCCGGTATACCTTTTTCACCGACGAAGAGGTAATCAGATCGGTCAGAGATACGGGCACCCAACCGCATTCTTTCCAGAGCACCTGTTCCACATTTTGTATGAACCCGAGAACGATAAATCACACATGGAACTTGTTCGTTGACGAATGAAGAAACCGTTAGCATGTCGAAAGTAAAAGATTTCGAGAGCAAAAAAGGTTAATTGTTGGACATACGTATTGCAAAGATGATAATAGTGCACGCATGTTGCCTTCTTTCCCAGTAGCCCACCGTTTTATGTCGATATCCATTTTCTCAGCGATCATCTGCAGGAACGATTACCAATTCAAGTCTGATCTAAGAAACTAACCGAAAAAGCCGAAAAACATTGTTGTGGATTAAGTGATTCCCTCTCAAATCATCATTTACATTCCAATGTAGCTCGAATGGTTCATGCCTAAGAGCACAAAGCATTGCCATCTTAGGCAACCGTGTTTTAATGCATGAGGTCTAACCGAATCTACGACGAAGGCAATACACAACAATTTACTTACCTGCTTCTCTTCTTGTTCACGTTGAGTTTGATAGTCACGTTGGTTCATGTCCGCAACTGCTTGTGCCTGTAATATATTATGAAACAAACATTTGAACATAAATTCATACGAGAAAATACACAGATTTAAGGGCCAGAGAATAACGAGGTAATGCGTCTGAGAACACGCACCACTCTGTGCTGTGTCCTTTGGTGACGTTCGAGCCTCGCTTTTCGTCGTTCTTCTGTTTCTCCTTCAACTTCTTGAAATTCCCCGGAGAGAGATGCATCTTTGGAGAACAAGTTACGCACATATCAGTAAAGCAAATACCAGACTTAAAAAACTTGGGTTATCACACTAGATTCTGAGCAGAAAACACACCTCCGAAAAGAGAAGAAAAGTCGTCAAACATATTTGCAGTAGACGAGGCCTTCTTCATACCAGATGAAGCAGCAGCAGCCTTCACATTGGACACTTTGCTACTCACATTTGCATTAAATAGAGGATCCTAGACAATACCGGAATATAAGAGAGGAGATACAATACAGAATGCTGCACAAGAACAATTGATTTTTCGAGTCAACAGTTTTGTACCAAAGATGTGGTGCTCTTCGACTTCGGCATGCTGCTTGATATCGAACCCATTGCAAAAATGGAATCAAGATCATCCACGTTCTTCTGTGGCGCCTTCTTTACAGCATCTTCTGCTGCTCTAAATTTACCAGTTTTGCCATTCTCTCTTTCTTTGCCTTGCTTCGGATGATTGACTCCTGGCTGCCTATTCGGAGTAGCTCGAACTTTACCGGTAGCAAAGTCCTCGAGTTTATCAAACGAGGATGAACTTCTTACTGCACCATGAGACGTATCACCAATATTAATTCATTACGAGGACGACAGAAAAATAACAACAGTCCATATCTTCAACCGTTTTATCATGAGCAAAGGAAAAAGCAATGACCTTTTACCGACTTCAGAACCTGCCCCGGTTTGGGAGGGGGCTTCAACGACGAAGAAACATTTGGTGAACTAGCAGGCTTTGTACTTCGACCAAATTTAGTCAACTCTTCAATTGGATCCACAAATGAGGAATTTGTAGCTGTTGAAGTCGATTCCAAGACTACGAAAGGGTCATCTGCTGAGGAGAACCCCGGTGCAGCACTTCTGCATAAAATGTTCGCGAATCAAACAAACATTCACGGTATGCAATGAACAACATATACAAAGGTCTATAACTGCACAGTAAGATTCGGGAAATAAAAGAATCACCGCGAGATGGTTAAGTTCAATCAATGTGTCGTTGTTACTACCAAAATAATCAAATATTCACCTGGATAACAAGATGGTGAAGATCACCAAATCATCCGGGTTATTACAAAGCTAACACTTGAACTTACAAACAAAAGTGGACAAAACCAAAATCATGAACACTTTAACTTCCTTTCTTTATAAATCCCTTGTTAGTGCAGTTCTTAAGATGGTTTTTAAGGATGAACGACATCAATTTACGAGATGTACATGGAAAAGAAAACGAATCGAAAGAACAACAGCAACAAATGAAAAACCATGAACAGCGAGCTTAGTCATCAACTAACTGCAAATGTCTACACCTACCCCAATCCAGAAGACTGAAATTCATTGTATCTAATCAATATCTTCAACTTTACCAACATCAAAAGATAACCAGATTTCTATTCCTTCAACCGTATCTGCTCGAGCTAAAAGCAATGCATCGAAATATTCGATACAAAGATCGTCATAAGCCTGTCTTAATTGCACCACAAGATATCCCATTGTGCACGTTTAAATCATTTCTAGTTCTCTATCCAAACAAATATAGAAATGATAAACATTAACTAAGCAATATTAAAAGAAAGAGCTTTACTATGTTAGGAAAGATGCTTCAACGTAAAACATACCCTTTACCAGATGTCGTTCTGCTAGAACTAAACCCAGGCACCCAGTCATCAAATCCAGAAGAACCATTCCTATTATTAACAGAACCAGAACCCGAATTCGAACCGAAATTTCCCAACAAGTCATCGATCGAACCACCTTGCTTCGGCTTAGAACCAAACGACCCAAAAATGTCATCGTTACTACCAGAATTCGAGCTCCCCAACCCACCAATGCCGCCAAATATATCATCATTGTTGAACGACGATCCGCCATTCGAATGATTCGTCCCCGAAAATATCGAATTGTAATCGAAAGAAGACACACCACCATTACTCTTCTGCTTCGAACCATTGTCAAACCCATCAAAGATATCAAACCCATCAACCGAAGAACCTCCAAAGCTCTGAGCTTTCCCGTTGCCGACAATAGAACCATTGCTAAACGAATTCGCACCACCACCGCCGTACGCATGATTGGAGGATCGGTGGTTGTTGAAACCCGAATCGGGTCGGGTCCGATTCGAGGCAGCGGTAGCAGAGATGGGTCGTTTCGACGCCGCCATCGGAGCCGATTTCCCCTGCGGCTTCAACCCGAATCGCTCCGTCAAAACACCAAATTCATCCATCTCCCACAAAATCAACGGAACCCCACCAGATGATTCGTAGCTAATTGCAATGGGGTTTGCTTCGATCTATCAACAAACCAATCAAAACCGCGATTGCGGATGAACCCTAGAACTGGAAAAAAAAAAAAAAAACCAACAAGAGAGGAGATCCGACCGACCGATCGATCGATTTATTGACTGATCGTGGTCCTGATTCCTCTCGGGTTGGATTGAGCGGAATGGGGAAGCGGGGAGCGAATTGGGTTATGGGTAAAGGGGGAGAAATGGCGGGAATGGGGAGGAAATCAGAGGAAGAGATGGATTTGCGGAGGAGGAAACGGAGGAGAAGACATTGGGATATTCTGAATCTCTGAAATTGATAATTGATAAATTGATTGATGAATGTATCCTTCTCTGAAAGGGTAAGCAAGCAGCGGAGGATTGACCTGTCAGAATGATTGGGAAAGAAAGAGAGTTGCAGAGTTGCAGTCGGTGGCTACTTGGCTGGCTACAGATAAGACAGCTACAAGAATTTGGGGTTCCTTTTTGGAAGGAGAGATTTTTAATCATTTTTATAATAATAATTTTTCCCCTATTTTGTATTAACAATTTTGATCAATCTGATAATTAATTTTATTTGCTAAAAACTTAGATTATTTGTTGTTAACTTCCGATAGAAAAATATGTCACATCAGATCATGTTAGAATGAGATATTGTCGAGAATTCAAAAATTAATAACTGATTAAAAAATGATAATAAATTGAGTGTACAAAGTATGTTGTATTTGATCAGTATATGAAATTGAGTGTACAAGCCCATGACCAGATCTCATTACGACACATACACCGAAGATCAAATCAAGTGACTGACTGTGTTGCAAAATCTGCTCGACCTGACTTACTCTCTTACAGTCGGATTTCTTCTTTAAACAACCCTATGTAATTGTAATTGAGGTTAACTTTACTTGTCAAAAAAAATATGAAATGGGTATTTAGTAATTTTTGTCAAAAAAAAAATGAAGTTTCAGCACCATAAATTGTTCCTTCGAGAGTTGCAAAGGTGAGTGTGAGTCATGTTTCCACCAATCTTAATCTCAAAAAGTTACATTAACCCATTGAGAAAATAGCATTGTGCCCACTCTACTCTGACAACTTAACAAATAGCACCCTACACTATAAATCGCTCTTTTTACTCCTCCTACTTTAACCACGTTGTTGTTTGGATCCTTATGTTCTAACTTTCATCTTCGTTACGTTAATTAATGCGCATTCAGTACACTATGTTATCTCCAATAGGCATGTATTAGCTTACTAAGCGTTTTTTTAATTGAGAATATAAGTATATATAATTAGATAGGATGAAACCGATGAATAAAATGTGTGGTTTTAAAATCCTTCGTATTTCACCATACTCTTTGTGATACCTCCCAAATTTACCTCTCTAACCAACTCTTCATCTCCTACCTCCGATATATCTCTTTGTCGGTGTGTGGATGTGTCCAAATTTAATGTTAAGAAGACGAAAGTTGAAATGAAAGGATCAAAATGGCAAAGTAGTCAAAGTAGAAGGGGGAAATGATCAATTTAATATCGGACTATTTGTTAAGTTGGCAAAGTATAGGCGGCAAAGTGCTATTTTCCCTAACCTATTCACTAATCCATTACCACTAAACGCCAAAATCTTTATTCAACAAATAATACTCTAATAAAAGAATAAAACACACATATTCAGATAATCCATTAAATTAAAATCTTTAATAAGTTTTAACTTTTGATAAATAAATAAACAATTAATTTAGTAATTAGTAATTAATTACTCTCAATTTGACCACATGCAGGGCCAGCCATTGTTGAAATTTCCTTGACTCTATCCCACGTGGCAGCCATTTTCAACCCAGAAAACTCCATTAATCCTCGCAGCCATCACTTTTCTAACAGATCCACAGCTTCAGAACTTAACCCACCAACCATGGCGATTTCTTCCTTCCTCCTCTTCTTCTTCCTCTTCCTCCTCGCCGCTGACTCAACTTCCGCCGCCACGCCGCCACCAATCTCCCCTCCACCACTCTGCCCCTTCAACCTAACCTACGTCCGCACTATCCCATGGGACACCTCCCTCTGCGAGAACCCCACCGCGAGCCGCCGCAGCCACTGCTGCCAAACCTTGCTCAGCCTCTTCGGCATCGGAATCGCTCAGCACCTCCGCTCCACCTCCTTCTTCCAGCTCCCTTCCTCTCAGATCTCCACCTCCTGCCTCTCTGACTTCCAGGCTCAACTCCGATCCATCTCAATCGACGATTCTTTAGTCCCGCTCTGCTTCAACGACTCCACAGAGTTCGTCTCCAAGCCTTCCAGCTGCGTCGGGATAATCACCACCTCCGATTGGATCGACCGCGTCGGCCGGCTTACTCCGCTCGACGCCGCCTGCCGCGGTGACGTCTCCGGTCTCACTCGCTGCAGCTCCTGTTTGGATGCCGGACTTAAGGTGAACTCTCAGCTCACGAATCTCATGCCGAATTCCACCGCTAAATGCTTTTACTTCACTTGTTTATACGCTGTTGCTATGGTGAACGAGCTTGGGCCGTTAGATGCTAAAACTGCTGGATGTATTCTCGCCTTGCCGTTGAAGAACGCTAGAAACCCTAGCAGTGGCAAAAACAAGAGCAGCAAAAAATTAGGGATGATTTTAGGGATTGTGTTTGGGGCAATTGGAGGTATCATCCTTGCCGGACTGATTGTGATTCTGTATAAGAAGAGGAAAGTTAGGAAAACCGTTGAGGCGACTCATGAGCAGTATGTAAGCAGCTTCAAATCAGCTGTAATGCCCAACTCCGGCGCAAGATGGTTCCAAGGTTCCGAGCTCGAGAAGGCTACTAATGGATTCCATCAGAAGAACTTCTTAGGGAAAGGAGCTTACGGTGTAGTCTACAAAGGCGTCCTCCCGGATGGCAGCTATGTCGCGGTCAAGGAGCTACATGATCTCGATTCGTTGCGTGACGAGGAGTTCTTCAACGAGGTCGAGATCATTAGCAAGATTCGGCACAGGAATCTGCTATCCTTGCGAGGATGTTGCGCTACGAGCGATGTCGCGAGAGGGAAGAGGAGGTTTCTGGTGTACGATTACATGTCGAATGGCAGTCTTGGTGATCACTTGGCTAATGATCACACTAGGAACCAGCTGACATGGCCTCATAGGAAGAACATTGTCCTCGATGTCGCAAAAGGGCTCGCGTATCTCCACCACGGGATCAAACCCGCGATCTACCATCGCGACATCAAGGCTAACAACATATTGCTCGACAATGAGATGAAGGCTAAGGTGGCTGATTTCGGGCTGGCGAAGCAGAGCACTGAAGGGCAGTCACATCTTACCACCAGAGTTGCAGGGACACACGGATATTTGGCGCCCGAGTATGCGCTTTATGGGCAGCTCACAGAGAAGAGCGATGTGTACAGCTTCGGCATTGTGGTGCTCGAGGTGATGAGCGGGAGGAAGGTGATTGATACGACGAGTTCCTCGTCATATCTTCTTATCACGGATTGGGCATGGATGCTGGTGAAGTCAGGCAAGATGGAGGACATCTTCGACGAAACGATCAGGGATCAGGGTCCGGTAGGAGTGATGGAAAGGTTTGTACTTGTGGGGATGCTTTGTGCTCATGTGTTGGTGGCGTTTAGACCCACCATTGCTGATGCTTTGAAGATGCTTGAAGGTGACATTGATATCCCTAAGTTGCCTGATAGGCCGATGCCGTTGAGCCACGAGTCGTTTAGGCATGTCACGAAGGTTTCAAATAACGGGTCGTCTGTGAGCGAGAGGTCGATTACGAATAGCTCGAGTGCGAGCTCCATGGCTTGATCATGATTTCTCTCTGGTTATGGATTTTTGATTGATTGTTCATGTGTGTTTTGTGTTGTAGCTATAGCTTTGTGGATATCTTTGTGTATGTTTGTAACTTATTGATCTCTCCAATTTTTCTATTGAAGAACATGATGATTGAAAAACTATATTGGACGGGCTGGTTCGACCGGTCAGACTTCGAATCGGGCTGGTTCGACCGTCAGACTTCGAATCAGGATGGTTTGACCGGTTTCCTAAACCGTCTATGGAGGTTCATGCACAGGAAGCTGATAGGAAGACCCATAAGTAGAGCTGGCAAAATGCTGGCCCGACCCGATAAACCGCCCAGCCCAGCCCGACCTGTGACCCGACTGACCAAAAAGTCAACAACCCGTAACCCGCCCAACCCGCGACCCGATGAACCTGTGACCCGCTGAACCCGCGACCCGATGAACCCGCGACCCGATTAACCGCAACCCGACGAACCCGAGACCCGATGAACCTGTGACCCGCCCGACCAACCCGATACAATATTTTATTTTGCATTCCATATTCCATAACATAGTTGCATTCCATGATTTTGGTACTGTATTGTCTTATTTCTTTGGAAAAGATTAGAATCCTTGCACAGAAAGCCCGACTTAAATAGTTAAATACTAATGCCTATTGCATGTCTTGATAGGCTTAACACTGCTTTACATCTACTCGCGAACTATCAAATGAAAACTAGAATAGCTAAATAATTTAAAAGTCCTGAAATTTAATTACCACACAATCATAACATATCAGACTTGTTGGTGTGTACAGAAAAACGTCAAACATAAGCACACACCAAAATATGTAAATGCAAGGTTGTTCACGTCTTGTTTCATATAGTAGCGGATTCTTGAAGAATATAAAAGTTGTTCACATCAAAATATAGTTCTAGTTTCATGTAAGGCTCACTTCTTCTCCTTTGTCTTCTGCATTTTCTTCATCTTCTTCTGTAACAATAAACAAATGATAAGAAAGGTTATTACAATTCACAAGCACATGTACATACTAGCTACTAAGAAGATTACCAACGACATTCAAAACTTCAAATGAACTCATACATATTTTATATCCATACAACCAATTGCGAGTGTCATTAATGCTTCAAGTGTCAAAAGGATACAAGTTCTCCATTGCTAAGTACTTACTCCAAGCTGAAAGATGACTTGTACAACTGAAGTAATTGGAATAGCTATATACTCCGCATTCTAGATAGTCGAGGATATCGAAACTCAATTCCTTCCACCATTCATAACATCAAGAACAATGGTTGAGACCACTCCATTAACAAGTCATTTCGAGGTACGAGGATTCGAGATACTTTTCTAATTTCAGTCTTTCAGAAGGCTAGCATCATCCCCACAAGAGTCAAAACCTAAATTTAAAAATCAATAAAAATCATTACAAAATAGATGAATTCATAACAAATGCTAAAACCAAAGTACTTACACCTGTTGGATCTTCAGAAGTGATCAAACATGTGCTTGTTGTAGCAAGTAACTGTGAAGTGTCTAGTTTTTTATACTCATCGAAAAGAAGATAACAAATTCATACCTTAAAAGTTAAATTATGTTCAATTTCATTTTATTTATTAGACCATCTCCAATAAGAAGTGCCAAATTGCTATCTCAAATTGTCAAAGTGCAATTTATAAGACTTCGAAAAGGTGTTTTGCTCCAATAGTGACAGCCTTATATATAAGACTGCACTTTAAATTTCTCATTAGTATTTATATATTGTTGATTTTGTTATTTTTTTCTCATAATTTGTTCATTATTTATATGTAGATATTATTCATTAATTACAACGAGCATTTCGATGTATTTTTTTTAAATTTTGACGTATTTTTTCCATGTTAACTATGACGTCATCAATGACAACAAATCAATTATTTGGTCAAGTGGTCATAGATTCTTCACATGTTTGAAAGAATGAGTTTTCACGCCCCGGTTGGCCGTTGCCGACGATCTCATCCTCAGACACAAGTTTTGGCTAAGACTTCAAGCTCTAGTCTAATTTGGCCCTCGACTTGTCATTGTTTAAGAATTTGATGAGAGATTTTTAGAAGTAGAAGAAGTAGTATTTGAAACACGTGAGAGGTACAAATTGTGTATGAATGAAATATAGTATATATAAACAATTGAATTAAATGAATAAAAAAATTACAACTAGCTATTAGTGTGTTGGGATTAAAATAAATCATTTGCTTTTCCATTTCATTTCTAGGTGCAACATTTAATTTTCTTAATTTTTAATATGACAAGTGTGGCCAATGGGCGGAAGCCACCTCAACCTCCACTAATTGGTGAGTGGATTTGGGTGGGTCCAGATCATTCAAGAAAAAATAGCACTTTGGCACTTTGTCCATATAAATTTGGCACCCAAGTCATTCAATTTTAGCAATTTGGCAATTTGGCATTTGTTATTGGAGTATATTTTTAAGCTAAATTTGGCAATTTGGCAATTTAACCCTCCTTATTGGAGATGGTCTTATAAGTATATATAATTTATACAAATAAATTATTATTTTTAGTATACAAGCGGCTATAAGAGAAAAAATTTATTAAAATTTATATGAATTATTTATCACATAAAAAAATTTATATAAAATTTTGCAAATTGTAGATGAGACTTGTAACCCGATGGGCAACCCGACCCAACCCGAAACCCGCAACTCGACAAACCCGTGACCCGGTCAACTCGTAACCACCGGCTAACCCGACTCGATGAACCCGCGACCCGACTAACCCGCGACTCGATGAACCCGCGACCCGATGAACCGTGACCCAATGAACCCGCGACCGATGAACCCGACCGACAACCCGACCCGTTTGCCATCTCTACCATAAGCATGACCCACTTTCCACGCCGCCGGAATATCCGCCACGTGGAAGAAGCTCTCCAATCTCATCACCGGCTTGAACTCCAGCCGCAAGTATATCATCCTCTTAGCCTCCGCCGCCGGCGCGTCGCGAATCTCGAAAACTGCGCCCTCCCCACGCGCCATCGTCCTCCAATCGCCTGACGCCCAGTCAAACACGTTGACTTCTCTCAAGTGGTAAGCTCCGGCCTGGTACATCACTACCACGGCCAAGTAGTCCGGAAACTTGCTCTGCTCCGCCACCTTCACGGTCAGATTATGCGGCCCGTATCGGCACTCGATTCTCCTGTAGTCAACGTCGATGACTCCGATCTTGGTTACTCCGACGTCATATTTTTCACCGCCAGTCTTTCGAACGCCGGCGAGTTGAGGACGAATTTCGGCTCTTTCTCGCTTCCTTGTCCGATGTTGTCGGCTTGATCGGTGACCACTATGTTCACTCCTTCGTCGTTGCATACGCCGGCGACGCTGCATTTGACGTGGAAGCACGAGCCGCACGCCGAGCCGTCGAGCCAAAGTGGGGCGGAGACGGCGGCGGAGTGGTCGGAGTTGTAGTACGTTTTCGTCTTACCGTAGCCGCAGACTCCGGCGGGCGTGGCGCTCTCGCCGGTGTAGTATGATGCCTTCGCCGGAAACCCTTTGAACTCGGCGGCGGCGGCTGCGACGACGAGTAGGGAAGCGCATACTAGTAGAGAAGTGAGCTCTGCTTTCGCCATTTTATTGGTTGCTCTGTTTTTTCTGATGCTCTGTTTCTGTTTTGTAATGGCGATGGATTAGTGAAGCTTTTTAGATGAGATTGGAATGAATTATGAATTTGTCCGATTGTGTTGTTCCGATGTGATCCTATCCGTTCAAGGTGTGGATTGTGTTTGATAGATTCTTATCCAACAAATCGTCGAAAACTTTGATATATTGCATTTTGGCCCCTAATCATATATTTAATAGACGGTTTGATTGGTTCAATTGTGTTTTGATAATCATGTCGGTTTGGCATAAATGCAGTACAATAACGATTTCACAATGGTTCAACGTGATTTCGTCGTGGTTTAACCAATTAATCGTATATTGTTCGTCCTCGTGATCATAAACTAGTGATAGAAAGAAAGTGTTGTCTATGTTTGACAAGGTCTTGTGTTTAAGTTTAGTTGCTCGTGTTGGATGGTAAATGGAAATTCACTAGGAAAGAGGGTGTAGGATACTATTCCCAGTCAACAAGGTTAGGAAGTCGTGATAAGCATTTCTATGTGGGGCCAACGACATGGATGAAATGTATCCCCATCCGTGGTAGGAAGAAAGCCAATTGCGATGAATTAGTTCGTACAAAAAAATAGTCATTAATTCTATAAAAAAAAAGGAGACATTAATCTTCAGCATTATCACAAGTGAAGACCTAATTAGATTTTCCACTTTCCCAATAGTGTATCTTTTCCTATGTTAGTAGAATTTAGAAAATTGACGAGGGTGACACCGGTGGATTTAAATTATAAGGGTTTCGAGTAGGATCGAAAAACATGAAGGTATGAGTACCCACTTCGTTTGAATATATAAGCACATATATTATCACCTAAAATTTCATAAAATCACTAAAATTCACATGATCACATCTAATATTGTGACAACATTTTTGTTGTTGTCGTCACCATAACAATATTAGGTACTAATTTTTTAAATTTTGGGTACCTACCAAACACCGTTTTTAAACTTTCAACGTATTAGTTTACGTGTCATCTTAGCATTAACTCATTAACTTTATGCGGTCGTTCGTTAGGGAGAATTTGGGTAGGAGAATTGGGGTGAATTGTGGCCTGTTGGAGAATTCGTCGAAATAGCCCGTTCGGCAAGGTGAATTGAGGAGGGATTTGGGGAGATTTCAGATTCTCCATCGTGGGACCCACGGAGAATTGGGGTGTATTTCAATTCTCTAATGGAGGGGAGAGAATTGGGGATAATTGGTTATTTTTAGTGTTTTACAATTCATTTTTTATTTTTATTTTATTTTATTAATATCAATTATCCACCCCACAATCTCTCACATTCTCTCCTCCAAACGGTCTACTTTCAAAATAGACAATTCTCTCCAATTCTCTATCTAATTGAATTCTCTAGCTAATTCAATTCTCCCTCTCTCAATTCCACCTGACGAACGACCCCTATAAATTTAACAAACAGAAAAAAACTAGCCTAAATTTGGGATTTTAAATTTCCTATGCATTCTAATTATAATAATAATTTGTGCTTTTCAAGATTACTAACCCAAAAAATATGGAAACTTGAATCAAATTCAATTTGATAAATTCCAGTCACATTAGCCTCGTAATTAACCTAAGTAATCATTTAATCAGGATTTCATAGTGAAGTGACCATTTTGTAATTTTGACTGACGTCGATTGCTATCCCAGTAGACGATTCAGTTCATCAAATTCCCTATTTAAACATAATCGGAAACCCTAATTCTCCTCACATTCTCGAACCCCCCTTATCAGCAGAGCAACAATGGCTCCCGGTCGCATGATCTCCTACCCTCCCTATTCATCTTCGTCCAGCGAGGAAAGCACCAGCGACGAGGAAAGCGAATCTTCTGAAGACGTACCACTACTTTCTCAGCATAGGAGGCCAGTTTCTCAGAAGCTGGATTTTCATACGGAGTCGGAGGACTCGAAATCGGAGTCCGAGGGCGATTCCGACTCCGACTCTGACACCGAGAACGCCGCCATGGTTCAGGATGTGAAGCCGATGGAGGATTCTCCGGCGAAGTCCAAAGCTGGACCGGCTACTTTAGGCGACGAAACTGAGGAGGCGAATGGCGTGAAGCGGCGAAAGGAGGGAGGATCGTTGGAGAACTCTGATGACTTGTCGAAGAAGGTTGCCGGAAGATCCAACCAGGCCACTGAACCGTCGAATGAGAAGGCGAAGAGCAGCAAAGAGGATTCTCATACGGAGTCGGAGGAGTTGGCATCGGAATCGGATTCTGAGGACGATTCCGACTCTGACTCCGAGGACGCCGCCCTTGTTCAGAATGTGAAGCCGATGGAGGTTTCTCCGGCGAAGAGCAGCAAAGAGGATTTGCAAACAGAGTCGGAGGAGTTGGTATATGGATCAGAGTCCGAGGAGGATTCCGACTCCGCCTCTGACTCCGAGGATGCCGCGATAGTTCAGAATGTGGAGCCAATGGAGGATTCTCCCGCGAAGTCCAAAGCTGGGGCATCTACTCCCCGGTTGAGGAAGAGAAGCGGTGAAACTGAGGAGTTGAATGGTGTGAAGAGGCAAAAGGAGGGAGGATCGGTGGAGAACTCTGATGACTTTTTGAAGAGGGTTAGAGAAAGATCCAGCCAAGCCACTGAACCCCCTAATGGGAAGGGCAAGAGCAGCAATGGTGATAGCAGCTCTAATGACTTTTTGATGAAGCTTAGAGAAAGATCCAGCCAAGTCACTGAACCCCCTAATGGGAAGGGGAAGGGGAAGAGCAGCAATGGTGATAGCAGCTCTAATGACTTTTTGAAGAAGCTTAGAGAAAGATCAAGCCAAGCCACTGAACCCCCTAATGGGAAGGGGAAGAGCAGCAATGGTGATAGCAGCAAGTTAGCAGAGTTGGGAGTTGGGAATGGAGGAGGAGATGTCGTGGAAATTGAAAAGCAAGAGAAGGGGAATAGCTGGTTTAACTTGGATTGGGCACTTGGAAGGAAGAGCATTGCGCAACTCGCAGCTGCAAAGGGGCTTGATCACTTGAAGGGACCCAAGCGGGTCGAATTGGAGAGGAGGTGGAGGGAGCTGCAAATTGCTAGTATGAAGCTTATCGTGGAGCGAAGTGAGTTGTTGCAAGAGACTATGTTATCGTTGAATGATAGTGGCACTAAGAGCTTTCTGGCAAGGCATGTTGCTGCACTTAGGTTTTGGTATATAAAATGTCGTAATTCGGATTAGATATGGAACTTCAACCACCACGAGGCAATGTCTGATGTTTCAGCTACTCTTTTGTTGGATTGCTAGTTTGGTGGTATTATCGCTCTGCCCTGTAGTTTCATATTTTGCAAGTTTTAGAAGCTAACTACTGTAGTGAACGTTTAGTATGTATGCCCCTGTGATCAACTACTACTTTTCTAGACTTGAATATGAGCATCTGTGTTGATGTTTGAGCCTAATCTTTTGTTGGATTGTGGTTTCTGGTTTGATCTTCTTCTCAGTAAAGATGTGTTGGTAGCTCGGTTATCGTTCTTCCTGTTGTTCCATAGTTTGCAAGTTTTATAGACTTACTGCTGCAGTGAATGTTTACACATGTCTCTGTGATCAACAAGTCCCTTCTAGACTTGAATGTGAACATCTGCAGGTTGATGCTGTTATCATTCAGCAGCTTGAACCGGTTATCTGAATCTTCACTGTCGTTGTTGGAGCCTTCATTCTAGGTTTGGTTGCCTACTCTTGAAGCTGGTTTTGAAGATCAATGCTATTTGTATTTGTATGCGTATGCATTGGACAATCCACACTGCTGCAAGTATTGGTCGAAGATTCTTTCGTGATCCTGGGATCGGATTCATGTCATTATGCGTATGTGCATACATATGGCTCTCTTTTCTGCACTTGTTGTACATAATTGTGTTCATGATTTCCTTGTCATTAGGCCCCATGTAATAATATACATCATATCGTCGTTGTTCGTGACTAACTGGCTGCAGCGGGGGACATATTGACCGATGAAACGAACGTGTGACTAACGGGCTGCAGTGTTCTAAAGTCTGGGATCTTGACAATTTATTGTGAACTTGTAATGTTAGGTTGAAACCCTTTTGGTTAAAGTTAGTTAGTACAGCTAGGTTAGCACTATGGTAATTATAATATTTAGGGGTTAAAATATTGTGTTAGTGGCAGGAGCATCCTACTTTCCAGGTAACTAGAGGGACAATGGAGGATTATATTAATCCGCACTGAGTTGTACTTTACTGACTAAAGAACAACATCCAGCTCTAAACATCAGTAAGCAAGAGGCCTTCTCAGCAAAACCCAGAAATGGTTAAGGTTAGCTTCTTCTCATCCACCTTCCTTCTGCTCCTTTTCTGTACAAGCTTCATTTTGATTCGCACAGTTTTGTCCACGTTACCATGTCCTGTGAATTTCACCTACTTGGAGAACTACAGGACCCAGCTATTACCATGCCAGCAGGACCCGTATTCTGTGCGTTGCTGCTCGTATCTTATGCCTGTCCTGGTGATCGGATTCTCTCAGTACCTGAGAGAATCATCGATGTTCTTGTTGCCCAACGCAAGCTACACGCCCTCCTGTGTATCCACTCTTAAACAGAAGCTTAATGCTTCCTCTGCTGATGCTGTCTCCTTATGCTTCAAGGAGATGTCTGTGTTTGTTGCCAATAATAACTCCGGGTGCCATGGGATTGTCTCCTTACAAGACTGGAACAAAAAGGTCGGTCCTACCCCGTCTCTTGACACTTCTTGTAATGGAGATTTGAGTTACCCAGCTTGTCGCAAGTGCCTTGATGATGTAACTAGAGTGGCGGATCCTCTGATGTCTGGTTCGAGTAAAGTTGGAGACATCAACAGCTGCTCCATCTTGACTGTCATGTATGCTGCTGGAATTGTCAATCAGTATGGCCCCATGGATAGTAGAACCAACTTTTGCCTGATGTTGACCTTAGGGGACGATGAACAAGATCAGCAGTCGTCGAAAGGGTTGAGCAAAGGGAGAGTGTTGAAGCTGGTGTTTGGGATAGTTGGAGGTTTGATTCTTCTGGCCATTGGAGTTTTTGTTCTTCTTTACAGGAAGCGTTACAGACGTGAAAAGGGCGTGGATCGAGAACCTACGAGCAGTTCCAATCAGAGTGATGTACGTTTTGCTAAAATGGGTTTGCAGTGGTTTCGTCTCCAAGAGCTGGAGCGAGCCACGGATGGGTTTTCTAGCAAGAACATGGTCGGTAAGGGAACATTCGGGGTTGTGTACAGGGGAACACTTGAGGTGGAGGGTGGTTCTTCTCTGGTTGCTGTGAAGGAGCTTCTCGAAGTTGAATCCTTTGGGAATGAGAAGGAGTTTGCGAACGAAGTTGAGATCGTGAGCAAGATCAAACACAAGAATCTTCTTCCTCTTAGAGGCTGCTGTGTTGACATGAAAGGGAAGAGGAGGTTTCTCATCTACGATTTCATGGCTAATGGCAGCGTTGCAGACCACTTATCGAACATGTCACTGAGAGTTCGGTTTTCTTGGGAGCAAAGGAAGAACGTGATTCTTGACGTCGCTAAGGGGCTTGTGTACTTGCATTGCGGTGTTAAACCCGCAATCTATCACCGGGACATCAAGGCAAGCAACATACTCCTGGATATGGACTTGAGAGCTAAAGTTGCAGACTTTGGTTTGGCAAGGCAAGGCAAGGACGATGGCGTCTCCCACATTACCACGAGAGTGGCAGGGACGCATGGCTTCCTGGCACCGGAGTACGCCATGTACGGCCACTTAACCCACAAGAGCGACGTCTACAGCTTCGGAGTCCTGATTCTCGAAATCGTCACTGCAAAGGCAGTCATAGACACCTCCTCGAGCTGTTCGTCAGCAGTTCTCATAACAGACTGGGCATGGAATCTGGTGAAGTCCGGTAACAGTGGAGGATATCTTCGACGAGACCATGAAGGACGATGAGCAGCATCATGGAGATACGATGAGAAGGTTCGTCATGGTGGGAATTCTCTGTGCACACATAGTTGCCGCTCGTAGGCCTACCATTACCGAAGCTCTTAGAATGCTTGAAGGCGACGTCGAAGTCCCTGACATACCTGACCGCCCACTGGCAATGTCTCGCGAGTCGTTGGCTTTAGAGGTGGTCCATCTGCTGGAGGATTGAGTAGCTGGTTGATCCCAAACAAGTAAGATTTGCTATTGGAAGCTTGTAGTCCTCCTTTGGCTTTAAAGTGGTTCTAGTTTTGATTGTTCTTACTGTGTTTCATCTTGCTTTTGATTCTGTGATGAATTCTGTTACTTTCTGGTTGATATGTGTTCTTCCTATGATTTGTAAGAACTTACTGATTTACCTAACTGTTCTTGGTAGAAATATGACTAATATTTAAGTTCACAAGTGGTTATTTATTTATTTATTCATTGATATCAACATCTACTGTTGATAGTGGCTCAAGCAACAGTCACCAGCACATGGAAAATGGACACAAATTCTGGCACTTAGTAATGATTATTCATATATTATTCTGAGCTGAGCAGTATATTTCTGACTGAGCTATTAGTATACTTAATATTCTTTTTGTCCGCGTTAGTTGACCACTCAATTCCAATCTTAAGAACAGAATCAAAAGCTTCAAGACCCCATTATTCTCAGCTGTTTGAATTTCCAAGATCCACAGTTCTTCTTCAGCAGCAGCTCAGCAATGGTTAAGGTCAGCCTTTTATCAACCATTCTTTGTCTGTTCCTTCTCTGCAGCTTTACTGCAGTTTCTTCCACCCCCACATTATCTTGTCCTATGAATTTCTCCTACATAGATCACTTCAAGACCCAGCTATTACCATGCCAGCAAGACCCGTTTTCTCTGCGTTGCTGCTGGTTTCTTCGACCTGTTGTCAGGATAGGATTTGCTCAGTACCTGAAAGAATCGTCGATGTTCTTCTTGGCGAATGATAGCTACATACCTTCCTGCTTATCCACTCTGAAGCATGAGCTCAATGCTTCTGCTGCAGTTGACCCATCTGCTGTTTCCTTATGTTTGAAGGACCTGTCGATTTTCGTTGCTGGTGATAGTTCCGGGTGCAAAGGAATCGTCACTTTACAGGATTGGAATAGGGAAGCTGGTCAAACACCATCACTGGACACTTCCTGTAAGGGTGATTTGGACAACCCAGAAACGTGTGCCGGCTGCACTATTGAAGGGAGTCGAATGGCAACTATTCTGACGTCTGATTCGAGCCAAGATGGAGACGGTACCAGCAGCTGCTCCGTCTTGGCTACGATGTACTCTGCGGGAATTGCCAACGAGTATGGCCCCTTGGATAACAGGACTGCTTTTTGCTTGATGTCTGCTCTAAGGGATGGCCTGGAACCTGACGAAAAGCCACCGAAAGGTTCGAGCAAACAAAGATTGCTGGAGTTGGTGTTTGGGATAACTGGAGGTATGCTTCTTCTAGTAGTGATTGGTGTTCTTGTTCTTCTGTACAGGAAGAAGTTGCATTGCTGTCAGGAAAAGTTCTTGGATCCCGAACCCGCTAACAGTTTGAATCCAAGCGATATGATGTTGGCCAAGATGGGTTTGCAGTGGTTTCGTCTCCAGGAGCTGGAGCGAGCCACTGATGGATTTTCGAGCAAGAACTTGCTCGGGAAGGGGACATTTGGGGTTGTTTACAGGGGTAAGCTTGACGATGATGGCTCTTTGGTTGCTGTGAAAGAGCTTCTCGAAGTTGAATCTTTCGGAAATGACAAGGAATTTGTGAACGAAGTTGAGATTGTTAGCAAGATCAAACACAAGAACCTCCTACCCTTGAGAGGCTGTTGTGTCGACGTGAAAGGGAAGAGGAGGTTTCTCGTCTACGACTTCATGGCTAATGGCAGTGTTGCAGACCACTTATCAAACATGTCACGAAGAGCTCGGCTTTCTTGGGAGAAAAGGAAGAACATCATTCTCGACGTGGCTAAGGGACTAGTTTACTTGCATTGCGGTGTTAAACCCGTGATTTACCACCGCGACATCAAGTCCAGCAACATACTTCTGGATTCAGATTTGAGAGCTAAAGTTGCAGACTTTGGCTTGGCAAAACAAGGAAGGGAAGACGGGCACTCTCACATCACCACAAGGGTGGCCGGGACACATGGGTTTTTAGCACCCGAGTATGCAATGTACGGCCACTTATCAAACAAGAGCGACGTGTACAGCTTTGGAGTTCTAGTTCTCGAGATCATGACCGCGAGAAAAGTGATCGACACTTCTTTGAGTGATTCATCAGCAGTCTTGATAACAGACTGGGTGTGGGATTTGGTGAAGGCGGGGAGAGTGGAGGAGGCTTTCGACAAGGGGATGAAGGACGACGAGTATCAGGACTATAGTGATGGAGAGATGATGATAAGGTTTGTTATGGTGGGGATACTCTGTGCACATGTTGTTGCTGCTCATAGGCCTACCATTACTGAAGCTCTCAAGATGCTTGAAGGTAACACCGAAGTTCCGAAAACACCTGACCGGCCATTGCTAATGTCTCGGTAGGAATTCGGTTTAGTTCATTGTTAGGAAGATTTGCAGGTGGTTTGATGCTTGTGAATCTGCAAGTTGGTTTTGTAAATTTGGACAGATGAGTTTTTGATGAATCATAATGAGAATCAAGTTGCAGGAGATGCATTGTATATGGTGCTGATATTCATTTGGTGACTGAGAATTGTGTTTTCTTATTGCTAGTTGTCACTTTGATCTAGTAATCATAGATTAAGGGTTCATCATTATTAGGTGTCACTAAATGACACTGATTAGACTAGTGCTTATTAACTTAATTGCCCCAAAAAATACTATTAGGGTTGTTTTCCGCGTGAAAATATAAATTCAACGGAGTTTGATTGCGGAGAGAAATGACAATTCCACTAAAATTAAAATTTTCATATTTTCTTGTCTAATGATGATCTTGAATTGGGAGGAGGAGCAATTCCCTTCAATACTATTCGATTCGAAAAGGATTTTCGATTTTTGCTGAAGCTGGATTTGGGTGGAAAAATATTAGACGGACAATTAAAGATTGCAAACGACGAATTCATAAATGTGGTGTAATTGTTTAATTCTCCTCCCAAATCCAGACGGCAAACCGAGTCCTAAGAATATTGTTAAAGATGGTTGAAATCCAATACATTTTTAAGATGGTAAAATCAATCCTTTCAAAAAAAAATAAAAAAAATAGTAAAAAAGTAAGAAGATTAAAGGTGGTTGAATCCAATATGAATATAATCACAAGTAGGGCTCTTGACGAACCAAACCGCTCACTAGCAGTTCAGTGATCGGTTCGAGAAAGACTTGATCAGAACACAGTTCAACCTTTAACGAGCCGGCTCGATTACATACGAGATGAGCTCGAGCTCATACCAGCTCGGCTAGTTAGCTCGATTGACGAAGCTCGCAAGATGGCTCGTTAAAAGGATCGTAGAGCAGCTCGATTCCACAACTCGTGAGATGGCTAGTTTATGAAGCTCGTTGAGGCTTGCTAACGAGCCGAGCCCGAGCTCGAGCTCGATTATGATAGCTCGAGCAAGACAAAGCTCTGCTCGGTTCGGTTCGTCATCAGATCACAAGAAGCCGAATTGTAGTTTTATCAACCAAACCAATCATTAGGTACGTTGAGAAAATTGGGTCAAATTTAAACCTATCAATATCCGGAAACCCTTTCAATATGGAAGGCCCATCTTTCTTATTGGACTGGGTCGGGTCGGGTGGTTTGGAAAACCAGTTCTAAAACGACGCCGTTTTGTTGATTTTTGTCTGCTTGAATATCCCACACAAACTTCCTACGCCGCCGCTGCCAAACGACGGCGTATCCTTACCCCTGCGTTCTACTTACGAAACGTAGCCCCAATCTTCTTTCTTCTTCTTCTAAACCAATTAGCCATCACTGTCACTCCTAAACCCTAGAATTCCCTCGATTTCCATCTCAAAACTCCCGAACAGCTTTACCATGTCATCATCATCGGAGCCTCAGAATCCGACGCCGGAGCAAGGCGGCGAGGGCGAGGACGCCAAGGCAGTGAGCAAGAAGGCGGCAAAGAAGGAGGCCGCAAAGCAAGAAAAGCTGAGGAAGAAGGCGGAGGCAGCCGCCTTGGCGAAGGCCGCGTCCTCTCTTACCGTCGACGATGCCGCGGATCCGCTAGCCGGAAACTACGGAGATGTGCCGCTCAGGGATTTGCAGTCCCAGGAGGAAGTCGATCCCAGCTCGCGGCGGACAAAAGTATGGGAGCTGAATGCCGATTTGAATGAAAAGCAGGTTTCGATCAGGGGATTTGCGCATACTGTTCGTCCTGTGGGAAAGAATATGGCGTTTGTGGTTGTGAGACAGGGAGTTTCTACCGTCCAGTGCGTTGTTACTGTTCAGCCTGACGTTGTCAGCCGGCAGATGGTGAAGTTTGTCGCCGGCTTGAGCAGTGAGTCGACTGTCAACGTTCAGGGAGTGGTCTCTGTGCCTAGTGTGGCCATTACAGGAGCTACACAGCAGGTCTTCTCGAGTTCCTTGGGTCTATACTATTGCATTTGAATGATGTTAGTGAATTGAACGTTATGAAGGCTGTTTGGCTATGAAGTTGTGTAAATGTCTTTGGTTATACTTGTTTTCAGGTAGAAATCCAAGTAAGGAAGTTCTTCTGCGTTAACAGAGCTCTTCCAACTCTACCATTCAACATTATCGATGCTTCTTGGAGTGAGAAGGAGATTGAAGCAGCTTTAGAGGTGCAAACTATGTCTCATCTATGTACCCTTGTAGATTTTAATTTAAAGGATGTTAATTCTGCTTACGATGCATACTAACACAGTTGCTGATGATGGCTTTGGTTACAGAGTGGGGATAAACTCGTTCGTGTTAACCAAGACACACGTCTTAACAACCGGGTTTTGGATCTACGCACCCCAGCAAACCAAGCTATCTTTCGAATCGAAAGTAAAATTGTATCTGTAAGATCCGTTCTTTCAATAATTTCTTGCTTTTTCAGTAGTAATTTAATTGAGTATTCTAGATCGTACGTCAGGGTACTAGGAAGCTTCCATTTCTCTCTGCCCTAATTCACTTGTTAGGATAAAGTCATTTGCTTGAAGGGCATTATTAGATGCTACTGACTTCATCCATGATGTTATTAGATGCTACTGACTTCATCCATGAGTAGATCCCATGCTTAAGTAGGCAATCCACAAAACCTACTTCCTTTCCTTCGTTGACTTACTTTACTTCCCGAAACGCATTGAAACTACTGAGTTGGTCTTCATGGACTTGTTTGGTATTTCTATGGAACCTTGCAGATTCTGTGCTTTGTTATTCAGAATTCTCAAATGGTAGTTTCGTAGAATGTTCGAGGTCTTCATGGACTTGTTGGGCATCTTTTTCAACTTTATATTTTCTTCAGGTGTTCCGAGAATTTCTGGAATCAGAGGACTTTGTTGAAATCATCACTCCGAAGTTGATAGCAGGAAGTAGTGAAGGCGGTGCCGCTGTCTTCAAGTTGGAGTATAAAGGCCAACCTGCCTGTTTGGCACAGTCACCACAACTTCACAAACAAATGTCTCTTGCTGGAGGGTTGGAACGAGTGTTCGTGATTGGCCCAGTTTTCAGGGCTGAAGACTCGTACACCCACAGGCACTTGTGTGAATTTACAGGGCTGGATGTTGAAATGGAGATAGACAGCCACTACTCTGAGGTCGGATTTTTATTTTGTTCAAGTTGATTTAAGAATCTAAATTTATAGTTGTCGGCTTTGCTGAGATTGAAGCATCGGTTAATGCAGGTTATGGATATTGTAGACCGGTTGTTCGTCGCTATGTTTGACAGATTGAATGAGAAGTGCAAGCCATTCCTTGAAGCTGTAGCTAGGCAATATCTATTTGAGCCATTGAAGGTGATCAACATTTCCAGTTCTTGGCTGTGCTTATCGTTTTATAGACACCTTAGTTCCTAACTTCTTTTTTCCATTTTATGAATGTGCAGTACCTGCGGAAGACATTGCGGCTAAAATTTGAAGAAGGGATTCAGATGCTCAAAGTAAGCACAGATATAGTTCCTGAGTATTGTATATGTCTCTAGATGTGAATCACATTACGTTTTGGGGTTGGAATTGGTGCTTATTCAATACTTTACGTTCTGGGATTGCAGACTAATATGACAAACCTTTGCAGGATGCTGGAGTGGAAGTTGACCCCTTGGGAGATCTGAATACTGAAACTGAAAGAAAGCTAGGCCAGCTAGTCTTGGAGAAGTACGGCACCGAGTTCTACATTCTGTACCGCTACCCATTTAACATTAGGCCATTCTACACAATGCCGTGCCCCGATGATCCAAGATACAGCAATTCATTTGACGTCTTCATTCGAGGTAAATCTGAACCCCCAACAGTCATCTGTCATCTTGTTCTTTAGTACAACTTTCTTACCAAAATTTTGACAACGTACTTTTAGGCGAGGAGATCATTTCAGGTGCTCAGCGTATCCATGTGCCGGATCTACTCGAGCAGCGTGCCAAGGAATGCGGGATCGATGTCAGCACAATCTCAACCTACATTGATTCCTTCAGGTAACATAATCCTACCTGATTGATTAATCGCATCTACCAATGTTTGTTATTAGTGTTTTATCACGCGCGTTGTACATTCCTTCATTAATTCTCGTGTTTTCCCAACAGATACGGAATGCCTCCACATGGCGGGTTTGGAGTGGGACTGGAGCGCGTTGTGATGCTCTTCTTGGGCTTGAACAACATTCGCAAGACTTCGATGTTCCCTCGTGACCCTCGTAGGCTTGCACCATGAGCATGGCTCCATCAGCAGATTCTTAGTAACCATTCGAATCGTAGCATAAAACACTTTTAGTGAACTTTTACTGCTACTTAGTATTGTTTCTCTGGTGTCGTGCGTCGACGTTTTATCTTGGGAAAATCAATGCTATTTTTCTTTAGACAGAACCAAATGAAGGAAGTAGTGAGGACATAGTTGTGTTTCTTCATCTCTTCTTCCCTGCTGTCTTTTTGTTCTGCCTTCTTTTCTTACTTCTATGTCGGAATCATGACGATTGTCGGGTTGATCCAAATTCGTTGGACACCACTTGTAGTGGCAATCTGTCTATAGCTTGAACTTCTGTGATTCTTGTTGCGGTTCAGGGCTCGCGACGTCTGCCTGCATTCTTCCTGATTTACAGTCTTCTCGTGAAGGCCGATTAAGAAACATTACCCTTTGCGTTAATCGTTGAGGCACCATTTCGTTTTATCATGACACTTGAAACACTCGTCTATAGATTTACGAAGCTTCTCCAAGAACATTTCTCCAGAAGTTGGTGCATGTCATTCGATAAAGTTGACAATTTCTATACTCTCTTCTATGGCAATCGTTAAAACGAAGTGTCATATTTGAGTTATCTCGATTCAACAAATCAACATGAAGCTTGAAAAAGTTGAACAACTAATTTATCGATAACCTACGAAGAGCGATATCTTGTTAGTGTCTTCTCATTTTCTCGATTCGCTTTTAGATTGTACAACCCCGGAGAGCTTGTTGACCTCGTACAATAGCCCGACTATGAACAAGAAACTACAGCAGGACGTGAAACAAGAATCAGCATTGCTATTTCGTGCCGTAAAAGTTACTTGTTCCACAAGAAACAATGATAAGCTAAAGATTTTATAGTTTCTCCATAACAAATATATAGCCACAATTGATCATTAAGACGAACAATGTAATTGATTTCACTTCTACAATTGATCAACAATGTCTCTTTTCACCTCGCTAGGCTTTGTACTCGTGTAAGGTCCCCTATTTAAGTCACAGTTCTAGTACGGTATAAGAACTTGCAGATCGGTGCATGGCATGGAAGCCTAGTACTTACACGAGACGGGAGGAAATGTGTCGATAAGCTGGCATGATACAGCACATGAACACGCTCAGCCAGTTATATTCCGAATGGCATCAACCACCTGTTCGTTGTTTAGTCTTCCAACCCGTGGACTACACCTAAAGCCAAAGACTCGGGAGACATTCGCGGTGTTCGGTTGGGTATTACGGGGACTTTCATGTCACCTTCGAGCATCCAGAGAGCTTCAGTGATGGTAGGCCTATGAGCAGCAACAATGTGTGCACAATGAATCCCCACCATAACAAACCTTCTCATCATCTCTCTGTCATTACACTCCACATCATTCATGATCGCCTCGTCGAAGATGTCGTCTACTCTTCCTGACTTCACCAAGTTCCATGCCCATTCTGTTATTGAAACTGCCGATGAGTTGCTTGAGGAGGTGTCTATTACTCTTCTTGCTGTCATGATTTCGAGGATCAGAACTCCGAAGCTATAAACATCGCTTTTATGGGTTAAGTGGCCGTACATTGCATATTCGGGTGCCAAGAAACCGCGCGTCCCAGCTACCCTTGTGGTGATGTGAGAGGAGTCCTCTTTCCCTTGTCTAGCCAAACCGAAGTCTGCAACTTTAGCTCTCAAATCCATATCCAGAAGTACGTTGCTAGACTTGATGTCGCGGTGGTAAATCGCGGGTTTAACACCGCAATGCAAATATGCAATCCCCTTCGCTACATCAATGATTATGTTCCTCCTTTGCTCCCAACACAGCCGGGTTCTTCGTGACATATCCGACAGATGATCAGCAACACTACCGTTAGCCATGAAATCATAGACAAGAAACCTCCTCTTCCCTCTCGTTCTGTAATCACCTGCAACACAGCAGCCTCTGAGAGGAAGCAGATTCCTATGCTTGATCTTACTAACAATCTCAACTTCATTGACAAACTCCTTCTCGTTCCCAAACGATTCAACTTCGAGAAGCTCCTTCACAGCAATCAATGAACCATCATCCCCTTCAAGCTTCCCCCTATACACAACTCCAAATGCCCCCTTCCCAACCATGTTCTTGCTCGAAAACCCCTCCGTAGCTCGTTCCAGCTCCTGGAGACGAAACCACTGCAACCCCATTTTACCCAACAGCAGATCACCTTGATCCAAACTAATACTCATGGCTTCTGAATCTAATCCCTTCCTACCCATCTTCTTCCTCCTGTAAAGAAGAAGAACAATTCCAATCACCAGAATGAAACCTCCAATTATCCCAAACACCAACTGCAACTCTCTCCCTTTGCTCAAACCTTTAGAAGGCAGCTGCAAATCATGTTCATAGCTTTCTGCTAGAACCCCTGCAGCGCAAGAAATAGTCCTGGCATCAAATGGACCATACTCAGATGCAATCCCAGACACGTACAGCACAACCAACAAAAAACACCTACTGCTATCTTCCCCTAAATCCCTAATTTGACCAACTGCCCTAATTCCAGCCGTAACACACGCGTCACAGCTGGTCAAATTGTTCAGATCACCTTTGCAGGAAGTGTTCAATAAATTGGTATAATTCGAACCAACCTCTCTGCGCCAGTCTTCTAGGGTTACGATTCCAGGACACCCTGAATTGTTGGCCACGAATCTCGAGTGGTTCTTCAAGCACAAGGAGACTACTGATGGCTCAATTGAAGTATTAGCAGCGAGCTTTACCTCAATTGCAGACAGGCAGGGAGATACGTAGCTCTCGTTTGGCAAGAAGAACCTCGAGGATTCTTTTAGGTACTGAGCGAATCCTGTCATGACAATGGAGGAGAAGACGTTGCAGCAACGGAGCGAGTATGGGTCTTTGTGGCAGGGCGTTGACTTCCATGGGTAGGTATCGATGTAGGTTAGATTTACTGGACATTGTAATGCTGCTGAAGCTTTGGTCGTGCAAGTGAGAAGAGCTGTGAAGAAGAAGAAGGAATTTGACAGATGAGAGCTTAGCATCGCCATGGATGGATTTTAGTTAATTTCATTAATTAGATTCTAAGTACTGCACTTAACAAGTTAACATATAATGTGTTTAGTCTTCCATTCAGCAGTATCATTTCGAGTAGTCGCCTGGTTTGGGTTCGATTCGGGTTGGTTTGGTTCGAGTTCAATGTAATTTAAGTCCAAAATCATCTATTACCTCATATACATTTTTTTTTACTGAGATAGCTCTGTCCGCATTAGAGTAGATTTCATATGTTTCTTGCATAATGGATTCTATACATATTAGACTTATTAAAGGTCGATATCACATTACAGGTAATGAGTAAACTGCTAAATCTATACTGGTTTGGCTAGCCTATTTGGCATAGGTATTTGGTTTACTCAAACGGGTCAGGACATGAGTATGAGGTTATGACCCTGAAATATTCATGTTTGGTAGCGTTTGGGATTTTAGGTGACGACTTCAACGATGAGGTAAGTGGATTGAAGGAAGACCGAGTGCATAGGCAATGTGAACATGTAGATGACATGGCATGGATGATGTGGATATGTACTGTGATTCATCAACTTAATCGAGTTTTTTTTGTGTGTGTGAAAAATTAATGGAATAACCGGTGAATTACAATTGAAATAAATTTGTGGTATGTAGTTTATTTTCTTTAAGTTGATGACTACAATGTTACAAACCAATAGATTGATGACCAAAATGGATACAATCTACTACTGATAAACGTGTTGGGATTTGGGAATATATAAATGAATTAAAATAGTTTATAATGCAGGTGAACAACTGTGACTTTGTGAGTGTGAATTCCGACAGTGATTTTCATTAGGCCTTTGAATTTAAAATTATTTTCTGGTCAAAAGTTAGGTTATGGTCAGATTTGTCACAAATTTTGAGCTAGATTTGACATAACTTATGGGCTAGATTTGTCTAGGCTACCTTTGGCACAATTTTTAGGCTAGATTTGGCACAACTTATGGGCTAGATTTGACATAAATTCTGGGCTATATTTGTCAGAATTTCTGGGCTTGATTTGACACAAATTATGAGCTAAATTTGACACAACTTCTGCACTAGATTTGTCACAAATGATGGGTAAGATTTGTCACAACTTCTGGGCTAGATTTATCACAACTTCTAGGCTAGATTTGTCACAAATTATGGACTAGATTTGACAAAATTTATGGGCTAGATTTGACAAAATTATGGCTAGATTTGACACAATACTAGGCTAGATTTGGCGCAACTTCTAGGCTAGAATTGACACAAATTATGGGCTAGATTTGACACAAATTCTGGTCTAGATTTGACACAAATTTAGGGCTAGGTTTCTTACAACTTCTGGGCTAGATTTGTAGGGGAAAAAATCGGTTTTTGACGATTTTGGTATAGTTAGTCTATGAAAAATTGAAAAAAAAAACATAAAATGACTAGTTCTTTCCTAGATGATTCGAAACTGTGTGCAATATAAGCCCTGCCATGTTAGGACTCCAAATTTCAGGATAATCTAGTCATTTAACCCAAATTACATCACTTTTCCATTTTTAACAATTTCTATGATGGTTAACCTATGAAAAATTGAAAAATAGCTAATTCTTTCCTGGATGGTAGGAAACTGCCTGTAATGTAAGCCCTTCCACGTTATGCCTCGAAATTTCAAGAAAATTCAGTCATTTAAGCCAAATTACCTCACTTTTTAGTTTTTGGCTATTTCGATGATGGTTAGCCTATAAATAATGAGAAAAAAATGAAAAATTGCTAATTCTTTCATGGATGGTAAGAAACTTCCAGTAATATAAACCCTGCCATGCTCAGCCTTGAAATTTCATGATAATCCAGTAATTTAAGCCAAATTACCGAACTTTTCATTTTTTGGCGATATCAGTGATGGCTAATATTCTCCTGGATGGTAGTAAACTGTTTGAAATATCTACCTAACCACATTTGGCCTCGACATTTGGAGAAACTCTAGACATTTAAGCCATAATATCGCAATTTTAAATTTTAGCCATTTCGGTGATGGTTAGCTTGTGAAAAATTGGAAAAACTCAAAATGGCTAATATTCTCTTGAATGGTAGTAAACTGTCTGGAATATTTACCCAACCACGTTTTGACTCGAAATTTGGACAAAATCTAGGCATTTCGTCCATAATATCGCAATTTTCAGTTTTTGGCCATTTGAGTGATTGTTAGACTATGAAAAATTGGAAAAAATTCGAAAGAGCTAATATTCTCCTGGATGGTAGTAAAATGACTGCAATATCTGCCCAACCACGTTTGGCCTCGAAATTTGGAGAAAATCTAGGCATTTAAACCATAATACAACAATTTTTTATTTTTGTGGTCATTTCGGTGATGGTTAGCCTATGAAAATTTGGAAAAAACTCATAATGGCTAATATTCTCATGGATGGTAATAAACTGTCTGAAATATTTGTCCAACCGCATTTGGCCTCGAAGTTTGGAGAATATCTAGACATTTAAGCCATAATACCGCAATTTTTTATTTTTGTAATTTCGGTGATGATTAGCCTATGAAAATTTGGAAAAAATTCAAAATGATAATATTCTATTAAATGGTAGTAAGCTTTATGAAATACATGCCCAACCACGTTTGGCCTCAAAATTTAGAGAAAATCTAGGCATTTAAACCATAATACCACAATTTTTTATTTTTGGTAATTTCGGTGATGGTTAGCCTATGAAAAATTGGAAAAAAACTCATAATGGCTAATATTCCCATAGATGGTAGTAAACTGTCTGAAATATCTTTCCAACCACTTTTGGCTTCGAAGTTTGGAGAATATCTAGACATTTAAGCAATAATACCACAGTTTTCCATTTTTGGTCATTTCGATGATGGTTAGCCTATAAAAATTGGAAAAAAAAAACTCAAAATGGCTAATATTCTACTAAATGATAGTAAAATTTCTAAAATATCTACCCAGCCACGTTTGGAATCGGAATTTGGAGAAAATCTATGCATTTAAACCATAAAACCGCAATTTTCAGTTTTTGGTCATTTCGGTGATGGTTAGCCTTGAAAAATTGGAAAAAACTCATAATGGCTAATATTCTCATGGATGGTAGTAAATTGTCTAAAATATCTTCCGGACCACGTTTGACCTCGAAATTTGGAGAATATCTAGATATTTAAGTAATAATATCGCAGTTTTTAGTTTTTGGTCATTTCGATGATGGTTAGCTTATGAAAATTGGGAAAAAAATCAAAATGGCTAATATTCTCATGGATGGTAATAAAATGTCTGAAATATCTGCCAAGTCATGTTTGGAGTCAAAATTTGGAGAAAATCTAGGTATTTAAACCATAATACCGCAATTTTTTATTTTTGTTGTCATTTCGGTGATGGGCCTACGAAAAATTGGAAAAAATTCATAATGGCTAATATTCTCATGGATGCTAGTAAACTGTCTGAAATATCTCCCCAACCACGTTTGGCCTCGAAATTTGTAGAATATCTAGACATTTAAGTCATAATACCGCAATTTTTTATTTTTTGTCATTTCGGTGATAGTTAGCCTAAGAAAAATTGGAAAAAACTCAAAATGACTAATATTCTACTAAATGGTAGTAAAATGTCTGAAATATCTGTCCAACCATGTTTGGCCTCGAAATTTGGAGAAAATCTAGGCATTTAAGCATAATACCGAATTTTTTGTTTTTGGTAATTTCGGTGATGGTTAGCTTATGAAAAATTGAAAAAAACTCAAAATGCTAATATTCTCCTGGATGGTAGTAAATGTCTGAAATATCTGTCCAACCATGTTTGGCCTCGAAATTTGGAAAAATCTAGGCATTTAAGCCATAACCGCAATTTTTGTTTTTGGTAATTTCGGTGATGGTTAGCTTATGAAAAATTGAAAATCAAATGCTAATATTCTCTGGATGGTAGTAAAATTCTGAAATATCTAGTCACATTTGGCCTCGAAATTTGGAAATCTAGCATTTAAGCCATAACCGCAATTTTAGTTTTTGGCATTTCGGTGATGGTTAGCTTATGAAAAATTGGAAAATAATCTAAATGATTTATAAAGATTTGGACTAGATTTGTCAAATTAGATTAGACTTTGAACAATTTCAATTTGACAGATTTGTCAAAATTTGGAAAATCTAAATTAATGTCAAATTTTGGACTAGATTTGTCAAAATTTTGGACTAAGAATTCATGATTTCTAAATTTTGGACTAGATTTGTCAAATTTTTGACTAGATTTGTGAAAATTATGACTAGATTTGTCAAATTTGGACTAGATTGTACAAATTTGGACTAGATTTGTCAAAATTCTGACTAGATTTGTCAAAATTTGGACTAGATTTGTCAAAATTTTGGTATAGATTTGTCAAAATTTTGGACTAGATTTGTAAAAATTGACTAGATTTTCAAAATTTGACTAGATTTGTCAAATTTGGACTAGATTGTCAAAATTGGACTAATTGTCAAAATTTGGACTAGATTTGTCAAAAATTGACTAGATTTGTCAAAATTAGGACTAGATTTGTCAAATTTGGACTAGATTTGTCAAAAATACTGATTTCAAATCTGACTAGATTTGTAAAATTGGACTAGATTTGTCAAAATTTGGACTAGATTTGTCAAAAATGGACTAATTTGTCAAAATCTTGGACTAGATTTGTAAAAATTGGACTAATTTGTCAAATTTGGACTAGATTTGTCAAAATGATAATTTGTCAAATCTTGGACTAGATTGTAAAAATTGGACTAGATTCATTACAGAATTGACTTATTGTCAAATTTGACTAAATTTAAAAATTGACTAGATTTGTCAAATTTGACTATTGTCTAAATTTTGGACTAGATTTGTCAACATCTGGACTAGGTTTGGAAAAAATTTGGACTAGATTATTGTCAAAAAACTAGACTAAACTTGTCAAAATTATGGACTAGATTTGTCAAAATTTGGACTAGATTTGTCAAATTTGGACTAGATTTGTCAAAATAGATAGTGTTGGAGTATATTTTTCAAAAACTGGACTAGATTTGTCAAAATTTGGACTAGATTGGTGAAAATTCTGGACTAGATTTGTCTAAATTTGGACTAGATTTGTCAAAATTATGGACTAGATTTGTCAAATTTTGGACTGGATTTGACAAAATTATGGTCTAGATTTGTCAAAATTTGGACTAGATTTGTCAAAAACTGGACTAGATTTGCCAAAATTCTGGACTAGATTTGTGAAAATTCTACACTAGATTTGTCAAAATTTGGACTATAATTGTCAAAATCTGGACTAGATTGGTCAAAATTCTGGACTAGATTTGTCTAAATTTTGGACTAGATTTGTGAAAATGTGGATTAGATTTGTCAACATCTGGACTGGATTTGTAAAAAATTGGACTAGATTTTTCAAAATTTTGGATTAGATTTGTCAAATTTTTGACTAGATTTATCAAAATTCTGGACTAGATTTGTCAAAATTTTGGACTATATTTGTCCAAATTTTGGACTAGATTTGTCAAAATTTTAGACTAGATTTGTCAAAATCTAGACTAGGTTGTCTAAATTTGGACTAGATTTGTCAAATCTGGACTAGATTTGTAAAAAATTAGACTAGAATTTTCAAAATTTTGGACTAGATTTGTCAAAAATATAGACTAGATTTGTCTAAATTTTGGACTAGATTTTTCAACATTTGGACTAGGTTTGGCAAAATTTTGGAATAGATTTGTCAAATTCTTGACTAGATTTGTAAAAAACTAGACTAAATTTGTCCAAATTATGAACTAGATTTGTCAAAATTCTGGACTAGATTTGTCAAATTTGGACTAGATTTGTCAAATTTGGACTAGATTTGTCAAATATGGACTAGATTGGTCAAAACTAGAGACTAGATTTGTCAAAATTTGGATTAGATTTGTCAAAAATTTTGGGAAATTGGGTTGGGACAAGGTTTCGGGAGTTGGGTCAGGATCAAATTTCGGGAACTGGGTCATGATCAAATTTCATGAACTACCAAAATCGGTTGGACTAATTATCAAACTGATACATATTAAAAATTAATCGGTCATAATGGATCGGTCCAAAAATTTGGGGAACTGGGTTGGGACCAGGTTTCGGGAGTTGGGTTAGGACCAAATTTTGGGAACTGGGTCATGATCAAATTTCATGAACTAGGATGAGCTCAAATATTAAGAATTGGGTTGGGATCGAATTTTGGTTACTTGAGAGAACCCAAATTTGAGAATTTGGGTTGGGGCCCAAATTTTGGGAATTGGATCGGTGTGGAATTTCAAAAACCCATTTCTAAATTAAATTGCGAGAATTGGGTTGGGGCCCAAATTATGGGAACTTGATCAGGTTCGAATTTAGGTAATTGGGTTCATCCAAAAAAAAAATTTAGGTAATTGGGTTGATCTCAAATTTGGGGAACTGGGTTAGGACTGAATTTTACTAACTAGGTTGAATCCAATTCAAGTTTTGGACTAGTCTCAAATTTAAGAATTTAGTCGGACTTGAATTTCAGAAACTAAGTCGGAATCAAATTTCAGAAACTGGGTCGGGCTGAATTTCACTTTCCGTGTGCAAGCTTGTATTTAAATAAGTATAGATTATTATGCACTAGATTTATCCCAAAATGCACTATTTTTGTTCCAAAATGCGCTAGATTTGTCCCAAAAATGCGCTAGATTTGTCCCAGAATGCGCTAGATTTGTCCAGAATGCGCTAGATTTGTCCAAAAATGCGCTAGATTTGTCCAAAAATGTGCTAGATTTGTCAAAAATGTGCTAGATTTGTCCAAAATGTGCTAGATTTGTCCAAAAATGCGCTAGATTTGTCCAGAATGCGCTAGATTTGTCCCAAAATACGCTAGATATGTGCAAAAATGCGCTAGATTTGTCCAAATGCCTAGATTTGTCCCAAAAATGCGCTAGATTTGTCAAAAATGTGCTAGATTTGTCCAAAAATGCGCTAGATTTGTCCCAGAATGCGCTAGATTTGTCCCAAAAATGCGGTAGATTTGTCCAAAAATGCGGTAGATTTGTCCCAAAATGCGCTAGATTTGTTCCAAAATGCGCTAGATTTGTCCAAAAATGTGCTAGATTTGTCCCAAAAATGCGCTAGATTTGTCCAAAAATGCGCTAGATTTGTCCTAGAATGCGCTAGATTTGTCCTAGAATGCGCTAGATTTGTCCCAGAATGTGCTAGAATTGTCCCAAAAATGTGCTAGATTTATCCCAAAAATGCGCTAGATTTGTCCCAAAATGAGCTAGATTTGTCCAAAAATGCGTTAGATTTGTCCAAAAATGCGCTAAATTTGTCCCATAATGCACTAGATATGTCAAAAAATGCGCTAGATTAGTCCTAGAATGCGTTAGATTTGTCCCAAAAATGCGCTAGATTTGTGCTAGAATGCGCTAGATTTATCCCAGAATGCGCTAGATTTGTCCAAAAATGCGCTAGATTTGTTCTAAATGCGCTAGATTTATCCCAAAATACGCTAGATTAGTCCCAAAAATGCGCTAAATTTGTCCCAGAACGTGAATGCGCTAGATTTGTCCCAAAAATGCGCTAGATTTATCCCAGAATGCGCTAGATTTGTCTCAGAATGCGCTAGATTGTCCAATGCTAGATTTGTCCCAATATGCTAGATTTGTCCAAATGCGCTAGCAAATCGCTAGATAAAATGCGCTAGATTTGTCCAAAATCAAAATGTGCTAATACCAAAATGCTAGATTTGTCCAAAAATGCGCTAGATTTGTCCCAAAATCGCTAGATGCAAAAATCGCTAGATTTGTCCAAAAATGCGCTAGATTGATGTATTTTTAAAATGTGCTAAATTTATCCAAAAATGTGCTAGATTTGTCCAAAAATGCGCTAGATTTGTCCAAAATACGCTAGATTTGTCCCAAAATAGCTAGATTTGTCCAAAATGCGCTAGATTTGTCCAGAATGCGCTAGATTTGTCCAAATCGTAGATTTGTCCAGAATGCCTAGATTTGTCCCAAAGTGTGCTAGATTTGGCCGAAAAATGCGCTAGATTTGGCCCAAAATGAGATAGATTTGTCCCAAAATGCGCTAGATTTGTCCAAAAATGCGCTAGATTTGTCCAAAAAATGCATAGATTTGTCCAAAATGTGCTAGATTGTCCCAAAATGCTCTAGATTTATCCAAAAATGCGCTAGATTTGTCCAAAAATGTGCTAAACTTGTCCAAAAAATGCGCTAGATTTGTCCAAAAATGCGCTAGATTTGTCCAAAAAATGCCTAGATTTGTCCCAAATGCTAGATTTGTCCAAAAATGCGCTACATTTGTCAAAAAGGCGGTAAATGTGTCCACAAAATGCGCTAGAATTGTCCCCAAATGAGGTAGAGATTGTAAAAAAAAATATTTATTATAATTATTTGTTAACGATAACCCTCACCAGCAGGTTATTACATGTTTGTAATTTGTATGATTAACAAGAATTTGCGATTACATATTCTCTTAATTAAAATTGAGTACTTGGAGGAAGGCAAACACATTTGTGATCAATACAACGTGGTCCATTAATACAAAGGTTTTCGCAATCTGCTTCTGTATTGCAAACCAAGGGGCCATCAACTATTCCGTCACCTTTAAAACAAACATGGACAAACTTAATCATAAGCGATATACATTCGTGTTGATTTTTAATCATATGCTTTCGATATATAAACTAGATCATCGCACCTTTGAAGAAATCCAAAGTCTCCTTCGTCGCTAGAAGTCGATCACCTGCCATGTAATTTTGATATAAATTAATATGCAGCTAAACGAGAAATTGACCGACGAAATTTAGAGTAAACGAGAAAAAAAATACTTACTAGATGCAACAACCAAAAGAATGGCGAAACACAGTACTTGAAAGTATGTCTTATTCATATTTTTTATTTATTTTTGTTGTAATTATTTTTCGAGAAGAAGAATTGTTGTATTGTGCACTATGATTATGTGCCTTTATATAGTGATGAGGGGATATTGTCCATTTTTAAAAATGGTATAATATTTATAAATTTTCTATAGAAAAAAAAATACATATATGGGAAATGTGAATTTATTAAATGGTTGTATATTTGTTGATTTCTTTCTTAAAACATGGCCAATTTTAATTAATAAAAGAATTACCAACTAATACATACAAGTATAGAAATAAAGATTTTCTTACCATATATCAAATCATTATAATTCTCGTAAACTGAAAATATTGTAGTGATTTTATTTACTTGCCATATATAAAATCATTATAATTCTCAATTTTATTTTTATTTTGTGATTGTGAACACCAATTTTCACTTATGTTTTACATTTAATTTTTATTGAGAAGGGAATTTTCATCCGTTATCATTTCTCTCGTTATCACCCGACCTCCACTACAGGCTCTCACTACCGATCTTCAATCGGAAAAAAAAACTCAATAATGGCTAATATTCTCTTGGATGGTAGTAAACTGTCTGAAATTTCTAACCAACCACATTGACCTCGAAATTGGAGAAAATCTACGCACTTAAGTCATAATACCACAATTTTTAGTTTTTGGTCATTTCGATGATAGTTAGCCTATGAAAATGAAAAAAAAAACTCAAAATGGATAATATTCACATGGATGGTAGTAAACTGTCTGAAATATCTGCCCGACCACGTTTGGCTTTGAAATTTGGAGAATATCTAGACATTTAAGCCATATTACCATAATTTTTGGTTTTTGGTCATTTCGATGATGTTTAGCTAAAAAATTAGAAAAAAACTCAAAATGTCTAATATTCTACTAAATGATAGTAAAATTTCTGAAATATCTTCCCAACCACGTTTGGCCTCGAATTTTGAAGAATATCTAGACATTTAAGCCATAATATCGCAATTTTTGGTTTTTGGTAATTTCAGTGATGGTTAGCCTATGAAAATTTGAAAAAAATTCAAAATGGTTATTCTACGAAAAATTGGAAAAAAACTTAAAATGGGTATTTCTTTCCTGGATGGTAGGAAACTGCGTGTAATATAAGTCATGTAATGTCAGGCCTCGAAATTTCTGGAAAATCCAATCATTTAAGCTAAATTACCGCAGTTTTTGATTTTTGGCGAATTGGGTAATGGTTAGCCTATGAAAAATTGGGAAAAACGGAAAATGACTAATTTTTTCCTGGATGGTAGTTAACTTCCTGTAATATAAGCCATGCCACGTTAGGCCTCGAGATTTCAGGAAATTCCAGTCATTTAAGCCAAATTACCGCACTTTTCAATTTTTGGGGATTTCAGTGATGGGCCTATAAAAAACTGAAAAAAAAATGAAAATTGACTAATTCTTTCTTGGACAGTGGGAAACTGTTTATAATGTAAGCCCTGCCAAATTCTTTGGCACAAATTCTAGGCAACATTTGGCACAACTTTTGGGCTAGATTTGTTACAAATTATGGGCTAGATTTCTCACAGCTCCTGAGCTAGATTGAACACAAATTATGGGCTAGATTTGTCACAACTTCTGAGCTAGATTTGGCACAACTTCTTCGCTAGATTTGGCACAACTTCTTGGCTAGAATGGACACATATTATGGGCTAGATTTGTCACAACTTCTAGGCTAGATTTGGCACAACTTCTGGGCTAGATTTAGCACAACTTCTGGGCTAGATTTGGCACATATTATGGGCTAGATTTGTCACAACTTCTTGGCTAGATTTGGCACAAATTATGGGATAGGTTTGACACAACTTTTGGGCTAGATTTCTCATAGATTATGGGCTAGATTTGGCACAACTTTTTGGCTAAATTTGGCACAAATTATGGGCTAGATTTGGTACAAATTATGGGCTAGGTTTGTCACAACTTCTAAGCAAGATTTGACACAAATTATGAGCTAGATTTGTCACAAAGTTCGGGCTAGATTTGTCACAACTTCTGGGCTAGATTTGGCACAACTTCGGGGCTATATTTGCCACAACTTTTGGGCTAGATTTGTCACAAGTTTTTGGCTAGATATGGCACATATTATGGACTAGGTTTGTCACAATTTCTATGCTAGATTTGGCACAACTTCTAGGCTTGGTTTGACACAAATTCTGGGCTAAATTTGACACAACTTTTGCGCTAGATTTGTCACAAATGATGGGTAAGATTTGTCACAACTTCTAGGCTAGATTTGTCACAACTTATGGGCTAGATTTGTCAGAAATTATGGGCTAGATTTGACACAAATTTTGGACTAGATTTATAAAATATTATGGGATAGATTTGTCACAAATTATGGGCCAGATTTGTCAAAATTTCTGGCTAGATTTATCACAAATTATGGGGTAAATTTGTCACAAATTTTGGTCTAGATTTGTAACAAATTATGGGCTAGAGTTGTAACAAATTCTAGACTCGATTTGACACAAATTATGGGCAAGATTTTACACAACTTCCGGGCTAGATTTGTCACAACTTTCAGGCTAGATTTGGCACAAATTCTGGGCTATATTTGCCAAAACTTCTAGGCTAGATTTGGCACAACTTCTGAGCTAGATTTTAGACAACTTCTGAGTAGATTTGGCACAAATTATAGGCTAGATTTGACACAAATTATGAGATAGATTTGTCACAAATTATGGGCTAGATTTGTCACAACTTATGGGCTAGATTTGTCACAACTTCTGGGCTAGATTTGTCACATCTTCTAGGCTAGATTTGTCACAAATTTGGGCTAGATTTGGCACAACTTCTAGGCTAGATTTGACATAAATTATTGACTAGATTTGAGAAAATTAAGTTTTTGGTGATTTTGGTGATGATTAATGTATTAATCTATGAAAAATTGGAAAAAACAGAAAATGACTAGTTATTTTCTGGATGGTTTGATTTTTTGAAAGTTCCTCTGTAGGAAAAAATCTTCCCCACGATGGAAAAAATCTTTCTATTTTGTATTTCAAACAACATTTACTTTATTTTGCAACGTCACCCTATAATACACATAATAAGATTATTTGATAATTTAAATTTATGTGAAATTAGCATTAGAAGTGCTATTTATTTGGGATTTGTACAAAATCATCTCATATTTTAAAAAATAAACTGATGAATCTCATATGTTGCAAAATAGTACAAAATCATCCCACCATCAACTTTCTCGGCTACATTACTTTGTCAGCATACCGAGTCAGTAAAAAGAGTACAGTTGAAATGTCCAACTCGACTTTTTTAACCCAATCGATCATGTATCGAACCCTACCCAAACCAACTCAATTTTGGGTATTTTATTTTATTTCCTCTACTGTTCGAGAAAGGTTCGATACATTATCTATTGGGTTAATAGAGCTGAGTTGGATATTCCATATGTACATTTTTTGCTGACTTGGCATGCTGACAAAGTGGTTCAGTTGGAAAAGTTGACGGTGAGATGATTTTGTACAATTTTAAAATGTATGAGATTCATCGATTTACTTTTAAATATATGATATGATTTTGTACAAATCGCAAACAAATAGGACTACTAATGTAATTACCAAAAATTATCCATGAGAACCAGTGGCGTGTCGTTATTAATGATATAAAATTGGGTAATTTGAGTAATGACAATTAAAAAAATAATTCACATTTAAAGACAAACTTTATGCAAATGAAATTGAAAGATAATCTACATTATTAGATTTAGGTTGGATTTCTTTTGACTAGTTTAATGATGTATTTTTTAATGAGTTTATGTGATACTTATTACAAGACAAAATCTTGTAATTAGTTTGGAGATAAAATAACTAGTTACATGAAAAATAAATAGTTACACGACAAAAGTCTAGTGATTTACGTTACGGGCAAAAAAATAACTACTTACACAGTTGTATAACTCGTACATTGCCGCCTCTAACACCCTTTTTCTTCATACATTCTCCAAATCTCTAATTTCACTATCGTAGATTCTGAGCATTAGAATCATAAGCGTCGACGATTTGAATAAGGGGAAGAGGAACGAGAAATTGGAATATGCGGCGACACCCCTCTTTAACCAAAATCCAAAACACCCTTTCTCGTTGCACCTCCAACTCCAACAATGTTCCCAATCACGCTCAACAATGCGTCCTTCGCCTTGAATCCCTCTCCATTCGCCAACTTCCCGAGCCTCATAAGCATGATCCTCAAGTGCTCTACCATAGGCTCCGACACTGCTTCAATAGCCATACACATTGTGGCTCCAATCTTGCTCCACCGTCGACATCTCTATCAGTGACTTGGATAATGTTAAGAATCGGAGGGTTCGTGATCTGAGACTACATCGTGGATCCCAATCGGCCGTTATTCTTTGCATCAAATCGGCTATGATTCATGCTCCAGATTGGCAACGAAAAAAGTGATTCATGGCCACAAAGAAGATTAAGATTCGAGGATGGCAGAGCTCGGGGTTCAAGAATGATCATCAAGAACCATTTGAGAGAGGTGATCGAGTTCATGATGAAATCGACACCAGGCTGCCCAACAACGAAGGAATGCGAAGCTCTGGCTGTCAAGGAATCGCTGTCTTGGCTCAGGAGCTTGAATCTGTCAAGTGTGGTGATTGAAATAGACTCATAGGTGGTGGCAAATGCAATAAATGGGAAGGAGATGGACGTTACGGAGTTCGGAGAAACAATTAAGGTGTGTTAGAACCTCATCCCTGCATTGTATCGCGTTTGTTTTGTTCCGAGAGATAGGAAAGTGGCGGCCCATATGTTGGCTAGGTAGTCATGGTTCTGCGTATTACCTACCTCAGGTTGTACCTCTCCTGTGTGGCTAGTGGACGCTCTTCATGTATCTTGTTTAGACCTCTCCCATTGATTGATTAATGAAAGTGATGATGCTTTGCCTAAAAAAGAGAAGTTTAAGATTGTTTAGAATTTTTTCAGTACCTAATTGCTATTCTTTAATCTTTTTGAACGAAATTCGATAATAATAAAAACTATAGTGATGACAGCTGTAGTTTGTAAAATTTCGAATAATTATCACTTTCACTTGACACTGTTATCAGTACTCTCAGTCAGTGTTCCCTGGTGGTACTAACTGAGAGCTCAAAAATGGCGGACGACGACAAGGTCAGAGTTCTGTCCACAGGTTTAATCCAACCGGCGACGAATGATGAGCAGCTCAACACACAAACTTCTTCCGAACGGATTCCTCTAACTCCATGCGACCTCCGCCTCATCCTGATCGGAACAATACAAAAGGGGCTTCTCTTCCGCAAACCAAATCCTCCACAACAAAACCTAATCGAAAACCTGAAATCATAAATCTCTCGCACCCTCGCGCTATTTTACCCCTTGGCCGGCCGCCTTTCCGCCGACGAACACCCCGACGGAACTGCCTCCGTCTACATCGACTGCAACAACGCCGGCGCTCTGTTCGTCCACGCCGTCGCTGATTCCATCTCTGTGGCCGATGTCCTGGAGCCTCTCTTTGTCCCTCCCGTTGTTTGGTCCTTTTTCCCACTCAACTGGGTCAGGAGTTACCACGGTTTCTCCCAGCCGTTTCTTGCCGTCCAGATTACAGAGCTCGTCGACGGGATCTTCTGTTAGGAACTGAGCCAGGACATGCTGATGCTGTAAATGTAAATAAGGAAGAGTTAGATGACTGTTAGTTAACGGATAAGATTAGGAAATAAGTTAACGTCGTTTGCTCTTTCCGTTTTCCCTTTCTTCTTCATAGCTTGTATATATAGTTGTTCCCTGTACATTTTCAGTAACTAATCAATAACAGAATTCATTCCACACATTTCTTATGGTATCAGAGCTTCAACAATCTCCTCTTTTCCTCTGAAAAATTCTAGATCTCTTCTCCTTCTCCTAAGTTCCTTCAATGGCGTCCACAATCAGCAGTGTTTCTTCCACTGTATCTGCTCTTACCTCCAGCACTTCTCCTTTCACCGATCACTACGCAAATCCGCTTTACTTACCTCCTGGTGATAACATCTCTGCTCCGATCGTCACCTTGAAGTTGACAAATGAAAATTATCACATATGGAGTCGTTCATTCTCTGTTGCTCTTAGCATCAAAAACAAGATGCAATTCATCGACGGTACTCTGCCGATGCCAGAAGCCACTGATCCGAACTACTCAGCTTGGAATCGTTGCAATTTCGCCGTCCTCAGCTGGATTCTGAACTCCGTCTCGGAGGATATTGCGCAAAGCCTCATCTCATATGACAAAGCTTCTCTCGCCTGGAAGGACTTGAAGCAACGCTTCAGTCAGTGCGATGCAATCCGCATAGCAGATCTGCAGTCACGCATCGCTGCTTGTGATCAAGGTGAGTACACCGTAACTCAGTATTTCACGAATCTCAAAGTGCTTTGGGAAGAATATCTGCAGTATCGTCCTATACCTGTTTGTGATTGCAATCCTGGACGTTTAGAGCAGTGTTCTGTTGTAGCCAAGGTGTTGATGTATCAGGAACAGGATTATGTCATTAGGTTCATTCGTGGACTGAATGATTCCTTTGATGTGGTTAGATCGCAACTCTTATTGATGGATCCATTGCCTGATATAAACACTGTGTTTAAGTCTGCTGTTCAAATGGAAAGACAGATGCGAGGTTCTGTAGTCCGATCTGTTGAATCAGTTGCTCTAGCCACGAATTTTCAGAATAGGGGAAAGGAGGTAGTGACTAAGGGATTGTTTTGTCGTTATTGTAAGAAAGATAATCATATGATAGAAGATTGTTATCGGTTGAAGAACAAAAAGGCAAAGGAGGCCACTGCTGGAGGCTCTAGATCTGGTTTTGCAGGAGCTGTTAGCTCAGATGTAGGTGGTATGGTTACTGACTATAGACCTGCAACTTCTGAACGCTCGGTTATGGCTAGTTCTTCGCTGACTGCTGATGATGTTGCTCGTCTGAAGTTGTTGCTTCAGCAATCTGTGACGACTGTTTCCCCTGTGGCTGAAACCTATGCAAACCTCATTACCAGCACACTTCCCTCTACCTCCAGTACCTCTGGTATCTTTGCCCTTTCTCTTTTTCCTTCTCACTCTGACTTAAGAAATTTTTGGATCATAGACACAGGAGCTAGTTCACATGTTGCTTGTCATTCAGGTTTCTTTAGTGAAATGCATCCTCTTACCAATGTTCATGTCACTCTTCCTACTGGTTCTCGTGTTCAGGCCACACACTGTGGATCTGTTCCTCTTTCTTGTGGATTGATTTTGAAAAATGTTCTTCTAGTTCCTCATTTCTCTTTCAATCTTCTCTCAGTAAGTCAACTCACTAATGAATCTGGCTTAACTGTTACCTTTTCCTCATCTCAGTGTCTCATTCAGGACCATCAGTCAATGAAGATGATTGGTTCTGCGTCAATAAATAGAGGTCTTTATCTCCTTACCACTTCACTTTCTTCATCCTCTGCATTGTTACCTGTTAGTTTACCTTCTTCCCTTACTGCAGCTGTTACACTTAACCTGGAGTCTCACAAATTGGACATTTGGCATTGCCGTTTGGGTCACCCCTCTTTACCTCGTATGCAGCTTGTTCATCGTTTTGCCTCAGAAGTTGTTCTTCCTTCATCCACACATTGTCATACTTGTCATTTAGCTAAACAGAAAACCTTGCCTTTTCAGAGGAGTGCTTCTCGTGCTTCTTTTCCATTCGAGTTAGTTCATATGGACATTTGGGGACCTCTCAGTTCAGTTTCATATGATGGATATTCTTACTTCTTGACTGTTTTAGATGATTTCAGTCGTTGTGTTTGGGTGTTCCTTATGAAAAATAAAAGTGAAACTCGTTCTCTTGTTCAATCCTTTTGTGCCATGGTTCAAACACAATTCTCTTCTCGTGTCCAAACTATTAGATCTGATCAGGGTCAAGAGTTTAGGATGGACTCGTTTTTTTTTCTCTCCATGGCATTCAACACCAAACTAGTTGTGTTTCCATAGCCCAACAAAATGGTCGAGTAGAGCGAAAGCACCAACACCTTCTTGCTGTTGCTCGATCTCTTCGTTTCCAATCTGGTTTGTCCCTCAGGTTCTGGGGGGCATGTGTCCTTCATGCTTGCTATTTGATAAACCTTCTTCCCACACCAGTACTTCAAAACAAATCTCCATTTGAAGTTTTATACAAAAAGCCACCTACATATAACCATTTGCGTGTCTTTGGTTGCTTGGCTTATGCTAGCACTTTACAGCATGGCAGAACCAAGTTTGCAGCTAGAGCCCTTCCATGTGTTTTCATAGGTTATCAACCTGGAATAAAAGGGTACAAGTTGGTTGACCTACAATCTCACAAAGTCTTATTTTCTAGAAATGTGATCTTCCATGAGACAATACTTCCTTACAAACCTCATGATTCTGTCCTATCTGATGTCAATGAGTCCACACCAATCTCTTTACCTCTACACACATTAGATAATCTAGCTCCTGATGTCACATATGAGTCCAATCCTAATGTAGATCATATAGATTCTGCATTTCAAGAAGAAGATATTCCAGAAAACCAAAGTGATCATAATGAGATAGACATTTCTGCACCTGTTTTACGAAGATCAAATAGGATTTCTAAACCACCTAGTTACCTAAAAGATTATCATTGTGCCCTTCTGTCCACAGGTCATCCTATACATGATAATGCTTTGTTTCCTTTACATCATTACATATCCTATCATAATCTCTCACCTTCACAACAACATTTTTCTTTGTCTATCTCTGTTGAACCTGAGCCACAAACATATTGGGAAGCAGTCAGATCAGAGAACTGGAAACAAGCAATGAATGATGAGTTGCAGGCATTAGTGTCTAATGGAACATGGGTTATAACTGAGCTGCCAGCAGGAAAAAGGGCTATAGGATGTAAATGGGTGTACCGAGTTAAGTACAAGGCAGATGGAAGTGTAGAAAGATATAAAGCCCGATTGGTGGCTAAGGGTTATACGCAAGTGTATGGAGTGGACTTCACAGATACATTTTCTCCAGTAGCCAAGATAAATTCTGTAAAAACCTTGCTTGCAGTGGCAGCTGTTAAGCAATGGCATATGCATCAAATGGATGTTAGCAATGCATTTTTGCATGGAGATCTGGAAGAGGAAGTGTACATGGAATTGCCTCAGGGTGTTAAAGAGGAAGTTAATGGAAATGGAAAACAAGTTTGTAAGCTGCTGAAGTCATTATACGGGTTGAAACAGGCAAGTAGAAGGTGGTTTGTTAAGCTCACTACTGCGTTGAAGAGTGAGGGTTTTCATCAATCAAACTCTGATCATTCTCTGTTTATATACACAACGGATCGTGACATGATTGTTTTGCTGGTATACGTGGATGACATCATACTTGCGGGCAGCAACGAGGGTTTGATTGAAAAGATTAAGAGCAGACTGCACACCCACTTCAAGATTAAGGATCTTGGAAAACTAAAATACTTCCTAGGATTGGAAGTTGCTCGTAGCAGAGAGGGAATTAATGTTTGTCAAAGAAAGTATTGCTTGGAGCTAATTGAAGAATCAGGAATGTTACACAAGAAGCCAAGCAAAATACCTGTGATTATAAATTGAAGTTACGAGCTGATGAGGGGCAAGAAATTACTGATATTCAATTATATAAGCAGCTGGTTGGTAAGCTACACTATCTTACCATAACCAGACCTGATATTAGCTACGCAGTTCAACAGCTTGCTCAGTTTCAGGCAAAGCCAACAGATGTACATTTAGAAGCAGCATATAAGGTAATTCGGTACTTAAAAATGGCCCCAGGACAAGGATTATTCTTCTCAGCTGATAGTTCTCTTCAACTTGTTGGCTATAGCGATTCCGATTGGGCTAGTTGTCCAGATAGTAGAAGGTCAACAAGTGGATACTGTCTATTCTTGGGAACTTCACTGATCTCTTGGAAAACAAAGAAGCAAAGCACGGTCTCTCGATCGTCATCAGAGGCAGAGTACCGGGCTTTGGCACATCTGTGTTGCGAGGTTCAGTGGTTGACAAGTCTATTGCTTGATCTTGGTGTGTCACAATCTGAGCCTACACAATTGTTTTGTGATAATCAGTCAGCGATTCATATAGCTCAGAATCCAGTCTTTCACGAACGCACCAAACATATAGAGATCGACTGCCATGTGGTTCGGGAACGATTGTTATCTGGCCTTGTGAGGTTGAACTATGTTCCTACTGAGATCCAACTTGCTGACTTATTCACTAAAGGACTGCCAGCTGCACGATTGCGTCTGTTGCTATCCAAGCTGGGGATTCAAAACATTTACTCCCCAGCTTGTGGGGGCTGTTAGGAACTGAGCCAGGACATGCTGATGCTGTAAATGTAAATAAGGAAGAGTTAGATGACTGTTAGTTAACGGATAAGATTAGGAAATAAGTTAACGTCGTTTGCTCTTTCCGTTTTCCCTTTCTTCTTCATAGCTTGTATATATAGTTGTTCCCTGTACATTTTCAGTAACTAATCAATAACAGAATTCATTCCACACATTTCTTATCTTCGTCGGCTGCACGATTAGCCACGCGGTGGCTGACGGCACTACCTTGTGGCGGTTCGTGAATTTCTGGTCTGAAATCTGCCGTGGTGGCTCTGTTAAGACCTGTGGCTCCGTCTTCACGAGGGATTGGTTTCTGGACGAGAAGCATCTCCCAATCAGGATTCCATGGACGATGATCAAAGATTTCACAGAGGATGGTTCAGATTCTGTCCTTCTGAAGGAGCGAGTTTTCCACTTCAGCCGCCGTAAACTCGGAGCGCTAAAGGCACAAGCAAATGCGGAAGCAATCGGAAACGGCAAGATCTCGTCTCTGCAAACCCTAATTTCTCATATCTGGATGGCGGTGACCCGGAACCGGAAGAATCCGGACTCGGATCCGGATCGGGAGGCAACATTTCGCTTACTCGTCGGACTCCGTTCTCGTCTCCGGCCGAAATTACCGGAGGACTACCTCGGGAACGCGGTCACAGGATGCGCGGTGGTGATGAAGGAGAAGGCGTTGACCGAGAAGGGGCTGGGTGACGTGGCGGCGGAGATCAACAAGGTAGTGATGGAGCAGACGGATGATCGGAAGCTGAAGGAAGCGGTGGAGTCTTGGATTGAGAATCCACAGATGCCGACGATCGGCGATGGTGAAAGGCGGGATGGGGCTGAGTAGCTCTCCGAGGTATAATGTGTACGGGAATGATTTCGGGTGGGGGAAGCCGGTGGCGGTGAGGAGTGGGGCCGGTAACAAATTTGACGGCAAGGTGACGGTGTTTCCCGGAGTGGAAGAAGGGAGTATCGACGTCGAGATTTGTTTGTCGCCGGAGACTGCGGAGGGGCTGGGAAGAGATTCCGAGTTTATGGCTGCCGTCGGCGTTTGAACTGACGACCTCAGTTAATGGCATTTTCGTGATTTTTGCTTTCAGTTTCGGTGTAGTATTTCTATTTTAAGTATGGATGATTGTGTGTTGTGAGGTTTGTCATTTATCATTTAGTCCCCCTGTTCCGACATTTTTAGCCTAATAAGGAAAAATAGCAATTTGCCTCCTCTACTTATTTAGCTTAACAAATAGCTCTCTATATTATAAATCATTTTTTTATCCTCTCTTGTTTGCTTCGACCATTTTGCCGTTAGGGTCATTCCGTTCCAACTATCGTCTCCTTGATGTTAATTGATGTGCATTCAATACATCACGTTAGCTCCAATAGCCATGTATTAGCTTATAAGCGTTTTTTTGAATTGATAATATAAATATTATAAATTGGATATGATGAAAATGACGAATAAAACACGTGATTTAAAATCCTTTGTATTTCACCATACTCTTCACAATACCTCTCCAATTTATCTCCCTGGCTAACTCTTCGTCTCCTATCTCCAATATCTCTATTGGTTAGGGGAAAAGAGCAATTTGCCTCCTCTACTTTTTTAGCTTAACAGATAGCCCCCTATATTATAAATCGCTCTTTTTCTTCTTTCTTACTTCGACCATTTTGTCGATCAATTAATGTTAAGAAGACGATAGTTAGAATGGAAGGACGCAAATACAAAGTGGCCAAAACATGAGGAGTAAAAAGAACGATTTATAGTGGGATTGTTTGTTAAGCTAGGGAAGTAGAGGGGGTAAATTGCTATTATCCCTAATAATAATAACCTATTATTATTTGCTGACGTAGGTAAGATTTGCCGCTGTAAAGGTCACGTCATATAATACAACAACCTATTTGCTTCTTCTATAGACCGTTGATATCCACAAATCATCATAGACCGTTGATTTTATTTTATTTAACGAGGGAAACTGCATTCTCGTTAAGTTGAAACAGGTCGTGTGTGTTGATTTGCTCTAAAAAGTTTACAATTTGTAAATGTTAAGAGCCGAATTTGAGCAAGTAACGATAGAACTTCTAGCATGACCCCAAAGTACTTGTAATGCTTGACTTAAGAAAGCAATCGGTCGGCATGACTGCATCATAACCGCACCAATTCCCGGCCCGCACGCATCACATTTAATCTGGAACAGTTGCTTAAAATTTGGCAGCGCTTATACCGGGGCTGTTATCATTGCGGCCTTGAATTGATCAAATACCTGTTGCGCCTCCTCGTTCCAAGCGAACTCTCCTTTCTTCAGTAATCGGGTTAGTGGCCCCGCAATCTTCCCATGATTTAAATCAATCATTTGCTACATCGAAGAAATTGGGCTCAAGTTTATAGGCCCAATCAATAACCGAAAAGCCCATTTTTATTGTTGGGCCGGGTCGGTTCAGGTGGTTGGATGACCAGGTTCTTGAAACGACACCGTTCTTAACTTTTGTTAGCTTGAAATTTGAATATCCAACACAAACCATTGATTTCGCTCGCTGATCGGCTTCCTTCGCCGCCGCTGCCAAACGGCGGCCGGCGGCGTACCCCTACCTTTGCGTGCTACTTACGAAACGTAGCCCCCAATCTTCTTTCTTCTTCTTCCTTGTCAATTAGCCATCACTGTAACTCATAAACCCTAGAATTGCTTCGATTTCCATCTCAAACTCCCGAATAGGTTCACCATTGTTGGAATTAATCCCGTTTAGGATGTTTTCCTTTCCCTAGTCGGACTTCTTTATTATTATTTTAGCTCCGTTTCCTTTCCGAGTTCTTGTAGGACGTTTCTGCAACTTTGAACTGTTATAAATACGAGAATCACAAATTGTTTTTCGTATACCCTAACTTCGTATCGAGATTAGGGATTAGATCTTCTTACTTCTACCATGTCATCATCGGAAGAGCCTCAGAATAAGTATTCGCTCGCCGGAAACTACGGCGATGTGCCGCTGAAGGATCTGCAGTCCCCGGAGGAAGTCGATCTCAAATTGCGGCGGACGAATGTGTGGGAGCTGAATGAAGATTTGAATGAGAAGGAGGTTCCGATCAGAGGATATGCGCATAGTGTTCGTCCTGTAGGGAAGAAGATGGCGTTCGTGGTTGTGAGACAGGAAGGTTGTACTGTTCAGTGCGTAGTTACTGCTCAGCCTGATGTTGTCTGCCGGCAGATGGTGAAGTTTGTCGCCGGCTTGAGCAGTGAGTCGACCGTTGACGTTGAGGGAGTGGTCTCTGTGCCTAGTGTCGCCATTTCAGGAGCTACACAGCAGGTCTCAATACTATTGCATTTGAATGATGTTGGTGAATTTAACGTTATAAGATCTGTCCAGAACCCTCTCCCAACAACTCGAGTTATTGGGATGCAACGGTTCATGACATGGTATCAGAGTCTGCCTTTTATGACCGAGAGGTCAAAGTATCAAATCTCGATAGTCCTCAATATAACAATTTATCTCGCATAAGGCTTGGTGGACATTTGCAAACTTCAATCCACATTCATGGGCTTTCGTTTGAGGGGGCGTGTTAGTAAACACTATAAGATCAATTCAGAACCCTCTCCCAACAACTCGAGTTAGTGGGATGCAACAGTTCATGACATGGTATCAGAGCCTTTGATGACCGAGAGGTCAAGGTATCAAATCTAGATAGCCTCCCAGTATAGCAATTTATCTTGCATAAGGTTTGGTGACATTTGCAAACTTCAATCCTCTTTCACGGGCTTTCGTTTGAGGGGGCGTGTTAGTAAACAGTATAAGATCCATTTAGAACCCTCTCCCAACAACTCGAGTTATTGGGATGCAACAATCCCATTTCATGGGCTTTCGTTCGAGGGGGCGTGTTAGTAAACACTATAAGATCCATTCAGAACCTACTCTCCCAACAACTCGAGTTATTGGGATACAACGGTTCATGACATGAAAGGCTGTTTGGCTATGAAGTTGTGTAAATGTCTGTGGTTCTACTTGTTTTCAGGTAGAAATTAAAGTAAGGAAGCTCTTCTGCATTAACAGAGCTCTTCCAACTCTACCATTCAACATTGTTGATGCTTCTTGGAGTGAGAAGGAGATTGAAGCAGCTTTGAAGGTGCAAACTATGTCTCATCTATATACCCTTGTAGATTTCAATTCTGCTTACAATGTATACTAACACAGTTGCTAATGATGGATATGGTTACAGGTTGAGAAAAAACTCGTTCGTGTTAATCAAGACACACGTCTGAACAATCGGGTTTTGGATCTTCGTACACCAGCTAACCACGCAATTTTTCGAATCGAATTTGAAGTTGAATGTGTAAGATCCGTTCTTTCAGTCATTTCTTGCTTTTTCACCTTCGATTTCTCTTTGAAATGCAAATTTTATAGGCCTTCACGTTCGACTTACTTAGACGTTATTATCCACTACAGGTGTTCAGGGAATTTATGAAATCAGAGGGCTTTATTGGAATCAATACTCTGAAGCTGATAGCAGGTAGCAGTGAAGGTGGTGCTGCTGTGTTCAAGTTGGATTACAAAGGTCAACTTGCCTGCTTGGCACAGTCACCACAACTTCACAAACAAATGGCTCTTGTTGGAGGCTTCGGACGAGTGTTCGTGACTGGCCCTGTTTTCAGGGCAGAAGACTCGAACACTCACAGGCACTTGTGTGAGTTTACAGGTCTGGATGTTGAAATGGAGATAAACAGGCCACTACTCTGAGGTCGGATTTTAATTTTGATCAAGTTGATTTGAGAGTCTAAATTTATAGTTGCTGGCTTTGCTGAGATTTAAGCATCGGTCGATGCAGGTTATGGATATTGTAGACCGGCTATTCGTCTCTATTTTTGACCGATTGAACGAGAATTACAAGCCATTCCTTGAAGCTGTAGCTAAGCAATATCCATTTGAGCCATTGAAGGTAATCAACATTTTCCAGTTCTTGGCTGTTCTAATCAATTTACAGACACCTTAGTTCCTAACTTCTTTTTTCGATTTTATGAATGTGCAGTACCTGCGGAAGACATTGCGACTAAGATTCGAAGAAGGGATTCAAATGCTCAAAGTAAGCAGATCTTTGTCCATGCTTCAGTTTGTTTCTTGATAAGTTAGCTTCTGGGATTGCAGACTGATATGACAAACCTTTTGCAGGATGCTGGAGTAGAAGTTGACCCCTTAGGAGATCTGAATACTGAAACTGAAAGAAAGCTAGGCCAGCTAGTCTTGGAGAAGTACGGCACCGAGTTCTACATTCTGTACCGCTACCCGTTTAACATTAGGCCATTCTACACAATGCCGTGCCCCGATGATCCAAGATACAGCAATTCATTTGACGTCTTCATTCGAGGTAAATCTGAACCCCCAACAGTCATCTGTCATCTTGTTCTTTGTACAACTTTCTTACCAAATTTTGACAATGTACTTTCCAGGTGAGGAGATCATTTCAGGTGGTCAGCGTATGCACGTGGCGGATCTACTCGTACAACGTGCCAAGGAATGCGGGATCGATGTTAGTACAATCTCAGCCTACATTGATTCCTTCAGGTAAATTTCTCCAACCTGATCGATTATTCGGAGCTTACCGATGTTTGTTATTAGAGTTTATTGGTTGTTGTCCATTCCTTGTATTGATCTCGCGTTTTCCCCAACAGATACGGCATGCCTCCACACGGTGGGTTTGGAGTGGGACTGGAGCGTGTTGTGATGCTCTTCTTGGGCTTGAACAACATTCGCAAGACTTCGATGTTCCCTCGTGACCCTCGTAGGCTTGCGCCGTGAGCATGGCTCCATCAGTAGATTGCTAGTAGCCGTTTGAATTGCAGCATCAAACACATTTAGTGAACTTTACCGCCACTTCGTTTTGTTTCGACGTTTTATCTTAGGCAAAATCAATGTTTCATATCTCAGTTCTCGATTCAACGAATCAACATGAAGCTTGAAAAAGTCTAACATCTACTAGTTAGTTGTCATACTCAACAACTCTAGATGGAACTGGCATTACAGGTGATTATGTGATGCATCAACACATTGCGATATATATTTATCTGTGAAGAGCGATACCGTGTTAGTGCCTTCTTGTTTTCGACTCGCTTTTTGATTGTACAACCCCGGAGAGCTTGTTGACCTCGTAGAGTAGCCCGGCTGAGAACAAGAAACTGCAGCAGCACATGAAACGAGAATCAGTGCAGTAAAAGTTACTTGTTCCATAAGAAACAATGATAAGCTAAAGATTATATAGTTCCTCCACAATAAATCGTAGCAACAGTTGATTATTGAGATAGACAATGTAACCGATTTCACTTCTACACTCGATCGACAATGTCTCTTTTTATCGTGCTAGGCTTAGTAATCATGCATGGTCCAGAATTAAGTCACAGTTCTAGTATGGTACAAGAACACGCAGATCGGTGCAAAGACAAAGACGGAAGAAGTAGAATTGACCAAGGTTCAAGAAGGCGCTAGGCGCTAGGCAGGCGGTGAAGCTCTGCCTAGCGCCTAGGTCGCCCAGGCGAAGCCTAGCGACCCTAGGCGTTTTTACCAATATTGATAAAATATTAAAATTTTAAGAAAAAATTTACAATACCTTACTTCATACTTAACAATTAACATCCAACACAATAGTTCACCTATTCAATGTAGACAAGGTTCAAATTCAAATGCTTAAATTTAGAAGCAAGCGTAAAAACATGATAAGATAAAAGGAAGAAAGGGAGAAGTGCGTCAATGTTCAATGGAAGAGAAGTCGGCTCAAGTGAAAGAAGAAAGAAGAAGTACTAAACCCTAAATTTGATTATTTTAATGAATATATTATTATGTTTTTATTATAAAAAAGCGTTGCCTAATCTGATTTTCCCGCCTAGGCACCGCTTTACATCGCCCAGGCGTTCCGACCACCTTAATCATAGCTTAATGCCAAGGCGAGGCGGTAGGCTAGCGCCTAGTGCCTAGGCTCGCCTAGGCGTGCGCCTAGGCCCGCCTTTTCGAACCTTGGAATTGACTGTCTTAATTAATGTCAACTTTACCATGTCGTTATGCAAACTCGATGGACAGTTCCAGCTGCAATTAGGGCAACCGCTTCGGCTACTATGACTGCCCAAGAAGAAATGTCGTGTTACTTCTAGCGACGAGGTCAATCCTTTACAAGAAGGAGAAGTGTGAAGAGATAATAACTAAGGAACTAACCTGCACCCCACCCGGTCTTTACGCCATTTGTTTCCTGGAAATTACCGATAAACTGCAAAAACCGGCATTCAGAGACACATCATCAGGTTATTATAACTCGTTCCAGCTTACAGAACAACTTACAATCATGTACAATCATACATGATCAGAATCGTCTGCCACGTAAACATAGACCGGATCGTGTAAAAGATATAAGATGAAACAAAATGCACAAGTCTCGAAACTAATATTTGCTTATCAGGATTGTGTCATTCTTATTTGTTATGGAAATACCGAAATAGTATCAGCAGGATACAGAAGGAGGCTAAGTCCAGAAACATGTGAAGAAGGCAACTGAAGACACCTCAGACTCAGAACTGCATCCCAATAACCTCATCAACAAGTAATGGATAACGGTATATGGGAATGAATTGTTAAGGAATGTTACATCAACCGAATTAAGAACTCTTCCCAACAACTCGAGTTGCTTGAACGGTATTTGCATGGATGGAAGACCAAATCAAAACACTAGTCATCGGAATGAAATAGTCATATAATCACAAATTGAGGAAGATGGAAAGAACGAAAATGAGATAAAAATTGTTCTTAGATTACACAATCATTACATGTTTAACATGTATTAAGGAATGTTAATCAAAATCAAAATTATGAACCTCTTCCAACAACTCGTGTTATTGGGATGTAAAGGTTCTTCATATGGTATCTAAGTCTTTAACCAAGCGGTCATGACATCTGATCATGCTAGTCCCGATATAACATTTCCAGTTGCATCAAATTCGGTGGATCAATGCAAACTTCAATCTCCATTCATCAAAACACCAGTCATCACAATGAAAAGTTCATATGAACATACAGATAGATTCTCAAGCTCGTCCATCTTATCATAGATGGAGGAAGGCGGCATGAAGCAAAACGAGAACACAATCACAAATTCTTAACACAGAACACAAATGAGGAGAGGATCCCCACCATGAACTGAAACAACTCACAGTTAAGAGCACGAGAAAGAGGAGAGAGCTGATGAACCCTCCAAGAATGGTGAACAACTCAGTAGACGCTAGCTTCCCACGGTACATCACTTGCAGAGAAAGAATGACCGTGAACAGAAGCAGTGAATACAGCATCGAACTCCCAGCTCCCGCCGCCATTTCTTCTTCTTTTCCCCCCTTCAATTTCTCGCAATTAACAGAAAGCACAATCCATTAGATTAAACACTCAACAAAATCAACCCGAATTCGAACAGATCTGCGATTTCAAACAACGCCATTTCAATTTCAATTCCAATTTCCCCGCCATTGAAACGCAAATTCAATCGATCTGGCGGGAGTGCAAGAACAGATCTCCCCAGACAAAGATTAACATGAAAAAATACTAAGATTAACTCGGAAATCAAGCAGAAAGTATCATTTTCAATCAGGCAGAGTTCATACCTTACTTCAATCTCCTCACTTGACGATCGACGCCGACGAACTGACGAGACTCAGCTTTTCTAGTTTCCTACTTTCCTTACACCTAAACGGCATCGTTCCGTTGCCTACACGCCACGTCACCACGAGTCAAAAGTCAACATCAGCAAGATGCGACGTCGTATCCGCGACAAAGATCGAGACTTTTTGGTGGTTTTCTGATTTTCTTTGTTCTTCCAGCTCGGCAGGCAGACTCGTCAATTGTACGATCGGCGAAATGGATTCGTCGGAGCTTCCGGAATGTCCGGTGTGCCTACAATCCTACAACGGCGACGAAACACTTCCCCGAGTACTCCCTTGCGGCCACACAGCCTGCGAATCGTGTCTCAAGAGCTTACCCGAAAGGTACCATCTCACTGTTCGTTGCCCTGCGTGTACTCAATTAGTCAAATTCCCATCGTCGTTAGGTCCATCTTCCCTTCCCAAGAATATCGATCTCCTCAGGATGATCCCCGAGACTGATAATCGATCAAAATCGGGAAGCAAAGAGCTTCGAAATGGTGTCAGCAGCTTTCTGCCTCGTCTGTGGTCTGACGAGTTTTACACGAATTGGAGGAAGTGGATTCTTCCACACGACGCCGTTTCGGTGGATGATGTTAAAGTGAGGCTTTTCAAGGTTGGTGATTGGGGAAAAAAGAAGAGGAGGAGGAATCTGTGTTGAAGTTGAGCTATGTGGCTAAGGTGATGAACTGTTTGTATGAGATGAGTGAGGAGAAGAGAAGGGAATTGAGTTTGATCTTGATGATTGGTGAGAAAAGGAGTAGTATTAGGGTTTGTGGAGTGAATGGATTGTGGGGTGATCTTCATGATAGGGGAGCTTTGTATTGTGTTTGTGATAAGCTGAATGAGTGTTCTTGGGATGATAATGAAAAGTCTGGTTTTTCCATGGTGGGTATGGAAATGTGTGAAGGGGTGATGAGTCTGCATCTTGAAGGTGTAATTGCAGGTGGGTTAGGGCTAGATTGTTTCGAAGTGGATGATTTCGGTCATGTAAATTTGAGTTTGAATCAGGTTCTAGCATTGGGTAGAGCCAGTTGGAGTGTTGGTGATAGAGAAATGGGAACCATGGTTGGTGAACTTGTGAGAAGGGAAGTGTATTTGAGCCCTGAGGCATTGCTCGAAATTGTGATGAACGGTGGCTCGGTTTCTTCTGTTGGATATAGGTCAGATGTTTGGTCATTGGGCTGTGTTTTGGTTAGACTTCTTGTTGGTAAGCAGTTTACTGAAGACATGATTGGTTGTGTGGATCACTTCATTCAGGAAACAAGTGAAAATGATGGTTTGGATTTCGAAGGTCTTTGTATTAGGTTGATGGAGAAAGCAAGTCAGTTACTTGAAAGCAAATATGTTGAGGAGCTTCAGCCATTGCAAGGGCTTCTGTGTGAATGTTTGAACTTTCATATAGAGAAACGCCCGAGTGTGATTGACTTGTGGAAATGCATTCGTGAAATGATTGTTGGAGTTAAGTTTGATACCGGTCCTAGATTGAACAAGCTTGTTATTGATGATGGAGCTAGAGGGAAGTGCCTGGTTATCGGCGAAATGTGTCGGGTGATGAAGAGGAAATCTGAAATGGGGGAAAAAGATACATTACCAGAAGAGGAAGTTGATGTTGAGGGAGCAAATGCAGATGAATCTCAGGAGATCGAGGGATTGGTGGAGGGTAAAGTGAAGTTCAAAGATTTGCAGGGCCATCTCGATTGTGTCACTGGATTCGCTATTGGAGGTATGTTACTTGTTTGTTCTTCGTTTTTTAACTTGTTAGATTTCTGCTGATTCATCAACTTGTGCTCAAATCTTTTCAGGAGGATATCTTTATAGCTCCTCATTTGATAAATCAGTTTGCGTATGGTCTTTACAGGTATGCTCAACAATCCAAACGTTCTACCAAATTTCTCGTTATTCCTTGATCGAAGTTAACTATCAGAAATTTTCTCTTGTAGGATTTCTCTCATGTTCACACATTTAAAGGCCACGAGCATAAGGTCATGGCTGTAATCTACACAGAGGAAGGGCTAGAACCATCGTGCATAAGTGCTGATAATGGAGGTGGCATATTTCTCTGGAGCGTTCGTAACCCTCTCGAGCAGGAACCTTCGAGGAAATGGTACGAGCAAAAGGACTGGAAGTACAGTGGCATCCATGCTTTAACCACTGCAGGAAACGGATATCTATATACAGGCAGTGGAGATAGGTTGATAAAGGCATGGTCTTTACAGGTCAGCAGAATTCGACGAATACTTTTTTACTATATATATCTCTTGACCGATGCCCAGATTGCCCAGATTTAGAACATGTTCTTAGTTCTGTTACTTTTGGTCCTGCTTAGGATGGTACTCTCTCGTGCACTATGGCTGGTCATAAATCGGTGGTTTCGACATTATCAGCGTGTGATGGAGTTCTCTACAGTGGTAGCTGGGACGGGACTGTACGATTGTGGAGTCTAAGTGATCATAGTCTTTTGACAGTCTTAGGAGAAGGAATGCCTGGAGGAACCTTGACTTCTGTTCTGTCGGTCATTGCTGATAAGAACATCGTTGTTGCAAGTCACGAGAATGGGAATCTAAAGGTATTGAATCCTCTCCAGCTCTTACTAGCATGACGAATTATTCAATCAGATAATCGACTGACATATACTACCTTCTGCAGGTTTGGAAGAATGATCAGTTCATGAAAACAACCGAAATACACAAAGGTGCGATCTTCGCTAGCAGCTTGGAAGGCGGGCGGCTATTTACAGGAGGTTGGGACAAGACTGTTCATGTCCAGGTACATTACAGACTGCAAATTCTTAACTACACATTCTTCTGTCTGCTTTAATTTCAACGAAACGATCATAAGGACTAAGTTAATCCTATATGATTGTAGGAAATTTCGGGGGATGAACTCCAGGTAGACATCAGACTCATCGGGTCAATCCCAAGTAGATCCGTCATAACTGCTTTGTTGTACTGGCAAGGGAAGCTTTTCATTGGTCATGGTGACCGGACAATCAAGGTACATTCCTCGTCACCCTCCTCCTTAATACCGAAAAAACAAAGTCGGAAGCCTGAATCACGAATCTGTGAGAAAATATGTTCATTGTTTGATCTGATTGCATCAGGTATTTTCCTATGCAAAATAAGGAGCAGTCAAGTTGAGATACGGTTTGTAAATAGAACGGTCCGGTTCGCTGAGATCGAATCAGTGAAACTAACAGTAGTACTGTAGTCTGTAAAGCTACATTTATAAACCCGAGATGGACATACGATTTCCTACAATCAACAATGCTGGCCACTACTATCATTAACAACCTCGATATTCCGAACCGGACCCTTGAACCACTTCCGAGCATCCAAAACCCACCACAGCATCACCAACCCGAGACAGATTGCCAGAGCTATCGGCGAATAGTTGAAGTTCTTGTACTGAATAGGGTAAGTAGTAGGCAGTAGAAAGGCAGAACAAGTATAGCCTATCCACAGAAATGCAACTAGGCAAACCGGCCTCCTCGCTTTCCCCAAGTAGAACGGCCCGGGCTTGAAGTTCTTCTCATCCATTACCAGTCTGCAGAATATCGGCACAGCGTAGCCTCCAACCCATCCGACCGTGCTTATCGACAATATGGCTGTGAAAACTACGTCGAGTTTTAAGATCGGTAGCCCTAAGATGATGGAGATTGCTGCACATAGCCAGACTGCATTTGCTGGGACTTTGGTCTTGGGGTGTAGGGTTCTCCATGTTGATGAGAATGGGATTCCATTGTCTCTCGACAATGCATAGACCTGGAAATGTATAGAATTAGGGTTTCGACTTGAGATGTTTCATCCGCTTCGACTTGTACGAAATGGAAGTATGGACTAAGGATTTACCACTCTGGCGGCACTAGCTGTAACGGCGAGGCCACAGAAGAAGAAAGATCCCCAGATGATGCAGAGGAAAACCACTGCTCCGACGGAGCTGTGGTATCGTCCATGGAATGCGTCGTAGATGATCTGTGCCGGGACTGATATGCCTCCGGTCTCGTTGTTCGGGTCATACAGATAGTTGAAATCCTGAGATGCCATGAAAACAAACATAGTTAGTTGCAAGGAATCTTGAATCAACTTGTTTGGAAATGTATGTATAATGACTATTTTGAAAAATTGGAAGCTTTTAATGACCTAGATGAAATTTGTCGACTAAACCGATTTAGCAACAGAATCTAATTTATATGATTCATAATTCATAGTAAATGACATGCATCATGATAAAAATCGAAAAGAAAAAGAGCGAACCAGTGGTTCAACCCAAAAGTACAGTATCAGGAGATAAACTTTATCGCAAACCAAACCAATCTCACTGTCTCCTCTAGTCCCGATCCATATGGATCGGCTAAAGAAACTATCACCAAATCTTTTGAATCGACGAAAATAAATTTTACTAAACTTTTCGTATAGAAATTAGTTTTCCTTCACGTCTCTCACAAAACTAAACTATCGACTCCAAACTCGACCAACAAGTACTACCGAAATCCAACCAACCAATACCACCTATCCCACCTAGACCAATTGTCATTCCTAAGTCACTAAACTGTTATAATATACGAAAGAACCATGGTTGAACCGGATATATGACCAAACCGGTCAAACCGTACCGAAAACACCGAGTCAAATCGGGGCAAATGGGTTACCTGGATACTGAAAGTGAGGGCCAAGTTGTAAGCCCAACCGAACACAGAAATGAGGCCGATGCTCGAGAGGATAGCGAACGGACCAGTCCGGTCGGCGTTTTTGGTCTCCTCCGTCAAATGGGCAGCCGAATCGTAGCCGTAGAGACAGTAATTGCTCAACAGAACCGACATTATGATTGCGTATGGCTTGCTGCTTATTCCGGTAGCTTCCGGCGCCGTCTCGAAGTGCGTGAACACGAACGACGCCGATTGGGTTGTCTGTGCTACCAGCGGCAGCATTATGATCACCACCATTGCTCCGATCACCTGAGATTGGTCAGTTCATGGCTTAGAGGTTTAATTAGGAGTTTAATTGAATACTTGATTAAAAATCGGTAAAAATCGAATCAAAAGGTTGATTAATATGATATTGGGAAATTAGTAGTTGGGAAAATAGCACTTTGGCCTCCTCTACTTTGCCAACTTAACAAATAGTTCCATATACTATAAATCGCTCGTTTTACCCCTCCTACTTTGACCACTTTTTCTATTTTGATCATTCTGTTTCAACTTTCGTCTTCTTAACATTACATCTGGACACATCCACACACCGACAAAGAGAGATATCAGAGGGAGGAGATGAAGAGTTGGTTAGGGAGGTATCATGAAGAGTATGGTGAAATACGAAGAATTTTAAAACCACATTTTCTTCGTCGATTTCATCCTATTTAACCATATATATACGTATATTCTCAATTAAAAACGCATAGTAAGCTAATACATGGCTATTGGAGCTAACGTGGTGTACTGAATGCACATCAATTAACGTTACGAAGACGGAAGATGAAATAGAAGGACCAAAACGGAAAAGTGGTCAAAGTAGGAGGAGGTAAAACGAGCAATTTATAGTATAGGGGCTATTTGTTAAGTTGTCAAAATAGATGGGGCCAAAGTACTATTTTCCCTTAGTAGTTTGACCCCTCTACTTTGTGAACTTAGCAAATAGGCCCCCATACTATAAATTGTTATTTTTATGGAAAATAGCACTTCTCCCCCTTTACTTTGCCAACTTAACAAATAGCCCATGTACTATAAATTGATTGTTTTACCCCTCCTACTTTGACCACTTTGCATTTTGGGTCCCTCCATATCAACTATCGTCTTCATGACGTTAATTGGTGCACATTCAGTACACCACGTCAGCTCTAATAGTCATGTATTAGCTTACTAAGTGTTTTTTTAATTGAGAATATAAGTATATATAATTACATAGGATGAAATCGACGAATTAAACATATGATTTAAAAACCCTTCATATTTCATCATACTCTTCGCGATACTTCCTCAATTTATCTCCTTGACCAACTCTTAGTGTCCTACCTCCGATATCTCTCTTTGTCGGTGTGCAGATGTGTCAAGATTTAACGTCATGAAGACGATAGTTGAAATGAAGAACTCAAAATGAAAAGTGGTCAAAGTATGAGGGGGTAAAAAGAACGATTTATAATATAGGGAGATTGGCAAAGTAGAGGGGTCAATTAGGAGATTTTGAGCGGTCTAATTAACTACTCGATTAATCGATTCGACCCGATTTTAAAAACCGAAACAAACAAATTACAAACCTGCCACCACATGGAGATGATACCAAAGAAAGCAATGACTTCAAGAGCAAAGGTATTGAGGACTGCCCAAATTAGGGTGAACCCAATGTACATTGACAAGAATACCCCTCTGCTTGCAAAATAGCCTCCTCCTTTGTTGGTTCCTGTTGCTATCAGGATTATCATCTGCAGCGATTGTGATACTGAGTATGCCTGCAATTCGATCGAGGACCCGTTTAGTAACCATTTCATACGAAGAATGTTTGAATTATAACGAGTTCGAGAGCAAGTTTTTACGATACCTGAGCACCGATTCCGGATACGAGACCGATAGTCTCGAGCCAGGCGCAACACCATGATGCGAACGGTCCCCATCTGGGTCCGGCCAAGTGAGCTGCCCAGAAGTAGAGTGACCCTGTAGTCTGATGATCAAAGATGGGGTTTGTTTAGTTTTTGTTGAAGTTGGTACTATTTTGTATAAGAAACTGAAGTTTTGTACCAAGTTGTTATTTTTTATAACATGGGGTGCTACGTTTTGAACCAATCAAGTATTCTAATAATTCGGTCACTCAAAGTTATGATTCTGGCTACTTGGTATTTTAAGTTTAACCGTTATTAATACACTGTGATATCTTCATGTTATTCCGTTATGATTACTTTCAAACATGCCATATGGTTATCGTAGTCTAACTCGGTTGGAAACTTGTAATGTAATAAGAAATAAGTGACCACTAAGTGATATTGTTGAACATATGTAAGGTGATTAGTATGTGACATAAAGATTATATCAAAATTGATCATTTTGATGATTTGTATAGGTTAGATGTCACAAACCGGTCACTTTGATGACATGGCATATTTGTCGAAAATCATCACGAAAATAGTTCAGAAGCACTAATTGATAAAGTTTTAACTTTAAGTAACTATGTTAGCACAAATGTCAAATTTAGGTGATTACTAATGTATTTGACCAAAGAAACGAATCAGAAATTAGATAATACTAATTAAATAATATTAAATAAAAATAACCACTATGTAAATATCATCATTCCATTATTGTTCCAGTCAAGATAGGTTAACTACCGTTAATCACGTTTAACAACTAAAAAATATTTAACCGCCCTGACCAACCGAACAAGTAATTAATCATTAGTTAACAGATTTTGATTAATTAATCAATTTTAACCATTAAGCTGAATAGAATTGTCAACTCTATTGGATAGTGTCAAATTTGACGACTACAATAACGGCAGAAGGATTACATACTGGGAAAGAAGAGCAGATCTCGGACATGGCAACTCCGACGAACCAAGTGAAGAACACAACCACCGGCCACCCCAATATCAAGCTCGCCGGACCGGCGTACCTCAAGCTCGATCCGTACAACGGCGTCCCTACAAACACCGCCATGCTCGAAAACGTTATCCCAAGTATCTTCACAAACGTCTGCAAACAAAACATATCACAAAACACATCACTAAACTTTGATAAATTCACAAACTCATCACCCAACTTTCTCAATATAATCATAAGAAAACACACCATTTCTCTTCGGAGCTCCTGCTTGTACCCAAGCTCGTTAAGCCGCTTTTCTCCCGAATCCATAGCCTTGAACAATCCTCCGTTGTTCTCCGGTTCGGGTTCGAGTTCGAGTTCCATGGCTGCCACCCGCTTCGAGCCGCTGAGGACATGCCCTTCTCTGAAACTCATTTTTCTTCCTCTGTGGAAACAGAGTACTCTGTTTTTTTTTAAGATCAAGGCTCAACAATGGCGGGCTTAACAGCAGGACTAATATGTATATATAGATAAGTTTTGAGGAATATAGTAATTTAATAGAAATGATATGAGCTGTGATTAATTTGTCGTTTTGTGTATAGAGGAAAGATCCCTTATTTTTTTTGGGTTTGTTTGTGTTGGAAGAGATTCATAGTGAAGTTAGCTTCCACGTTTGTGAATGGTTATTGGATCATGGAGTCAATGAGTCATTAGAGGGAAAGTGTGAATCTTTTGAGTACTATGGCATGGATGGTTGAACCGGAATCTTAATCGATGTTTTGCTCGATCAGTGATCGTAACCGGTCTTGCTCGAATCTCGATGCAAGATCGATTTTGTTTGTTTTGGAAGTTTTGGATGTTATTGTAACATATGGAGTCAATGAGTGATTTGAGGGAGAGAGTGTGAACATTTTGACTAGGCATGGGTGGTTGAACCGAAATCGTAGCCGATCTTGCTTGAATCTCGATTAACCAATATCTATTTCTTTTGTTTTGGAATTAATAGCGGTTCGTGAGTAGCTGAGTAACTTGGATTATAGAGGGAGAGTGTGTAAGCCTTTTGACTAGTTAAGAATGGTCAAACCAAAATTACTAGCGGACTTGATTGATTTCTTTTGTTTCGAAATTTTAGAACCTGGTGAAGTGAGGCACACTCTCGGTGAGTGTGAGCGAGACTCGTGTTATTTGATCTAGAACGTGATGTGTTGTTTTTGCACACTCGTATTATTGAGGATTCTGAATTTTTTCCTCTTGATTTTATGTATGTTCTCTTCTCAGCCCATTTTGGTATGTAACTTATCAGGTCATCTCTGATTAAGTTGAATTTGAGGTTTGGTTTTGTGCATGAGTCATGGGTAGGGGTGAAAATCGATGTTTGATTGATCGAAACACAATCAAACCAAACCGAAATCCACCTCTACTTTCATCGAACCATTTTTTTTTCTGGGTTGAGCATCATATAATTGTCATTATCTGGTTTGGTCACATAAGTCCAACCAATACTTTCTAACCAATCTTAAAGTCAGCAAAAGAGATTCTTCTTTTGACTTTGTCATATACAATTAAATATGTTTATTTTGTAATCATGTTAGGGAACAATTTGTAATTCTTATTACATTTAATTTAGTGACCTACGTGTATAAGAGATTAATTCAATAATACTCTTATGAACAAAATTAATTTAGTAATAGTTTTTTTAATGTTATTTTTGGTGTATTATTAATTTTTTTTTTTTTTCAAATCGAGGAGATGAAGTCAATTATAACATGTGAACTAAACTCTTAAATTAGATCAACTTTAGTTTATTTTTTTAAACGGTTATCTTATGATTAAAGAATCATCCGGCGTGGAATTCATGACATAGAGCGTGATGAGAGTTTAATCATGTTGTTCTTTGAAGGAATTGTAGAAATGGTGATGGACGAGACATCAACAAAAATTCAACAACTCAGTGATATGACTTAAGACCAATTCAAGCACAATGATCCCATACAAAAGCCATAAGAGGATTTCAACCCTTGAAACGGAGTCAAGGGTGACATACATGACTCTCTTCTAACGACTCGAGTTATTGGAATGCAACGGGGTTTTGACCGTACTAGGAAGAAGATAATAAGATAACAGAAAAATAGCACTTTGCCCCCTCTACTTTGCCAACTTAACAAATAGCCCCCTGTACTATACATCGCTTTTTTTATGACGTTAATTGTGCGCATTCAGTACACCATATGAGCTCCAAGAGCTATGTATTAACTTACCATGTATTTTTTTAATTGAGAATATAAGTATATATAATTACAAATGATGAAATCAGCGAATAAAACGTAAGATTCTAAAACCCTTCGTATTTTACCATACTCTTCGCGATACCTCCTCAATTTATCTCCCTAACCAACTCTTAGTGTCCTACCTCCGATATCTCTCTTAGTAGGTGTGTAGATTTAACGTCATGAAGACTTTAGTTGAAATGGAAGGACTCAAAATGCAAAGTGGTCAAAGTAGGAGGGGGTAAAAAGAGCGATTTATATATAGTACAGGGGGTTATTTGTTAAGTTGGCAAAGTAAAAGGAGGCAAAATGCAATTTTGCCTAAGATAATAAACAAGCTCCCAATGTCAATTTTGGCCGTCTAAAAGAAAGCGATATCATCAAATTCTTTTGGACTTGGACGACATTGACCGTTACTCAAAATCAGCTTACGACCCATAAGACAGTCGTTGAATGTTTGATTAGGACCCCCTAAACTTATCATAATTGCTTTTTTGGTCCAGATGCATAAACAAATGTAATTGTCTATTTAAATAGTATGATAATATTATCGTAGGGACTCGGAGACATTTAATTTTTTTTTTGACAAGTTGTGTTTCTCGTTTCGAGAAATCACGTTAAATATCTGTGTGAGGTAATAAAAAGTAGAAAACTTGAAATTTCTTCTGATTGATTGGACCGTTGAAATATCTTCTTATATCAGTCTCGAGAAATCGGAGATCATCAATAATTTGTTACAATAAATTGACAACTATGCTTATCATTTGAGGAACCGTGTGAAGTTGCAACACAAGTAAGAAAAGTCAAAATCTATCTCCACAATCGAGGTACTCACAAGTCTACCCATGCTAGGAGGCAATTGATGGGCCCCTGGCCTAGATATTCCCCCTCCGGCCCAACAGAGAGAAGGAACTAGGGCCAAGTGGATGGCCTGCGTCAGGGCGCCACGCCTCGACGCCCTACCGCCAACCGCCCCGGTCACATCACCAGAGGCGTCTCATCCCTGACACAGACCCACACCGGGGATGAGACGGGTCTCATCCAAGGGCCCCTTTATGCCCCACTTGGGGTCCGTCAGGATAACGACACGTGGCACCTCGGCCTCGGCCACGATGGAGCTATAAATAGGAGGTCCCCCACACAATGGACGACACGACACATCTAGACCATACGCCTAACACTACAAGAAAATTAATAATTGGTCATGGTTTTTTAGTCACGGTTTTTTAAACCGTGACTAGTTAGTCACGGTTTTTGAACCGTGACAGATTTAGTCACGGTTTCATACGAAACCGTGACTAAATTTGTCACGGTTTCAAAGAAAACCGTGACAAAGTAACCAAACCCGCCCACTGCCATCTTCACTCCTTCTTCTTCATCTTCACTCCTTCTTCTTCTTCACTCCTTCTTCTTCATCTTCACTCCTCTCTTCACTCTTCTTCTTCCTCTTCATCTTCACTCCTTCTTCATCTTCACTCCTTCTTCAACTCTTTCTTCTGTCGCCGGCGATTTCACAACACCACCAGTGTGCGGCATCATCTGGAGCTTTGGGAGGAGGCGGCGATGGAAGCACAGGCGGCGGGGATCTGGAGCTTCACAGGCGGCGGGGATCTGGAGCTTCACAGGCGGCGGGGATCTGGAGCTTCACAAGCGGCGGGGATCTGGATCGAGCTTGAAGGCGGCGGGGATCTGGAGCTTGAAGGCGGCGGAGATGGAATAGACGGGGCGCGAGATGGAATACGGCGGCGGCGGAGATGGAATCGATGGAGGGAGCTTAGCTCCGGTTGAAGTCGAGACTCACCGGCGACGGGAGAGTCACCGGAGAAGATATGGGATTGATTTGTTAACTCATAAAAATGTATAGACTAAGATGCATAATTAGAAAAATGTAGTGACTGATTTGTGTAACGAAGGGAATAAAATTGGGAATTTTTGTTAACCTCATAAGTTTATGGATTAAATTGCGTAACGGAAGAAGTTGGGGGTTGATACTATAATTCAAGAAAATAATGAATTCAGTCATTGAGAAGTTTGAGTTTACGATTTGGTCACTACTCTTTGTCACGGTTTTCCTTGAAACCGTGACAAAGGTTATTCACGGTTTTGGGCAAAACCGTGACTAAACTTTGTCACGGTTTTTAAAGAAACCGTGACAAAGGTTAGTCACGGTTTTCCACAAAACCGTGACTAACATCTTTGTCACGGTTTCTTTACAAACCGTGACAAAAATGATGCATTATAGTCACGGTTTAGGAAACCGTGAAAATTTTTTAGTCACGTTAAAACCGTGACTAAAGGGCCAAAAAAAACGTGACTAAATTTGTGTTTTCTTGTAGTGTAATAATGCACGCTCACATACGCTGCACGCTAAAGGCTGTGCTCATCCGCCCTACTCCAGGGCGCACGCCCAGGTACTTCTCTGTTACCCACTCCTTCAAACACCATATTACTACTCACCCTCGCTCTCTCTCTAACACCTGTCCTACGCCTTGCAAGGTACTCCCTGCCGCTATCAAGGCAGAAGCAGGCAATACTCAAACCCTCTCATTATTGATTAGTCCGTCAGGCGGATTAGTTGGAGTATAGTGTATTGTCGTTTCTGTATAATTCCACCACCTATCAACATCAACATCAACACTTCAACATCAACACTCTATAATATGCATTTATATTTGTTTCTTTATGCCACGTATGCTAAAACTCACACTTCCACTTCTCCCCACATTCTTCTCATTTCAGCCAATCAGAGGCATTCTCACCAATTAATTTTTTTTTATTATTTTCATTAACTTTTTAATATTAATTCCCACTTTCTTTATAACCCCTCATCATGGAGAAAAAACTAAAAAGTATTCTGAAAAATAGTCCAACTCCTTTTCATGATTAAAATGAAAAATAAAAATAACTCATCTTCTAATCTTCATCGTATTAACAAATGTATATGATTTGTTTTATAGTTTTAGTGTAGGAAAATAACTAATGAAGGAATTTATTTTATTTTCTATTTTTATTTCAATATTCATACTCTTTAATAAGATAAAAAAAAATAATATAAGTTCATGTAAGACGTGAGAACCGGGTTCTACTAAGGTTCATCTAAATTTGAGAATCGATTTTCACTAACAATGTTCTTGATATATTAAAGTCCATGTATGAGAGAATGATATAATTTCATATAAGATATGAGAACCGGGTTCTACTAAGGTTCATATAAATTTGAGAATTGATTTATATTGACGATATTTTTTTTCCTATTAAAATCCATGTATGAGAGAATGATATAATTTCATATAAGGTATGAGAACCAGGTTCTACTAAGGTTCATATAAATTTGTGAACCAATTTTTACTAACAATTTTCATGATCTATTAAAATCCATGTATGAGAGAATTATATAATTTCATATATGGTATGAGAGCCATGTTAAACTTCATGATCCCATTTATCATAATTCATAATTTTTTTTATCAATATGGTCTCCTTATACTATGAAAATATTGATTACTATGATTTCTTAAATATATTTTAACTCAATAATAAAAAACAATACGAAAACTGGATTCTACTAAGGTTCATATGAGTTCTCGAAACCGTTGGTTCATTAAAATGAAAAATGAAAAAAAAATCTTTAATCAAATCTTTCTATTTTTCCTATGAGAATGGAGACTAATAACAAATAAAAAGAGTGTGAGAATCGGGTTCTACTAAAGTTCATATGAGTTCTCAAAACCGTGTAAGGACATGATATAATTTCATATAAGGTATGAGAACCGGGTTAAAATTCATAATCCCATTTATCATAATTCATAGTTTTTTTAATCATTATGTCTCTATTATTACTGAAAAAAATATTGATTATTATGATTTCTTAATAGAGTTCAAGTCAATGATAAAAAAGATTATGAAAACCATGTTCTACTAAGGTTTATATAAGTTCTCGAAACCGTCGGTTCATTAAAATGAAATTTTAGGGAAAAAAATTAAGATAATAAATATGAGAACCGGGACCAGTAACAAATAAAAGAGTTTGAGAATCATGTTCTACTAAGGTTCATATGAGTTCTCAAAATCGTGAAAGTACATGATATAATTTTATTAAGATTCACATGATTTATAAAATTGATCAATGACATGTATGATGTGCCTTTATGAGTATGTATAGGCATGCACTTCACCTTTACACCCAATATGCAATCATACACATCTAAACATGCATACAAGTTACAATTGATATTACCCTTCATACAATATTTTTAAACTAACATTCTGACGAGGACTAAAATTTTACCCCGCCATTAACAGATCTACATAATCTTAACGGTTAAATATTTTTATAGTAAACTATTTAAACACATTAAATAAATTTATACTGAAACCGGCTAACAGGCCAGTTAGAAATAAGACATAAAAAGTTAAAAAAATTAGTTTGATATCAACCGGCGAACGGCCGGTGATTAATCTAGTTACTTGATATTAGAATATGATTTACATAATTAATAAACAACATAATCGGTTGCTATAAATATATTTAGTGACGTATTGTGTGTCTATATGATATGTGAGCAAAAGTGGACATCTCATTCGGCAGGAATATGTGTATTTATTTAAGAATATTAATGTTAAATACTAATTTAATTATATAAATATATTGTTAATTATAATTTGTGTATATCAAATGCAACATTGACATTGCCATCTTCAAAGAGCAGCAATGCCATGGCGTTGGTATGATGGTACGTGATGAAACAGGCCATGCATTGCACTACGTCATGCATCGGTTACGTACTGAGGTGCGAGAGGAAGAGATGGTAGCAGTCCATACATCTATGGGGTACGATAAAGCAGTCTTCGAGACCGACAATCAAATAGTGGCAGGTGCTATCAATCGAGGCGGACAAGATATCTTGGAGTTCAGACGTATGCCAGAAAGGTACAGACTTATTCTCATTGAACAACCAAATTACAGATTGAGTGGGTTAGGAGATCTAAGAATGCGGTCGCTCATGAGTTAGCTCAACGATCACGCTTCCTGGCGTTAGTATTCACGATCTTTTTGTGTGTGTATCAAATATGGATACAGTACCCGGTATTGAGGTCCTTTGATGTTTGTGGGCTTTCCGTAACATCGATATCATGTGTCAACTGTGGACCTTACCCAATTCTAATATGTCTTTTATTTGTTCGCAACGGTACTCTTACATGGTCTGATCTGATTCTTTTTCCGCCTTGAAACCCTATTGATGTCACGAAACCGTAGAAGATCTAAGCTACGATACGTAGCAAGTCATAAAGAGAAAGTTATGTATGAGTAAGTATTTCATATCAGATGGTTGACGAGCCAAGTCACTCATAATTCGGCTCGTAAAAATTGCTAAAAAGCAAGTTAGCTCAATAGGTCGAGCCGAGCCTAAGCCAACCATATCTAGGCTCAACAAGTTCTCGAGCTGTCTAGACTCGTGAACTCGTTAAGTTTAGCTCGCGAGCCAACTTGTTTAGATAGCTAGTAAGTCAGCTTGATAGAGCCGCGAGCTAGCTTGATTATGTGTTTGATGATTTGGCTCACAAATCAACTAGATAGAATTGTTAATGTTGGCTTCCTTTGGGTGTTTCTATTAGTGAAATCATTCTGTACAAAATTAATGCTTCGGGTATGATCATCGAACCGAGATCGTTATGGTTATCAAGCCGATCTCATTAAGGTATTCAAGCCAAACTCAGTATGGTTATCGAGTTGAGCTCGTTAATGATGATTTCAAACTCAGCCTAAGCCAAGCTCAATCTAAAGCTGAACCCGAGCCTAAGCTAGGCAAAAGCTATGCTCGGCTCATGAACATCTCTAATCTCAAGCAGATATCATCAAATTCTTTTAAGCTAATATTACGTACATTAGAAAGTCATAATCTCACTTGCACATCTCAGTAGGTTGGCTGGCTCCCACGAGGGCCACCACCATAAGTCCTAGCTACAAGCCCAAATGAACCATTATCTTTCCTACATGAGGATTACAGAAGGAAGGAGACACTTACCTTTGCTCAGCGATATCCAGCTAACATACGTATCGATTGAGAACTTGGCTGCATCCAGCCCCCAAATCGATAGAACCGCGCTTTCAAACGACGTCTGGGCTCTACTTCAGACCATTCTACTGCCTTCTCATTGAGTCTGCAATAACGTAACGTTTAGGATGGATCGAATGGTTGGGATTAAAAGAGAACTCTCACTTTCAGTTAGTTATATACTTGTAGAAACAGAGGACACTCAGTCGTTCTATTCTTTAGATCCAGTTAGACACTTCGAAGTCTCGTAACTTGCTGAGGTGTTTCTCCATGTCTTGTCGACCTTGCGCCCATTCCTCCTTCTCGATCACAGTTGTTGGGTTGTCTCTTTGAGTCTGCGATTAGTGAACCGTGTTAAAAACTGGTGAAAACTGATGTAGGAAAAACAACCCCAAAGATTCAGTTGGTTTCAGACTAGGGGGGGTAGTAGTTACCGAGTCGATAATTTTGAATGAGTTGCCGTTATCTCGTATTACGAGTAAGTCAAACTTTCTATCCCTGTTTCTCCCTTCACGAACAGTCACCTGTAGAAAACAGATGAGGCAATGAGTTAAAGTGACAGCAGAAAGAACACAATCAAGTGAAACATGTTAAGTAATGCCATATAAAGTATAAACCAATTCCGAACCTCTCCCAATAACCCGAGTCATTGGGATGCAACGGTTCTCTATGTGGTACCAAAGCCATTGACTGAAAGGTCCGGACATCGGATTCTGCTAGCAGCCAATATAACGAGTTTACATGCACGAGTTCTCCACAAACAGTATGGCAACCGCCCCATCACAACTCGCGTAGTTCATAGCTGGTGCTGCACAGGACTTGTGATTACATGATCAGGTTGTTCTTTTATGTGAACTGGTTTAAGATTAATTTAAAAACAAGCACAAGCAGCTGCATAGTTTACAGCATCTCTAAGGTGAGTAGGATTAAACCACAAGTTACAGCTAGAAATAAATGTCAACTTGTTCTAGACAGTATCCATAGGTTCATCCAACTAATAAGAAATCAATTAGGCCACAGAATTATAAAAGTGAAGGCAAACAATACTTAACTTAAATAACTCACCACTACTTTTCCTCTGGTTATGGACTTGGTCTTGGAATCTAAGACATAAATTTCCTCAAAGTCCAACATGAACTCAGGATCTCCCAGCCTCCGGTTCTTGTAGTGCTTAGTCAAGAAAACCTTCAACAAAAAACGTAGGAACCTCAAGATAGGATAACAACAGAGCAAGAAACATCCCAACAACATTGCCTGAAGTAGAAGTACAAGAAGCATATTATTCATGGTAATCGCACTTACCTTAAACACCTCCCTCTCAGATTTATACAATGGATCTCGGAGCGCATCAACGGGTGGTTCGGTCACATTGTAACGTCCGTAATTGGTCTTCGCACATCGTATATACTGAGATGTTGACACAGAAGATATAAAACAAATGTGAAATGTCAAAGGAGACTAGTTCTTGAAATTTCATAGCTCAGTTCATCGGTCCAAGGACTTAATCCAACACAAAGGCTCAAACAAACACCTACCAAATAATGAGCTATATGCTTCAACGATCTATCTCATTTGAAGACAATATATAGAATGAGAACATACTGGTTTTCAGGCACTAATGATAACATATGTAACATTCAATTAAGATAAGTTTCTGAAATGTAGTCACATAGCTTAACATATTGGTCATAACAGAAAATCGTATATCAGATAAAGACAAGTCAAGCCGCAGGCCAGATGGTACCAACACCCTATAGCAAGATTATGACATATTGAATAATACTGGAATCTGCAATTCATGGTATTAACTATTCATGTTGTGACATCCATAATTGGTCTTTGTACATTGTATATACAGCAATAATGGCACAAAAGATAAGAAACCATTAGTATGAAATGTCAGTGAAGATCAGTTCATGCAGTTTATAGCTCAGTTTATCAAACCAACAAATTAATCAAACACTAAGGCTTAAACAAACACAACCTGCATAATGAGCTAGATGGTTCAAAAGTCTTTCTCAGAAGAAGACTCTATATAGAATGAAACAAGGACATCAAGCTACAATATACTGGTTTTCAGACACTAATCACAAATATGCAACACACAATTACGAAGAGTTCCTGAAACGTAGTCATCTAGCTTACCGCATCAGACGTAAGAGAAAACCATACCCGAAAAGACCAGAGAAATACAAGTCAAGCCAAAGGCCTGATGGTACAAATAGTCTAGAGTAAGATTATGACAAAACTGAATGATACTGGATACTGCAAATTCATGATATCAACAAGCTGATTGCAGCTAGCAACAGATTTCTGTGTTGCTCAAATCATATTATCTTGATACCAACATCAATAAGCTGATTGCAGAAAGCATCAATTTCTGCCTTGCTCAAATCATACTATCATGAACAATTAAGCATTTCTACCATTCAATTTACCTTCTCTGGCAGTGGAGCTAGAACTCTGGGAATAGCATAAACATCAGTATCCGGCGGAGTAACATACATCTACAGCCACGAAAACAATCCAATCAATGAACCAATCAAAGAACAAGACTGCCAAGGTAATCACAAACAAAACTAAGTAATTAACCTCTCTGAAATCATAAACATCACGATCAGGATCCGGCGGCCTCCTGATGAAGAAATCGCACTCAAGCAAGCTAATCTTGTGGAAATCCTCTTCGTTAATTCTATAATCAACTATCTTCTCCGAGTTCCATCCTGGAGTAGACATGAAATTATTGCCGTGAATCATCGCGGTGTCGTCCTTCTCGCCAGAACCACTACTGCCAGCAGCAGGCAAAGGTTCGTACTCTAAGTCGTAATCCTCGTCTACTTCCTCTATCTCGTCCTCTACTAAGAATTCCTCGGAACTTTCGGGTGCGTCGTCGTCGACCGCCTTCGGTACGAATGTCCTCCGAGTTCTGTGAGGAGAGCGGAAGTCGCTGCGTGAGGTCGAAGATACGGAGTTGAACCGGGAGCGAGAAGACAACGAGGCGATGCTGAATTTCGGTGCAGAGAAACTCGAAATGGAAGGCGGTGGAGTGAAGAGGTTGAGAGTTGTGGCAGCGACGGCCATTTCTGTATAGTGTTGGGTGAACTGAAGGGAATGAATGCCTTGCTACTGAGCTAGTTTACTTTGATGTTAAGAGCTGGTGCCATTCGCAAAGTGAAGTGAATACGAAGGAAGTGTATTGCGACGCCGACGACGGCGGCGAAGATACCGTGGAGGGAAGGAAGTGGAAGTGCAGAGAACGGAGACGAGATAGCGCAGCTTTGTCGGAGGTGAAACAAGATGGTGGGATTTTGGGGGATAGGGGAAAACAAAAGCGGGCCACCCGGTTAGCCCGTTCCACCCGACCCGAAAATGGCGTGTTTAAAATTTAAATACTCGAATTAACAATTAAGAGAGGTTTGATTCAATAATACTAGAAATCGATTTTGGTTGACCCCAATTTTGTATCAAACCAATTTTCATCAGATATACTAGTTTTTTTCGTTATAGATAGTTGATAGGAAGGTAGCACATAAATACACCTAAATATCCAAAGACGGTAGATTTATCAAAGCCTGACTTGGGGACATAGAAGAGTCCTTTTAGCTACAGAGTTGGCAGCTCATTTTTTGACCTTAGTACCATATTTAGCCGTAAGAGAGGGGATCAAGTAAGAAATGTGCACAAATCCGAGATGATTGAACTGCCCAACAAGTTTAAACTTCTCGATTAGAAACTTTACGAACTACTTTCAGTTGCGCCACCCTTAATATCAACTTATCTCCATACTAGAGTGAAGCATATCTCACATACAATGTTGTCAATGTTGGATCGGGTTGGCCGGTCCGACCCCGACCCGGCCTTCCCACCGAAACCGGAAAATTCAGGTTCGATCCGGATTCGATCCCAGTTTTTCCATTAAATTATGAACTCTTCACCTTGCCGGCTCTACCCCGATCCGATTATGAAAACGTTGCTCACATGCATCTGAAAGACAAAAGTTCAACAACAAAATGATTAACTATTTCACGATAGAACTTACCTTTGCAAAGAGGATTGAGCTTTCAAAGTTTCGAACCATCTAACTGGTTTCTGACCGACAGCCATACACAAACCATGGGCTAATGAAAATGGGTCTACGTATACGGGCCGTCTAAAGAAGCCCAATTCAAGGGACCGGGTTAAAGAAACCGGGTATACCAAGATCCGCCCCAGATTGCAAAACCCGCCCTTTTTCCCCTTTTTCCCCTCGCTCAAACAAGTTTCTCGCGAAAGAAAAAAAAAAAAAAAAAGATTCATACGGAAAACAATTTCACGTTTTTTTCTTTTCCAGTTAAACCCTCCGGAAGAACCGTTTCCGAGTCTTCCCTGCTTCAGCTTCCCAATTTCTCCGTCTCTCAGAAATTCCTTCCTTTTCTCCTTCTTCCCACTGACACTGTCCCTTCTCAGATTCCACACACCACTCTTCTCTCCTAGGGTTTCTCCAATTGATGTGAACTCTCTCTCAGCTCTCCATCCAATCCTCCTCCAATTTCTAGGTTCTTCCAATTCCGTACCCTAGGAGATGACGGAGGAGCGGAGCGGCGGCGGCGGCGGCGGAAGAGACGACGGTGTCGGCGGCGGAGGTGGAGGAGAGCCGTCGTCTTCCAGGACGACGCCGTCGTACGTCAAATCAGGTGACCGGCAGCTATTCACGGTGGAGCTACAGCCCGGGGAGACGACATTCGTGTCGTGGAAGAAGCTTATGAAGGATGCAAATAAGAATTCCAGTGGATCTAAACCGATTTCAGACGAGCCTCCTCCTCCTCCTCCGGCTAACGCACACCCCAACCTCGAGTCTCGTATTGCCCCTGTGAGTGCTCATTTTCGCTGAGAGAAGATTACGCAGTTCGGTGATTTTTGTTTGGTTCTGTGTTTTTTTTTTCTCTCTGACCTGTCAGTTGTCTGTCTCCAATGTTTGGTTGATTCGATTTCCCGTAGTGGCTGGGGAGCTATGATCACTTACTTTCTTAGCCGATTAGCTGAAACAATGTTGAGCTGGGTAAACAATGGTGTCAAACGAGTTCATTGAATTATATACTGTATGGGGGGATATATATTTTTCTTGATTTCCAGGAAGGCAATTTATGTCCTAGCTGAACTTTGACGTTTGACAATTATATAACGAGCTGGAAAGTAATGATGAATCGTTCTTCATCAGATTTCTTTGTGCATGATAAGATATGCATTGTTGTGAAGTCTGAATGGTGTTTGTTCTTTTTGTTAGGGTGGTCAACAGGCTGATAATGAAGAAAAGGATGATGCTCCTCATCGTTTCAGTGCTGTGATTGAGAAGATTGAACGCCTCTACATGGTTACACAACGTCCTTGTGCATTGGTATGATAACGTAAATGGAAGATCAATAACTGATGTGATCATAAATTCTGTTTCAGGGAAATGATAGTAGTGATGATGAAGATTTGAAAGATGCACCTGATGATGATCAGTATGATACGGAAGATTCTTTTATTGATGACGCGGAGTTGGTCAGTATCTGTATGGTATAATGTTTTTCAAGGACTGTTATTGGACTGCTTTATGTTACTGACTTCGATTACCTTCTTGTTCAGGATGAGTATTTTGAAGTCGACAATTCCGCCATAAAGCATGATGGGTTCTTTGTCAATAGGGGAAAACTCGAACGCATGTAAGCATATTTCAACTCTTTTATTTTCATGAAGAGTGATTGTGAATTTATCTTGAAGTTTGTGCTGCTACAATCACGATCCCCTGAACTTTGTTTTTTCTCAGTCATTGGTCTTTCATTTCTTTCTTTTTTTTTCCCTCACCCCATTTCAACTATAAAGTCTTGTAAGAGTTCTGTAAGGCGTGGATAGCTTCTTTGGATTTATCAGTTCACTGAAAGGAGCAGGTGTTTGTGTGGGTTCAGTAGCCTAAATGGCACTTATTAAATTAACTTATCTGATTCTGATCCAAGTGTTGATTATGAGAAAAGGATATTCAGCAGTCTACGTTTTTCTTTTCATGATCTTGTTTTACGCAGTAGCTTATTTTTCTTATGTTTCAGAAGTGAGCCTGTTGCCATTCCCGAAAAGCAACCGAAGAAGAGGAGGAGGAAAGATTTAACAAAGGCTCATGGTGACAGTGACAACATTAATGTATCTAATAAACATGTTAAGATTGGAAAATCAGCTGCTGGAAAGATGGTGCAATCAGTGGGAAAGAACACCTCTGGCCCTTCTCAGAATTTGACAATGGAAATTGATTATCAGGAAAATGGGAAGTGTCATAACCCTTTGAATTTATCTGGAACCTCTACCAAGAAGAAGTGTGCTGGGGCTACCATAGGCTTTGATCCCTCTTCAACCACAAAGATGTCAAATGGTGATGCTTCTGCGTCATTAGTAGAAGGGAAAGATTTTCAAATGCAAGAGCCCGGATTTCTCCAAGGAAATAACTTCTCAAATAAATCTAAAGATGCAACTGGATCTTCAGATGCTTACTACCTCAAACATCAGACTCATGATAAAAGTGCTTATGGACAAAATAAGCTCCAATCTGCAAAGCCTCTTAATAATGTTGAAGAACCTGAACCATCATCAGCTCGATCTAAAGAAAGAAACGGGGTTAGAATGCTGCCTGACCTTAATAATGTGCCTGATGGAAAGATATCTGTTGATGCAACAGTAAGTGCATGGATGTTATGATGTAGTATTTGCTGCATTAACGCTTTGGATGTTCCAAATTCAGTACTTTGTGTCCCATTTGTCTGCTGGGTTGTTTCTGTGAAAGGATATGGTTAAAATCTTCTGTCTTGCCTGTTTCTGCTTTATGCTGCTCATGATTGTGAATGTAATATCTTCAGGCATCACACGTCCACAAAAGGGATGGTTCTAGTGTCAGGCCTAAAGTTTCAATATTAGAAAAGACGATCAGGGAGCTTGAAAGAATGGTTGCAGAATGTAAGTTGTAAAGTTACTTGGTATTTTTTGTTAATTTGGGGTATTTTAATTGCTTGATACTGAGTTAATTCTATATGTTTGTAACAATTGCAGCAAGACCACCTGTAATTGACAATCAAGAAGCTGATGCTTCGTCACAAGCAATTAAAAGAAGATTGCCTAGTGAAATTAAGATGAAGCTTGCCAAAGTTGCTAGACTTGCGGTATTTCCTATAACTGGTCATTGCTAATTTTATTGTCTTGCTCTTATGGTAGAGTTCTCACACAGTTACAAGGATTGTCATTGATCGTGAAATAAGCTTTGACATTGATGCTATATGTTGCTTTTTCCATGGTTGGTGCAGGCAAACCAGGGGAAAATGTCAAAGGATCTAATAAATCGCCTTATGAGTTCTCTGGGGCACTTAATACAACTTAGAACACTGAAGGTATGTTGTTGAATGCATATCTGCATCTCTAATTCTGGTTCTTTTGCATTCCTCTCAACCCTTCATTATGTATGTGGAATTTTATGTTGGCAATGACATTTAATGTATGGCCTGTTTAGATTGAAGTCACTATTGGTTACCGGTATTGTGGCCTTAGATCACAAGTTAAACTTTGTCTCATTTCTAAATCATTTTGGTTAAGAACTATACATTAGGGACAGCAGTAGTTCACTACTCAGAAGTCTTGTCATAGAGATTTCAATCAATAGTGATAGCGACGAATAGTGGTTTGAATATGAATCCTGGTATTATTGTTTGTTTCTTCTGCTTATGCTACAATCCATTATATGCCCATTTTGTTTTCATTCTACTTCACATCTTAGGAAAATATGCTAATTTGGGAGTTTCATTAGGAAAGAAACATTGATAAAACTATGTACTTTATGCACAGAGAAACTTGAGAATCATGGTAAAATCGGGGTTGTCAGCACAGCAGGAGAAAGACAACAGGTACCAAATGATTAAAAAGGAAGTTGCTGAGATGATCAGGACTCGTGTACCCACCTTGGAGTCCAAGGTATGAACTCCTGACTTCCCTCTTCAGTCTTCTCTCTGGGACTTGTTTTAATTTATCATCTTGTAGGTAAGAATTTTTTGAACTTGTAGATATTCCTCATGCTACTTCGTCTTCTATATTCCTATAATTCTTCCCATTAAGTTTGTGTACGGAGGGTTAGACGAGCAGAGCTTATTTGTTTCAGTTCTTGATGGGCTGCTTGCTGCTTGAACATATTTTCCGTGACTATAATTGTCTCCGCCTATTGTATTGATACAATATTTTTCTACCTATGGTGCTTCCATGGTTATGTATATTTTGACCTGCATGATTGTCAATGGATGTTAAGATTACTTTTTCCCTCTATGGAATTTCATTTATCTCTATGGTATCAGGCTTTAGAGCAGCATGCTGGAACTTCTGATGACTTTCAAGAACTTAATCCAGAAAATAAACCTGTGAAACGTAAATTTAGCATGGATGCGGAGTTGGAGGACAAGATATGCGACCTTTATGACCTTTTCGTTGATGTATGGATTACTTCAGACTTTATCCTCACTTGGTTTTCAAAAGCGCTGTTTTTCTAATTCATTTGTCCTGATTCTTTATTGATTCTAGGGACTGGATGAAGATGCAGGTCCACATGTCAGAAAGTTGTATGTCGAGGTTGTTCATATCTCCATCATATAGCTGTTTCATTTAATTTTTGAGGTTATATGTTCTCGAGTAGAGCTTGCGTTTGTTTCCTATATTCACGAGCTACAAATCGAAACATTGTTCAGCAGTCTTCTGGGCTGTCCGCTGACATTTATTTCCATTTCCATTTCAGCTTGCAGGACTGTGGCCAAGTGGCACCATGGACAACCATGGGATCAAAAGAGCAATATGTAGGGCAAAAGATAGACGACGGGCCGTGTACAGCAGAAATAAGGTATCAAACATGTGCACTGTGAAATTTCAGCAGAAATAAGATGATAATCGAAGCTTAAGCACTGCTGCTTTACATCTGCTTATTTGTTGTTAAATATCTATCAAAGGAGGACGAGAAAATCCAAAGGAAAAGGATAATTTCATCCAAGCCGGAGGAAGCTGTCCAAGCTGATCCCACCTCCGCCTCTCAGCCACAGATGCAGCATTCCCGCGAAAGATTAGCTAGCGACTTACCTGCTGGTCCTGTGCTGGCCTTAGCTAGCATTCCGATATCCAGTCCAACTGCACTCGCCCAAGGATCCAGTCTTCTCCTGGCAAACGCCCATAGTATCGAGAGGCCGAAACAGGACAAGGCGAAAGGATGCGTCGAAATGGCGAAGCCAGATGCTGATGCCGTCTTGGTGAAGAAGAAGGCGAAGAAGAGAAAGCCGGTAGCAGCAGAACTAGATCAACCTCATTTCCGATCGGAGAAGCTGTACTCATCGAGCGAGGAGAGGCACAAGTCTGCCATTCCCCAGAAGCTACAACATCACCAACCCGGAGGTGTGGCTTCTCCTCACGGTTTCGAGCAATCAAGCTGACGACGAGTAGTACAGTTCTCGACTGAGTAGTAAAAGAGAGTCGCACCGCCACCATTGGGGGACGTGATTTTGTGTAACCTTTGGTTGAACTCTTTTGTGGTTTTTTCCTTACAGGGCTTTCACCATTCTGCCCAGCTGATTTTTTTTCTTCTTCTTCTTTACTCTTAGTTACCATTTCTGTAAGTAAAGTTGAGTAATTAGATTACATCTTTTTGGAGAAGTTAGCTGTTAATTGTGTCTACATTAGGGTTATGGCAGAATGCTTAGTCTGCCTTCATTCTCTCTGTGTAATGTACCCTTTGAGATATTGTCAACAATAATTCGAACTCTTTGAGTTGTATCGTTTCGTGGGTTGTGTGCTCCTTCAGTATCGTTCGTATTTAGGGGTGGCAGTCCCAACCTGAAACCTGAAAACCTACCCGTAATCGACTCGGTCAACGCGGTTTTATAATCGGACTGATCAAATAACGGGTCTGGGTCGGGTGGTTAAAAAAATCGACCAAATATTAGGGCGGTTATTGGTCCGCCAGATAACCGGGCCGACCCGGCCGAATGCCACCCCTATATGGATGACTTGACGAGAGTTGGGATCATCACATCGTTATGCGTAGTTCTGTTGTGGCCATGTGGACGCACGACTTATGAATCGACTATAATTTTTAACTAACAAGGTTGCTAATGCATAATCATCACACCAGAAACAAAGTCGAACGAGCGAGATTTTGCAAGGTTTGTGGTTTGCTTAGGGCGGATGCTTTTGAAGAGTAACATAGGTGTTTGAAGGTACGTTGAAGTTAGGTTTCTACCTGAGCCGAATGCTTCTAAAGAGCGACACATGTATGTAATAGTAGACCAAGGTCAAATTTTGTCCGTAAGTGTAATTGAACAAGTTAGACTAAGATTGTGTCCATGAGCGTGATGGTATAAGTCGCGTTGGCCGTGAGATTGATTGACATAGACAAAAGTCGGGCATAGAGTGTGATTTATATAGTAATAGGTCACATTTGTGATAATGAGTTGAATTTGAAGTATGTATGATGAATGATCTAACCGGTTTGACATGATTATAACCAAATCAAAATCAAATATACAATTTGACTCAAACCAAACCAAATCAAACCATCAAAATAGATTTTATTAAAATGGTTACCGGTTACCACTATATCCAAACCGGTTTTGACAATCAGGAAGACAAAGCCCATTGGGCCTATAATGGCCCACCTTAAGTAATCTTTCCCGCGATTTTCAATTGTTTCTCTAATCTCCCCCACAAGAATTTGAAAAGAATATCTCAAGGAAAGAAAAGTAAAAAGGAAAAAATAACCAGAAAACCTAATTCACCATTTCTGCTCTTCCCTGCTCCACGACTTCGAGCTACTTCCTTCCACTGGAGAGCAAAAGGCAAGAATGATGAAGACGAATACGTTCAAAGGATGCAACGTATTCATGTCCAGGAAGCTCGTACCGCCGGAGATCTACGACGCACTGCTCGACGCTCTCAAGCTCAACGGCGCCGATGTCTTCCCCTGCTGCGACCCTTCCCGGAACTCTCCCAACGATTACCACGTCATCTCATCTCCTGATCACGTAAGCTCCTCGCTTCCTCCGTTTCCACTTCATTTCCTTCTGTTTCCTACTTCATCTCGAATTGTGCATTTCCTTAACTTCTGCCTTGGGGTTTCAGGAGAAATTTGAGGATCTTAGAGCTAAGGGATGCAATCTGATAGGTAATGTGGTGTAAATTGTTTCTGCTCACTTCTAAAATTGGCGAGTGTGGTTAGGTTTATGACGAGGATTTGAATCGTTACTCTCCTAAGATGTGACTCTAATTTAGGTCAGGAACTTGTTGGGGAAGTGTGCTGACTTAATTCTGTTATGTTTTGGAACTGGATAGGTCCGCAGTGTGTTCTTTCATGTGCCAAAGAACATAAACAATTCCCTAAACAAGGTTTCACTTGTTGCCTTGCAATGGATGGTGTCAAGGTACTAGTATCCGGCTACGATATTAATGAGAAGGTTAGAGCATAATTGATTTATGAAAGAGGCTTTGAACAAGATCTCGTCCCCGTTTCCTTTTCTCTTGATTATAGTATGTTCATATCCAATTATTATTTGTTCATTAAAATTAGGATGTTTCTACCTGTATTGCAGGGTAAGCTTGAAAAGACGGTTAAAGCGATGGGAGGACTGCTCTGTTCTAAGCCGAGTTTGGATGTTAGTTTCGTAATTGTGAAGAATGTTTTAGCTGCCAAGTACAAGGTCTATTTCTTGCCAATTTTTTGCCGCTTCTATTTACTAGCACGAGAACCCTTTCTTATGCATCTTAGTTAGTGCACCTTACTTAGATTTTCTATTCTTCTCATTGACTTGGATGTTAACTCCTGTGCAGTGGGCTTTGAATGTTCTGAAGAAACCAATTGTTACTGCTAGTTGGTTATACCAATGCTCAACTGAGCATCGCGTTGTTCCCCAAGAGTTATATAGGGTTCATCCCTTTTCTGGATTGACAATATGCGTTACTGGAATTATAGGAGGTTACTACTTAATCTCTTCTGCTTTTTGGTCAATCATTTATTTTGTCTAACCCTGGAACAATGGCTTACCTCAGAAGAGCGAAAAAAGATTGAGAAGCTCATCACACAAAATGGTGGGAAGTATTCCCCGAGTTGATGAAGAACTGCACACATTTGATCTCTGATATATCCTTACATTTAACATGATATGCTGATGCTTGCAATTCTTGTAGAAGAAAAAGTCTCTTGTAGTCTATTTGTGCTCCTTTGTGACGTTTGAACTCTTATTGCAATTTCTTTGGTTTTAGTTCATATTTGTTTCCTTAACTCCTTGTACGCTCCTAGGGGTGACAAATTCCAAGTTGCAGTGAGATGGGGTAACATTAACATTGTTACTCGAAAATGGCTTGACCAGTCTGTTGCTAAAAGAGGTAGCAAATACTATTTATATCTACAAGATGCATTTAGGAATACGTGATCTTTGTTCTGGATCCCTGTATTACTCTAGACATTGCATGAGCTCTATCTAACTTTGGATTTCTCCTTTTTGGTGAATAGCATGTCTTAATGAGGAGTCCTATCCTGTTCAGGGTGGTTCTGCACCTTCGACCGTGAGCTTCCGCAGTTCGCTGGGATCACAATATAGCCTTGAGAAGAGTTCAGGACAGCTGACATCTGGGAAACCTTCAGCAGCTGTAGATTCAAATCCAGCTGTTTGTCAATCTTCTGGTTTAGCAGATTCAGATGTAGAAGCAACTCTCTCACAGAACATGTCTTCCATGTTTTCTGATGCTTCCATCTATATAAAAAAGGATGACAAGGAGGTTCCTTCACTGCAGCCGACAAATGAAACAAGCTTTAGCAATTATGTTGCTAGTGATTCTCAGTCTGAAGACAATGATTTATACTTGGCCGATTGTAGGATAGCACTTATTGGTTTTGAAACTTCTGAATTACGTAAACTAGTAAACATGGTGCGTAATGGCGGGGGCTCCCGGTACATGACACTCAATGACAAGCTGACACATATTATAATTGGAGCCCCAACAGAGGAGTGAGTCTTTCCTTGCATTATACAATGTCTATAGAACCCTGGATCTCTTTATTTTCATATTGCTAGGTGTTGTTCTGTTGAGTATTCAGTAGCTTTTATTTATTGGCTACATTGCTTTGAGCCGGTCCTATTTCTAGTGATCTTAAGGGTGTTTCAACTTGCTGTTTTCACATGCTATTGTATTCATGCAGCGAGAAAAAAGAGCTAAGGAGCCTGGCTGCCTCTGGGGTCATTAATGTGGTTAGAAAAACATGGCTTGAAGATTGTGATCGAGAGAAGAGAGAAATTCCCATTCAAGGTCAACATATGGCATACGAGTTACTTCTTCTAAAAGGTATTTGTCATATTGTTGTTCAGCCAGATTGTTTACATCTCATGTTTATGTACTTCGTTCTCCTTTGTTGGGTAAGATTATTTTATGTTATTCTTATGTGCTTTCCATTTGTTTTACTGTAATAAATGCACAGACTCGTTGAACCTCAAGAAAGGATCACTCAACAGCACAAGGAAATCTTCTATTCCCAGTGTACAGTCTGATCAGTTAAATGTAGAGTCTGGCAGGCCAGATGTGCATTCTCATCAGTTACTGGGACGTTTAGATTCTCTCAGGACAGCAGGATTCCCACCCGAGCAGAAAAAAGAGGAAAAACAAGAAAACAATGTTGATGGAGTATTAAATCTAAATGCAACCTCGAGACAGATTCAGAAAAAATCACTTCCATTTGATAACGTTCAAAAGAAGAATGGAAAGAGAATACACCATGATTTGGATGACACAAAGTCTCAAAGCAGGAAACTGGTAGCTGTATTTATGGGAAAAACCTTCTGCTTTTCGAAGGCGTTTCCTGCAGACAGGGTAAGTAGTTGGAATCACATACAAACATTTAATACTTTGAGCAAGCCTTCCTCATCACCTTGAGTAACTTTTTTGTGTTCTATACTATCATTTTATATTGTGATGCTTCATGTGCAATCTCAAATTGCTTACTACTTTGAATCATCCATGTCATTTAGCTTCCTAGGAAGATTATTGAATCCGATTATAGCCTGCTGTGAGATCTTGGTACTTCTCACCAGAAAGCAAATCCAATTGTTTTCTTCATTTTTCTTGCAGAGAACTGAGGTTGTCGAGTGGATCACCCAAGGTGGTGGGGAACTAATTGATGATGAAACTATACAGAATGTGCAATTTACAGTTGAATGCCATGGTGTCATTACCTCTTCTGCAAGCAATACTTGTTTTGTTTCAAGTCACTGGGTTCGGTCTTGTTTAGAGGTATGTTTCATGTTCACCGTCATATGCTGTGTCTGGCTTGGACTTTTGGCTTCCCTTTGTCACCCCAAATTTGTGTTATCTGTTATACTTATGTGAAGACTTTTTACCATTCATGACTTCTTTGTTGGTAATTGCTAATTGATGTGTTTTCAGTGTAGGATGGACAATTGCTGGACGTCGACAGTCACATTTTGTATTCACCACTTCCTTGCAAGATTCCTTTTCCTGATTTTGGAAGCTTTCGGTTTTGCGTTTCCCAATTTGATGAGAAAGAGAAGTCGTTGTTAAGAAACCTGTGCTTTGTTCTTGGAGTCAAATTTGCGGAGAAGTTGACAAAGAAGGTTACTCACTTACTGTGCAAGTTTAGGCATGGACCCAAGTATGAAGCTGCTTGTAAATGGGGGATAACCTCAGTTACATTGGAGTGGATCTATGAGTGTGTTAGAAAGGTATGATCGCATGACGTTTTCGTTGCATCTCAACATACGCTCTGCACAATGCATGGTGATTTTCTGCAGTTCGGTAATGTCCTATTATTGGTTAATATGACAGGATAAAGTTGTTGATTTGACTCCATTTTGCCCAAAAGAAGTTACTCAGCAGGACCAGGACGATGGCTTATGTACTGTGAGCCAATTCCCTTCTCAAACTGTTTGGAAGATACCTGGAGAAACTTCATCACAGTTGAGAAGTCAGTCCCAAGACGTCAGTAGTCTCAAACTTCCACTTCCTAAGAAAAAAATCAGCAGTATGGAAGGCGCCCAAGAATTCATTCATCACTCGAAAAAGGCACGAAACGTGCAACCCGATGAACAAACAAGCCTGCCTTCTTCTGGTGTCTATTCAAGCGACTCTATCTTGAACATCAACTCCATTCAAGGCTTCAACATAAGCTCTGCTACTGTCAATATCAGCAAAGACTGCAGAGATTCGTCACGTACTGTTCCCGATGTAGCTGCTGCAATTGAAGATTTGTTGGAGCAAACAAGCAAAGTAACTCACTGACACTCTAAAACTCTTTTATCTCAATCATTTCATTGGTAGAGTGACTAATGATACTTCTGTTTCTTTCTTTGAAGATTCATGACCAGAAGTCACCTGAACGGACCAGTCGTGACGAAAACGTATCCTTTTAAATGCCAATTTTTTTGCCTCCAGCATACATATTCTGTCTTCTTTTGAATTCTTTAACCATGTTAACAGCTTTTAACAACTCCTGAATGCCCAACGCTTGACAAAGAAGACCGTGGCGGCCCATCTTCTGTGAACGGCTTACCAAACGATTGGTTGAACAGGTACACCATTGTTGGTTACCTTTTATCTTCTTACATGTAGGAATGACAATGAGTCCAACTCGGGCATCTACTTTAATGTTCATGTCCCACCTTGAAAGGCTGGGTCATGGACGGGGCGGGGCAGATATAGAACAGATCGAGAATAGGGTGAGGTGTAATGATGACCCATGCTTGCCCAATACCCATCTCTAGTCAAGTACTATCCACCCTAGGCCAAAATAGTTGAGCTAGGTTGACCGAATAAGGTCGGGTCCAAATTGCAATTCCTACTCACTGGGGACTTCCCCAAATGCTACTCTCATTTTCGTATCCGTTGCGTGCTATTCCGCACATGTTCTCAGTTTAAACGTGTATGTTCTTTCTTTCAGGCCCGGCGAAAGAGAGGAACAACTCAACGAAGCTCTACAAGACGCGAATAAAGGAATCTATTACGGTTTCAGTGAAACGCAAACGGAGTCCAGGTTTTTGCTCACTATAGAACACCACCATTGTGGTCTGCCATTTGCAGCATTCATGGCTTGGCTTAAACTCTTGCAAAACACTTTCTTTGCAGGTTGTTGGCTATGAAGAGGACCTCACAGGTCGACAAATGCTTATCGACAGAGTTCGAACTCGGAGCAGCTTCACTTGAAGTAGGACAAACAGATTAAACACTGTAAGGTACTGTAATTAGAAAAGATGAATCTTGCTGCGGCTGGCTAATTAAGGTATACAAATTGAAAGCAGAAGGCTTTCCTTCTCTCCTTTTCTTTTGCTGGAGTAACGCAAGGGCATGTTGCAGAATGGTCCCTCTAGTTTTGTAGCTGTGCAGTTTCATCCTGGGCTGTTACACCAATCAAGTCTCTCAGGATTAGCTCATATATTATCCACTAGTAAATTTTGGTAATTAGAGTTGACTTTAGTTTAAGTGTGAACTTGCATTTAAAATAATTAGACTTCATTAATGAATTCATGCTCTATGAGATTCATTTCTCTTAATTGTTAGCAGTAGAATCTAATTGTTGCATTTAGGTTAATCAAATCATGTCAACATGTCTTAAGACATGATTATATATGATTATGATATATCCTCTTAAAGATACCTATGGTTAATGCATTTGATTATAAAATAAAAGTTAATTATAAAACGTCTAATTATGATTTTGTATTTGATGGGAAAGAATTGTGGTATTCTATTTTTGGAGTTAAAAGGGTGAAAATTTAAGAATTGTTAAATTGGAGTTATGATTTTCAAATATTATATGTAATTAGAGTCTCTTCGTGGGAGATGGAAAGGTAGGTTGATAATTAATTTATTAAATTTATCATACATTGTCTTGATAGATATCGAAGAACACGACGAACCACATAATGAGTAGTTGTATCAACTGCTTGCTAGGCGTAAAATTGAGGATACGTCCAAGAAGTAGTAAATGTCAACAATGAAAGCGTCACCTTCCTGTGAAGACACTTCCCGGTTGAAAAACTTATGCCTAAACTTGTGTAGCATTTTCCTCGTTATCCACAACTAAGATGCTGACATTTGGCACAAGCATACTTGAAAGTTAAAATTTGGTACAAATACCTGGATTAGAACTACTTGTAGCGGAAAAAAAACGACCCATTGAGTCTCGTACAACAAAGCCAACTACATCACCCAAGGGAAAGTGATTGCCTCATCAACATTAATTTTTAGGCGGGAAGGAATGAGGAAACCAAATGAGATTGTGGGCTGGTAGTAGCGGGGTGACCCTGAAAGGTTGGGTAGTATGATCAATATGTTACCGTCATGTGTAAATTAACTGTACAACGCGACTAAAGAGTACCGTAAGTGTTCGAAAATCACCAAATTACGATGTTTTCATACGCCATCAAACCAATACCCATTATGTGTCAATATTGTGAAGAAACTAATGCATTTGAAAATCTATGTTGTATGATTTACAAACCTTGAACACAAGGATCTATATCAAACCGTTCTTCACATCAGCATCTGAAACTCAAACCAGATCTAGATTGTCACTGATGAACCCTAAACCCCCAAAAATTGGTCTAAAAATCCAAAATCCAGATTTGAAAATTCTGGCAACAACAGAGAACAATAAGAAGGTCCGTCCCAATCCAGAAAATGCTGAACTGAACCGAACCCCACACCACACAAAATACCAAAACACAGACAACCAATGGCGATCCTCTGAAATCTGCAATCCTTTCTCCCCACTGATTTCCCCATCGACATTATCCACAAAACAAAGAGAAGAGAAAAGAAAAGAAAACACCTTTTTTTTCTTCCATTTCGATCTCCAAAATTCTTCAGAACCACCCATACTTCTCAAGCCGCTTACTTACTTGGCACAACCCCCCTCACTACCCACATGGTGGCATGCTTCTCATTCTGCTGCCACGTGTCCTCCTCCGCCAGCTATGAGCCGATTGTCATCTCCGGTCGTCGGAGCTTTCCTTCTCTCTCCTCCCACTTCCACCTACGTCATGTGTAGCGGCGACGGTTGTTGTAATTCGATGGTGGAGTTTCGGAGGAAGATGATGAAGAGGAGGAGGAAGTTGAAATTGAAGTTCGTTGTTGCAGCGGAGTTCCCCAAGTCGTTCTCCCTCGATTTGGGATTCGATCACAATCTGGTTCGTTTCCTTTACCCAATTTTTGTACTTGACGCCATGGTATTCGATGAAATGCCTCACTGAAGCTTTACTGTGTGGTTCTTTTTGTAACCTCTCTAGATACTAGTTCCTGCAGTTCCTTGGCGATTTTGTCTAGTACCCCAGTTCATAGTTTAGGTTGAATGTTCTGAATTATGGGAGCTGCAAAATTAATTCTTGTCATGTGACTCACTGAAGCTTTACAGTGGGGCCTTTGTCTTCTACCTTGTGCTTCATCATCATCGTCATCATGAGTGCTTAGTTTCATCATTTCTTTTTTTGTAATTTCTCTGTGCCTTACTCATTGCTATTGGTGATTTTGTCTATTACCAAGCTCTCAATTTTGGTTGAATGTTCTGAATTATGGAAGCTGCAAATTTGTTTTTTTTCATGTGCATCTCGAATTTATGTAGATGTCTAAAAATGGTATAACTTGCAAACTAGGAAGGTGTCTTGTTGGGGCAACTGATATCCATCCTCGTACCGTTGCTGGATTAATGCAGTTGAGTGCAGTAAATGAAAGTCCAAGTTTCGTGGTACATATACTTGTTCTGGTTGTTTTGATTGATTTCGAGCTCTTGGCCCTGTTTCTCCTTCGCGCGTTTGTTGAATTTGAAGTTGGGATTGTCAATATGATCCAAGACAATTGACTGAAGCCTCTGTTTTGTTGCCGAATTTTGCAAGCCAATGTTAGTATTGTTGATAGACTGTGTGAGTAATTGATAGTATTATCAGAGGTCCATATTAGAGTCGATTTGTCAGTGTTAGCATTATGAAGTATCTTGCAATTCGTATTAGTTAACTGATATGGCTTTGTCTTAACTAGAATGACCAGTCTAATGACCAATCACAATCACCCTGGATTGGTCCGATTCCTGGGGATATTGCTGAAGTCGAGGCATATTGCAGAATTTTTAGAGCAGCTGAACGGTTTCATACTGCATTGATGAACACATTGTGCAACCCAGTCACCGGGGAATGTAGCGTTTCGTATGACTTCCCTCCGGAAGAAAGACCTTTGTTGGAACAAAAGATTGTGTCCGTTCTCGGAGCTGTGTTGTCACTTCTTAACAAAGGAAGGAAAGATGTTCTCTCTGGACGGTCTTCTATTATGAGCTCATTTCGTATCTCGGATGTAAGCATGATGGAGGATAAGCTCCCACCGCTTGCAGTTTTCAGGAGTGAGATGAAAAGATGTTGTGAAAGTCTGCATGTTGCTCTTGAAAACTATTTGACACCTGATGACGATCGAAGTCTGGAAGTGTGGAGGAAACTGCAAAGGCTGAAGAACGTCTGCTACGATTCTGGTTTCTCTCGTTCCGACAAATGTCCTTGTCATACACTGTTGGCAAATTGGAATGCTGTATATTCATCCTCTTCAAAAGAAGAAATAGAGTCGGAAAGTTCCGAGGCAGAATTTTGGATGGGTGGGCAGGTTACGGAGGAGGCCTTGAATTGGTTGTTGTTAAAGGGATTCAAGACTATTGTAGATCTTAGAGCAGAAACCATACAAGACAACTTTTACAAAGCAGCCATAGATGATGCTATTTTGTCTGGGAAGGTAGAATTGATTCATATCCCCATTGAAGTCGGCACAGCACCTTCTGTGGAGCAAGTGGAACTGTTTGCGTCATTGGTTTCAGATTTCAGCAAAAGGCCAATATACATTCATAGTAAGGAGGGAGTACAGAGAACTTCTGCAGTGGTATCCAGATGGAGGCTGTTCAGGACTCGTATGCCACCTCAACTTGCCAATCTTAGTGGTACGGTGGTACAAGAAACGAGTGAGCAAAAAGCACTACAGACAGTTTCTAGTGTGGATGAAGAGACCCTTCTAAACCAGGAAAATGGACATCCTAGACATGCTTTGCAGGAGCTTTACACTTCGAATGGGTCATCTCATGGTGAAGTTGACTCTTCAGTTACATTTGCGATAGCCCCAAGCATCAATGGAACAGTGAACGGTCTTGAACCTGCTCCTACATCCTTGGAACCCATTAATACAGAAGTAGGTTCTGTACCGGATGTTGTCTGGGAAACTGACCCCTTAAAGGCTCAGTTTCCTCCTTGTAATGTGTTCTCCAAGGCAGAGATGTCAAGATTCATGGAGTCTAAAAAGGTTTCACCTTCCGCTTTCTCAAAGCATCAATCCACGAAGGTTAAGAAGATGCTTTTCTTGGGAAAGAATAATGTTTGGAAACAAACCAGGGACGCATCAGAGCTTCTTGAAAGAACAAATGGTTTGATTGCTAGTGGAAGTTCCTCCCTGAAATCTCAAAGATCAGTTGTTGTTGGTGAGAAGCATCCGAAAAGTAACAGTCTCAATACCTATGAGAGACATTCCATGTCGCAAAATGGTGTCTCTACTAGTGTAGATAAAAGCTTAAGAGACCATCTTGGATCTAACTATGTTAGAAATGACACGGAGAGCAGAGAAGCAGGCCCTTCAAGCTCCAGTGAGGATGAGCTTGGTCCATTGGAAGGAGACATGTGTGCTTCTACGACTGGCGTTGTGAGGGTTCAGTCTCGAAAGAAAGCAGAGATGTTTCTCGTACGCACAGATGGGTTCTCCTGTACAAGGGAAAAGGTTACTGAATCTAGCTTGGCATTCAGTCATCCAAGTACCCAGCAGCAGATGCTCATGTGGAAATCTCCACCGAAGACGGTCTTGTTGTTGAAGAAGCTGGGGCAAGAACTTATGGAAGAAGCTAAACAGGTACTTTGGTATCCTTCTGATTGTTTGCTTATATGTGTGTTATTCCTCTTAGTTTGAGAAGATTTCTAGAATTATTGAACATTCATAGATACGACTTCTTTTGGGAGGGTATGATTAGCATAGTTCTAACTTGTACTGTTTGAAGTAGTCCTTTTATGTGCTTTTGCTGGACATGGATTCGAATTAGAACTTGAAAGATTCTGACTGCAGATAGAAGTTTTTCTTGAGGAGTTTATATATTCATGACGAGAAAGAGAGCTGTATTGAACTACTCGTTTACACTTTTCATTTGAAATACATTCTTGTTCAAAATGCAGGTTGCTTCTTTCTTATATCACCAAGAAAAACTGAATGTTGTCGTGGAACCTGATGTTCATGATATATTTGCTCGGATACCAGGTTTTGGCTTCATTCAGACCTTTTACAGTCAAGATATAAGGTAAAATGTCAATGATGGTGGTAATAGGGCAGTTCATGTGTGTTTTCAGTTTTCCACAAGCCTGGTATGTGGTTAACGATTAACTTTTTGTTTCCCTCGATACAGTGATCTTCATGAGAGGATTGATTTTGTTGCATGTTTGGGAGGAGATGGTGTTATACTTCATGCATCAAATTTGTTCAGAGATGCCGTTCCTCCCGTCGTGTCCTTCAATCTGGGATCTCTTGGATTTCTCACTTCACATAGCGTAAGCTCTCAGATTCTTTTCCGTTTCTTATTCGTAATGCTTGCTCTCGACACGAATCATGTATCATACTGATACTTGTTTGTGTTTTTGCTAAAAGTTTGAAGACTACCGAAAAGACCTAAAGCAGTTGATCCATGTCAACAACACAGTTGGTGTATATATAACTCTTAGAATGCGCCTTACCTGTGAAATCTTTCGCCATGGTCAAGCTGTCCCTGGAAAAGTATTTGAAGTCCTGAATGAGGTGGTTGTTGATCGCGGGTCAAATCCTTACCTTTCCAAGATCGAATGCTACGAACATGACCGCCTTATAACCAAGGTTCGATATTGTTTTTCCTTGCTCCACCAGGGTTGTAGCTTCCGTTTTCGCTTCGAATTAGTACCATTACTTACACATCAAGTTAACACCATTTTAGGTGCAAGGTGATGGAGTCATTGTGGCCACTCCTACCGGAAGTACTGCTTACTCTACTTCAGCTGGAGGTTCCATGGTAAGCTAACTTGTCCATCTCTGTTTCGCTATTAGCAGAAAGATCTACAGTTCCACAAAAACTCGGTCTTTTTTACCGGTTTACGACTTTGAAGTTCCGTTTCTTGGTGTAAGTTGAAATAATGTATGCTCAACTGCAGGTGCATCCAAATGTTCCTTGTATGCTCTTTACTCCAATCTGCCCCCACTCCCTCTCATTCAGGCCAGTCATACTTCCAGATTCTGCACGGCTCGAGCTAAAGGTAGAACTTAAACACTTACCATCTCTGTCTATAATTAGCAATCCTAATCAAGGTAGACGATCAAGCTTACAAATCCCATTTATCAAACAGATTCCAGAGGATGCTCGAAGCAACGCATGGGTATCCTTCGACGGGAAGCGAAGGCAGCAACTCTCGAGAGGAGATTCCGTCAAGATATCCATGAGCCAGCACCCTCTTCCCACTGTGAACAAGTACGACCAAACCGGTGACTGGTTCCACAGCTTGGTTCGGTGCCTGAACTGGAACGAACGGCTAGACCAGAAAGCGCTCTGAAAGCCTCCTCCCATCTGGGACAGACCATGAACCTAAGTTCACGCTGTTCCGCCAGGTTCGATTGTCGTAAATACTGTACAGATTCGCACTATAGATCAACTACAGAGTCTTTCTTCTACATTATATAGCCATTAATGTTGTTAGTAGCTCCCTATATACATGTTGTTAGTGAGGGTATGGTACATTCTAACCAATTTTTGGTGCCCTCAAGACATGGTTTACAGATCATTGAAAACTAGTGTATACCTTCAATTGATTAGTTTCCATAAATGGAAAGGAGTAATCTAATCCTTTCAGCTTTTGGTTATGGAGATTGCTTTGACTATTTTGTTAGTTAGATGTGTTGAATTAGAGCAAAATTGCTTGACATCCTTTTTTGCCCGTCTCCGTAACGAACAGTGTTATTCAGATCTTATTTGTGGTGCCATTACTTATGTGTTATTCGGGAGTTATTCATGTATTATTTGAATGTTATTTGTGGTAAAAAAAATTCATGTGTTATTTGTGAATATGAATGTGATGAGCCCATAACTTCCACGAATCAAGACATTCCCTAAACGGTCTCGGTGAAATCTACATAACAAGATGAAAGCTTAACTTCCATGAACCAAGGTGTTCCGTAAAACTTCAGGAGTTTTCGGTGAACCCTCTTAAACGGCAGGGAAGCCTAAGTCCCAAGAGTCAAGGCGTTTTGTACCGAGATTTCCTGGTGAACTCTTGCTTAACTGGAAAAAAAAAAACATAATTTCCATAAACCAAAGCATTTCGTATAACGCCTCGAATAATACTCAAATAACATATAAATAATGACTACAAAAAAAATACCCTGATAACACTGTTTGTCGCAGCGGAAAAAAAAAAAGAGTGTCAACACCGAAGCAAAACCGCAACTAGAGATTTGAATTACCAAATCTGGAAGAGTGTGGATGTGGATGTGTTGACATATGAGACTGGTTTTTTGGTCCAAACTGAAACCAAACATCTCATATAATCATCTTTGACAAAAACAATGATTGATGCTTTTAAAATCTCAAAATAGTGGTTAGATGCCCAACTCCTTTTGACAAATAAAACCTAGTGTGTAATATTGACTTTTAGTCAAAACCCTAGAAATTTCATGTTAATTGTTAATTACAGGTCTTCATCAATAATCAGCCATGATCTCCAACATCACTTACCTAACTAACATTATCCTTTATGGCTACTTTGGTTTTTTTTACAAGTGCCAAGGAAAGTTTCACCTTATAAGCTTGTTTTTAGAGTGAGAAGGCTCAGTAGTATCTAGAAGTGCTATTAGAGCCCGGTTGGCAATAACTTATCAAATATCATGTGATTTAGTTGAAGTCGGTAGATGAGTAATGTCCTTACTGAGAGACTGAGGGAGACCTGGTTAATTAAAAGTCATTAGATGAGTAATGACTACTGAGAGATCGATATTTGAATGAGAGATTGTTGGGTTATCCCACATCTAAACGTAGAGAAAGGCTTACTCCACCGATAACATCCAATAGTGGTATTAGAGTTGGTAGATGAGTAATGTCTATCGAGAGACTAAGGGGGACTGATCAAAAGCCAATAGATGGATAATGCCTACTGAAAGACTCATGAGCGAACTTTTGAGTAGAACTGTCAAACAAGTGGATTAGGCAGGTCACGAGTCGGGCTGCGTGGGCAAGCTCATCAAGTTGTGGGTTTATCGGGTCATTTAAACATCATATTAGGATAAATTATATCACAATTTGCTTAGGGGTCGTTTGGTTGCATAGTATTGATATTGATAACTGCAGATATCATGATATTCAGAATATCATCGTTTTTTCTCTCCTGAATATCATGATATCTGGGTCCAAAAGTGATATCAATATCACTCTTTAGATATTCTACTCCCTCCTAGAATATCTGTGGAGTGATATTGATATTACTCTTTGCAGACCTTTTTAACCCTGTTCTATCTTCTCAGTTATAGTGCCATTATTTACTTTCCCCATTTCTCATTCCCGATTAATTCTCTCTCACCTCCTCACCATTTGTCGATTGACGTTGTCCAACTAGTTTTGGACAATTGACGGGTGTCTTATTTTCTTAGCAAATCAGCCAAACCTCCAAAACTTCCATTCATCTAACATAAATTCGATTTATGTGTTAGTTGCTTGATTCGTAATCGTAGGATTGGCGGTTGGTGAATTAGCTAGGATAAAGTTCATTCGATTATGTTCAGAGCAAGTGTATTATAACCCATAAAGTTGGGGGCAAATTGGCCAATTTCCCATTAAAGTAACTTATCATCAATTATTACAATATCACTACACCAAACAATGTTATCTTGCTAATTGGTTCACTAATATCAATGTAATAACATATCAATATATCCCTAATATCAATATATCTACATATCATCCAACCAAACGACCCCTTAGTTTGAATGTTTTTGAGATATTCAATTTGAGTTAGCTTTAAAAATGTTGTCTTTTGGTCGGATTGATTCGAACACTCAGGTCAGCTCTTCGACAACTCTACCCAACACATAAACAAATCATTTTGATCTCTTTCTATGTGACTACAAGTCTACAATGCTTGAAACATGAACAAGGATTTAAATCTCATTTCTTATAATAGTAATTTTCCCATTACAACATGACATATATTATATGATACAAAGCTAACCAAGTTCATGCATTCAATCTGACACACTTCATTTCTCTTGCAACAAAATTTCACATTTGTTTTTGTTATAAGAGAAAGAGCAAATCCTTTCATTGCTATCAATTAACAAAAAAAAAAAAAAACAAACACAAAAATTCACAACTTGCATAAAAATCACATGGCCCTCACAGCAAGAAACCTAGGCTCCTTAGGATCAAACTTCTGCTCAGCATAAACAGACATGTAATCACCAAACACAAACTTAGGATAGATAGCTTGATCAACCTTGGCCTCCTTCCCGACAAGTTCACGAGCTGGCTCGATTGTGGCAGTCAAAGACGGGTTATAGAACGAGGCAACAGACCTCCGGTTCCCATCTGATTTGGCCAGGACACGATGCCAGGCGCTCTTGTACTTGCCATTGCTAAGGACCTCAACTTGGTCACCAGTGTTGATCACGATGTTGTTCTTCATGGGCTGGACATCGATCCACGACCCGTCTTTGAGGACCTGGAGGCCACCGACTTGGTCGTCTTGGTAGAGGAGGATGACGCCACCAGCATCGGTGTGTGCCCTGAGTCCGTTGACCTTGTCTGGGTTGGGGCATGGTGGGTAGTGGCTTACTTTGGTGCCGAAGAAGGCTGAGGATTGTTCGTTTTGGCCGTTGTTAAAGGCTTTCTTGATGTACCCTTTTGGTAATCCTAGGTTTTCATCCATTACTGACATTACTTTCTCTGCAAGGTTCCTTAGCTCTGTCCTGTACTCTGTCATTGTCTCCCTGTGACATTGTTAGCATACTCAGTGTTGTTAGAACCAGACCAGATTAGTTGGTAAAATCGTGAAAATCGTGAACTGGCCGTTAGATCAGTTTGGTTTAGTTAAAATATAAACCATAATAATTTGATAACAGTTTTAACGATTATTTGACATCAACCTAAGCTATTTACCATAGATAAGTTTTTTAACAGACCAAACCGGTTTAATTGGCAATCCGAGATTTTTATATCCAACCAATCCGACTCGAACCTCACATTGTAAAAAAAAATTATGTGGAGATTGATTTGTGAAAGTGTCTTACTTGAATCCAGGAGTCTGAGATGGCCACTCATTGCTATCAAGAAGTGTGATGACATCTTCCCAATCAACATTCTCAAGCTTCTGGCCATCCTCAAGTTCTTCAAAAGACTTGTAAAGTTCAGATTGCTTGAAGCTTTCCTCTCTTTCTTGCTTAAAGAACTCTGAGCACACCTTCTTCACCCTTTCCAGGAGCTCATCAGGGACACCATGGTTCACCAGCTACATCCAGCACCACAAATTCCAAAAGGGTAAGAGCTAAAACAAGTAACAAATCTATCCCGGGGTTGATCGCAACGGTTTCGTATACTGTTAGTAAACAATGTAAGATCCATTCAGAACCCTTTTCCAACAGCTAGAGCTGTTGGGATGCAACAGTTATTGACATTGAATCAGACTCTTCGACCAACAAGAGGTTAAGATTTTGATACACACTTACTAAAGACTCCATGGCTCCCAATCCGCTGCACAAATCTTATGCAAACTTCAGGCTCTTTCATGACCCATTCGTTTGAGGGGGTTCAGAACTGTCTCCCAACAACTCGAGTTATTGGGATGCAAAACAGTTCGTGACAAAGAGTTTAAGCCCTCTCGATGACTCAAACCCACCAACCACTTAAGGATATAAATACGTCGCCAGTCTCAAATATCATCAGACTACAAAACCTTAACGTCGAATAAATCATACCTGAAAGAAGCCCCAATCTTCACAGCATTTGGCAATGAGGGCCATGGTTGCAGCCCTCTCCTCAGGGGTGGCACCATTGCCAACCTTGGAGAAATCAATCACAGGGATAGCCATTGTTGGCAATAAAGGTTTGAACTTTATATTGGGTTTTGTTTGAGGTTTTCTTTCTTTGTTTTGTTTGTGTTGTGGATGATAAAGCAAATCAACAAAGGGTGTATTTATAGGGTGAAATATTCACCAAGCTCCAAAATCTAAAAAGGTCAACTCCTTAAAACACTTTTTAACTCACAAATGGTTAGGTTAGAAGCAATGATGTGTTGGGTTGGGGAGCTTATGGGCGGTTTTCAAAACTCTTTACCCAACAAATGAGTCATGAGAATTTTGAATTGATTTTTAGTATAAAGGTCAATGCTTTGTGTGGCCATTTGGTTGCCCATATTGCAAGCATCCTCCACCACAACACAACACAACACCTCCCCATTTTTTACATAAATCGAACGGAATGAGTGTGAGATTTAAAGATTAAAGATTCGGTTAAGGTCGAATCTGTAAAAATTTGATGAAAGAATCAGTCATCCTATTGTTATACAAAAATAAAATATTATATAAGTGCTATATTTATGAATAGGGTCAATGCAAACCAAAATACAATAATATAAATAAACAAAGTAATTCAAATATTCATTATTGTTTACTCATAATTCATATTTAGAAATACATCAAATCTTTACTTTCACTTTTTGCTCTCCCGTCCTCTTTAAATAGAGTGTTTGATTTCTACAAAAAAAAAATAGATTGTTTGATTGTTCATAAAAATAGAGTGTTTGATTGTTCATATGAACACAGTTTCAAAAACACGACAATCAAACTCTTATCTCCTCTTACAATCAGTCTTTGTCGTTCTTTGCCAATGATCAACAAATGAGTGTTGCACCTTATCGATAGTTTGTTTGTTTTTATCTTGAAATACTTTTGTCGAGTACTGTAATCAACAAATGAGTGTTGCACCTTCTTGATAGTTTGATCGTCATTTTATCTTGAAATATTTTTGTCGACTACTATGATCAACAAATGAGTGTTGCACATTGTCGATAATTTGTTCATCATTTTATCTTGAAATACTTTTGTTGAGTACTGTGAAACACATATGCAAAAATATATTGTCATAACGACAAAAAGTCATATCTCTCGACTCGACGATGTTCTCATCGACCACAATAATTTTGTCATGCTAATTTTTAAGAATTGTTTAATTTTAAGGTGTTCAAATTATGGACCTAAGATCCATCTTCTAGCTAGTTTGAACATGATGAATCATTTGTAACTAAAATATACACTATCACACCTTAAAAAAAGTTGCTATCTATGTTTTAATTACTAATTAGTGATCTTGTACAAAACACATTTCCTCATTTCAACTCGTTTTGTTTGTGTTTCTTTCACAATGCTTTGAAGTTATTTTAAATATAATCAAGGAAAGTGTTTGATTTAAAGCAAATTAGTCTTTTTTTTTTTTTGCATTCTTAGAAGGACCAAACCTAATTTACACCAAGCTAGAGTATATCTCATCATAATGTGTCATCATGTGATTGGTCACTAGAATAAAGGAGGTCAAAAGTTTAATCGACATTTCAAGAACTTCACCACTTATCTTTGGCCTAACCTTTTCTCTAGTTTAAGATTTTTGTTTTCATGTTTATAAGTCTGTATTTTGAACTCGATGTATAAGTACCGATGACATCAAAATTAGACCATACCAGTAGTTTTGACAAGAAAAACAAAAAACCAACCACCAAACTGATTCAATATGAACATGAGCATGATTCAATTCGAGTAAATATCCGATTTGACCTAAAAAAATCAGTCAAATCTTAACGGATGAGTACTTTAGAGGGATGATAAAGAAACTACGCCGTACAAAGAATTTCTGGAAGTTACCTCGGGCAAAATCTGAACCCAATATATAAATACCCGAATCAACTACTATTCAAGTAGTTAAACACAACATTCTACTTAAGAATTTCAATGATCAAACACTTAAAAACTTGAAAACATAGATCCACTGGTTGCTTCGGTGTATTGCTGCGAATGTTGTGGAGGCCAAGGCCATGATGCCAATGCTTGCCCTTTCGCTACTTCCGAGCCTAACCAAGGTGACTGTGTTTTTTTGAGTAAAGGACTATGTTGAGGAAGTAGATTTTGTACAAGGCCAAGGATTCTATGAAAACTTCAACCCTCAAGGGAATTAGTAGGCATTTTATAGGCTAGATTAGTTTGGGACAATCATATTTATGTCGTATCTTTACTCATAATTAACAGTATAGATATTAGATATCAATGTTTGATATAATAATTAATAAGACAAGTTCCTAAAATAAAAAAATTAATTTGCTTTTGAAAATTAAAATTAATAAAAGACAAATTCAATGCACATTGATTTGGTGTCCATGTTGGCTATCATGTGCTTTAGTACTCTGAAATAGTATTACCTCCATTATGAATAATCTAAAAATGAATGTTTAAATAAACACTCTAGAGAATTATATATTTATAGTATTACAAATTTACAATATAGTTTTCAATTATCGATTTGGTTTTCTTAGGATGATCATGGATATTGGTTATATTAGTATAACTCATACTCATATTACTAGTTTAAAGGTATGAGTACTTGTTTTACTCAAACCGGTGGGATACAGAATTGGGTTTACGTCGGTGAATAACATATGATATCTCTTTGGTTAAAACGGATATCCATGATATCTGTTTGGTGGTGCTTGGTGTTTTGAACCATGACAACTTTAATAGTGAGGTAAGTGGATTGATGACCAAAAACAAGTATAGACATTTGTCCGAGGAAGAAAAAAAATGAATTCGAATAATGGTGAAGGTTTTTATATGGGATGATGATGAGAAAACTTATTGATGAGTTGTGTAATGTGTATGGTTCGAGATTATGATAGAGTTTTGAGTATTATGTGTACTCATTTCTCATTAAAAATAGCTTTATAAACATTGTTTTACATGTTTAGAATAGGATATATGATAAACGCTTCGGTGCACCCACTAAAAGTGGGTTGTACCGGGCATATCCACTGACGTTTGTGCTATCTAGAGTGATATTTTCATTGAACTAATCGTTTATATCAATAGATTTAATCTTAATAAGTCTAAATTGAGCTTAATTACAATTTTTAGTCATCATAGTATAAGATTATACCTAATGTTCTTCAGGTTTCTTTCTATAGCTGCATTTTTTCTCAATATGATAGATTATCATCTCTACCAAATTAGTTTTTTGTTCAAATCGTCCTATATATCCTTTAACAACACGTAGATTCTTATACTCGAAAAAACAAGATATTAAAAACATGTTTATCTATCAAAACATTAGTGGGTGTACCTAGTACTCCCACTTTTAATGGGTGCACCAGAGTGTTCGGATATATATGATTTTAAATTCAGAGGATTGCCCATAAAAACATAATTTTTGTTCATATAATTATAATTAAATTTTCAATTAACATAAGAAATATAACTTAACTATAAACTAGTATAGTGTATTTAATTAACTCCATATGTCACATATTTGAACTAGGTACTAGTTGAGATATTAAAAGTGGTTCATCCATATTCCATCATCTGATAATGAGATTTGGGTTTACTTTTGCCACTCTCTACTTGGTGCCTTCACATGTCATTCTGAGGGAATTGGAATTTTGTAGCCTAATTTAAAATTTTATGTACCGTCAGTAGCCAATTGCGTAACTATGTCCAAAACTAGCACAATCTGACTGGCAGCCAGCGCGTAGCCAGCCAGCCAGCGCGTAGCTGGCCAGCCAGCGATGCGCTGGCCAGACAGCGTACATACAAAATTCAACAATCCCACAATCCATTTTGCCAGTTAAATGTTGAAATCAAATATGGTTTATTGCAATTTGGTCACTTATTTTTATCTATTTTACAAATGGATTATTATTATTAATTTGATAATATAAGCTGGTCTTGATAAAATAATAATATATAAGCTATAATTAATTAAAGAAAATTATATTAGCCGTCACAATCTCTTGAGTTACGGATCCCGATGTCACGTTTGTTGGAGGCACAACAATTCAAAGTTAAAACAACGACAAACGACAAACGTGACATTGGGATTCGTAATTCAAAGTTAAAACAAACGTGACTCGAGGTCACGTCCCGCTGGTCTGGCTATGCGTTGCGCTGGTTATGCACTGATTGATTCAAAGTTAAAACTATTATTGGAAGTCGTTGTCTCCTTCATCGTTGTGCTTCCAACAAACGCGACCTCGGGATCCGTAACTCAAGAGATTGTGACGGCTAATATAATTTTCTTTAATTAATTATAGCTTATATATTATTATTTTATCAAGACCAGCTTATATTATCAAATTAATAATAATAATAATCCATTTGTAAAATAGATAAAAATAAGTGACCAAATTGCAATAAACCATATTTGATTTCAACATTTAACTGGCAAAATGGATTGTGGGATTGTTGAATTTTGTATGTACGCTGTCTGGCCAGCGCATCGCTGGCTGGCCAGCTACGCGCTGGCTGCCAGTCAGATTGTGCTAGTTTTGGACATAGTTACGCAATTGGCTACTGACGGTACATAAAATTTTAAATTAGGCTACAAAATTCCAATCCCCTCATTTTGATGGGGCTCGTGTGGTTAGAAGTTTTGTTTTTTATTGAGTACCCGATCAACTCATATTGAGCATCAAATATTTTACTTAGGGAATTAGTTTGGTGATTACGTTTTCAGTCTCCTCTTCATGTGGATGTTGAGAATCGAATCGCAACATTCTACCTAGTCTGCACTTATCACCACTAAGTCATCCTTACTTGAGTGGTTCAAAAATGTAATTAATATAATACATAACTACTCTTTTGTTCCATTTGTTCTACTTTAGACTACTACACAATAACATCACGATAATACAACAAATATAAATTTGGTTTATTTGGTGACAGGAGGTGCTTGTTTGATAGCACTAAACAGTTGTTGAGGAGCTTAGTACTTCCTCTTTGTATGCTGGGGGACTTCAATGTCATTACAAAGCCTCAGGAAGCTTCAAATAATATAGGGATTACTGCTGGAATGAGAGACTTTGTTGACTGGATTAATGAATGCAGCTTATGTGATCACAGGGCAGCTGGGCCACAATATACTTGGTACAATAATAGAAGCGAAGATCCTATATATAGGAAGCTTGATAGATGTCTCATAAATGAAAACTGGTTTAAGCAAAGGAATAATAGCAGAGTTGAGCTCTTAGCTCCTTATAAGTCTGATCATTGCGGTTTATACCTAGATACTGATGTTACTATAAAAAGTTTGCCAAAGCCGTTTAAATTTTTTGATCTGTGGATAAAAGATGAGAAGTATGGGGATATAGTGGAGAAAGCTTGGTCCTCTAAGCTGGGAGTGGGAAACAAGACAGGATTCTTTAGAGTTTATGCAAAGTTAAAGAATGTGAAAATGGCTCTGAAGCAGTTGAACTATGCTAGATATTCAGACATAAGTAAGAGGGTTATGAAGGCAGAAGAGGAGATGAAAGTGAAACAATTGGAGGCCCTATCAAATCCTACGACTGAGCTAGCAGTTGAAGCAAGAATTTGCCAGGAAAAATGGAAAGATCTAAAGCAGGCAAAAGAATCTCTGGTGAGGCAAAAGTCAAGGGTAAATTGGTTAAAACTGGGAGACTCAAATACAGGGTTTTTTCACAGAGCTGTCAAAATTAGGCAGGCTAGAAATCTGATTACTCAGTTGGAAAAAGATGATGGCACCTTGGCTACAAATGTTGATGAAATGACAAGGATAACTATTGAGTTCTATAGGAAGCTGCTGGGGGAAGTAGATAAAAATGTTAAGCTGATGTCTGTTTCAGAGCTTGATGGAATTTTGATGAAAAAATTGACAGGTGATTCTGCTGATATGCTATGTAAGGAGGTCAGTGAGGATGAGATCAAGAAAGCCATGTTCAGCATTCCCAGAAGTAAAAGCCCTGGACCTGATGGATTCAATTCAGCTTTCTTCTAGGAATCATGGACGATGGTGAAGTAGGATGTCTGTGATGCTGTCCAGAAATTTTTCAAAGATGGGCACATGCCAGCTGTGGTGAATTCAACGTTGCTCTCTCTTATTCCTAAGAAGAATAATGCAGTCAATATCAAGGATTACAGGCCAATTGCCTGCTGTAATGTCCTATACAAGTGCATTACTAAAATCATCACTGCTAGATTGGCAGTTTGTTTGCCTGAAGTTATCAGCAATAGTCAATCAGCATTTGTGAAAGGGAGACAAATAGGGGACAACATCCTCATGACACATGAATTGGTGAGTGCCTATCACCTGAAGAATACTACCCCTAGATGTGCGTTGAAAATAGATCTGAGGAAGGCATTTGACTTTGTGCATATTGATTTCTTGATTAATGCTCTTACTGCTATGGGGTTCCCTGGTCTATTTGTTAATTGGATAAAAGGCTGTCTTGGAAGTGTCATGTTAAGCATTGGGTTTAATGGGGGAAGTGTGGGTTATTTTGGAAGTAAGAGAGGGTTAAGGCAAGAAGATCCCCTCTCTCCTGCCCTGTTTGTGATCACAATGGAAGTGCTGCACTGTTTGTTACATAGGGCTGCTGCAGTTGGTCTGGTTCCCTATCATCCTAAGTGCAAAGCATTGGATATTGTGCAATTATGTTTTGCAGATGATCTTATGATTTTTACGAATGGGACGGTTGATGGGGTAAAGGAAATTAAAAAGGTGCTGGGTGATTTCTATGAGATAACAGGTCTAAGCATAAATCCTGAAAAATCAGAGATCTTCTATTCTAGTACTGTTCCAGCCTTGTCGCCTGGCCCAATAATGGAAGCCCAAGCCTGTTGGACCTCCGGGAGTGATGTACCTCGCAAGTAGTGTGTGGGAGGTAGTTAGTTCAAGGAAGAGGGGAGGCGATCAGTTTAAGGAATGGGAGAGGGAGGTGAGTAACGTACCGCGGAGTGTTTGTCCGCTGGGTAAAGGTGTTGTCCCCTGGTTAATAGGGTGTACGGGGGTATTTATAGTACCCCTGCCTTGGTTTCCAAGGCTGAATCCTAGCCACTCGTTTGTGGCCCCCGTGGGATGTTGACACGTGTCCGCTTTGCCTTGGAAACCTAAGTGTCGCCGAGTAACCCTAGGAGGCCGCCGAGCTGGGCCATCGCTTTGGGCCTTACTCCACCTCCTGGGCCTGCCTGTTCGGCCCATCTGATTTACCGCCTGAGTCCGGGCCCCTTGCCCTAGCCGCTGTGTTCGGGCTACCATGCGGGTTGCCTCGTGGGCCGTCATGTGGGCCTTTGGACTTCGTCGGGCTAGGCCCATCAATTGCCCCCAAGCCCTTAGCCAAGCTTTGCTTGGTTGAGGGTTTACCTATAACTCGTATCGCTCGTCTCGTGATCGCCGTAAGAGGACCCATCAATTGCCCCCAAGCCCTTAGTGCGAGTTTTGCCTGGCTGAGGGCTTACTCATGGCTCGGATCGCTTGCGTTGTGTCGCTTTATCACATTGCTGTCCTATCGCCTTGTTGCTTTGTTATTTTGTCGCTCTGGTGTCTTGATTCTTATCGCTTTGGTGTCTTGGTTCTTATCGCTTTGTCTTTTTTGTCGCTGCTTTCTATCGCGCCCCTTCTTTCCAGTTTTTCGCGCACCTCTCTACCGCTCAGGGCATCATGGTCTTTTACTCCCTACCTTGCTGGAGAAACTGGAGAAATCGGGGTATTTCAGTAATTGCCCAGAAAGCCATCATTACCTTATCCCTTCAGACGTCATCTCAGCCGCGCGTGCCCCCAATGAAACGTCGCGACGGCTCACCTTCCCGCCAATACGCCCTTTTAACCGCGCGTGTGACTCACTCATTCACCGCGACGGTTCCATTCCCGCTCATTGCACTCCTATATAAACCCCCTTCTTACCGTCTTCCTCCTTTTTTTACTCCTTCTCTGACACCTTGACTCCCCGTTTTTACAGTCTTCTTGCCTCCACTGCTTCCTTACTTCTTCCGGCTAGTCCTCCACTATCTTCTCCTTCCCCTTTGATCGGAAAACGTTCGTTTCTCCTTCTTCCGATCACCCGAAAACGTTCATCTCTTCCTGCCTACTTTTGAGATGTCTGGAGCCCCCCGACGCCCACCTGGTACGTGACTCTTCCCCTCTTTCTCACTCCCATTGTCGTCCTGCCGTGTGTTTCCTTCTCTTTTCTGCTTCTTGTTGTTTTTCTTTTTCTTTGAACCATGGATTCTGCCTCCGATAGCCAGAACCAAAGTCATTCCTATTCCGCTGGTACCGATTCTTCACCCTCTCCTTCATCTTCCTCTTCGTCCTCTCCTTCTTCTTCCAGTCATTCCCCTGAACGGGCACCCTTAAACCCTCCATCTACAGCCGAAACCTCGTCTGCCCAAATTTCCGACGTAGCAGAGGAGAACTTTGATGAATCTCTTGCCCTGCCTTTTTGGGGTCCCCACCAAAAAGGATTCGAGCGGGCCCGTCATGGGGTCGAGATTGATCCTGAGGCGACTAGAGTCACCGGCTCCTACTCCATTGGCAACTGGCGATCTATGTGGGGAAGAGCTACCTGTGACGAGCGCACGGTCATCGGCCCGGGCTACTTTCCTTCAGGGTCGGTAGAGAAGATCGCCCGCGTTCTTCCGTTCGCCATGCTGCCGTCTACCTGGGAATTCGCCGTGGCCTCTCGGCTTTCCACTATTAGCAATTGCCCGCCAGGGTGGCACGGCGTCTGGACCGAGGCCTTCACCAATGGCCTTCGCCTTCCGCCATCCTCGTTCACGGTCGCCCTGCTTGAGTGCTTTGGCGCTTCTCTTGGCGCCTTTAACGTCGGGTGTTGGGCTACAGCCTCTGCCTTTGAATGCAGCTGTGCGACCAAGAAGATCGCCCCCACTCTTCGGTTGTTTCAATTAATTCATTATGCCAAGCACACCTCTAATGGCATCAGTTTCGTTCGCCGAGCTGATCTTACACAAAAGGGCACTTACTCATCACCGAAACCTCGCCCTACATGGTACCATTCGTTTTTCTACTTCCGCCCCAGCGACACGGATCGCCATTGGGCTTCGCTGCTCCCTTCATCCTGGTCTTCTGGTGATGTGAGTTCTTTCAACGCCGAGCTTGATCCTACTCCTGATGAGATACTCCTTCGTCGCCAGATCCTTCTTGATTGCCATCATCTATCGACCACTTCTGGCCTGCGGACTGCCCAGGCGGGAATACGAGGAGGTATACTTTATGTCTTAGGCGGTGCCGATTGTTTTCCTCCCTTCCTAGATGTCGCCGTTCATCTTGCATGATTGAGTCGTCGTAGTCAAACCCTTAGGAACGTATAACCTTTATATTGTCGCCTTTTTGTGCTTTCTTTTCTTTCCCCCCTTTTTTATACTAATCTTTGGATGTACCTTTCCTAGGTGCCGTAAGCCTCGCTGGGTGCCTCCTTAGTACCACCGCGCGTGGTCCTGTCGCCGAGACTCGCCCCAGCCGCTCTGAGGCCGCCCCGTCGCCCCTGCTTCTGCCCAACCTTCGCCCGAGAAATCTAAGGGGAAGAGGAAGGCGGTTGAGACGGATGAAAGCCTCCTTTCTTCCAAGAGGAAGAAGAAAGCTGGGGTTTCCAAGCCGAGGAGAAAGGCAGGTGAGGGCTCCAGCAATCCACCGCCGCCGCCTCCACCAGTGATAGAGGTGGAGGATGCCGATGCCGAGGCTGAAACTCCCCTTCGCCGCTCTCGTCGCCAATCGCCTCTGGCGCATGACAATCCGTCTGCGAGGGAGCCCTTAGAGCATCCTGCCGACGGGAACGTCATCTCATATGACGACTCCTACCTCCCTGACGAACCTATTCCCCTTCCCCGGGATCCGGAGCATCCCGAGTCTACGCCAGCTCCAGAGCTTGATCTTCGTCCCACCGAGCCTGCTCGCGACCACTCGCGCCCGCCTCCTGTCAACACCGACCGTGCCCGCCGGGCCAGCTGGACAGAGCGAGCCAACACCCTCTTTGATCGCCCTGCTCCTGCTGGTCGCGAAGATGAGGGTCCCTTTCGCCTTCCCTACTTCGTCGTCGTTCATCCGGTGGCATCCCACATATCGCCCCGGATGGTGAGTGACATCACGGAGGAGTTCTCTCGAGGTGTCTACGAGGGGGTGACCGCTCCTGGTGAGGGCTCGGAGATTACGGACCTGCATGGGGCGACTTCCTGCCGCCTCCTTCAGGTATATATGGAATGCGAAGTCAATTTGCTCTGTCCTGTTTCCCTAGCTCTGCTCGCTGCTTCTTACCCCCTTCATTTGTTTTGTTGCCTAGGCCGTGGCCGAGCTCGGCGATCTTTCCTTTGCATGTAAACACATGCAGGAGGAGAATCGGAGGCTGAAGGAGGATGTTGAGAATCTGCGCTCTTTGCGCATGGATCTCACCCGTTATCATAACGAGGAGAAGGTATTTACTCGTCTGCCCCTTCTTTCTCCCCTTTTATATATACTTTTTCCCGACTTGCCACCTTACGATCCTTGCTAAACCCGCACGTTGCTGGTTGTTTGTTTGTCTTTTTATCCTAGCGACGGGCAGATGCAGCGACCTCTGCTGCTGAGTCTCTGAAGGAAAGCCTGGCTGAGGCGACCGGGCGGATTTCCCAGATGGAGGGCGTCCAGGAGGACTTGCAATCTGCTAACAAGCACATTGTCGCCCTTGAAGCCGAATTGGATGAGGTTCGTGTCAAGGTTGCTCAGGTGGAGGAGATAGCCGCTGAAAGGGACAGAGCTAAGGAGCTGCTGAATGACTCTCTGGCGGCTGAGTCGGCGGCGGATCATGATCTTGCTGCTGCCAAGGCTCAGTACGATGAGACTGTGGCTTATTACACTCATGCTCTCGGCGAGAGTATGCGCGTAGTAATGCGCAGCTGTTGTAATGAGTTCTACGAGCTGTTTCCCAACAAGGGCTGGCCAGGGCGAAAAATGGTTCGAGCCGTCCTTCGAGGTCTCAATCGCTATAACTTTGGGGTTCCCGACCTTCCCGATGCCGAGGAGGAGGCCTATTTTCGAGATGCTGCTCGCTTGGAGCGGGAGATAGTGGTGGCAGATGCCGAATATGTGGCGGCCACTCGCCTCAGCCGTGGCCTGCCTGCTCTGAATCTCGATGGATCGGAGGTTCAGCCGCCATCATCTGATCAAGCCCCCTCGACCAGCGGTAAGGACTTCAATTCCGCCGCTGACTCTTCCAAAGCTGGCCAGAAGGGCTCCGGTGCCAAAGACCCATGATCCCGCTGTCATCCTGCTGTCAACCTGTTGTGTGTTGTTTTTTTTTTGTTTTTTTTTTTGTAAAAACTGCCTTACTAAACTCTTCCTCGTGAATTTTCAATCTTTGGCTTTTTCTTGTCTTATTACACCTTTCTTAATCACTTTGCTTCTTTTCATCATTAACTAGATGTTATACCGATGTGTTAATGCCCTTTAGGTCTTACATAACGATCCCAATGCCCTTAGGTCTTACATGATAAATTTGATGCCCTTAGGTCTTACACAGCGATTTGTTAATGCCCTTAAGTCTTACATAGCGATCCCAATGCCCTTAGGTCTTACATGATAAATTTGATGCCCTTAGGTCTTACACGGCGATTCCAATGCCCTTAGGTCTTACATGATAAATTTGATGCCCTTAGGTCTTACACAGCGATTTGTTAATGCCCTTAGGTCTTACATAGCGATCCCAATGCCCTTAGGTCTTACATGATAAATTTGATGCCCTTAGGTCTTACACAGCGATTTGTTAATGCCCTTTAGGTCTTACATAACGATCCCAATGCCCTTAGGTCTTACATGATAAATTTGATGTCCTTAGGTCTTACACAGCGATTTGTTAATGCCCTTAGGTCTTACATAGCGATCCCAATGCCCTTAGGTCTTACACAGCGATTTGTTAATGCCCTTAGGTCTTACATAGCGATCCCAATGCCCTTAGGTCTTACATGATAAATTTGATGCCCTTAGGTCTTACACAGCGATTTGTTAATGCCCTTAGGTCTTACATAGCGATCCCAATGCCCTTAGGTCTTACATGATAAATTTGATGCCCTTAGGTCTTACACAGCGATTTGTTAATGCCCTTTAGGTCTTACATAATGATCCCAATGCCCTTAGGTCTTACATGATAAATTTGATGCCCTTAGGTCTTACACAGCGATTTGTTAATGCCCTTAGGTCTTACATAGCGATCCCAATGCCCTTAGGTCTTACATGATAAATTTGATGCCCTTAGGTCTTACACAGCGATTTGTTAATGCCCTTAGGTCTTACATAGCGATCCCAATGTCCTTTAAGTCTTACATGATAATTTGATGGCGCGAAGGCATATATTAGATTCAATCATTGGGGCCCTTAGCTGCCTTAAGAACTAGCCTTGGTTACAAGTGTCTTTTTAATCATAATATCGCCTGAGATGCATGGAGTTCCAAGTTTTGGGGATCTTTGCTCCATCTAACTCTGCTAGTTTGAAGGTGTTGGCCCCTACCACTCGCCGTACTCTGTATGGGCCTTCCCATCCGGGGTTGAGCTTGGCCGCCCCGACCGCCGGCCTGAAGATCTTTCGCAGCACTAAGTCATTGAGCGCGATGTGATGTGGCCGGAGCTTTAAATTGTATCGCCTGGATAATTGCTCCTTTTCAGCGATCAGCCGCATCTGTGCCTTTTCTCTTTTTTCCTCAATCATATCTACGTTAAGCATCAATTCTTGTTCGTTGACCTCATCCCTGTATTCCTGTATTCGGACAGATGGGATTGAGATTTCTACCGGGAGGACCGCCTCAGTCCCGTACGTCAATGTGTAGGGAGTCTCCCCTGTCGCCGTTTTGTAAGCCGTTCGATGAGCCCATAGTACATGATCAAGCTCCTCGACCCATACGCCTTTACAGCCATCCACTCTTTTCTTTAATCCTTGTAGAATAAGCTTATTAGCCGCCTCTGCTTGTCCATTAGCTTGTGGATAGGCGACCGAAGCGAATCTCAGATTTATCCTCAGGTCATCACAAAACTCTTTAAAGACCTGCGAGTCAAACTGAGTTCCATGGTCACATATAATACTTTCTGGTATACCAAATCTGGTGACGATACTTTTAAATGCAAACTTCTGTATCTGCTTGGCGGTGATACTTGCCACCGCTTCTGCCTCGACCCACTTGGTGAAATAATCAACTGCCACGATAAGGAATTTCCTTTTCCCGGAAGCTTCCGGAAATGGGCCTAGGATATCCATCCCCCATCTCGCGAATGGCCACGGGCTGACATTCGCCTGGAGCGCTGTCGCGGGCAACTTGTGATAACTTGCGAATTCCTGACATTTGTGACATTTCTTCACCAGGTCGCCAGCTTCCTTTCTCATTGTTGGCCAATAGAAGCCCTGGTATATTAAGTTCCTTTCCAAACTTCTTGTTCCTAAGTGAGTACCGCATACTCCTGAATGTACTTCCTCTAGGGCCCAAGCTGCATCCTCCTCTCCCAGGCATCGCAAGTATGGACCCATAGCTGATTTCCGATACAGCTCTCCCCCCTATTATAGTACACCTCCCTGCTTTTCGCCGGAGCTTGGTCGCTTCTAACGGGTTACTTGGTACAGTGTCGTTATCCAAGTATTGAATAATAGGTGTTCGCCAGTCGCTTTTCCCAATTCCATTAATCACGTGAAAACACTGCTTCCTCCTTGTTTCTTTTTCCACTGTGACCATTCGCCCTTCTTCAAAATCAGTCGCCGTTGCTAGTTTCGATAATGCATCCGCGTGGCAATTCTCCTCCCTAGCAATCTGGGATATAACCACCTTCTTGAATTCTGATATAAGCAGTTTTACCTCATCAAAATAAGGGAGGAGCGACTCCTCCTTTACCTCAAAGCTCCCATTAACTTGGTTGACTACTATCGCCGAGTCTGAGAAAACTCTGACGTTAGCAACTCCCATACTCTTAGCGATTCGCAAGCCAGCCTCTAATGCCCCGTACTCAGCTGCATTGTTGGTTCGATTGGTTGCGAATCGCAATGCGACCTCGTGGAGGATCCCCCCAGGAGACCTTAGGACTATCCCTGCACCCGACCCTCCTTTACTCGAGGCGCCATCTGTGAATAACGTCCATTCATCGCCTTCCTCGGTATCTTCTTGTATTGCACCTTCGACTACAAAGTCGGCAAGGACCTGGGCCTTGATCGCCGTTCGCGGTTGGTATCGAATGTCATACTCGCTTAGCTCGATCGCCCACTTAGCTAATCGCCCTGCTATGCTCATAGATCTTAACGCATTCTTAATCGGAAGATTCGTGAGCACATGTATCGTGTGTGCCTGAAAATATGGTCGCAACTTTCTGGCCGCGCAGACCACAGCGTATGCCATTTTTTCTATCGCCGGGTACCTTGTTTCAGCATCGACCAAGGTTTTACTTGTATAAAAAACAGGGTGTTCGGCTTTGTCCTCTCTTCGAACTAGAACCGCACTAACTGCCTTTGGAGAGATCGCAATATAGAGAAATAAATCTTCATTTGATTTCGGAGATGCAAGTACAGGAGGGGTAATTAAAAACTGCTTTAGCTCTTCAAAAGCCTTGTTACATTTGTCATTCCATGCAAACTTTGACGCATTCTTTAAAGTCGCAAAGAACGGAGCGCATCGGTCGGCGATCCTGGGAATGAATCGATTGATTGCTGTCAGCCTTCCAGATAGAACCTGAACCTCCTTCACAGTCTTTGGAGGGGCCATCGCTGTGATCGCCGCGATCTGCGCTGGATTAGCTTCAATTCCTCTCCTGGTTATGAGGTATCCCAGGAACTTTCCTGATGTTGCCCCGAACACACACTTCAAAGGGTTCAACCTAAGCGAATACTCCTGCAGTGTATTGAAGGTTTCTCTTAAGTCGCCAAGATGGTCATTAGATCTCTTACTTTTGACCAGCAGGTCATCCACATACGCCTCCAAGTTTCGGCCGAGCTGCTTGACAAAGACTTTGTCGATCATTCTCTGGTAAGTCGCGCCAGCATTCTTGAGCCCGAATGGCATCACTCGATAGCAGTAGTTCGCCGTGGGCGTCATGAAAGCCGTTTTCTCTTGATCTTGCTTGCTTAAAGGTATTTGATGATATCCCGAGAACATGTCCAGAAAGGACAGCATTTCATTGTTCGCCGTTGCGTCTACTAGCTGCTCTATGTTGGGCAAGGGGTACGGATCCTTGGGGCAAGCATCGTTAAGGTTGGTGAAGTCGACGCACATTCGCCATGCTCCTGACGATTTCTTGACAAGAACTACATTAGCCAACCACTCAGGATACTGTACCTCTTTGATAAACCCTGCCTTCAAAAGTTTGTCCACTTCGTTTGCCACCGCCTGCTGCCTTTCTCTGCAGATGTTCCGCCGCTTTTGCTGGACTGGGCGACTCCCGGGCTCGATCGCTAGAGAGTGTTTGATGATGTCTGGAGCAATTCCTGGCATGTCACTTGGTGACCATGCGAACAGGTGCGAGAACTCTTGGAGCAACTTGACCAACTCCTGTTTCTTGTTATCGCTCAGGTAGGACGAAACTCGAACTGTCTTACTTTCATCTTCTTCGAACAGCTGTATTGGGACGTCCGATTCTGCTGGAACGACTCTTTCTCCTTCGTTCTCCGCCTCCAAGCTTATGGTGAGGCACGTGCTTTTAGTCGCCGCCCTGTAACACCTTCTGGCGATGTCCGGGTGTCCCCAGGCGAAACCTATCCCTTCATTAGTAGCGAACTTCAGTACTTGGTGCACTGGGGAGGAGATCGCTTGGAAGGCGGCGAGTGCAGGTCGCCCTAGGATCATGTTGTACGTGGATTGACAATCCATGACATGGAAGTCGATGGATCGGGTGACCTGCAAGTCTCCATCCCCAATGGTTATTGCCATCGTGGCTATCCCCTTGATGGGAACTGTGTGTCCTGAAAATCCTGAGATGGTAGTTTTTGTCTGCCTGAGCAAGCTAGCTGGCAGGTTCATCTTTTTATACAGCTCCCAAAAAATAATGTCCGCAGAGCTTCCTTCGTCAACCATCACTCGCTCCACTCGGCTATTGTGTGTGATTACTTGAATCACCATCGCCTCCAAACTTGGGCCTCCTACCTTGGCCATGTCTTCTTCCGAGAATCCCAACGTTGGGCGACTGACTTGGTCTATTATCATCACCTCCTTTGTTTCCTCCTTTCTGACTTTCTTTGTCGGGCAACTTACTCCACCAAAAATGGTTTGATAAACGTGGTTTACCTCAGGCCGAGGCTTTTTCTTGCTATCTTCATTGTCCATAGGCTCCTTAAGTCGGGTGAAAACATCACCCTTCTTGTCTTGTGATTCTCCTTGCCCTCGGCGATCATCCTCTTGCGGCTTGTTTTTCCGCTTTGAGCTGACAATGAAATCCCTGAGACGTCCTTCGTTTATCCACCTTTCGATTTCATTTTTCAATTCCCTGCAGTCTTCAGTGGTATGCCCATGAGAGTCATGGAAATCGCAAAACTTTTGGCGGCTTCGCTGACCCGGCGGGGTGAACATTGGCCCCGGCCAGTTGATGGGGTGTCCCTTATGCTGCATATACAGCAGAATCTTTCTTCGCGATTCTGAGAGGGGTGTATAATCTGCCCTCTCCTCTTGATATCCTCTCTCCTGATAACCCCTATGCTCCCCTGGGTATCCTTTCTCTTGGTAACGCCTTTGCTCCCCTGGGCGATATTTCCCGTATGGCCGTGTCTTGGAGGGCTGCCCTTTGGCCTGCTTGTTCCCTGTAACGGGCTTTTCTTCCATCTTCGCCGCTCCATGTAAAAGTTCTGCTAACTGCTCCTCAATCAAAATAATTTTGTGCACTCTGGTTTCCAAGTCGGATAGCGACTTCGGAGCCACCTGTAGCAGCGACTCCCGCAGCCTGCCGTTGTGAGTCGACTGGAATAAACTTGCCGCAGCGATTTCATGATCTACCCTCTTGATGGATTGGACGACCCCAGTCCATTCATCAAAGAACTCCTTCAGCGACTGGTTCGGCTTTTGCCTCAAGCTCACCAGCGCTTGCAACGGGACCGTCCTTGTTTTCTTGCACTCATACTTCTGTGAGAAGATCCTCGCAAAGCCCTCCCACGATGTTATGATGCCCTCTGGTAGATTCATGTACCACTCCCTGGCTCGCCCTCCCAATGTCGCCGGAAAAGCTCTGCAATATGCGGCGTCGCCGGCCTGCTGCATTTGCATGGCGATCTGGAAGGCTTGCAAATGCTCGTCTGGGTCGCCAGTACCTACATACCTATCTAGGTTGGGCGGAACCAACCCCTTAGGTAGTGGCTCGGCGAGTATCGCCCTGGACAGAGGTTGGCGAACCGCCATCTGTGCAGGGGAGATTTGAGTAGCAGGGAGGAATTGCTGTACGCTTCCAAATGGGAGTCCTGTGGCGATTGCCTGTCCTGAGTGTTGGCCCTGAGAGCTTGAGCTTGCTGAGCGATCACCGTTTTCAACATCTGTGTGAGCTCAGCATTCTGTTGCTCAAGGGATCGAAATCGCTGCTCCAACAGCTCATAGGCATCGCCGGTCGGAATAGTACTCTGGGACTCCGAGTCGCCCTCGAATTCGCGCTCCATGTTTCTTGTGAGGTTTGGGTCTGCTCGAGAACCTGGGTTGACATACTTGACGGGTGTTACTCCATCTCCTCTTTCGCCATCCTCGCCCATCAGAGTGGGCATCGCTGATGAAGCCATTCACCTTGAAAAGTCGCCTGACCGTCCCCCTATCTGGTGCGCCAATTGTTCCAGCCTTGTCGCCTGGCCCAATAATGGAAGCCCAAGCCTGTTGGACCTCCGGGAGTGATGTACCTCGCAAGTAGTGTGTGGGAGGTAGTTAGTTCAAGGAAGAGGGGAGGCGATCAGTTTAAGGAATGGGAGAGGGAGGTGAGTAACGTACCGCGGAGTGTTTGTCCGCTGGGTAAAGGTGTTGTCCCCTGGTTAATAGGGTGTACGGGGGTATTTATAGTACCCCTGCCTTGGTTTCCAAGGCTGAATCCTAGCCACTCGTTTGTGGCCCCCGTGGGATGTTGACACGTGTCCGCTTTGCCTTGGAAACCTAAGTGTCGCCGAGTAACCCTAGGAGGCCGCCGAGCTGGGCCATCGCTTTGGGCCTTACTCCACCTCCTGGGCCTGCCTGTTCGGCCCATCTGATTTACCGCCTGAGTCCGGGCCCCTTGCCCTAGCCGCTGTGTTCGGGCTACCATGCGGGTTGCCTCGTGGGCCGTCATGTGGGCCTTTGGACTTCGTCGGGCTAGGCCCATCAAGTACAGTTTCTGAAGATACCCGTTTGGAGATTACTGCAACTTCCAGTTTTAAAGAGGGTAAACTGCCAGTTAGATACTTAGGTGTTCCTCTTGTTTCAGGGAAGCTAAGTACAAAGAAATGTGAGTACCTAGTGGAGAGGATCACTAAGAAAATTAATGGTTGGAAGGTTCGTATGCTGAGTTATGCTGGCAGACTACTTTTAGTAAACACAGTCCTCACTGCTCTAAGTCAGTTTTGGATGGCTGTGTTCCTGTTGCCAAAATCAATCATAAAGCAGGTGGAGAAGAAATGCAATGACTTCTTATGGAAGGTGGGAGTTGACAATAGGAAACGTGCAAAGGTTGCTTGGAAAGAATTGGCAAAACCTAAAGTTGAAGGAGGGGTAGGAGTTAAGGATCTTGGATCTTGGAATTCAGCTTGTGTTGCTAGACACATATGGAACATTTTTGCTCAATCTGGGTCTATATGGGTGGCTTGGGTGCAGAAATATAGGGTGAAGAATGGTGTGATTTGGGACTGTAAGAGTCAATCATATCATTCTTGGGTTTGGAGGAGAATTCTAAAGGTCAGAAGCTTACTTCAGCCGCATCTCTATGCTCAGGGAGATCAGGTTTATTGGAATGGAGCAGTGATGGACAAGTTCTCAGTTAGTAAGGTTTGGGATTGCATTAGAGAGAAGAGTCCAACGGTCCCTTGGGCTCAGCTTGTTTGGGACTCCCCTATTATCCCTAAACATTCTTTCATCATGTGGATGGCAATGAAACACAGACTTACATGGAAGGAGAACATGGCACACTGGGGCTTAAATATTGATATAAGCTGCATGTTCTGCAAACAAGGAGTGGATGATATGCAGCATGTCTTTCACGGTTGCTGCTATGTTCAGGAGGTTGTAAGGGGGTGTAAGGCCTGGAATTGGAAGGAAAATAGCTGGGAGAAGGATGTGGAAAAGGCTATTCAGGTTGTGCATTCTAGCAGAAAGCGTTTGATATGGAGAGCTTTATATGCAAATATGTGGTATGAGAGGTGTAAAAGGAATGCAGGGGAAGGAGGGCAGAAGACTGCAGATCAGATGGTTGATTCTATTATGAGTGAAGTGGATTTGAAGATGAAGACAGTGGCAGGTCAATGAGTTTAGTGTGCTATTTTCTGTTATTTTGTCCTGCTTGCTGACTGGATTCAGCTTGTATGAAGCAGACCTGTTACTTAGCTTAGTGGAGTTGGTGTATTGTTTGCCAATTGGGGGTTTCCTAATTTGGTTTTTGAGGAATAAAATTCAGTAATTATAAAAAAAAAAAATTGGTTTATTTCAGTGACTTCAATCTCGAGAAATGTATTGATTTAGTTCTTAATGTCACACTTTTAATAAGTGTCTGATCTGGGTGCATTACTCGCGCCACAGCTAAGCCCTTCTTTGGGTTCATAACTCAAATAAGATGATTCTTTTATATTTCAAGGTTAGAACAATATACCAAGTAAAAACCAGTGTATCAACTAGTTGTGTCAAAACTTGTTTACCTCATAAATTTTACTAATTTACCTCAAAATTTTTCATTTTCTACCCTTATTAATTTTGCTACTCCTATACCCATTTTTTCTAGTAAAATTAAAATTAAAAACTTTAATCAATCAAATAATTAAACCTTGAAAGTGTTCAATTCCCAAAATGTGAAAGGAATAAGGTGGCATGTAGGCATGTGATTGAGTAGTTATTTTGAAGAATTAAACAGTTTTAACTATCTATCTATCTATATTGGGAGATTTTAACGATCTGCTTAGTGGAACTGAAAAGAAAGGGCGACATGAGCATCCAAACTGGCTCTTATCTGGGTTCCGGGAGGCGGTAATTGACTGTGGGTTGAGCGATGTTGAGCTCCAGGGCTACCCGTTCACCTGGGCTAGAAGTAAAGGAGAGCCGGATGAAGTGGAGGAGAAGCTAGATCGTGCTATGAAAACAAGCAGCTGGGATGAACTGTACCCAATGGCAACTTTACACAACCTGGTTGCATCTACCTCTGATCAATCGCCGTTACTACTGCATACAGACGGGGAAGAGGGTTTTTGGAGCTCTAGACCTTTTCGATTCGAAAATTTGCGGGTCCTAGAGCCGGAATTCCAAGGTGTGGTTGAGGACTTATGGCGCGGTATGGGATAGATGGAGTTAACCGAAAAGTTGGCTAAGTGTGCTCAAGAACTTAAAGTGTGGGGGCAGGCTTACAAGGCGCGCTTCAGACGCCGAATTAAAGAAGGGAAGCAAAGGCTCATCGAGCTTCGCTCCCGGGATACAGTAGAGGCTGCAGCTGAGTATGAAGACTGTCGCCAGGAAGTTAATAATTTATTGGAAGTGGAGGAAAAGTATTGGAGTCAGAGGGCTAAGAATTTCTGGTTGCGGGACGGTGAACGGAACACCCGCTTCTTCCATGCCACGGCCACGGCTAGAAGGAAGAGGAAGGAGCTCACCTCCCTTAAGGATGACTCGGGTGCAGTGGTGGAAGGCGTAACAGAGCTTGGTCAGCTGGCTAGAGCCTATTTTCTGAATATCTTTGCAACAGGGGGCAGCACCGTAGAGCCGGTTACAGCAGCTCTGGAGAATAGGGTTACGGAAGAGCAGAACAGGAACCTTGAGACACCTTTCACAAGAGAGGAAATCCGAATAGCCTTGTTCAGTATGGGTAAGGATAAGGCCCCGGGGCCAGATGGCTTCAACCCTGGCTTTTTCCAGCACTACTGGCAGCTTGTGGGAGATGAAGTTTCATTGTCGTGTATTGAGTGGCTGACTTCCGGGGTCTTTCCGGAAGCAATTAATAATACGACTATCGTCCTCATCCCGAAGATTGATAAACCAAACACAATGAAGGATCTGCGGCCGATCTCTTTGTGTAATGTGCTTTACCGTGTTGTGGCGAAGGTCCTAGCAAATAGGCTGCGAATGGTGGCTCCAAGCTTGGTGGAGAGTGAGCAATCAGCTTTTATAAAAGGGCGGTCGATAATTGACAACGTAATGATAGCTTTTGAGGTACTGCACAGTATTAGAAGACGTCCAAATGTGCAGACAGGAGACGTGGCCTTAAAAATTGACATTTCAAAGGCGTACGATAGGGTGGAATGGAATTACCTCGAAGCGATTCTGCGGAACATTTGGTTTCAAACCTGGCTGGATCAATCTCTTAATGCACTGTGTCAGGTCAGTTAAATATGCGGTTAACATTAATGGCTCCCTGACCGACAGCTTTGAACCGAGTCGGGGACTTCGTCAAGGATGTCCTCTCTCGCCGTTTTTGTTTATTCTGTGTGCAGAAGGGCTCTCGGCTCTGGTCAGACAGAGTATTTCACGAGGACAGATGCAGGGAAGTAGGGTCTGTCGAGGAGTCGAGGAGCACCATGCATTTCTCATCTCCTTTTTGCCGATGACAGTCTCTTCTTCTGTAAAACCACTATTCAGGAAGACCGAACGCTCCGGAACATTTTTGACACGTATGCTCAAGCATCGGGTCAGCTTATCAATTTTGATAAATCGGGTGCTTTGTTCACTAAAAGTACAGACCCGATGTTGCAGGATGGACTGAGGGCGATTTTGGGGGTTACTCAACCTTTGGATACGGGTAATTATCTGGGTATGCCAGCCTTGGTGGGTGCTAATAAGAAGAAGACCTTTGCCTTCTTGAGAGAAAGGCTCTGGCAGCGATTGAAAAGCTGGCTCGGACGACGCACTTCTAAAGGCGGTCGAGAAGTCTTGATAAAGGCTGTGGCCCAAGCTCTACCTGTCTACTGCATGAATGTGTTTCTGATTCCGGTAACTTTAACAAGGGAGCTGGAGAGACTTATAAACTCCTATTGGTGGGGTATGAAGAAGAACGGCAATCGGGGTATGAACTGGATGAAATGGGAGAGACTGTGCCCCCGGAAAGATCAAGGTGGTATGGGGTTCAGGAACCTACACGGTTTCAATTTGTCACTTTTAGCTAAACAAGGCTGGAACCTCTTGTCCAACCCAGATGCCCTAGTTTCGAAGATCTACAAAGCCAAGTACTACCATGATGGTGACTTCCTCTCAGCCAGAAAGGGCGGCAATCCTAGTGCTATATGGCACAGCCTGTGGAAGGCACAAAACATAGTCAGAAGGGGTTTCCGATGGCGAGTTGGGGCGGGGGATAAGGTCCGAGTATGGGGCGACCCATGGCTACTGGAGGATGACTCCAGCTTTATCCAAACGCCACCTGTGACAGGTATGGAGAAAATAACGGTTAGTGACCTCTGGATTCCAGGGACTCGACAATGGGATGTGGAATTGATCGAGGATACTTTCGAGGACAGAGACGTCGACGCAATCCTATCGGTTCCAATTAACGATGGGGAAGACGAGGATCGCCCAATCTGGAAACTCAGCAGAACCGGACATCTGACAGTTCATTCGGCTTATAATCTCTGGTTTGATGAGATTAGCGACCTGCCAGCGTTTAATACAGCAGGCCCGTGGGAGAAGCTATGGGATGCTCACGTGCCTCCTCGGTTTAAAATCATGGCCTGGAGGCTTTTACGAGACATCGTCCCAACACGCTCTACGCTGAGAAGAAGACACATACAGGTACCAGAGGACTGTGGCCTATGCACACAAGCAGCAGAGTCGACTTGCCATCTGTTCATTGAGTGTCCGGTCTCGAAGTTGTGCTGGGTAAGAGCGGGATTGGGGTTCTTGGTGGATGGGAATGTGAGAACTTATGCATCCTTCTCGGATTGGCTAGCTGGCATCCTGAATACTGAGTCCGCAGATCACATTGAGAAAGCACTGGCTCTCCTTTGGGGCATCTAGCGAGAGCGTAATGGCCGGGTATGGCGGGGGGAGGAGAAACCGACCGTTGTGGTTACCCGCCTGGCGATTGAGAGTCTTCTTGAGTGGCAACAAGTGCGGGCAGCAGCTAACTTGCAGCAGATGCAGAGACAGCAATACTGCACTAATTGGCATCCGCCCCCGATGGGTTTCCTAAAATGCAATGTCGACTGTGCACGTTTCGAGAGGGAGAGGCTGCACGGAGCTGGTATGATAGTTCGAGACCACAATGGAGACATGCTGGAGTTTCGTACACTCACGTTTCCGGGTTGCCCTTCAGCCAAATACTGCGAACTTAAGGCTCTCCACGAGGCAGTAAAATGGATCAGGGAACGAAACTGGCAAAATGTGATTATTGAAACAGATTCCCAAATTGTCGCCAATGCTCTTAATGGAGGAGATTCAGAGGTAACTGAGTTTGGTGTGCTGATCTGTAGAACACGAAATCTCCTTCTACCCTCCCATAGAGTTTGTTTTGTTAGGAGAGTGAGAAATGTAGCAGCCCATACTATAGCTAGGCGGTCTCGTTTCTTTGCTTCGCCCACCTCGGGTTTGGTCTCTCCTGAGTGGATTGAGGATGTACTTAGAGTGTCATGCTCGGACCTTAGCCATTAATCTATTGAAAGCGGATGATGCTTACCTCAAAAAAAAAAAAAAACTATCTATATTTTAAAACATTATCATTGTTTCTCTTCATACCCAAATTCATCCCATCGAGACACAAATATTGTCTGTCAACACTTGCAACTTAATCATAGGAGAGAAAATAATATTAATTTTATAGAAAATTAAATGAACATCGAATGGTGATTGAGATGTAGTTCATTAACTCGTAAAAAGACGTGTAGATTGACTTGATGTACCCTAGTCTAGATTCACCATTGCGCCTAATATGACGAGGTCGACGAGACAAGTCAATAGAAGAACGTGCCTCAAGAGTCCATGATCAATCCTTAGTGAAGAGTCCATAGATATTACATAGTGTCTGAAAGGGCCAACCCCTTGCGCCTAGACCTCAAGGGAAAACACGCTCGAAGCCCAACATCGGCCCACCAAACCCACCAAGGCCAAACACCCGACCTAGGGTTAAGGTGCCGGGAGAACATCCCAGTCCTTGATTCTTCGACGATGCCAATTGATTATCAGGTAATCAACCAGTAGCTGACACGTGGCGACCCAACGCAAATCCTGATAAACTATAAATAATCCATGAACACAACATTGATGGGACAAAGACATCATCATCATACCATACTAAGCCCTAGTACATACGCTCTCCTGCTCATATGCCCTAGGCTCCCAAATGCATTCGGGGAACCCCCAATACTTCTCTCTCCCAAACTCTTACACCTAAAATAATCATAATCACCCCCTTAATATCCTCTGTACAATGTGAAGGTACACCATGAAATCGAGCCGCAACGAACCCACCAACTCAATCCTCCATATCAAACCACTTTATTAGGCCATTCGACACTAAAAGCTAGAGCGGTCTCTAGTTACTTCAAAGGTCGTGAATTCGGTTCCATGATTACAGTTTTCTAACTAAGAATTTCCTTTATATGATTGCTTTCTTCTTTGGTTTATTATTGAGTTATTTTGGGTCTGATACATAAAATATAATCAACCAAATATATTTTTATACGAAATATGTATATCAGTTATTGGGTCTAAAGAGAGTCAGGGCCCGGGCCAGGGGTAGACAACCCTAACTTTACCACTAATTAGAAATTAAGTCAGTCAAAATATAGTTGAATTTGAATATGTTGACCATAACTGCTATTGATTAAGTATAATAAAAAGGCTCTTTCCTTCTATTACAAGAAATGTTGTATTTTATATAATTTTGTTTAATCTTAATTATTATCATATTAATTATTTTTAATATTTACGTGGCCTAGCTAGTCTTTCCACATGCTGCTGAGTAATGGTGTCTGAAACAAGGCAAGCCATGACTAATTCGAGAAAATTAATTAATTAATTAATAATATATTATTATTATTATTCATAGTCGTCTAGGGTCTCTGTACATTGATTTGGTTTTGGGTCTCTGTCTTCTATTCCTTTGGTTTTCGTTTATCTATTTTTAATAATTTTTTCTTACATCACTAAATATGATTGTGTAGTATATGATCATGATAGGCTCGTAAGACGATTGTAAGATTACCGAAAGCCGGCTCCTTAGCATAGCAAGGCGACAAGCTTGGGGGTAATTGTTGTGCCCACGAGGAATAATCTCAGATGGGTCCACTTATTCACAAGACTATCAACGAATCCGGTCCACGACGATCATATCCAAGTGCCAATGTGAGTCAGGCGACTCGTTGACCTCCCCGCATAGACAGATCGCCCCAAGAAAGACCTCAGTGAGGCCAAGTAAAGACTTGGAATGGCTCACGAATAAATCCTAGCCGCCTAGAGTTCTCTCATCAAGCCAAACAACGTGGTCATCAAATGCCAGGGATATAAATATTGCATTGACCCCATTTGAAGGAGACATACACTTTTGACTATGAACATTTCTTCGGTACGTAACACTCACACCCAAATTCCAATATGATCCCTCGTAAATCACCTAGAACTAACTACTACCCCACATTCTCTCTTTCCTACGAGGTACCAAGGAGTCAGCCACCTTCAAGCGACTGGACTACATCCCACTATTGGGGCAGACGACTAGCCTGGATCAAATTATTATCTCTAGCTACCCACTAATTATAGATCATATTTGTGTTGGTTGAAATTCAGACTTGATCCACTTGGATTAATCATTTTATCTATTTTTAGTGGGTAATATCATATATGTAATGGGTATGAGATCATTACAACCCAACATGTCTTGACTACTCTATTCTATATAAATCTCGTTCGTATTCAACTTAATTTCTACCAAGCTTGACTATCAATAGAAAGATCCCAACTATTGATCTCACTAACGAATAAGATCCTCCAGCAAAGGATTCACTATTCACTGGAGAACATATGACCCAAACACAGATTACAAGGTTACTATAAAATGAAGGCGATATCATTATTTATGACATTGAACACTGTGCTACCATCCATAACACCTTATACATACACGCGTAAGAAGTTCCCCAATACTTATATGTTTTCCTAACAATTGTTCTTTCGTACTTTAGCCCCCTCACTATCCCTCTGATTTTACTATTTTCGTCCTTCACACCTTGTAAAGTACATGCTTAGAAGCTTCTCGACTTTTTGACAGACAAAGATCAAAGTGGAAATGATCTTTTTCTCCTACTCACATGATTCTCATAATCAAATTAAACCACTTATTAGTCTATCCAGACCTTCGTGATGAATCATTTCTCATCCATGGAAAATTAATATGCAAAGCTTGCTAAGTCATCAAGCTACGGTAGGCCAAAGTTAAAATACCAATCTAGTCATACCGACCTAGTCCACTAATATTCATCCACGTCACCTTGTAAAAAGATAATTTAATACTAAAAGGACAACTTGGAACTTAATTCTTCTAATTATTAAAAATAATTTTATTGGGTCAGTTAAACAATAATTAATTAGTAGTTTGTTGCTAATTCAAGACAATGAATATGCCTATTTTTTAATTTATAAAATGTCTTCTTCTCCAAAGGTCAAAGAGTTTGAATCTGTGATTCAATTTTTTATTATTAATATTTCGCATTAAAATACTAGTGAGAATTGATGGAATGATAAACAAATGTAGATAATTTTTTTATGAAATATATCAATTGAATGTGAGATTCTGTTACATTAAATAATATTTTATTGTGACTTATACAATGTCGTTTCATATTGGGTACTCATTGGGTTGGGTATGGGGCGGATACCTTCAAACTCGTTCCCATCCGTTACCAGCTCTAACTGGGTATCGGGTTTGCCTATACCCGTTAATTTATCTGGTCAACTGGTAATATCCGCCCAAATAAATCAAATTTTGGGTGGTTACCTGGTTTTCGGTTACCAATTGCCAAGCCTAAATATTTGATGTGTCCATTATAATAATTGATTGATTTATTGAATGGGATTTTAATGGTCTAATTACGGTTGAACTTCTAATCCCCGACCCTCTTATTTGTTTGGCTATTAAACAACTAGATATCATCGGCGCATTGGTCAATTTATTTATTTTAATTTAATTTAGGGGAAAATATTTATATTTCTTGAGTTAGATTTCGTTAATATGTAGCCAATTTTCTTGTAACGGCCTTGTTGTGATTACAATGGGACGAATTTAAAAATTAAAATCATAATTTTAATTGACTTAAATAATGGAAATAAGTTAAAAAATATTGTATTTTTACTGCTTCACAAATGACATCATAAAACTCTTGTTCATTATATTCAAGTATGTTGAAATGAAAAATGTCTTTCTCATGGGCACTTGAAGGAAATTATTTATATGGAGTGTCATCCTAGTTATCCCAAACTATATTTGGATTCAGTTTATCTTCTTCATCGGTATCTTTATGGCCTTAAACAGGCACCTTGAACTTGGTTTGAAACTTTTCAAGCCCTTATTCTTCGCTTCGGCTTTGTCCAAAGAAAGAATGACCCGTCTTTGTTTATTTAGTCCTCACCGCAAGGAATTACTGTGCTTCTTCTATATGTGGACGACATACATGATTCTTACCGGTACTGATGCCGCCGGGATATCGGCCATTCGTGGTACCATGACCGAACACTTCAAGATGAAAGAGCTTGGTCATTTGTCTTACTTCCTTGGGCTACATGTTACCCGGTCATCTCAAGGTATTCTAGTTAGTCAACAAAAATACATTGATGATCTTCTGGAAGTGGCGTATATGACCGAATGTAAACCTGTCTCCACGCCGATTGAGCTCCATCTAATGTAAACTTATTTGGATTCATTTTATGGCACTTATTCTAATGGTTATTCTATGAAAATATATGTGATGGTCATAAGACCATGGGAAAAGGAGTAGAAGACCATTTCGTAGTGTTAGAAAAATAAAACGAAATAACAAGAAAAAAGCTAAATATCCAAGCAATAATATCAGTCTTAACGAAAAAATGTTTTACGAAAAACATGATACAGAAAAAAAGTAAAATAGTAATATGCAACAGTACACATCATAATGAAAATAGCTTTGGATTTTTCGATAAAATTAAAAAGAAATGAAAGATTGTGAAAAGAATAGTCAAACAAGGGATGTTAGAATTAGTCAAAAATAAGGAGTTAATAAAAGAGAAATGAAATTGAAATGAAATCAATCTTGAGGCTATGTTTAGTACATAAATGGTATCAGAGCCAAGGAAAGGACCAAAAACCCATTTACGGAAAACTAGGAAAATACTAAAACCTATCTAACGAGCTCAAAAAGCTCAACGAGCCAGCTCGTTTGCACCCCTAACTGGCCCAAGAAAAATAGTCCATCGCACTAGAGAGAGGTGGAGAAAATAATACAGCACCTGGATTATCGCCGGCTGCGATGAATAACGGATGATCGGAGTTCATCGGCTGGACAACCGGAGTAGTCTGTGGCGGGACATCTAGTGGCGGAGAAGGACTGATGACTCTCGAATCTTAAGAAGCGAAGAAAACGGATGACTCTCGAATCAACAAATGAGTGTTGCACCTTGTCGATAGTTTGTTTGTTATTTTATCTTGAAATACTTTTGTCGAGTACTGTAATCAACAAATGAGTGTTGCACCTTCTTGATAGTTTAATCGTCATTTCATCTTGAAATACTTTTGTCGACAACTATGATCAACAAATGAGTGTTGCACATTGTCGATAGTTTGTTCATCATTTTATCTTGAAATACTTTTGTTGAGTACTGTGAAACACATATACAAAAATATCTTGTCATAGCGACAAAAAGTCATATCTCTCGACTCAACGATGTTCTCATCGACCACAATAATTTTGCCATGCCAATTTTTAAGAATTGTTTAATTTCAAGGTGTTCAAATTATGGACTTAAGATCCATCTTCTAGCTAGTTTGAACATGATGAATCATTTGTAACTAAAATATACACTATCACACCTTTAAAAAGTTGCTATCTATGTTTTAATTACTAATTAGTGATCTTATACCAAAAACATTTCCTCATTTCAACTCGTTTTGTTTGTGTTTCTTTCACAATCCTTTGAAATTATGTTAAATATAATTAAGGAAAGTGTTTGATTTAAAGCAAATGAGTGTTTTTTTTTTTTTTTTGCATTCTTAAAAGGACCAAACCTAATTTATACCAAGCTAGAGTATATCTCATTCATAATATGTCATCATGTGATTGGTCACTAGAATAAAGGAGGTCAAAAGTTTAATTGACATTTCAAAAATTTCATCACTTATCTTTGGCCTAACATTTTCTCTAGTTTAAGATTTTTGTTTTCATGTTTATAAGTCTGTATTTTGAATTCGATGTATAAGTACTGATGACATCAAAACTAGACCATACCAGTCGTTTTGACAAGAAAAACCAAAAACCAACCTCCAAACCAATTCAATATGAACATGAGCATGATTCAATTCGAGCAATTATCCGATTTGACCTAAAAAAATCGGTCAAATCTTAACGGATGAGTACTTTAGAGGGATGACAAAGAAACCACGTCGTACAAAGAGTTTCTGGAAGTTGCCTCGGGTAAAATCCGAACCTAATATATAAATACCCAAATCAACTACTATTCAAGTAGTTAACCACAACTCTACTTAAGATTTTCTGATGATCAAACACTTAAAATGGCAACATAGACACCTAGTGTGCTAGTGGACATTTTGTAGGCTAGATTAGTCGGGGACAATCATACTTATGTCGGATCTTTACTCATAATTAACAGTATAGATGCTAGATATCAATGTTAGATATAATAATTAATAAGACAAGTTCCTAAAATAATAAAATTAATTTGCTTTTGCAAAATTAAAATTAATAAAAGACAAATTCAATGCACATTGATTTGGTGTCCATGTTGGCTATCATGTGCTTTAGTACTCTGAAATAGTATTACTTCCATTATGAATGATCTAAAAATGAATGTTTAAACACTCTAGAGAATTATATATTTATACTATTACAAATTTACAATTTCAATTATCGATTTGGTTTTCTTAGGATGATCATGGATAGTGGTTATATTAGTATAACTCATGTTAGTGGACAAGTCCCAACCCCTAGAATAGCATTTCGAGTAGAAAAGAACCCCAGAAGAAAACCGTCTCCTGGATCCAAAGCCAGTCATCGTGATTTTGAAGGTATGTAGTTAACTTTGGCACAAGAACAAGAAGCATCCAGCAGCAGGTTATTTGCCAGCACCTTGTTGTTGTGGCGTGGGTTGCTTGATGTCGCTGGAACGGCGAGTGATCTATAACGCAAGAAGAAGCATCCAACAGCAGTTATTTGTCAGCACCTTGTTGTTGTGGCCGTGGGTTGCTTGTTGTTGCTGGAACGGTTAGTGATCGTTGTGCCTATGGGAGGAGAGCCCTGGCGCGAGTCGGCGGTGTGGCATGCGAAGTTGTGCGGAAGTAAGTTGGCGGTGCGGCAGAGTGCGGAAGTGTTGGCGGTGCGGCAGAGTGCCCACAGCTTAACACCACTACCAGACAATTAGTCATTTACACATTTTATATCAATTTATTGTTACGATTTTGTAATATTATTGTACATGTGATTATATGCGAGTGCTAAAAAAATCATAACTAAATACCAAATATTCATTATATCTATTATATTAAATAAATATATGAATTTCACCAGCAACAGTTTGGGAAGCAAGGGAGGGTTCACGAAGTTAGAAGGTTGCTATTGGGATTATAACAAGTTCGATTTGACGGGAAAGGTGTTGTAGAGTTCATAGTAGTATTCGACAAAATGTTAGTCAGATTATAGAAAAAGTTAAAGGGGATTACAGGAATTTTGTTGTTGGGAGGGTAGATGAGCATGCTTTATTAGCTCTAGTATAGTTTCTTGTTAGTTTCAGTTTTATGAATGTACAATACCTTATTGCAAAATTGATGAAATGAAACGATATATTTTCATAAAAAGAAATATATGAATTAAGACTTAAATAATGGAAATAAGTTTAAAATATTGTATTTTTACTACTTCAGAAATGACATTATAAAACTCATCTTAAAATATACTATTTTTTTGGTGAGAAAGCGGGGACAGACCCCTGAATTAAATAGAAATCACTCTAGGCACGGCGACCCCAATGAGGTCATACCGTAACCAACGAGCCAAAGAGGTGTTCCGGATGCAAAAAGAGATGCAAACCAAAATTACAAGAATGGCCAAGATTAGCCAGGTAGTCAGCCCCACAATTGGCCTCACGATAAACATGAACGATGGAAATGTCCCAGCTCCTAGCTTTGAGCTCAAGGAACTCCGCGATGATGGCAGCATGTTGATGGTTGGTAGCTCCCTTATGAAGGATAGTGATAGCTGTCCGCAAATCTGTTTGAACAATGAGTTTACGGATGCCAATAGACCAAGCCAGCTTCAGGCCCTGAACAATGGCACTCAACTCTGCCCTAGTAATGGAGCAGTTCCCCAAGTTGGCTGTGAAAGCTTGAATAAATCGGCCGCCATCATCACGGAGCAGACCTCCCATTGCTGTCGACCCGGAATGGTTGTATCGGGAGCCGTCAGTGTTAAGAATGAAATAACCATCATCTCCCGGCCGCCACACAATCAATTGGGTCTGCCGGGCATTCCCCGGCGCTTCTCGGCCCAACTGATTGGTCTTCCAACTCGAGAGTACAAGGTTATTCCAGAATTTACATTGTTCTGCAAGCACTGGAGCAGGTTGGAACGTGTTTTCAAAAACCAGCTTGTTTCGGGCGCTCCAAAGGATCCAAGCAGTAACCCTGAATTTAATGTTGAAGTCTTTGTCACTAATCATAGCACGCCACCAGGAATGGAAGTTGTTGTGCTCTGCTCTCACCGCAATCGCCTGAGGACAGAAGCGTCTCCAAACCTGCATTGAAAAAGTGCACTCGTAGATAACATGATCAATGGATTCAGTATGAGATGAGCATCGGGGACACAGAACCTGGTTAGAGATGTGCCGCCGCCCTCTCTCTTCATTCGTAAGCAACTTCTTATGAGAGGCCAACCAAAGAAAATGCTTTATCCGGTTCGGGCCATTCCACTTCCAGATATGACGCCACACATGATCGGTAGAATCTGCATTATTCTCTGAAATCATCAGATACGCGGATCGGACAGAGAAGGCTCCATCAGGTTCCAAGCCCCACGCCAGGCCGTCCTTACCCAAGCTGCTATTAGGAGTATACATACCAACAACCTGCATAACAACATTAAAATGAGAACAGATTCCAAAAAATCGAAATCCCACACCCTGGCTCCGAGCAGACATGAGAAACGAGAAGAGAGTTATCCACTCTGCGAATATCCAAAGCATGATCAGCCAGGATGATACCACTATCCACCCAGCGGTCCATCCAAAATCTCGTGTTTTGACCATCCTTGATGCACCATCTCATACCATTAACCACAAATGGCCAAGCTTTCAGAACCCCCCGCCACACAGCAGAGTAACCTTTTTTCCTAGCCAAGGTATAGCCATTATCCGTTCTCTTAAGATATTTGGTCATAAGAACTTTAGCCCAAAGCTCCGTATGCCGAGAAATTAAACCCCAAACGATTTTCATCAAGAAAGCCATGTTAAGATCGCGGGCACTACGAAGACCCAAGCCACCTAAATTTTTAGGTTTGCAGACAGTTTCCCAGTTAATATTATGAATTCTGCGACCTCCCTGAACTGACCCCCAGATAAAGTCCCGAATTTTTCTATCAATCGCATCACAGACATGAACTGGCAGGGCAGCTGTCTGCATCACATACGAGGGAATAGCATTCAGAACAGAAGAAGCAAGGGTGGCCCTACCTGCCAGTGACAAATTATTCGCCTTCCAACCTGCCAGCTTCTTATCCATCCTAGCCAAAATAAACTCATACGTGTCCCGCGTAACTCTGGCGTGCAAGACTGGCGCCCCCAGATAGCGACCAAGGTTCTGGGTTGCAGCAATCTCAAGAATCCCTGACACCCTTCTAGAGGCATCTCTATCCATCTTGGAGGAGAAGAAGACTCTAGATTTATCCTTGTTGATACTTTGCCCAGAAGCTTCACAGAAATGATCCAAAATCCCCACAATAACTCTAGCTTGATCTGTATCTGCTTGACTCATGAAAACCAAGTCATCTGCAAAGAAAACATGCGACAAGGGTTCCCCTCCTCTAATAAGCCGAACTGGTTTCCATTGGCCATTGTCAACCGCGACAGTAATCACCTTACTAATCTTTCCATACAAAGGGTGAACAGGTAGAGAGAGAGGGGGCAACCCTGTCTCAACCCTCTAGAAGGAGAGAAGCTCTCCGAGCAAGAACCATTCCAAAGCACCTGAAACGTCACGGTCGAGATACAGCACATAATAACCTCAATCAGAGGAGAAGGAAGGCCTGCCTGCTCAAGAGTATCCCGCACGAAGCTCCATTCAATCTTATCATAAGCTTTAGAAAGATCAACTTTTATGACCATAAAAGGTTTACCACCTTTACCAGAAGCCAGAATATGAACCACCTCCTGAATGATAAGGATGTTATCAGTAATGTGCCTCCCGGAACAAAGCTGGTCTGAGAAGGATGAGTCAGACCCCCCATAAGCCCCTTAAGACGGTTCGCAATGCATTTGGTAATCGTCTTATAAGCCACATTGCACAGGCTAATAGGTCTGAAGTCGCTAAACCAGTTTGGGTTAGGAGCTTTCGGGATGAGCGTAATAAGAGTCTCATTAACTTCAGCAATCTTCCCCGGGTTCTGAAAGCAGCTAGACACAAAATTAGAGAAATCACGACCAACAGTCTCCCAGCAGCTTTGATAGAAAATAGGGCAGAACCCATCTTTGCCCGGAGCCTTGAGTGCCCCCATGCTCTTGATAGCACCAAGAATTTCTGTATCAGAGAGAGGTCTGCCAATAATTTCCCGATCCTCTAACCCAATGCAAGCCGAGAAGCCCTCGAGAACCAGGAGCTGATCACCACGGGAGCAGTAGAAGCTGCGAAAATGATCGACAGCCAGCATCAACAGCTCCGGCTGGCTAGAAATCCAGGTACCCTCAGCATTCTTAAGCGGGATATTCTGTTAAAAGCTCTTCTGCGCAAAGTAGATAGATGGAAATAGCTCGTATTTCTATCACCTTCCGAGACCCACTTTGACCTAGACTTTTGGATCCAGAGAGCGTCTTCCTGCCAAAGAACAGCCTCCAGCCTGGCTCTGACTCTTCTTTCCTCTTCAAGATTAACAGTGGAAGGGAAAATGGCCGAAACAGACTCTGTTTTCCTCAGTTCCTCAATCAATCGGGTCTTCCTGCGAAAAATATTGTCAAAAACAAACTTATTCCAGTGCCGCAGTTCAACAGTAAGATTACTCAGAGCAACAGGCAAATCAGTACCAGCACACCATTTATGTTTTAACACATGTCTAAAACTAGGATGAGTAAGCCACGCAGAAATAAAACGAAAAGGTTTAGTGTAGGGCGAGTACACCTGATTATTGGAGCGCAGCAAAATCGGCCTATGATCAGATTTCAACTTATGAAGATGCAGAGAACGTGACTCCGGGAAGAGATTAAGCCAGTGAACATTAACCAAAGCCCTGTCTAAACGAACGAGGATGTTATTCCTAGCCCAGGTGAACTTTGGGCCTTGGACAGGAAGATCTGAAAGGCCACAGATATCAACCGTGTCAATAAAGGATTTGTTACGCGCCCGATTGAAACCCGCACCACCTCTTCTATCATCTGGGGACAACACGGAGTTAAAGTCTCCAATAACAACCCAAGGATCATTTATAGAACTGGCCAGGACCTTCAGGATATCCCAGAGGAGCACTCTTTCAGTCGCCTTCGGACTGGCGTAAATAGCAGTCAAGAAAAACTTCACGCCATCCGCCGTAACACCCACAGTATGAATAAATTGGAAACCATGCTGAAGAATGTTAAACGAAACAAGGTGCGAGTTCCACGCAAGCCAAATGCCTCCTTTAAAACCAACCGCATCCACCCTAAAATTGGAATCAAAACCCAGCTTGTCCACCACCTTGGCCGCTTTATCACCGCTGATTTTTGGTTCGACAATGATTGCAGCTGCCAGACGAAAAGAATCAGTGTAAGATTTAAAACTCGTTAAAAAATTCCTATGACCAGCTCCATAGGAATTCCAACAAAAAATGTCAGCTAACATTAAACAAAGAAAAAGGAAAGGAACTCCCTGAGGACACGTCATCAGCAACGAGGAGGCTTCTAGAGCTCCTCCATTACCACTGCTCCATCGTTGGTTCCCACGGAACCTGACCCATCTTTAGACGTAAGAATTCTTGGAATTGACACGTCTTTTGCTTTGCCTCTGGTCAACTTAGTGCCTTTGGTAGCATTTTGGATCTTCTTGGACTTTATCTGTGAGGAGTGAGGTATAGAAGACCTGATTCCACCATCTCCCTGGAAATCCTGACTCGGTTTATCCGCAATTTTGGGACTGAAACCAACCAGGCCTGGTCCGGCCTCCTTCAATTCCCAACACCAAACATTTTTGGGCCCAAATTTCCTCCCTTAAAGCCCAAGGTTGTGCTTTTGCTGTTTGTGGCTTGGCCCGCCTCATTAGGCAAGGTTGCTCCATTACTGATGCCAACGGATAGAAGCGGGTCCGCCTCCTTAGGAATAGAATTTTCCTTATTTCCCTCCCCAAATCCTCTTCCAAGGGTATCTCATTGATGTTGATTGATGGTTGGGGATCCACCCTTGATTTTTGTGCACCCAAATCAGCCGTACCTTCCATATCTTCAAGGGCCGAGAAACTGTTTCCATTTTGGTTACCCTTTGCCTGACGATTTCCAACGGTGGCCGCCGGCGCCCGCGGGTTCGGCTTCCGACGAGCCTTCTTGACTTGCATCCATGGGCCGAAATCCTCTTCAACCTCCGGCCGATCTTCCAAACCCAACCCCTCTTGGAAAATTGGGTTGGCAAAGGAAGTGACTTGGTTGTCAATGGGATCAGCTTCCGGTTTCTGTTTGCAAACATCATCCTTATGGCCATAGCAACCACAGGTAAAACAAATAGTATGCAAGCCTTCATACTCGATGCGTCGAACTCTCCTCTTCAATTTATACTTTGACAGAAGCGGCTTGGAGAGATCCACTTCGACACAAATCCTAGCAAAATTGCCTCTTGCACCTTCTAAAGTAGTATGATCAATCCTAACGGTTCGGCCAATTCTATCCCCGATGAGCTTAAGGATGGTCCTGTCGAAATATTCAAAAGGGATGCCCGGCAGTCGAACCCAAACCCGGAGTGTAGAGAGGAAAGTTTCCTCCGGCCGAAAATTGGGTCTCCATTCCTGAATAACCACGTAATGATCATTAATCATCCAAGGGCCACCGAACAAGGCACGTTCATAATCAGCCACCGTCTCGAAATTGACCACGTAGAAACCAAACCCCACGTCCGAGACCTGAACTCCGCCCTTCTTAGCCCATAGCTGGGGAAGCTTCCGGCTCATGAACAAGAACGGAAAACAACGATCGAGAGTATTAATAATGATAGCATTACGAAAGCGACGTCTCACTCGGATCTTCTCGGAATCGGGGATACGAATCGTAGGGCATCTCGGGTCTTCTTCCGACTCCTCAACATCAGATTCTTCATAGGACCTCGTCCTCTCCACCGATGAAGCTGTTCCAGAACCCCGTGACCTTGTCCCGGAACGAGGCACCCTCCGCTACGGGACTAGACAGGTTCGGATCAACGGCCATGTCCGTGCTTTCGTCCAAACCAATCCTGGCTTTCTTGACAACTTTGGTTAGCGAGGGGCTACTCCCCCCACCGGAGGCTTCCAGCGGTGGATCCATGAAGGGACCCAAAACGGCGGCGAGAACAGAAAGGATCAGAGAGAGAGCGAAAAAAAATTTTTTTTTTAGAGCGATATCGAACTTTCTTTCCACTTAAAATATACTATGGGTGTTCTTGAGTTTGAGTTTGCCACATAAGCTAGAACCCTTCTCACAATTTTCCATATCATCAACAATTTTTAAATCAAAATATAATTATTTTCTCTCATCCTATTAAATGCTTTCATATTTAATACCTCTCCTTAAATCCACATTTAATTTAATGTGTATATATACATTCATATGAAATAATTCTACTAATGTTATGTATTTTGTTGTTTAATAAATTTAATTCTTCATTAACACATGTTATAATAAGAATTTAATATTTATTCTCCAAGTAAAAGTTATGGTATTATAATTTTTACATTACTCTAAATTTAAAATTATAATTCCCTATTGGTTTGATTTTGAAAGTTTATACCTGAATCAAATTAATAGTTAAAACTTACAAACTGTAAATCATTCATAAAAAATATTAGGTGGTTAAAATGGGTGCAATCTATACGAATAACATAACTGAAATAATTAATGGTTAATTTCATACACAGAATTAAAAGTAGTCCATATGAACAATCATGATCTTTAGATAAGTCAGTCGAGTATGCACTTATTGGGTCACATGTTTTGGTAAATGATGTGCAAATATATCAAGTTATGAGTTGTTAACTTTTATTTAATTAATGTCACGAGTAAGCTAGGTCGGGCCAGATTGATCTAGATTATCAACTTTCATACAAATGAATTTGTAAAAGAAAAATATTTTAATTCGTATATTATTCGAATTAGAAGGACGAGGTCCATTGAGTTTTAGGTTTAATAAAAATACGAGTTAATAAGATCACATGTTAAGTGTGTAGTGGGTTTATCAAGTCATGACTTGATTAGTCACATGTTGTTGAATTTAGTTAATTCAAGTCAAGAATGTACACTACAAGAAAAATACATTCTAACATCAGATTGCTAACAGCGGACAGGAATCCGCTGTTAGAATGTACATTCTAACAGCGGATATTTAAACAACCGCTGTTAGCTAACAGCGGACATATTTCCGCCGTTAAATTTTCGATGTTAACGTTGAATTCACGGACGCGCCAAAATATCCCGCCTTAGCGGGAAGTCCAAATTTTGAGGGAAAATTTAACAGCGGATTAAAACCGCTGTTAGGTTATCCGCTGTTAAGTATTGCTGATGTGGCAATCCGTGTGCCCACCACCAACCAATCCCCAACCAATGCTTCTTTTCCTTATTCTTCCCCACTTCTCCCTCTTCTAAAATCCCCTCTTCTTCCTTCTTCTAAACCCTAAATCCCCCTCTTTTTCACCACACCTCCACCGTTGGACTCCGGACGACCTCGCCTCCGGCCGAAGAAGAAGAAGATGAAGAAAGTATAAAAGAAGAAGAAGAGAAGAAGAAAGAAGAGAAAGAAAGAAAGAAGGAAGAAAAGAGAAGAAGAAGAGAAGAAGAAAAGAGAAGAAGAAAAGAAGAAGAAAGAAGAAGAAGAAAGAAGAAGAAGAAAAGAGAGAAGAAGAAGAAGAGAAGAAGAGAAGAGAAAGAAGAAGAAAAAAGAGAAGAAGAAGAAAGTAGAAGAAGGAAGAAAAAGAAGAAGAAGAAGAATAGAGAAGATGAAAAAGAAGAAGAAGAAGAAGTAGAACCTGATGCAGAACCTGCTCCGGCGAGATGCAGAACCTGCTCCGGCGAGCAGGTTTCTGCAATTTTTTTTAATTCTGATCGGAATTCTAACAGCGGATATAATCCGCTGTTATAATTTTTTAAACGCTGTTACATTTAACAGCGGATATAGAGATATCCGTTGTTAGGTTTAACGGCGGACGCGTATCCGCTGTTAGATAGCCTTACGTTAGTCAACCTAACAGCGGATATCTATCCGCCGTTAGGATAGCTAACAGCGGCCTATCCGCTGTTAGACTAAATAAAAATCTGCTGTTAAACTTCCTTTTTCTTGTAGTGGTAGTTGTGTTGGGCTTGTGGGCGGGTTCATCAAATCATGTCATAATATGACATATATTTTTATGATTCACATTCGTGTTAATTTGATCACAAGTAGAACTGAGTAACGTAGTACCTATCATATAGTTTAATTATTTATTTATAAGAGTTTTTTTATAAATTATCTTTGTCACTTGGTTGTGGTAGCTGGTCGAGCAACTGAGCACGATGGAGCAGAAGTCCCCAAATTTTAGAAACCTTGAAGTCATCATATGTAATCGCATGCACGTGGTTTGGCAATTGACCTCAAACGTCATATTTTGTCCATGTAGAGCGCTCAGTGGAGGTTGTTGTTCATCGTAGACATCGTGGTAAGCACATGCCAGTTCTGATGAAGTAAGATGCAGTTTCTCATTAACTGTCAAGTCGAGTAGCACGAAAGTAGCCTCTGATGTTAGATAAAAAAACCAACAGTTTCAAGCGATAGTTGCATGCAATCCGAATTAGAAAACATGTGAATGAGAAGCTGTAAAATTGAGAAAACTTTTAAGACCAAAATTCAAATTTCGTGCAGGGACGACATCATGCTTTGCAAACCAGTAATCAAAACCAATGATAGCAACCGCAAGAGAGCGTTGTGATATATTAATTAATATTTTAAATTTAAATATATAATAATACATATATATTAACATAATCTTTGGTACATTAGGTTAGATTTGTCAAAAATTATGGGCTAGATTTGTCAAAAACTTTGGGTTAGATTTCTAAAAATGATGGAATATATTAGTTAAAAACTTAGATTTGTCAAAAAAATTGGGTCAGAGTTGTAAAAAATATTAGGTTAGATATGTCAAAAACTTTGGTTTAGATTTGTAAAAAAATTATGGGTTAGATACCACACTAATTATAACTAAGAAATATTCCAAATTTAAGAAATTAATTAAGAAATCTTTTACATATATATTGATATTAAAAATCACTATGGATAAATATTAATTTGATATTTTCACTAAAAAATATTAATTTGGTTTCTTAATACGATTACCGATATATTAATTAATATTTAAAATTCTTAAATAACTAATAATACATACATATTAACATAATATTCCGCCCAATGGGCGGGCAAAAATACTAGTGTTAATTATATTCAAGTAAGTTGAAATGAAAAATGGCTTTCTTCGTGGGTAGTTGAAGGAAACTATTTATATGGAGTGTCATCCTAGTGATCCCAAACCATATTCGGATTAAGTTTGTCTTCTTCATCGATCTCTTTATGGCCGTAAACGCCCTTATTCTTCGCTTTTGTCCAAAGCAAGAATACCCCGTCTTTGTTTATTCAGTCCTCACCGGAAGAAATTACTATGCTTCTTCTATATGTGGACGAAGTTCTTATGCCAATTATCCTAAAAAAAACTAAAATCCAATCCCAAGTAGAAGCAATCACTCTTCTTCAGCCATCAAATGCTATACCCCCGAGGATCAAGAAGATCTCATCTCTTGTAACCTCGTCAACCTCGGGCGGCACGATAAACCTTCCTCACCTGATCACGCACACGGGCTTAGTGGCTCGAAGGTCCTGGACAGCCCATGCATCATCAATCGTCAACAACTCCACGGTCGAGTATACCAACACTTTGGTTGCGTGATGACTCACCCTACTCAAGAGCCGATCACGCCCAACGTGATCGTCGTCCGAAGTGTTGATCAACTGTTGGTAAGAGGCAGCAGGATCTCTCTCGATTGTCGGGTGCTCCTGCGGGCCTGTAGTAATGGAACAATCATAGTTAGAAACCTAATCTCTACAAAAACTTAGAGATTCATCATATTTACCTTAATCTGCTTAATAAGTCCAAGTCTGCCAACAGCTTCCTCTACACCTACATATTCATTCTCCACCTGAAAATAATGGAACAAACAAACAACAATGGTTTGGATAACATTAGAGAACCTTTACAATAAAATAAGGAGTTTAGTACGGGTTTAAGAAAATACTAATATACCAGTTTTGACTTGGTGGATTTTTATTACTTGAAAAAATATCTACAATTCATTTGTTTACAAAAACAAAAGAAAATAACAAAAAAACTAGCAATATAGTAAATATAAACATACCAAGACCAGTTAACATATACAAGTAAACTGAAAACATAAGTTACCCTCTAATTTGTAACCTCTAATTCTTATTTTGCTTCTTGGCAACACTTAATTTTAAACATGTGACTATATCTACTAATACATTAAAGCAGATACCATTTTTTTTTTCAGTTGACACATCAGCTTTTTGGGGATTTTAGAGCTTCTCATTCATTCTAGGAATGAGGGTATTTTGGATAAAAATCGATTTTGGCAAACAAAATTTTTTGATTCTTTTCTCACAAACAAGGATCGAACTCTCAACCCCATGGTTAAGAGACAAAGTAAACAACCAACAATGCCACACTTAATGATTGGAGTAGTTTACTATTTAATCAAGGAAAAGTTGCAGTGTTTTCAACGTAACAACAAGAAAGCATAACTATAATGCTTTTGTTTATTATATCCCAACAATTGATAACAAATTTATAATTTTTTACCAACATATGAATTAAATGATTATATATTAAAAAGTAGAAAAAACTATATCTTAAAAAGTAGAAATAATTCAACCACACTTCTAAGTAATCTAAATAAAAATTATTTTCCGGTAAACTATTAACACAAAAAATCGGCCAATGGGCCGCTGATAATCTAGTATATATATATATATATAAAATATATATATATATATATATATATAATTTATGGTGAACACTCCGGTGCACCCACTAAAAGTGGGTGTACCGGGTACACCCACTAACGTTTTGATAGATAAACATGTTTTTAATATCTTGTTTTTTCGAGTATAAGAATCTACATGTTGTTAAAGGATATATAGGATGACTTGAACAAAAAACTAATTTGGTAGAGATGATAATCTATCATATTGAGAAAAAATGCAGCTGTAGAAAGAAACCTGAAGAACATTAGGTATAATCTTATACTATGATGACTAAAAATTGTTTTTTTTATAAAGACTAAAAATTGTAACTAAGCTCAATTTAGACTTATTAAGATTAAGTCTATTGATATAAATGATTAGTTCAATGAAAATACCACTCTAGATAGCACAAACGTCAGTGGGTGCACCGAAGCGTTTACCATATATTTATAAAACTTTGTGAGTCCGAGTTAGCTAAGAAGCTTTTTTCCCTCCATTCAACAAGACCAACGTTAAAAACACATGCTCAACCAAGCAACTAAAGTTCTCAATTTTTCACAAATTGAGGTAGTCGAAGTGGTAGATGCTTGAGTTGTCTATGTGTTGTAGGGGTGCACCAAATTTCTGATCCCCCCAAGATCAACCAAACAATTGTAGATTCTATCGATGATGTGTTTTCGAATATCTACTTTCATCGGTGATCATATTGTATTGATGTTGCTTAAAGAGACAATTTTCGTCTTTGTTGCAGCTTAGAGAAACCATTATTACTAGCTATTTTACCTTTCTTAACTCTTTATTGTTCTAGTTGGGCACAAACGTGTTAGCAAATTGGTGTGTATTTGTTGCTTTTTATTATCTACTAAGGACTATTCACTCGGGGAGATTGTGTGTATATGGGAATTTATTTATTTATTTATTTATTATTATTTTTTTTTTTGCTGTAGTTAGTCTCTGGTGAGTTTTGTAGTTCTATTCAACTAATGCTTATATATTAATATGCTTATTTTGTATGTTAATGCCTAATTTCTTTTGGATTCACTTACTAAAACTTGTGTTATTAGAATATATTTTGGATGTTTGTTAAAATCTTAATATCTAAAGAGCTCAGTTCCGGAGATAGCAATTTAATTGTTGTCTCCGGTGCAACATTGATCTCAGCCCTCCATTTAATCTAACGGTCATAATTTTTTTATTGTTCTTTTCAAGTTCTCAAACTCGTATGAATAGAATATATTTTCAGCAAACTTTTTTTTTACCAAAATATCGAGTTGTCCGGATAGAGATTTCAATCTTCGGGACATCGTTTTTGCATGGTGACTCCGTCGGTGATGGAACGCTGAATTTATTCATCTATACAGTATGTACGAACTTCGTACAGAGTGTACATCATATACAAGTTGTACGATTCTCATACGAAGTATACAGATTTCATAAAGAGTGTATACATTTTGTATGAATTGTTTACAACCCTACCGTAGGAAACAAAACTGTACATAAATAAATACAGAATGTATACAACTCTCATATAGATTGTACAAAAATAAATACAGAGTGTACAAATCTCGTACGAAGTATATACAATTTGTATACAACTCCAGTATAGACCATACACAAATAAATACAAAGTTTTCAAATCATACAAAGTGTATATAGTTTGTATACAACTTGTACAACATCAATACAAATTGTATACAGTTTATACAAGCCGCATACAAACTGTACGACTAGCTACCGTGAAAATTGTCAGAAAAAAGTTTTTTTTTTCCAAATACATAGATATAATTACGGTGATCATGTGGGTGAAAAAATTTCTGTCAACGGAAACTCGTGTTATTGAGAAATTCGTCGGGAAACTTTTTGGTGATAAAAATGAGAGGAAACTCGTGTTATTAAGTCCAAGTTTGTCAGCAGCTTCCTCTACTACATCTTCATTCTCCACCTGGAAATACGAGAACAATCATACAACATTATAAGAAACTTAGCTGGATAATTATGGAACTGGATAGAAGATAAGAAACACTAGAAGATAGCTCTTAGATCCATAATTTGAACACCTTGAAATTAAACAATTCTTAAAAATTGGCATGACAAAATTATTGAGTCGAGAGATAACTTCCTGTCGTTATGACAAGATATTTTCGCATGTGTGTCTCACAATATTCGACAAAAGTATTTTAAGATAAAATACTTTGCAGACAGCTTCCAGACTGCAACTTGAAGAGATCACTCTGGGAGCTACGAACCTCCGATTGGGGCACCGTTTGGACTGGGTGAAACCTTATTCAGCAATCTCCAATGGTGCAACCTGAAATGACATAAAAAAAACACTAGAAAGCAGGTGAAATGGACTATGAAAGTCTCTTGTCTCATCAAACGGTAAAAGTGTCAAATCAAGTTAAAACACCACGAAACCAACGAAAAAGGTGCCAAAACTCCTAGATTATATGATTAAGTGAAGTGAAAAAGATATATATTTTCCTCGTATCACATATACACATACATTGGCGATTTAGTTTGATTTTAAATATTGTTACTTTCATACAAAAAAAAAAGTATTATACGTTTAGGCTTTTTGGTATGTATGCATGACTTTCAAATATTATTATTTTTATGAATATTTTGACGAATATTTTTACCAGTACGTTGAATTGATGAGTCTAACGGTATGTGATTTAATCGCTAAAATTGTTATAAACTATCATAGATCCAACATGTTGACCCGTTCCGAAATCGCTCAAAAATTTAGAGTTGAGTTTGCTATTTTGACACCCGGACCCAAAATGACCTGAACCCAACAACCCAACTCCATTTTGGGTGAGTTAAGATCAAGTTTAGGTTCAACCAAAAAAGTTTCAAATATAGCGACTAGTAACCCGAATAATCGAACCAAAATAATTGGCAACCCATTAAGTTATCCCAGTCGCTATCTCTGACCATTCCAGTCGTCCACGTGATCAATTACCTCTTTCCCTCTTCCACCACCACCGGCCAATAAAACGATTCCGATCAGACCCCTCCACTCTCATCTTTCTCTTTATATTATAATAATATTATATTATTTACCGTCCTCCTGTTCTTGCCTTCCGATTCCAGTTCAAACACTAAAAAAGGAAATCAGATCCATCCAGATTCCGATCAAAACAAAAAAAGCAGCTCCCAAATTCCTCCACACAATCTAAAACCATGGCCGCCGGATCTGGATCATCAGTCACTCTCTTCTCTCCCTACAAGATGGGCAAGTTCAACCTCTCACACAGGATCGTGCTGGCTCCGATGACGAGGTGCAGAGCATCGGAGAGCGGTATTCCGACGGCGATGATGGCGGAGTACTACTCTCAGAGATCGACTCCCGGCGGATTCCTCGTCTCCGAAGGCACCAGCATCCATCCTACTGCCCCTGGGTAACGATTCCGTACATCCTTCAGTGTTCTTCGATTTCTGATTTTCGAATAAAGAAAAATTAAAAATTAAAAGAAAATTAGCTAGTGCTCAACAACAAAACGTTCAACAACCTCCACTACGACTGGTCTGAATTCGAGTCAATGAGTTGACTGTGGACCCCAGTTGTAGAGTCAACTTTTCTCTTTTATTGGGCTTCATAGTTATGGCATTTGGGCCTGGTTAAATGGGTTAACCACTTAACCGTTTCGGTTTGCGCAAGTGGTTTTAATGGTATACATGGTTAACACTTATCGTATTTCATCGTGTAGTTTTTGAAATCCGATGGAATTGGTCTCATAGCTTGAAGTATATTCAAAGGGAATTGACAATTTCATTGAAATTGAATTTATTGTTTTCCGCGACGGAAGTGATAGTCAGAATTGGTTAAATCCAAAAGGAATTGTTAATTCATTCTCATTTGAGCGGCAATTGGCAATTCCTTCTTGGGCAGGAATTGTTTTCTGACGGAATGACGGAATTAGGTGACAAATGAGATTGAATTCTGGACAGATTTGTTTCCCTCTATTAGACGGAAAAACATGGAACCAATTCCAGCTCCTAAATCATTGCACGAACAATCATCTAGAGAATGCATACAGTGTCCATAACACATAGTTTTTCTTCAAATTCGAAAATTTCACAATTTCTTTGAATGTATTTGAAAACTCGGCCAACAGATGAAATTTCGATAAGAATACCTCATTTTCAACTAATCGTTCTGAAGAAATCCGGGTTTGTGCCAGATTTCCTCGTGTTCCAGGGATTTACACAGATGAGCAAGTGGAGGCATGGAGGAAAGTAGTGGATGCAGTTCATGCCAAAGGAGGCATCATCTTCTGTCAGCTCTGGCATGTTGGCCGTGCATCTCATGAAGGTACTACTGCACTCTGTTCTTGATAGTACACAAACAAATCATGCTTAATTCTTAACTACCATTTCCAATCAGTTTATCAGCCAGGTGGAGCTGCACCGATCTCGTCGACCAACAAGCCTGTTTCGAAAAGGGGTCGAATCCTTATGCCGGATGGAAGCTGGGCGCCGTACCCAACTCCTCGACAGTTGGAAACGTCTGAGATACCAGCCGTGGTCGAGATGTATCGCCACTCAGCTGTCAATGCCATTAGAGCAGGTTCTTTGGTTAATTTTCTTAAGCATTCTCTGCATTTTCCTTGCCAATGGTATCAAGGGTTGGAAATTTGTCACGGTTTTTCGGCCCGACTGATTTTGTAAGGGAATTGAAACTGTCATTGACCAGAAAAATGGTCGAAATTGTCGATTTCGAATTCGGTCACAATCATGGGTTTTGGCCCAAATTCGGTTAGCAATATGACCGAATTTAGACCAAGATCCATGGCTAATGCTTAGTTGACTTAGTAGGCTAGCTATCAACATTGATTTTGGTGTTAATTTGGTGCTACATTCACATTTCAGTTCACATAGTCATTCAATTTGACTGCCTATTTCGTTGCCTGAATTCAGTTTCTATATATGTTATAAAATTCGATCCGGTTTGACCATAACGTACATCATTCTCACCCAAAATGGTACGGTACAATTGACCAGATAATTTGGTATGTGCAGGATTTGATGGAATCGAGATCCATAGTGCACACGGCTACCTAATCGACCAGTTTCTCAAAGACGGGATCAACGAAAGAACCGACCAATACGGTGGCTCGCTCGAAAACCGATGCAGGCTCCTAATGGAGATCGTCCACGCTGTAGTCACAGCCATCCGTGCCACTAGAGTCGGGGTCAGAATCTCACCAGCTATCGACCACCTAGACGCAATCGACTCCGACCCGCTCACCCTAGGCCTAGCAGTGGTGGAAAGGCTCAACAAGCTACAAACCCAAGTGGGCTCAAAGCTCGCGTACCTCCACATCACCCAGCCACGCTACACGGCTTATGGTCAGGCCGAGTCAGGCAGGCCAGGGAGCGAGGAGGAAGAGGCTGCATTGATGAGGACACTTAGAGATCGTTACAATGGCACGTTCATGGCTAGTGGCGCTTACACTAGGGAGCTAGGGATGGAAGCTGTGGCTAAAGGGGATGCTGATCTGGTCTCGTATGGCCGGCTTTTCGTGTCGAATCCTGACTTGGTGTCGAGGTTCGAGGCTAATGCCGGTTTGACTAGGTACAATAGGAAGACTTTCTATACCCATGATAGTGTTGGATATACTGATTATCCTTTCATGGGGAAAGTTGGTGCTGGAGATGATCAAGGTCCTATGGCTCGGCTTTGATTGAATTGGTTTAGGGTTTGATTGTGTTGTATTTGTATGAGCATCTAATGTTGAATGTTTAGGGTATGGAATTGGGTTTGATCTCCTGATTTGCATATGGAATAAGAAATGTATAATCCATGTAATTAAATTATGACAAGAAACTTATAATAAATAAATTTGAATTTGAGTGAAATGTATTTTTGAAATTGTGTATAAATAATTGTATTCTTAAATTCTTTTTTCAGATACTAAATTTGAATATCAAATACTAATCAATACTATTTTACGATTTCACGCGAATATGACTATCTCACGAGAAATATAATTCATGCTCTTGTGTAAAGATGAACATTCTTAAGGACAACCGATAAACATAACTTTAAAATGAATTACAATAGATCATATCACAACTGGAAGTTCTGAATAATAACTGTTTCAATCATGAACAAGAATTTACTACGATTGCCCTTTGAATGATCAAATCATGTTATAACTCTTATCTTTATTATGAACAGGTGTCACACGATAGCTGTCTCTCATTAATCATCTATTATTGATTCTTAAAGTTTGCACAAGTGGATAGCCTACTAACGAGAAATGTCTAGCATCATAGTTTACATATATTCTTCTCAGGCTAAAAATTCTACAGGTGTCATTTGTGCAAAAATATCTTGCCTATTTAGTTAAGAGGTTGATTAGTGGTGCCAAGAGTACCCAAATATCCCAAGATTGAATTGTAACGTTTTTTAGTCTGGTGTGCGGGAAGAAATTTAGTTTGGTGCGCGGGAAGAAATAGTTTAATTTGGAAGTTTAAGATAATATTGGCTTGGTTAGGTGATCTATGTCCAACTTTGGTGAATCTAGTCAAAACTTCTTGTTCGAGTAAAATCTTTGATAACATGCAGTTGTTGAGAGCGAGTGAATGAATCATCATCACCTGAGCCTATCTTTGGACTAGGATCGAAGTTTAACATTATTGAGCTTTCTAAAGATGAATTTTTTTGATTGGAATCATAAAAAAGTTCGTTTTATGCAAATTAAAAATAAGATCATTAACATTGCATCCATGGCCTAAGTTAAGCTAGCCCACCTTTGCTATCCCGAAAAACTCTCTGTGAGCTAGAAAGAGATTTTCCACTATTTAGGTCCATTATTCATTATCCCTGGTCCGAGGACGAGATAATTCCTTTCCACCGACACCTGATGCAAGGGGATGGAAGTAAGGTTTTCTATTTTCATTACCAGACTTCCTGCTAGCACGCCCCACTCCTAACTGCATAATACAGAAAAAAGAAATAGCTCCACCTTATTTGGTCGAGCGTATTCTTTCTGTTTAACCTAAAAATTAAATAAGGAGAGTCAATGTAAAAATATATATGATTAATTCAAAGAGCATCTGGGAAAAGATCCGGCTCCAACCCAATTAAACGCAGGGGCAAAATAGGAAATTCAAAAAATTAACATAGACTTTCTCCTTCCCCTTCCCCTGATCCCTTTCCCGATATACTTCAACGCCGCCGTCTTTCGCCGATCGAGGCAGCTCGGAAGAGGATGAGGCTGTGGGCGGCGGTGAGGGGTTTAATGAGCGATGGAGGAAGCGGAGGGAAGGGGACGCGACGGAGGAGGAAGGTGAGGATAAGGTAGGAGATTACGGTGGCGGCGAGGAATTGTGGAGTGGAAGCGAAGGTTTGGCCTGGGGACCAAGTGAAGTGGAGGATTTGAGTGGTTGATTAGCCAGTAGTTGAGGGTGGCCTGAATCGGCAGCCGTTCCACGGCCCGCTCCGATAATCGAGGCTGTCGTTCAACGGCGATGGCTGCAAGATCTATGGCTTTGCTAATGTTAACATTTTCAGTCAAGAACAAAAGTTAACATTTTCAGTCACTCAAGAACAAAAGTTAACATTTTCAGTCACCTAAAAATATGTTATTAACCTTTTAATATTTTATTTTATTATTTTGTAAAATTTTAAATATATTGAAATAACCTATAACTATATAAGTTATCATCTTAGAAAAATGTTAACTAGTTAACTCGATAAGTTATCTAGTTAACTAATTTTGATAACTAGTTATCAACTAAAAATCTCGTTAACTAGTTATCCAATAATCTCATTAACTAGTTACCCAATCACGATGTTAATAAAATAACTAGTTATCAAGTAAAAATTTTGTTAACTAGTTATCTAAATCATGATGTTAACTAGTTACTAATAAAATAACTATTTAACATCAGAATAACATGTTAACTCATCTTGATAACTAGTTAACTAATGTTGATAACAAGTTATCACCTAAAACTGTTAACTAGTTAACTAGTTAGATAACCTGTTAACAAAAAATCTCGTTAAAATTATATGATTATTTGTTAACTAGTTATCGGTTAAAATTTGTTAACAAGTTATCAAACAAAAAACGCTGTTAACTAGTTATCATTTAAAAACTATGTTAACTAGTTATCAGTTAAAAAATACTTTTAACTAGTTAACAATAAAAAAAAGGTGTTATCAATAAAAAATCATGTTAACTAGTTATCAATGAAAAAACATTGATAACTAGTTATCAACTAAAAATCTTGTTAACTAGTTATCTAGTTATGATGTTAACTAGTTAACTCGATAAATTAACTAATTTTAATAACTAGTTATCAACTAAAAATCTTGTTAACTAGTTATCTAAATCATGATGTTAACTAGTTATCATTTAAAAAAACATTGTTAACTAGTTAACAGCAAAATAAAGGTGTTTACTAGTTAACTAATTTTTAAAAAATGGTATCTAGTTAACTAAAAAAACATTGTTAACTAGTTATTAGTTTAAAAATCATGTTAACTAGTTATCAATAAAAAATATTATTAACTAGTTATCAGGTTAAAATCTGGTAACAAGTTATCAAACAAAAAACGATGTTAACTAGTTATCAGTTAAAAAAACATTGTTAACTAGTTAACAGAAAAAAAGTGGTAACTAGTTTTTTTTGAAAGAAAGAAAAAAAAACTCGTCGGAGTGTCGCCGGAAAAGTCGCCGGCGCCGGCGGCCGGTCGCCGGAAAAGTCACCGGCGACGGTGGTCAGCCGCCGGAGAGCCACCAGCTGTCCTTGGAAATATATTAATTATTTAATTTGAATATAATAATTAAATTATTTGTGTAATATCCTAAATGCCCCTAACAATCTAGACCATTGGATTGGTCAATGGGTCAATTGTGATCTAATGGCTGAGAATGGGTTGGACCGAATTCCAACCCAAGAAATGGTTGGAGCTGGACCCGGCTCCAGAGCATCTAATGATTTAATAATATAACTAATAAATGCTTTAAACTTACTTGTCGATATATTGTATTTCTTTCTAAGAAATTACACTTACTTGTGTCTTTTAGTACAAGTAGCTACAAGGTAAAAAAAAAGTTACAAATAAAGTTAGAACACGTGCAATTACTTTGATACTTCACAAGGAGAAGAGGTACCAACACTTCTATTATGAACCAGATATATGAGTTGATGAAATGACGTGTGAAGTCGAGTTCATTCATGTTTGTAAAAAGAACAGTCGTGAAACCAATTATTTTACTAGCATTGAACGCTGAATATCCTCAAACGTTATATAATTTTTTCATTTCTGATCATTTGTTAACCTATTACCCACACTTAGGGGTGGCAGTCCCAACCTGAAACCCGAAAACCTACCCGTAATCGACCCGGTCAACGCGGTTTTATAACCAGACTGACCAAAATAACGGGCCGGAGTCGGGCGGTTAAAAAAACCCGGCCAAATATTAGGGCGGTTATTGGTCCGCCAGATAACCGGGCCGACCCGGCCGAATGCCACCCCTATATGGATGATTTGACGAGAGTTGGGATCATCACATCGTTATGTTTTAAATTTATTTTCTTCGAACTCTTAGTATTCGCAATTTCGGATGTTAATTAGTTATTATTAAACAGAAGTATTTTTGTTATTATTTTGGGATTTCAGATTTTTAGTTTTCGGAATTAATTATTTGGTTAGTTGTTTAGTATTTCAGAATTAATTTTTATTAATTGTGTCACTTAATAAGTTAGTACGAAATACGAACTAAATTATGAAATTAACATATCCCAAATTAAGTGCTACAATTGAAATAACAAATTATTTGGGCTACTAAAACCCATAATTATGCAGCCCAATTGGGTTTGGAAGCAGTTGGGCTGCATTTGGATTCGAATTTGGGCGGCAAATGTTGGGCTTCAAGCTAGGCCGGGTATAACCAGTGGTGCCCGCCCGCCCGTCGGCCACGGTCACGGTAAGGAAAACAGAACCGACGAGTCCGGGTCGGGCGGTTAAAAAAACTGGCCAAATATTAGGGCGGTTATTGGTCCGCCAGATAACCGGGCCGACCCAGCCGAATGCCACCCCACACTATAATATACTTAGAATTCGTGAAAATTATTTAATTATAAGATATCAGCTTAAAGGAAATTGGATAAATATTTCCTGACATTCGTATATCAGACATTCAATTGTCAACAATACGACCAGAAAATTGTTTTTTATTTTATTTTTATTTTATATTTTCCAGACTGAAAAATAATTGGGGAGATATGTTGTAATTATCTACGCGTAAAAGGTATTATTCTATTTTCCTGTACTAAAATTTTATTTTTCCTTGTTCCTTATTTTTTTCTTCCCTTTCTAGGTTTTCTGTTTCGTTGGTTTGAGTGATTCGTACGGATCGTCGCTGGTTTCCACGGTCAGCCTTTTATCTCAAAATCAGCATTCATCTTCTCCGCTAGCGCGATTGTTAATGAATGAAGGGGTTTTGGTTGTTGCAGAGAGATAACGTGGAGAGAGATTGGTGGATTCCTTAGGGTTCTTCTTCTTCTCTTCTCTCTCTTGCTTGCTGCTGCTTCCCAGGTACAGTTATTTTCGCCGTCGAGGAGGACGGGGGGTTGTTGTTTGCGGAGTTTAGGGTTTGAATCTGGTTATGCATTCCGCTAGGTTTTAGCGGGGGATTATCGGACCAATTATTGCTCCTATTTGGTTTCTCTCTTCTTATCTTAAATGCTTTTGAGTTGAATTCGGTTGGAGGAGAGAAATTTTGGGGGAAGGAGGAAGGATTGATGGGTTCGTGTGAGGATGCTGTTGTAGTCCACGACCTAGTTAATCCAACTGTTACCGGTCAGCATTCTTCCTGCGAGGAATTTGGCGCCTCGGGCGCTGCTGATGTGAATCCCGCCAGTGTGGTGGATTTCCCTGCTGGAAACGATAATGCAGGAAGTGTGAGTTCTAGAGACGATGTAGATACTGCAACTGTTGAAGACGAGGTTGTTGGGGATGGTTCTGTAACGGGGAAGTTGTTGGAGAATGGAAGTGAGGTTATTAGCGAGACTTGTCCTAGTATGAATCACATAGGTTATGTGGATTGTAATGGGGATACTGAAGGAGTGTGTTCAGGGAAGGTGGAGGAGAATGGATGTGAGAGCGATGAATGGCTGAATGATGGACCTGCAGAATTGATGGTTGATGATTTGGGTACAGAGAAGGATGATGAAAGTGGCGGTGTCCAGATGGATGTGGGAGAGGAAATGGGTACCTTCTATGAAACTGAGATCGACACTCAGCAGGACTTGCTTCCATCACTGGATCATGAAATGCCCGAGGAAGTGGATTGTTTTTCTGGAGATTTGAGTAATGTAGAGAACAGGCAGACTGAGTGTGATATCTCAATAGCTAGGGATTTGGGTGTTAATGATGATAGTACTGCTGATTTAGTTGGCAAGGAGATGTTCAGTGAACACCAGAATTTGGGTTCGTTACCTTCAGCATTGGAGACTGTAGAGAGTATGCATCATGATTGTATTCAAGATGATTACCAGAAAAATCAGCCTGCTACTTCTTCTTCCTCGAAAGGGTCAGATGATGATGTGGAAGGAAAAGATGATGCCTTAGTGGGGTTGGAGACTACTAGTGTGCAGTTGTCTTCAGATGGTTCTTTGGAGATGTCCAAGTTAAGCTTGAAAATTGAGTCAGTGCAAACTGTTGTCGACAATTACTGTTCTGATTCTCCCCTTAAAGATGCAGAGGGAATTAAGGAAAAGGAGCATGATCCTTTGATATTTTCAGAAAATGTTTCGATTGGCCAAGCTTCATCTTCAATGGAGCAAGTAATGTGCTCTGCAGGAGGGCCAGTGTCAAATGATTGTCCCAAACAAAATGACCTAGGCTCAAGGATGATCAGTGGTTTAACATCAGGAAGGATAGAGGATGGAGAAAGTGATGCTTCTGCTGACAGAGAAGTTGATATATCCACGTGGATATCATCATATGGTGATGAGTTGCCCCTCAAAGAACCAGCCAACAATGCTTGCATGATTAGTTATGAGAAGAAAACATATCAGGAAAATGATAGACCTGGTACTTATCCCTTCATAAAGATTGATAGAAATGATGAAGAAGTTAGCAGATTCGTCAGTGTATCTCCTTTGATTGCTTGTGAGAGACCATTGGAGTATTTACCTACAGCTGAGTCACTTGGTATTTGTAATCAACACGATGGGGAAATGAACGACAGGAACGTAGACATCCCTTCTGCTGAAAGCACTTCAGAAGTTATGGAAGAGATGTTTGATAATTTAACTGCTAAGGTTGTACGTTGTGCATGGAAGGTAACAACTGCTGTCAAGGAAGAAATTACCAAAATTCCCACAACTGCAGGTGTTGAGGAACTGGCTCTTTCTCCAACTCAACAGCTATGTGAAAACAAGGGTAAAAACCATGACAGAACTGATTGTGTATCGGATACTGAATTGCCACATAGCCAATCATGTGCTTCCCTACTAAGCAGCAGACCTTGCAGATCAAGTCGCAAGCCTCAGTCAACAAAGGGTAAAAATAAGGGCAAAAAAGTATCAGACTTCAAGAAGAAGAGGAAACGAAGTTTCCTACCTAAACGGACTCGAGTTTGTGAATGGGGATTACTGGGGAACGTCATGGAATATTTCAAGGTGATTGATGAGCTGGGTGATGATGAAAAACAGAAATCTAGATCACGAAAAGAAAGACAAGGAAAGCAGAGGGAGAACAAGAATAAAGCTGCTGGACCCAGTGGAGAAAGCTTTAAGACTCGAATTCGTTTGAAAGTTAAAGTGGGCAAGGCAGTTAATACTGGTGTACCCGTAGATGCTAGTACCGGTACCATCAATGGTGACAGAGATGAAGTTGCAGAACAGAAAAGAAAAGATCATCAATGCAAGCAGGAAAAAGTTACAGCTGAGTCTGATGCTTCTGTTGTAGATGCTTATTATCAAAACAATCAGCTTGAGGGAACTATATCTGATGAGAAATCAATTGAAGTTGCAGCAGGAGATTATCTTGATCCTGCTCTTTTAGGGGGTGGACTAGAAGTATCGAGAGAGAGGACATGTGCAGGTTCAGGAACTTCACCAGAATCTGAAGTTATTAATGTAGTACCTGAGATTCAGGTTGGATCACAATGTCCACAGTATATTCCCAATCGTGATTCGGCAAGCTTACAAATCTCGTCTTCTTCCGGACTTCTTCCAGACAATAGTGGGGGGAAGAAGAAAACGAAGAAGAAGAAGAGTAAATCCCCTTGTGTAGATAATTGTTCCAAGGTTGATGAATTACCTGTTGCAGGAAGTACAGGGAAAGAAGCTAAGTCAGCAAAGAAAAAAGGTGCCCGACAGAGGAAATCAGAGAAATCTTACCACTGTGACATGCTGGCTTCTTCCATAACAGAGAAAGTGGCAGGTAATTCAAGTAGAAAGGATATTTCTGCTGAGCAATTGCCTTCATCTGAAGAAGCTGAACTGACGGGTCCCAGAGAAGCGTGTGATGGTGATTCTTCAGTTAAAACTAAACCGAGTGGAACTCTGGGAACATCAGATGGATTTACCCAGAGAAGGTCTAAAAAATCATCTTCAGGGAAAGGCAGAAGATCAAGCAGTTCTAAACAAAATTTGAATGAGGAGGGGGCTGTTAGTAAAGTTGATGCAACTATTCATGGTCCTGCTGATAAGGGAGTGGAACTTGATATGGAGCGAGGTAACTGATTTTTACAAATTTACAATGATCCTTGGGATTTTTATCAGCTGATTGTACATTCATTTTTTGTCTGTTTCGTTTACATTATTATTCATGTCTGTTGGGGCAGAGTAAGTCATTCAGTTTGTATATTTGTTTCATTTTATTGCTACAGTTACTATTCAAGACTACACAAGTTTAACTGATGTGGGAAGTGTTGATGATTTGGGCAAGGAATTGGATACCGTACCAAAGCAACTTTTGCCCATGGATAGTGCTTGGGCTCACTGCGATGACTGTCATAAATGGAGACGTATTCCAGTTGAACTGGTACAGACAATTGGACAGAATGACCAAAGATGGTACTTCCCATTATCTCTCTGCATACTAGTCATCCTTCTCTTGATTTGATTAGAGTGGCAAACTTAGTTGACTTGGATTCAAACTTACTATGATCATTTTTGTAGAATTTCTCTGATTTCATTTAATATTACATAATTTTAATCTGTTCTCTACGGATGTAAAGCACTCGATAGGTTTCCTGAAACCTTATTTTCTTAGGTTTGAAAGGTAATCCTGAGATTACAGTCATGTCGAATCTAAGTCACAAATTCAACAAAGACTTTGTTTAAAATGAATTGTGTACTGTTTGAGTTTGACTAACTTTAGCTTTTCTTCTATGTGCTTTATTATCCTATTAATTACTATTTTCTGTTGTGTTCAAGGACATGCACGGACAATGTAGATAAAGAGTACGCAGATTGTTCCATTCCCCAGGAAAAGTCCAACTCTGAAATTAATGCAGAGTTAGGCATATCAGATGGTGACGAAGATTCCTTCGATATACCTTTGAACAGTAAAGGTCTAGAGAGTAAACAAATAGGTGAGGTTTATGGTAATCACAAAATATTAAGATTAGAGTTCAGCTTCAGGCTCCTGCTTTGCATCTGTGTTTACTTGTTTTCTGAAACTTACTTGATTTTCTCTTACCCATATCAGTTTCCAATGAACATGAATTTACTCGGATTCGTACTAACCAGTTTCTGCACCGTCGTCGTAAGACTCAAAACATCGATGAGGTCTGGTTCTTGATTCTTTCTTCTCTGTTCTTATTTTATTAAAGCTCATGGTTGGTGGATGTAGCTTTATAGTCTATTCTAATGATGGGTGAACTTGATATTATGTGTGCTCATAAATCCTCATTGTTTCATGCTGGTGTTATTCCAGTTGGCTGAGCAAAGGGGTTCTAGCATCAATAGCTGTAAAATCCTTTGAATTCCACTTTACTGTAGTAGTATGTTACGTCTCTTGCTTCCATGAAAATTCAGCAGCTTTTATTGTTGTTATACATTGTTATTAGAGTTGGATGGATGAATGCTAGGAGTAAGATTTGTTATTTGTTTCATTGTTTTTATTAGGAGATTCCTAAATAGGAATTAGGACTCATGGGGCAGAAGGCATCCCTACATAGGTTATTGGCTTGCCTGCATAAGTCTGTCTTCGGATGTAGTAGGGTCATGGTTATGAAGAAATAAGAACAATATGAATTAAACCTCTTTTTAGAGTTTTACTTTATGGAGATTCTCCAACCCAAGCTTTCTCCTTATCATTGCACTATTTTTTGGCAGGGTGTAGTCGCTTGGGTTTACTTAATCAGATGTGCTGAATGTGTAAAATTATTAAAGAACCGGAGAGACATCTTAATTATCTTAGTACTTATATCTATGTTTTTCTTGGATTTTTATTTACTCTAGTTTATATTTTTTTTGACAAGAAACTCTAGTTTGTATCTAATTGGGTTATTGTGATGTTTTTTTTTTATTTCTTTTCTTTACTGCGCTCTAGAATGTGATTTGGTTTTTGATTAAGCATTTACTATTTGCTACCTATTTTGGCTGTTCTCTATGTCTGTAAATTTGTATATATTGTTTTTGCTATTTTAATTTTCTCTGTAAACTGCAAGCAGGTCATGATCTGCCATTGTAAGCCACCAGTAGATGGAAGGTTCGGTTGTGGAGATGAATGCTTGAATCGAATGCTTAACATTGAGTGTGTTCAAGGAACATGCCCTTGTGGGGACCTCTGTTCAAATCAACAGGTATCATAGTATCTAACAAATGGTTAAATTTTCCTGTCCTTGTATTTCTGGAAAGAGCATTTCAGCCAAACACGTGTGTGCAGTTCCAAAGACAAACTTATGTTAAGATGAGCTGGGATCGATGCGGGAAAAAAGGATTTGGGCTGCGAATGCAAGAAGATATTTCCAAAGGGAAGTTTCTTATTGAGTACGTTGGAGAGGTACTTCTTTGATAGCCCCTTTTCTTTACCTTCACATGCATGCTTTTTTATCTACTGAGAATGCCTTGTTCCTTCAGATATTGGTATGGGATATAGACTGGATAAACCAATTTTCTCTTTCAGTGAAAATTATAAGCTAATGTTTGGATATATGAATAAGGCAGTAGATATAAGTGTAATACAAAACACTTGAAATGTTATTTCATTGCTTACTTTGCTTGTTGATTGAGTTGTTCATGATAAAATTAGAACGCTCTTAAGGTTTTTCGCTGCTGTCTAACTTGGAGCTGGAGTGATGAGTGACATATTTTAGGGTTAAAGCATAACTTTATTGAATTATATTATCATAACAAGTGTGACGGTGCTAGAAGATTAGTACTAGTTGTCTAGTCGAACATGCAAACTAAATCTCTCTTTTCTCTCTCTATCTAGCACAAACACATATAAATGTATCTTACTCATGTCTGGTGATGATATTTCAAAATAATGGTCTATCAGGTGCTTGATATGCGAGCTTACGAGGCACGTCAAAAAGAGTATGCTGTGAAGGGTCATAAACATTTCTACTTTATGACATTAGATGGCAGTGAGGTATGGATGGTCTGATGGTTGCTCTGTATCATTGATCTCTTGCCTAATAGTTGCATTTGGATGTGACATGGTTACTTTAAGTGAAAAGCAAGGAAAATTTTATCGTCCTGTTATATGCTGAGTACTCACAACATTCCTATTATAGTAATTGCAGCAGTAATGTTGTCTCTTTTGTAAATCTTGTGTTGAGTAGATGTGATGCCTTCCTCTTTATTTTATATCCTGCTATCTGTTTTTAAATCGTTTCTCCTTTTCTTAAGTTTGAAAATCTTAAATTAATTCTACTGTGTGTATCATACAGGTGATAGATGCGTGTGCAAAAGGAAATTTGGGACGTTTCATTAACCATAGCTGTGATCCTAATTGCCGTACTGAAAAGGTACTAATCTTGGAAATGCCTTGTGTCTTAGTTCTGCTCTTTCTCTTCATGGTTTTTATCTTCAACCAAATGCAAATAAGGAGCTTGTTTATGCCAGTTTTGCTCATCTTTTTACTATTTCGATTCTTTCTTAATAAGAAACATGCTTTAGTTAAGGATTCTCCTATTAATGAACCACCATCTAGCTCTAATATGTTTTCTTCAATGGCTCTGTATCTAGTTTTCTCTGTTTAAGAATGTGGCTTTAATTCCTTCCTATGTTGGCTAATACATGGTTTATATCTGGCCAGTGGGTTGTCAACGGAGAAATTTGTATTGGGATGTTTGCGGTGAGAAATATTAAGAAGGTATGTTCCCTGTCTGTGTATAATTTTATGCCATCTTATAAAATTCAATGAATGCTATGTCTTAACATGTTCATTACTGCTTGATTAACGAGTTAAATGCCTTTTGCTATGATTGTTTATCATTTTTTATCAATGAATTACCTATCGAAACTTATCACTGACCGTTAGGCAGTTCTTCCTCCATCCTATCTATCAAAACCTCTATGTTGAATTGCTATTTAAAATTTCCAGTAGCCCTGTTTCGTCTAATTGAAATCACAGCAATGCTACACACATCACATATGCTAGAAGTTTCTACTTTCTACCAATATTTTCTGTACTAGATGTCAGAGATTTAAAATTGTTCTAGTTTCTGTTGAAACTTTGGTTTCTTCCACCCTGCATTTGTGTTGGTTGGAATCATTGATTTGAATCTTATTACGCAAAAGTAGAATGAATGTATGCCTAATATTGACTACATCCGTCATAAATTTTTGCAGGGCGAAGAGTTGACATTTGACTACAACTATGTAAGGGTTTTTGGTGCAGCTGCCAAGAAATGTTATTGTGGCTCTTCTCTTTGTCGCGGTTACATTGGTGGTGACCCAACTAACTATGAAGTAGTTGATCAAGTTGATTCCGATGAAGAATTTCCTGAACCTGTGATGTTTGAAGAGGGGAGAAACGCTGTGAAAAAATTATCTTCTGCGAAAATGCGGATTGCAGAAAGTATTTCAGCAGAGAGGGGTAATGTGGATGGCCCTGTGGAATCTCTTGTTAAAGGGGATGTCTCTTCAAACATTGGCACCGCTAGGAGTAAATCTCCTGATGTCTCTCAGTCTCTTGGTTCATTGCAAGTGACTGATATAAAAGCAAATGATCAACCTTGTCAATCAGTGGAAATCTCTTGCCAAGCAGAAGAAACAACGAGAAATCCCTCTGATATTGAGAAAGATATTTCAATGGAGGAAGCTATAGATAAAAGCTCAAGTTATACCCAAGTAGCGGAGAAACCTACTCCAGTAACAACTATCAAATCATCAAGTGATGGTACTGATGCTAAGAAGAAGTCAAAATCTTCTGAAGAGAAGCGAGTTTTTGTAAAATCCCGTTTTCTCATTAAAGGGCAATCTGGATCCACTAAGAAAGGGAAGCTTAATGGTATTCCCCAAACTGCAAATAGATCTCAGACAGTGGCCAGCAAATTGCAAGTGCAACCTGCTAATATAAAGAGGGCAATGGAGGGTGTTCCTAATGGTCGTCTTGAGACAGGTTAGTTCCTTTAACTCGCTGATAGAATCCAGTCGACCGTTTACTTTCTGTACTAATCAGTCCTAACTCTTTGCAGTTGAAGAGAAACTCAACGAGTTATTGGATGACGAGGGTGGCATAACAAAGCGAAAAGTGAGTGGCCCTAGCCTTTTTACTTGTTTCTCTTTTGGTTAAGGGAATGGTGATTCTACCTCGGATAGTCTCTTTCTTTGTCTGACAGCAATTTCATTATAGCAGAAAGTTTGTTGCCTGTTTACTTTGTCCTTGGTTTCTTTTTCATTTCAAATAGACTGAAGTCTTTATTTCAGTTTATCATTGCATTATTTTTCATTAGTTTTTGTAGGTTTTTCATTAGTTTTTTGTAGGTTTTTCATTAGTTTTTGTAGGTTTTTGTAGGTTTTTGTAGTTTTTGTAAGTACTTTTAATGCATCATGTTCAACGATGTTAATGATAATGGTCATGCAGCTCTTATCTTTTTATAGTATTCTGTGCTCCAATCTAGCCAATGCAAATCTTAGGCATGTGATTAAACCGTGTTAGTTATTTGAATGGTTACACAAGCTTGGGCACCTATTATTAATTCCTTATTTAAATGGCAGATTAATAACTTCAGTTTTGATTTTCTGGCAGGATGCTGTTATTGGTTACCTGAAACTTCTGCTTCTTACCACTGCTTCAGGTGCTGGTGCAAATGGTGAAGCAATTCAAAGGTAATTGATACCATAGTTTGCAGATCTCAGACTTTCTGTTTGTGCAGGACCTATTCCATTCACTTCATTAGGTAAGTCCATTCAGGTTCCTAAGGACTTGTTTTTTCTGACTGCATTGGAACTTTCTCGACTTGCAGTAATCGAGATCTGTCCATGATCCTTGATGCTATCTTGAAAACCCGATCGCGAGCAGTCTTGACTGATATAATCAGCAAAAATGGTGTGTTATGTTCCATGAATACCTGTTCACATATACATTTACCTGTAGAGTCAGTTAACTCTGCTTGGATTGTCATATATTGTTGCTTGCTTACATGGACTGTGTTTTCAGGTTTGCAGATGCTTCATAATATAATTAAGCGGTATAGATCAGACTTCAACAAGATTCCGATTGTCCGTAAACTTTTAAAGGTGCATACAATGGGACCTTTGATTTCTTTTTATTCTGTGATTATTGCATTATGCAAAGCATTTAGGATCATGATACCTCCTTCACCTTAATAAAGAATCGGAAACAAGGGTTTTGAATTAATCTTGAAAGCACAATAGAAGTGGTAATACGTATTTTGTTTGTGAGAACTGAAGTGTATTAAATTGAATATTCTGTTGGCTCCTATTATCTACATTCCTGGAAGATAGGGGGCGAATTTTTTAGTGTTTTTTATCTGAACCACTGTTTAACCTGTTTCTTTGATGAATTATTATTTGGATGATTTCAGTTGTTCAACTTGTTGACTCTTGGGATTAATTCATTGCACTATCTAGCATGTGGATGTGTTGTAGCTTGTAAGACTGCCAAAAATGCTACTACTAACTGAGTTTCTGCAGGTTATCGAGTATTTGGCAGGAAGGGAGATACTCACAAATGGGAATATATATGGTGCTCCTCCTCGTCCCGGCATGGAGAGGTAAATTAGTCAACTGGTTAAGTAGTGCTCTTGCTTTCTGCTTGGTTGTAGATTGCCATATTCTCACTGGCAATTGTCGTAATCGCATCATCATGACATCCATCACTATTCTTTGTTGCCCTTTCGTTGTGGGTTGTCTCCAAGAGAAATACTTGAAACCCTTTGCTTTTATTACTCTCTTATTCGACTCTTGTATACTTAGGATTTGAGCAGAAGCAAACACTTCTGTTTTACTTATAGCTCAATAAGTTTACAATAGATACATTAGGCTTTCTGGATCTGCTGAAAATCTGAACTGATTTTAACAACTGATTTGTGCAGCTTTCGGGAATCGATGCTATCCCTGACAGAGCATGAGGATAGACAGGTATTGTACTGAAGTCTTGTTCTTTAATTCATGCTCCTAGATTTCCTGGAAAACTGTAGTGTGAAAACATGTCAATAAAGCATACAAATTTCTCTAATCATAGATTAGTAACCTGGTATCATTTCTATTGTAGGGGCAATAGATTTTATTTAGCTCCGTGTTGCGTATGCAGGTACATTGGACTGCACGGAATTTCAGAGACAAATGGTTCCCTCGACAAAGATTCGAGGCTAAACGCCGCACTCCTGATAAGGAAGAGGGGAGGAATGAATTCCGCAGGGGATTCAACTACAACAAGACATCAACGATGCACAGTCGATCTCACGATCACAGTGCAAAGTCCACAGAAGTAATGGATCGTGTCATCCAATCAAAGGTTGCAACAACTTCATCAGACAGTGCAGTTGTGCAGTCAGAGGTTCCATCCAGTTCACTGGACAGAAGTGTGAATGAAGTAGGCTGTTCTGCACCTAGTACTGAAGTCGGCGGAAGGACCCGTAAGCGGAAAAGCAGATGGGATCAACCGTTTCGAAGCAACCACGGTTTTCACAAGACCAATTCAGATGCCTCACAGCAGCCATCTCAATCGAACCCGGAAGTTGGCAAAGTACAGGATGATGTGGACATATGCCATAGAGACGAAGGCAGTGGTCCAGTAAATCTCGAGGAGGATCTTCCCCCTGGGTTCGCATCCAACCCTAGCTCCTCCGTGGTCTCCTGTGATAGCTCACCGGCCCAGAAACAAAACACCTGTGTGTTGAACCATCCCGTGGAAGACATCATCGGAGATCCTCAGAAGAAATTCAACTCCTCCTTGCCCGTCTCATACGGAATCCCGTGGCACATTGTACAGCAATTCGGCACACCTGCAGACGAAGCTGGGAATAGCTGGGTTGTTGCTCCAGGGATACCGTTTCATCCCTTCCCACCTTTGCCGCCCACGCCCTACCCCAAGAGCGAAAACCCAGATTGCGGATCTGGACCTGTGCATTACAACGACAAGAAACAAGCTAACCATGAGCCGGGTGGCTATCCAACTGTCAACGCTGCAGTCATGAACACTTATAACAATGCTGACTCAGTAAGACGGATGGTTAACCAGTCGAACGGAGGAGGTTCGTTGGGGAAGAGGTACTTCAAGCAACGAAAGTGGAACAGAAGGTCTCCATGGGATTGGAAGTATGAAGGTAACAGGACGAGTCACGAGAACGCAAGTTCATATAATACTAGTACTACTACTACTAGTAGTTCACAGGATGTACTAGTACAACAGCAACCCAATGCACAGCAGCTACAGAAATGAGAGCCAAACTGATATTTAGGAAATTCCAAAAAGATAATCTGGGGTTTTTTCTTGAATATACATTATATATGTACCTCAATTCTTTTGCAAGAGTTACCCTTTTGAAATGAATTATTCATTTGATTATCCCAAAGGTGCTGTTCTTAAGCAAGATATTGTTTGATATGGGGGGTAAATAGTACCGTACCACTTGACTATTAGTATCCAATTTGGTCATTAACCTACATATCATTAATTAGCATTAGGAGTCTCATTCCTTTGGGTTTTGTAGAAATCGTCTCATTCGTTTGGAAAAAAAAGATCAGTCTCATACGTTTTAAATTCGAACAAATTCATCTCACCGATCACTTTTCCGGCCAAATCGAACAGTCAGCAAGTTTAGGTGGAAGGTTCAATTCATCTCTTTTGACCCAACCGGTCAAAAGAGCAAAACCGAACATCATTAGGTTTGCTCTTTCATGCAAATCACTCTCCAGATAAACGAAATCTTTGTTGGGTTTGCTCTTTTGACCGGTTGGGTCAAAAGAGATGAGTTGGACCTTCCACCTAAACTTTTTTTTGCTGACTAGACATGTTGATTGTTCAATTTGGCCGGAAAATGTCACTAGTAATGTATATGGTTGATTGATTGTAAAGATAAGTGTTGCCAAGAAGTTAGAAGTGAAGGAAGCCAAAAAGCAAAAAAAAGAATTAGAAGTCACAAATTAGACTGTAACTTATGTTTAAAACAAGTATATGACTCTTAGGTCTACAATTTGAACACCTTAAAATTCTTAAAAATTTGTATGAAAAAATTATTGTGATCGATGATAACATTGTCGAGTTAAGATATGAATTTCTATCGTTATGACCAGATATTTTCTTATATGTGTTTCATAGTATTCGACAAAAGTATTTGAAGATAAAATAACAAACAAACTATCGACAAGGTGCAACACTTATTTGTTGATCACAATACCCGACAAAAGTATTTCAAGATAAAATACAAAAAAACTATCAATAAGGTGCAACACTCATTTGTTGATCACAGTACCCTATAATAGTATTTCTAGATAAAATGGAAAACAAACTATCGACAAAAGTATTTTAATATAAAATAACAAACAAACTATCGACAAAAGTATTTCAAGATACCTTTCAGAGTTGAGGTAGGTTCTCTAACAAAACTGCATGCTCCCTCAACTCTTTTGCTTTCGTTGCGATGAGATCACCATACAGTGAGAACGTGGCATTGGCGAACTGGTATGGTATCTCACCAATCAGCTGGTTCGCAGCCTGAATATCACCTAAATCCGCCAAACAACGTGTTTCATAGAAGCAACTTTACTCGCCGCATGCGGTAGGTTGCCCTATAGACGGTTGTCTCGTCACCCACAGTGTTATCCGCCACGGCTCGAGCGGGTATGTAGCTTTCAGTACCTTGTTCGATCCGCGGTTGATCTTTCGCACAACTCCCGGATCTCCACCGTCGGCTCCATTCTTACCACAATCAGGCCGAGTAGGTGGCAGAAGACTCCCAACCACCTACAAGGCTCCCACGCATGTGATGTACGTGATCATAGAGCGAGATGGATAATCTTGCGTAGAAAATAGTTAACAAATATCAGATTTACAAAACTTCTATATCCGTCAAGTAAACCAATAGAAGAAAATGAACACTATGTTTCACTCACTAAAAAAATATACATAGAAGAGAATGTCAACTAGTAAGAGGAAGATAGAGAAGGGCATTTAAAAAAAATGACAATCAAACTATCGATAACCGTATTTCAAAATAAAATGAAAATCAAACTATCAACAACCGTATTTCAAGATAAAATGACAAACAAACTATCGACAACCGTATTTCAAGATAAAATGACAAATAAACTATCGAGAACCATATTTCAAGATAAAATGACAAACAAATTATTGACAACCGTATTTCAAGATAAAATGATAAACAAGTATGAAGAATTTAAGAAAACATGCTGTGAGGACTTATCTAATGTGTCTTTATCTAATTTAAAGTTTTTTTTTATTTTCCAAACTTAAAACTATTATGTAATACTAAATTATCATCGGCCAATTAATCGATTTATTTATTTTAATTTTATTTAGTTAAATCTCACAATCCTTACTTATATTCAATCATATGCATTATGCATGTTGTATTAAATGAAAATAGAGCTAGTGTAGCTAAACATAATGTGCATCATTCCAACACAAATATTTAGCTAAATTAATTGCATTCACGGATGCGATGGATAAATTTAAAAGACACTTTTTTTCCTTAATGTCTTGATTAATACTTTTTTTCAAGTAGTTTGGATTGTTGTTTGGGTCGAATTAAATGAACCGGTATAATACATTATTATTATTTCAAATAATAAAGAATAGCATAGACAATGCTAACAAAATCATTGATCATTTGTGATGACTACCTACTCTTGGACTACCCAATAGACATTCTCTAGTTATAGCAAAAACAAAATTGCACTATGATTTCTCCTGTCGTAAAACTAGAAACTATAAGAACTAATTATTTAGAAATTTTTCTCATTGAATAAGAAAATCTTGCATCTCCATATGAATAGAGACCGAGTTGAAAAACAAAAAAAAAATTATAAACTACCAAAGTGAGTGATAACGAGACAAAAGTGATAGAGTTTAATCTGAAGAACCTTATAATTTTTTTTTTTTGTTTCAAACATACTCTCTCCCTCACTTGACTTTAAGATATTCGTAAATTCGATTTTGTGATTCTATTCTTCCATTTAATGGATTTCTTCTCCTCACTTGAGGATCCTCTCTTCAATATTCTTTCTCTCAAACTTCAAGTGGTTGGTTTAAATTTTTTTTTTCTATTTGGTTTCTAAGAAACAATGGACAATGAAATTATTCATCTTTTTAATATTTAAAACTATAAAAGGAGTGAACTTTATGTTGGGTTGACATGGGATAGAAATTAGAGAGATAAGAGTATCCATTTAGTAGAAGCACACAACAAGATAGAACTGAGGATTTACGTGGGATAAATAATTTTATACCTAGTTACAAGAATTAGTTTTTGTAAAAAAAAAATAAGAACTAGTTATTTTGACAAAAACTAGTTCTTATAACTATATTGACAAAAAAAAATATAAGTTTTGCAACTAGTTACAAAACAAAAAAAAATACTAGTTTTTGTAACTAATTAAAATTGTTTGAATGAAAACAATGTTTGATTTACGCTTAGCAATATAAGTTATCTAGTATAGCCCATTAGTCAACTTGTTCAACAGAAGCCTTAAACCAACTTTGCCTAAAGGATGGATTAGTATTAGAAGGTGGATATCTATCGTCATGTAAATCCATGATCGAGATCTATCTACTAACGTCATCAAATCAAAGGTCACATGAGACTGTCAACGTAGTTCTCGATACACAATAAAAGGTAAAGTGACAATATTGCATAGCTTTGATTACCATGTCACTTGATCATCATATCTCATACTCTAAATACGCCTAACGGACTCCCTCTACTAATATGTTTTTTTTTTTTAATTCCTTTATCATCTAATTGCCTAGTTCTCAATATCATTCTCACTTACTTCACCAATTTACACTTTTTACGACTTATGAGGAACACATTAAATGACTCTCTCGAGGCGGCTCCAAAGAGTGAATTCATTATCTCTTCAAAATATTTCTTTATCTCAAATCTTTATTAGACCACTCAATCCTCAAGTAGGAAACAAATTAGAATCAAATAAGTGTTTCGAGATAAACCAAACAAACTAAAACTTTTGATTTACATAAATTTCTTCATCATTCATTCAGTTGTTGAGAGGTAAAAATTACATCTTTACTGATTGTAATTAAAACGTTGAACAACAAGAAGTTGCCTTGTTAACCATAACCCAACAACAGATAGAAACACTTTGATTTAACTAATTTACCTAATAGGGAAAGTGAAGTTCCCTTTAAACAACGATGATAGCATACCAACAAGATGTTCATTATGACACTTAATTACTTTTGTTCATCCTAAATTGAAAGTGATATTCGATATACCGTGAAATAGAAAGATTGTTAATTGTAAGTATCGAAATTTCATAATAGTTACGTGATTTTCTATCTTAAGTATTAAATTCTATTTTAGATATCTGATTCTTAATATTAGGTATTAATTTGAATTTACAAGTATTGATTTGAATTTGTAGGTACCATTTTTACTCTAATTTAATTAAATACAATATTATAATTAGTGTTGTTAGAAAAACGTAAATAGTGTGGTCACCCTAGCTAATTCGAATGATAACTGGTAGTCCCCTCCTTGGTGATAGATAATCCTCAAGAAGTTTGCTTCCTAACATAGTCATGCTATTATTAAAAAAAAAAAAACATAGTCATACACTTTAACCAGGGGGCAATTAATAGGCTCACTCGGTGATGGATTGATCGAATCGGCTCACCACTGGAACATACTGAAGTACTAAAGGGGTACTAGAAGCCCAGGGCTGATTCGCCTGCTTACTTGGCCCAGGGAAGTCGGCCCAAAGCAGTTATGACAAGTCAACGTGTAGGTCATGAAGTCAACAAGTCAAGCGATCCAGTCAAACTGCCTAGGGACAAATCGCTTAACTCCTTAACAATTGAGTGCCCAGTGACGTGGCCCCATCTAATCAAAGCAAGCCACATATACAAATGACAAGACTATAAATACGACACTGACTCCACTGCATGGGGGACATACACTTTAACCAGGGAACATTCTCTCTGTACATTTACTCACACACTTACAATACCTAGAATACTCTTGATAATCGCTTGAGAACTGACTACTACCTCTCACATTCTCTCATACAAGGTGACTTAGAGCCCACTTCTCCAACATGTAGACCACCTCCTTCTATCGGATCAAGCGATTACTCTCGAACAATAACCATAAACAAATTATTCCAAATTCTACTCCATAACATCGTTAGTGATCCGATTCAAAACTTTCTCAATAGCTCCAAAAACATCAATTTCGATCACATAACATAAAAAGAACACAAAGTTCCATTCCAACCTCGGACTCATACATGTTCTTATCCAAAACCCACGTTGGACAAGTAAGATTAGGCACAATTATCCAAAGCCCACCAGCCGCCAAGTTACGTTTCCCTTTCCCAAAACAGCATATCTATCCCTCACGGAAACCGATGGTGGGCGCGCCGGAAGGTGTAAGTTTTTGGCAACTGATGGCGGTTACTTGTTTGTCAGTTAATGTGTCGTTTTGCCTCTTACGTTGTAATCAAGTAATTAACGGTAATCGTGTACTTAGAGAGATAACAGCTAATTGAGAGCAACCAAACACCTAAAGCAAGCGTGTTAGTGTGTTACTAATCGTTGCTTAAGGTAGCTAGGGTGAGTTTGTTGCTAATCTTTTACAGTCAACAAATTAAAGCTTTTGAAAATATAGTATATAGTTTTTTATAACAACCTTTTTGCATTTATACTAATAAAATTTGATCTTATATCATCGTTATGCACTTATTAGGTCTATGACAAAACGTGTCATATCGAACAATTGATGACATGAAATAAAGTAGTAACCAAAAATTGATTCAATATGCTATAAAAATATGTGTAATTAGATTAATTTAGGATAATTGACGTTATATGATGCATGGATATTCTGGCACATTATTTGACTAAATGTTCTCAACCATCGAATGCATATTTGATATATGTATTTACATTTCCTTACTTATCTTGTTTCAACCTAAAATAACACGGTTGAATGTAGTGTGCATTGATCAATGAACAATCTAATAATTTTATGAATACAAATGTTTGAATCTTATTATTACATTAGAGTAATTGGTACGGTGAAATAGAAAGAGGAGAAAGAATGGTGTTATCATTGTCTTATTAATAATAGTGGTCGATGTTGATATATATACGAAACATGATCACCATATAATATATATTCCCTCGAGCATTTAATGCATAAAATTATAAGATGTTGTTGACTCGTCCTTTGTGCATATGCTAATCAAGTGCCCGGTTACTACATGCGCTCGGGTGTTCCCTCTTCGTCTGACTCTAGCCTTTCTGGCCCATTCACCACTCTTTCTCATCCTCTGGCACAAACTTCTTGAGGTTGAATGGGCTCATCAAATTCGAGTCATTATTACATCTCATTCACCAAATATTCGATCGAATCTCTCAAATTTCTTGCTTAACTATAGTTCGATATATATTTTAGTGTATTTAATTTTCGGACACAACACCTAGAATACATTATCCTAAATTAGGGTTTAACCAAGATTTTGGATCCAATTTAAAAGGTAAATGAAACACCTACATCTCAAGGTTAAGAGGTTGTTTTCCACTTTCTTGTTGTTGTGGGAGTTTTGAGTATGGCTCAAGCTAATGTCTTTGTTTTCCACTTTACTCTTATATGTCAAACAAAAATTAATTTATAATAGCAATTAATAATCTAATTAAGTTTATTGGGAAATGGAGATACCGTTTTTGTGACCTAAATAATGCCTTGTTTCAAGGTGGCGAGTAATGTTAATTAATAATTAAACATTAATATTTTAATTATAATAGGGTAAATAGCACTTTGCCCCCTCTACTTTGCCAACTTCATAAATAGTCTCCTATACTATAAATCGTTCTTTTTACCCTCTCCTATTTCGACAATATAATTTTGCCTTTTAGGTCCTTTTGTTCCAACTTTCATTTTCTTAACGTTTAATTAATGTGCATTCAACACACCACATCAGCTCCAGTAACCATGTATTAGCTTACTAAGTATTTGTAATTGTGAATATAAATATATATAATTACATAGGATAAAACTAATGAATAAAACATGTGGTTTTAAAACTCTTCATATTTCACCATATCTTTGCGATACCTCCCCCAATTTACCTCCCAAACCAGCTCTTCATCTCCTACCGTCGTTACTGTTAATAAACAATATAAGATCTATTCATAACCCTCTCCCTGCAACTCGAGTTATTGGGATGTAACGGTTCATAACATTATCTCTCTTCGTCGGTGTGTGGATGTGTCCAGATTTGACGCCAAGTGGACGAAAGTTGGAATGAAATGACCCAAAAGGCAAAGTGGCTAAAGTAGAAGGGGTAAAAAGAACAGTTTATAGTATAGGGCTATATGTTAAGTTGGCAAAGTAGAGGGGCCAAAGTGTTATTAACCTATTATTATATTTTGGTGTTGCTTTCCGATCCATCAGCATCTTTTTGAGTGCATGGTTTGACCGCCCCATATTTAAGCTTCATCCGGCGCCGTACGTTATTCCTCGGTATGTATAACTTTTTAAGAAATTTAGTAATGAATATTAATTAATAATTTAATTAATTTGGTCAAATGGAATATTCGACCACTATGTTTGAGTTCTTTTGTGTCCTAATTAATTTTCATTGAATTCAATGTATATCAAATTCAGGCTGGCTTTAATTTGCCAATATTGCTTCATTTGTAAGCAAATTCGTAGGTTGAGGTGTGGAGTTAGATTAACTGTATAATAAAGTTCATAAAGTTCTTTAGAATTTAGACAAGGAATTTTTTTTAGAGTAGAACATTGATATACTAAGATACAGAGAAGTATTATTATAAGATGACGGTTCTAGCTAGTTGTAGTGGGTTTGATCACGCAGTACTATACTGTAATTGTGAGTTGAAATTGGTAGTAAAACTAAAAGGATATGAGTGATTATGTAGCATGTCCTGTTTCATTTGAAAAAATGTCTGACCTAGTTATAGGTGATTTAGCCTTGTCGGATGTCATCATGTGTGTGTGTGCATAAGATGTGCCTATGTGACAGTAACTGGTAAACACAATTACGAGTTTCTTTTACCTAACTAACATATAAGATTTTGACTCTTGAGTGAGTTTGAAATGATTTATCCATGTTTAGACTCATACTTTAAGCTCATATACCATATAGTTGAAGGGACCAAACGGGCTTGAATCTCGACCCCCCAAGACGAATGGTGCAAGTATAATTCAACTGGAAAGGGAGGGAATTGGAATTTTGTAGCACAATTGTAAAAAATATGTACCGTCAGTAGCCAAACACGTAAAAATGTCCAGAAATAGCACAATCTGACTGGCAGCCAGCGCTGCGCCAGCCAGATGGCGTTGCGCCACCCAGCCAGCGCAGCGCCACCCAGATGGCGCAGCGCTGTCTGCCAGTCAGAAAATATTACCGTCATAACACCGTTAGGGTTTCCTCAATCCCAGCCAGAGCTGCGCTAGCTAGGTGGCGCAGCGCTGGCTGGGACTGAAAAACCCCTAAGTCGTCAATTTTTAGTATAAATACCCCCTCTATGATGCAGTTTTGCACCACACACCTCCCTTGAAGCCCTAAACTTAGAATTTGTAGTAGGCAGCCGTAACCAAGCTTAGAATATGTCGTTCTTCAACTATGGCTCTAGGTCTCGCAAGAGCAAGCGTAAGTGAACTTCGTTTGGGTGCTTTGTACTTATCTTATTTATGCATTTAACGAATTCGTCTTGTATACTAAGTACTGTTTTTCTGTAGTGACAGATACTGAGAGGGTAATGCACAAGTTGAAGAAGCCGGTGGAGGAGGACTTGTTCGTTTATGAGGCAAGTGTGGTGAACTGCTGGTGTGACTTAAGGGCGACTAGATCCGTTCGACCAAGTGATCTGGAATGCTATTTTGGCTGCCCTCGTGAGAGAGAGGTAAAAAAAAGGGTCTGAATTTAATTATTTGCATTTTCGTAGTTCTCAAACCCCTCTACGTTTGCCTTATGATCTGTAGGAGAAGGGGTGTGGTTATTATGAAAAACTGGAGGTGCGGGAGGCCGTGGATGTTGCGATTAAGGAGAAGGACCAAATCATTCGGGCGAAGGACGAACAACTTGTTCGAGCGAATAGGGAGAAGGATGAAATCGTCGAGGAGAAGGACAACATTATTCGAGATCTGAGGGAAGAAATTTCATGGTTGCACGTTTCAATCAATAGGTTGCTCAGGAAGGGCCTCCCCCACCACCACCCGGACCTTGTCCTTACAATTGACATCCATGTTGGGCCTAGTGTGTTTGTCATTTCTATTGTTGTTGTTGCTGTTGTTGTGTTGCTGTTGTTGTTGTTGTTGTTGTTGTCGTTGTTCGAGTCATTATAAAAGTTAATAAAATGACTGGGTTGTAGTTGCAGCCTTTCTTCATTGTGTTGTGACATTTCATTTGTTGTTATGACATAGTTGCAGTCTTTCTCAGTTGAAGGATTGACTAATAAAAGTAACTTCATAGTACAACTACAAAACATTAGGTTACATTGAAACTGAAACATGAAATTGACAACCACACATTTGAAATACAGATTATCAAACAGAAACTACCAAACCCATAATACTAAAACATTTCATAGTGCAATTAACCGTTCCTTGTAGGGTTTGGATTTCTGCTGCTTCGCCTCGCACGTTGGCACGTCCTCCTATTGTGCCCTTCGAGATGGCAGTAACTGCAGTGAGGCTCAATATCTTCAACCCAATCCATCTCGTTGCGTATGCGAGAATGTCGTGGTCGCCCCATCTCCCTGACCCTTCCTGGGTCAGGCATCAACTTAGGCCCTCCATGAGGCACCCAGTCGTCTTTCGAGCCGATAGGGAGGAAACTCCGTCCGTATATTTGTTTTACTGTTTCCAGCCTGTAATGGCCGTTGGCGTAGTATAAGGGATCTTGATTGGCGGCGTTACATGCGGCCACAGCATGTGAACAAGGCATCTTCCACTGTTGGAACTTGCCGCATGAGCAATGACCGTCACCCTCCTCGTAGTCCAAGCGAACTTCTTGCCTATTGTTTCCCTTCCCGTTGCTGCGATTTATCGCCGTCTGTATTTCGAATATCCCAGCATCGTAATCGAATTGCCTCACTGTGTGGGAAGTGGCCTTATTCACTCTTTTCTGTAGGCGCTTAAGACACTTCTTTGTCCAGATTTCACCGGCCGCCTGTTCTTCTCGAACCCTCTTTCGTCGATCTTCAAAATACGTTTGCAGCCTGTAGAAAGTGGATTCCACCAAAGCTGCAACAGGGAGAGCCCGGATTGACTTGAATGCCCCATTCACGCTCTCCGCCATGTTTGATGTCAATTGGTTCCATCGTGCCCCGTCGTGTAGAGCGTCTACGGCTCTTGACCAATATAATTGATCTTCAAGCGCCCATTTTTTATTTACGGGGTCGTCCCTTGCGAATCTTGTTGCCCCCTTTGTGAACTTTCTGAAGGACCGGCGTTTAGCTGCAGGTAAAAAAGAATGGATTACAAATGATATACACTGAAATTGTTAAGTACTTGGTGGAGTGTCATGATACTGACCTAAATTCATAAGGCGGCTTTTCATTCTTGGGTTCTTGGCGGCTTTGTTGTAATTGCTTACATAGTGTCTGGCGCACCATCGCCAATGCCATCCAAATTGGATTTTCTCCATTGCACTCACGATGCCCACATGTCGGTCGGATATGACACATACTCCGCGTCTCTGTGTCACTCGTCGTTGTATGCAATCAAAGAACCATTCCCAAGTCTCCTTGCTCTCAACATCCACGATTGCGAAAGCCACAGTGAAGATGTTCTTATTACCATCGAACGAACTAGCCATGAGTAGTGTGTGCTTGTATTTTCCGGTCATGAAGGTACCGTCGACGATGAGCACAGGAGGACAATGTTTGAAACCTTCAATGGACGGGGCAAAACTCCAAAACACACGGTCGAATTGGATGATTGTATCTCCATCAACCGTTGTCCATTCTTTCGTGACGAATTCAACTTCCGTCCCATAGTTCCGATCTTGTATTGCCTTCATTAGGGTAGGTAACTCGTTGTAGGATTCCTCCCAATTACCATATATCCGCTCCATGGCGCGTTGTTTGCCGTTCCATGCCTTCTTGTACGAAATTTCTCGTCCGTACATAGTATGTATCTCTGTCTGAAGAAGTTTGATACGAATATGGGGGCGTGCCTGGACAAAGGGCGTGACTGCATCGGCTATGACATCAACGTCCAGCTGGGTCGGACTGATGTTGTTCTGACTGCCCAAACACGTATGGGCCGGATTGAATTGTTTTACCGTCCACACATCGCTCTCATCTGTAGTGAGTCTTATCCTCCACGGGCATCCATTGCTTCGGTATCCATGGCATCGTTGCTCAAGCAACCATTTGCTAGACCGTGCCGTGCATAACATGCGGTTATTCCTGAGTGCATATTGCTTCAGACTAGTTTGAGCCACAAGTTTGCTTTCAAATTGTTGGCCAACCGCTAACCCTGGCCCGTCAATGTGCCACCGTGGAACGTTATGAACGTCGTACTCGTTGTTGCTTGTAGTCATCAGGGCACCGATATCTTCTGGTAAATGTGTGAAATGGCTCGGGGGGTGTAGTCTCTCGGAGGTTGCGCATTCACAAAGGGTTGTGTTTCAATGTCCGGCTCAGATACATTTGCTTCGTCCTGCTCCGAGTTGACGTCGCTTTCTGATGAGTCTCCTTCTATCTCATTTCCCAAGTGTGCTACCGTACTTTCTTGCCTGCTATCGCCACGTAATTGTGTGTGATTGCTCTGACTGCTCTGACCACTATAACAGGCACTCGCTCCATCGCCCATGAATATAGAGTCTCCCTGTCCTGGCGTCCCACGGTGGTCGAACTCAAAGTATAGCTCTGCCACTCGGTAGTCCGATTGGGTTGCCATGATGTTGTAGACAACCTCTAACCCAATAACGTCATTAAGAATGAGTGGGTAGTGTGCCACAATTTGGTCGTTCCCAAAAACTGGACATCGATACATGACAGTCCGCAACACCGCCGAAGATCCTACCCCCATCTTTCGCAAGAACACTGGACATGCCTGTTGTAGTGAAGGTTGCCTCGTCATTTTGAGGCGACATAATTTCCCCCGCTGTAGCACACCCCACCGTGTTGGCCGTGTACTATTTCGCCATCCCATCGGAGCCAAAACGCGAAATTCATTTTATATGGTTACAAGATATTGAGAGTTGTAGTAGGTTTCGAGTAGTTTGGAAGAGTTAGTAAAAATTGTTTATGGACTCACGCCTATATATAATGTACGGAAGACAGAATTCTGTTAGTGGATGCCAGAATTGCAGAACAACTCCATAAGTGATGTCAACCATAATTCAGTTAGTAAGAAATTTTATCAGCTTTTTTCATGTGGGTTGGCAATTATAGTTTCAAATTATTGTGTCGTCCATAAGTGGAAGACTTAATGAGGAGTTGCAGCTTTTTTCACGTGGGTTGGCAATTATACGTTACAAATTATTGTGTCGTCCATAAGTGGTTGACTTAATGAGGAGCTGCAGCTTTTTTCACGTGGGTTGGCAATTATTTCTATGTGAACAGAATTATTGCTAGATGACCCATTTTTAGGGTGTTGTCAACTCATAAGATGAAATGTGTGATCAATTATATGTTGCATTTCTAGGGTGTTGCGATCTCATAAGATGAAATGTTGTGATCAATTATAAAGTCGAATACCATGAAACAAACGTCTACTATGAAGTACTCTGAAATACGAAATACAATGAAATATACTCATAAGATACTATAACTACTCACGACCCCGCCCATCACGACCCCTCCCCTCCCGACCCCCACCATCTCGGCCCCTACCCTCTCGACCCCTACGCCGACCCTGTCCCCTCCAATGTGCCCCCAGCTCATGGCCTCCAGTAGCGCACATCCTCTGCGTAGGCTCTCGCCTCAGTCCATACCGATGCTGCCCGTCGGCGGGTGGAGTATCATCATCATCGAAAGATGCATCATATGTCACTACGGGTGGTGTGACATACTGAGACCCGGATGGACCGGCGTACGATGAGGAAGCACCCCACTGAGACCCGGATGGAGGGGCGTAAGATGTATAGCCTCCAGTGGGGACTGTAGGAGTGGGGTATGGCTGGGTCGGGTCCGGGTGCTGTGTGTAATCCTGATGCTGTGTGTAGTCCTCCGGCTGGGTGTAGTCCTGACTCCCCATATAATCGAAAGTCGCGTCGCCTCTAGTGTTGAATGGATAGTGCTCAGAGTATCGCGTCTGCTGGTGATGTGGATCCCACTGAGGCAATGTCGGCTCCCACAATCGCGGGACAGGGGGGACATCTACATGCTGTCGGACTCTTCGTGCAGAAGGAATCCTGGCGGCTGGCGGGTCAGGCACTGGGTAGTCAGCATGTCGTGGATGGGTGGCCTGCCGGGGTGCCCTCCTAGACTCAGACGTCCTATGGATCCCGCCTGAAGCATGCATCATTGACCTCAGTGTAGCATGCATCTCCTGCTGCTCCTGAGGCGTGATATGTGACTGGCCAGAAGTCACGTATAGCCTCTCCATGCCATCAAGCTACAACACATAATTAGAATGGTTAAACATGTAACTAGAAGTAGTTGTAATAATTATGACAGAACCTACGTACCAAAGACTGGTCCACGGCTCCTCGGCGAGAAACTGTACGTCTAGTGATGCCATGATACCACTGGTTGATCTCGTCGTGGAAGTGATAGGACTCCCTCTCCTCGCTCCGCAGCCACGGGCCTGAGGCGATGTGGTCAACACGAGTGGACCACATGTCTCGATATCCAGCAAATCTAGCTACCACATCAGTACGATGCCATCCACGCTGTGTCAGCTCCAGGTTACTGATGACCTCACCTACTGGCTGATCCCATGTAGGGACAGGCTGGTCCATCCCAAACTGACGCAACACTCTATCAGGCCTATGCCACATAGCGCTGAAGAAGCAGATAAGCGGTGCGACGACACGATGGATGGGGAAAGTCCCTGGACTGTAATGCTCACGGTCCGCCGAGTAGGGACACCACTATATGAAACAAAGTGGAAAGTTACACAACTACGACACCTAAACTGTAAGGGAAAAAACATGATCTTCTTTTAGAATACAATACCACGAATGGAGTCCCATCGTCAAACAGCTGGCGGTACCCCCAACAAGGATGTATCTGTCTTCGCGTGATACCATTCGGACCAGCTAAAAAAATGCAGAATGAACCACGTCATTCATACAACTTGATCAGATGGAATAAACTATGAAAATGGAAGAAGAAGTCGTAGCCCGAACCTAGTCATACGTGGAATGGGGGAGTGCGTCGGTGCAATCTGTCGACTCTTGTGGACTCGACGCGCAATGGACGTAAATCTCTCCAGGGCCCACGCCTGAACCAGTGCCATCCAACCTCCAATGTCACCTACGTGGTCGCGGGACGGGTTGCTCTCTATGCGAAAAGCACACCGGCCAAGCTCCCTATATAGCCATGAAAGTGCGGCAGCCCCCAAGCGTAGTCGCCTACCTGGCTCATGTCCTCGAGCAGTGGAAGGAAGAAGAGTGAGGCGTGTGATCCTGACCGATCAGCAAAGATGCAGCTGCCGAAGAAGTCCAGAATGTATGCTCGACAGTGCTGCTCGATAGTCTCCTGATCGGCGTCATCCCTGATGGTGCCAAAGTGGTTACGCAACCACGTCATCTTCACTCTGCCAGCAGAAGGTCAGCGGTAGATGGTTTCTTCCCAAGAAGGCGCTCAACGTAAAGCTGCAGATCAGAATCCACAGTCGGAATGCGCCTCTGCGACTCCACAAGCACACCATCGATGCTCAGACCAGTGAGAAAGTGCACGTCCTCGAGTGTTATGGTTGCCTCACCGTGGTACAAGTGAAAAGTGCTCGTCTCGGGACGCCATCTCTCGACCAATGCGGTGATCAGCTCAGAATCAGGGGTAAAATCCAGGCAGGCACGCAACTGATCTAGACCTATGGGGGCAAGGTATGTCTCGAACCTAGGATCGTACTTCACGATCTTCTTAGAGAAGTGACACTTAAGCGTCATATGTGGGTCCTAATAGTTGGGGGAAGAAGATGTAACAAAATTAATAACTAGTACTCAATTTCTGAGTGCACCCTAAACATTTAAATGTAATTAACATTCAAATATAATTAACATTCAAATATAACTAACATTTACATATAACATTTCAAATTTGATCCTAATATTACAATATAAGTAATTAAATTATGAATATTATTAAAATAAATGCAACATTCAAACATAAATACCTTGTAAAAATAAATAACATTTCAGATGTACCAACCTGAGCTTCAAAAATTCCCGCCGCTCGATGTCGGTCAGCATCACCCCATAAAATCGACGGGTCCTCGGGACTACCACTTCGTACCCCAACCGGCACCTCTCCAAACATGTAATCCATCTACAATTTCATATCCACAAGCAATGTTAAATACATATAAAATCGTAAAACACAATTTAATTACCATATAATTTATAGCATGATACCTTTTGAGGGAGGGTTCAGGCCTTCTTCAAACGAAATTTCCTCGCCGGACAATTGCTATGAACCTACAAATAAAATACGTCATTAGCGTACAATAATAATAACAAAAAATTTATGAGAAACACAAACAAACTATCAAAAATACCTTAGAGAGTATGTGAGGAGGTGTGAAAGTATGAGAGGAGGTGTGAAAGTATGAGAGGAGGTGTGAAGATGGTATGTGGGGGTAGGGGGTATTTATACCAAAAAAAAAACGGTAATATTGATCCCAGGTAGCGCTGCGCCACCCAGCCAGCGCAGCGCTGCCTGGGATCAACACTACCGTTACTTAACGGCTCCTTTGTAACGGCTCTGTTGCCAGCTGGCGCAGCGCTGCAACGGCACAATTTTGATAAGGCAGCCAGCGCTGCGCTGGCTGGGTGGCGCAGCGCCATCTGGCTGGCGCAGCGCTGGCTGCCAGTCAGATTGTGCTATTTCTGGACATTTTTACGCATTTGGCTACTAACGGTACATATTTTTTTAAATTGTGCTACAAAATTCTAATTCCCGGAAAGGGACTCCTCAGTTGGGTTATAAGTGTTTTGGGGAAGACAACGGACATATGAATGAAACAAGAGATATCCAAACTTAAGAGATGTGCAAATACATTTTCACACATAATCTCCAATCTACTTGTGCGGTTGTGCTAGTTAGTGTTAGTGTCATCAACCATTGCATCTCCCAGCAACCAATTTTTTTCTCTCGTCTGAGAGCAGCCTACCCCTTTTGAGGGTTTTAGGGTTTTTTCCCTTTTCCGTCAATCTTGCCGCCGCCGCCGCTCTTTTCTCTCTAAGCTTGCGATCGCGTTAGGGTTTCCTCCCTTCTCGTGGTTCTACCTCGGTATGAGATCAAACCGCGGGACCTTCGTTGTTTTGATAGCTTCGGCAGTCATCTTCGGAGGGTGGGTTGAGGTTGGACTTTCGTGATTTCGAGCTGTGGTGCGAGCGTTAACATGGCGGACCAAGCAGCAAATATGGAGGAACAGTTAAGACGATTGGCACTGCTGGAAGATGAGGATGATTTGGAAGTCCCAGAGATAATAGCGGACGCTCCGAAAGAGGATTTCACGCTATGCTTACTCGGAACGTTCATCACTGACAAGAACTATAACTTCAATGCCATGCGTACCTTAATGGCTAATATTTGGAAACCTGGAAGGGGTATCTCGATAGAAGATAGGGTGATGGTTTGGTTCTGTTCCGTTTCTATCATCCAATCGATCTGCGTTTGGTAATGGATGGAGGGCCATGGTCATTCGATAATAATCTGCTCACGCTGTATGAACTAAAGCCTGGCGATGACATACAAGAAGTTCCTTTATTTTATGCGGCATTCTGGGTACATATCTTTAACCTCACAGCAGATTTTTATTCAGAGATTGTTGGCAAGACCATTGGAAATTGGATGGGGGAATTCCTGGAGTATGATGAGTATAACCAGTTTACGAGGGAGGAGCCGTGCATGAGAATTAGAGTAAAACTAGACATACGTCGATCGTTGAAACGAGAGAAGTTAATACGCAAGCCGAGCAAAGAGATTTTGGTGAAGTTCACATACGAACGGCTGCCGACTTTTTGTTACATCTGTGGTAGGATCGGTCACATTGACAGATTTTGCGAGATCCGATTTAGGGTTCCGGAGGACCAAATCATGAAGCTATGGGACAACACGTTGAAAGCATTGCCACGAAGAAGGAAACCGATACCAACAAGCAGATGGCTTGTACCATCGCCGAATGAAGAGGTCAAGGAAGGTGAAGTCTCTAACCGGGCTCCTCTCATGGCGATTGAAAACCGCAAACCTGCGAACCTAAGAGCTCTTTCTTCTAACCTCCGGGCCAACCTGGCGAATAAGAATGTGGAGATCCCATTTGCTCATGGAGCCGCGGAAGATGAGCAGTCAGCAATGGAAGTAGCTGACGATAGGAAGAGACGACGCGGGAACAACACGTCATTGATGGATGTGGATAAGGAGAATGTGCACTCGTCAACATTCAATGGCTGCCATGTGCCAAAAAACATGGTTCAGGCAGGCTCGGGGATCGAGACCTGCCCACCGCAATGATTGTGTTAAGCTGGAATTGCCGGGGACTTGGTCACCCTCGTGCAATTCGAGCATTGAAGGACCTGATAAAGGTTCACAGACCTGATGTTGTCTTTCTCGTGGAAACATTGGTGGACACGAGGAGGATGGAGGAGGTGCGAGTAAGCTTGGGGATGGAAGGATGCGTAGCGGTGGACGCAAATGGTAGAAGTGGTGGCTTGGGCTTCCTGTGGAAGAAAGATGTCCAAGCCACATTAATTAACTTCTCACCTCGTTGCATTAACATGCAGCTAAGAGGGTCGAAAGATGAGGAATTCCGAATGACAGGCTATTACGGAGAGCCGGATAGATCTAAGCGGCGAGAAGCTTGGGATGTTCTGAGAGCACTAGCGGGTACTGACGCGTGGTGTTGCATTGGCGATTTCAATGACATACTTCATGCAATGGAAAAGAAAGGTCAGCATGACCATCCGCAATGGCTTCTTGACGGGTTTAGACGAACGGTGGAGGACTGTGATTTAGTTGATGTAATACTTGATGGCAGTCAATTTATGTGGTGGAGGTCGAAAGGTAAGCCCACGGTAGTTGAGGAGCGCTTGGACAGAGCTATGGGCAACTCCAGGTGGCATGAAATGTTTCCGGATGCTACTCTCCAAAACTTAGTAGCTCCAGTTTCAGATCATTCACCGATCTTACTTAATACGACACCGCGGTTAGAAGCAACTATCCATCGTTCATTCCGTTTTGAGAATCAGTGGATGCGGGACAACACGTTTCGGCCATTGGTTGAGGAATGGTGGAGCCAGGCTGCGAGTGAGAATCTGGATGGAAAAATAACTTATTGTACGGAGAAGATGAAAGCTTGGGGAGATGCAGCTCGGCTAGCTTATACCCGAAGTAAAAAACGTTGTAAGCGGCGGTTGGAGATATTAAGGGCGAGGGATGACGAGAGTGCAGCAACGGAGTTTCAGGAATGTCGGAATGAGCTTAATGAGCTGTTGGCTAGAGAAGAAACAGCTTGGAAGCAAAGAGCCAAGCAGTACTGGCTGCGTGATGGAGATCTCAACACCACGTTCTTTCATCGAACTGCTAATGGTAGAAGGGCGAGATTAACTTTAAAAAAGCTGCAAAGGGAGGATGGAAGCTGGGAGGACACAGATGAAGGAATGAGTAGAATTGCCGCTGATTATTTTGCCACTTTGTTCACGGCAGGAGGGGGAGAAGTTGAACAAGTGACGAACGTGGTCGAGCGGAGAGTGATGGCCGTCCAAAATGAGCAGCTGCTTAGGCCTTTAAGGGTTGATGAATTTAAAGCAGCCTGCTTCTCAATGCACCCGGACAAGGCACCCGACCCGGATGGATTGAACCCGGGGTTTTATCAAAAATTTTGGGAAACCATGGGTGAAGAGGTGGCGGCAGATTGTACGCGGTGGGTCACAGAGAGTGAGTTTCCGGAAACGATAAAAGGTACGAATATTATCCTATTACCTAAGAAGGATAACCCAACTTGTATGGTGGACCTCCGGCCTATTTCTTTATGTAATGTCAGGTACAGGATTCTGGTGAAGGTGCTCGCGAACCGTATGAGGACGGTGATGCCTCATATAATTCCGGAGGAGCAATCAGCATTCATTAAAGGGCGTTCCATCATTGACAACGTCCTGGTTGCTTTTGAGACTCTCCATACGATGAACAATCGGAGACGAGCGAAGGAGGGTGAAGCTGCTCTGAAAATTGACATTTCGAAAGCCTATGACAGGGTTGAATGGAATTACTTGGAATCCATCCTCGGGCGTATCGGGTTTGATTCAAGGTGGGTCGATTTAATGATGTTGTGTGTTAGAGGCGTTAGATACTCGGTCATGGTGAACGCGACGAGAAGTGATTCTATTACCCCATGCCGAGGACTCCGTCAAGGTTGCCCACTATCCCCTTTTCTTTTTGTCATTTGTGCGGAAGGATTGTCAGCTATGTTGCGGTTTGAGTTGGCAGCAGGTACTCTGCATGGTGTGCGGGTGCGTCGGGGAGCACCAATGATTTCTCACTTGTTATTCGCAGATGATTGTTTCATTTTTGTCAGAGCAGATTTCGATGAAGCTCGAAAGCTGAAGGAGGTCTTAGACAGATATGCAGCCGCATCGGGCCAGCTAATCAACTATAGTAAATCGGGCATCTTCTTCAGCAAAAGTACCCATGAAATGCTGCAAGACGGAGTCAAATTCATTTTGGGGGTGGCGGCCCCGTTTGACAGAGGAAAGTACTTGGTATGCCTTCGTTGGTTGGGAAGAATAAAAGGGAGGTGTTACAATATATCAAAGATCGAATGTGGGGGAGAATTCAGAGCTGGAAAGGAAAAATGTTGTCGAACGGGGGCAAATAAGTTCTTATTAAGGCGGTTCTGCAAGCGATCCCGACATTTTGTATGAACGTGTTCATGTTTCCAAAGACATTTACAGAGGAGTTGGAGCGTCTGATTAATGCTTTTTGGTGGGGAACGAAAGGAGCAGGAGGCACGGGCATTTCTTGGATGCGGTGGGAGAGACTTTGCGTGAGAAAAGTTGATGGAGGCTTGGGTTTTAAGGATCTCCGAGGCTTTAATATGACGATGGTCGGTAAGCAAGGCTGGAAGCTTTTAAGTAAACCAAATGCTCTTGCCACGAGAGTTTTCAAAGCTAAATACTATCCTAAAGTGGATTTTTTGTCGGCTGCCCTTGGGGGTTGTCCGAGTTTTGTGTGGCACAGTATATGGGATACTCGAGAGTTGATTCGGCAAGGCTATCGGAAGCGAGTAGGAGAAGGCTTGAATGTGCGTGTGTGGACGGACCCGTGGTTAAGAGTGGATGGGCGACTCCGTATCTGTACAGCTGTAATTGAGGGTCTCGAAGAGTTGAGGGTGTGTGACCTTTGGATCCCGGGTACGAGAGAGTGGGACGAGGAACTGTTGGAAGAGCTGTTCGAGGAGGAGGATAGAAATGCTATTATGTGTATCCCAACAGGCTGTGGAGGTAATGAAGATCAGATTATTTGGCATTATAGTGAGAAAGGTGATTATACGGTGAAATCAGCTTATAAAATGTACATGGACCACATGGTCAATCGGGGAGCTTTGCGGAGGGACGGGGAATGGCAAACCTTATGGAACTTGAAGATTCCGCCCAAGATGAGACACTTTATTTGGAGACTTGCTCAAGGAGTGATGCCGGTTCGAATGAATCTATGGCAGCGGTGAGTGTGGCATGTGCGGGCAGGGAAGAGAAGATGAGAGGCACCTCTTCATCCACTGTGACGCAGCTAAGGACTGCTGGACTGAAGTTGGTTTATGTGACGATGTGTTTAAGGTCGACGAAGAGGTCAATTCAATCAATGCTTGGTTGAATTTTATCCTCAAAAATTGGAGACCCGACCAGGTCAAGGCGGCGGCAGTGGTGTTGTGGAGTATTTGGGGTGAACGAAACCAAAGAGTCTGGGAAAAGAAATCGAGAACGGCCCGCCTCATTGTGGAAGCTGGTTTTACCGCGCAACTGGAATGGGAACAAGCAAGAGCAATGCCAAACGGCAGATCGGATGATGGAAATCCCCACGTGTTGAGCTGTACGAAATGTAACGTTGACGCGGCATTCCGAGAAAGGGAACAGCGGTGGGGATGTGGCATATCGCTGCGTAATCATGAAGGAGCTGTAGTGTCTATCCGGACGTCGTGGCGTCGAGGACTCCCGGCAGTTAAGGAAGGGGAAGCCCTTGCTCTCTTGGAAGCGATCGAGTGGCTGGAGAACAGTGGTTATCGTGACGTAATCATCGAAGTGGACTCCTCTATCGTGGCGGCTGCTGTGATGAGCCACGAGGACGACACAACTGAGTTCGGTGGTATTATTGCCAAATGTCGGGAAATATGTAATTCACAGCCTTTGTTTCAGGTGAATTGTGTTAGGAGGAATAGGAACAGGGTAGCGCACGAGTTAGCTCAGCGTTCTTTTTCTTTGGCATCGCCTTTCATAGGGCATGCTCCTCCTTTGTGGCTCGAGTCTGCTATGTCTGAGACATGCAGTGATCTTACTCATTAATAATACGAGCTTGACAGTTTCTTCAAAAAAAAAAGAAAAAACACGTCCTCTTAAACGGAAGCTCGAGAAGCTTGAGAAGAGCAGTGAACATGGATACGATATCCATGATGAGATCTAACAACCATAATTCCCGCCTTATTTTTGGGGCTATTGGTTTTCTGGTAGCTACGTGACAAACAAAACTGAATTATCATAACTTGTTACAAAATACAAAGGAAAACCTAATTAATTCCCATGTCGTGTTATATGCATGGCTTTCCCAAATAGTGACAAAAATATCAGATTTTTTTGTCACAAATAATTAATATTTATATATTTCCAGTCAAATTAAACAAAAAAAAAATGTCTATTATTTGAGATTTTCAGACTGGTGAATGCTGAATACTGAAGCACATGCATTATTTCGTCGGTTGTCTATTGTTCATGTGGAGCTCTAGTGATAAACAAAACAGTATATGAGAGATAGAATTAACCGATTGCGGTGGTATTGATATATTCTTTGTTTTAGTGATAAATAATTTACTGAATTTTGTTGGAATTGAAATTTGTAATCGGCTCATTTTCTTCAAGACTTATGATTTCAAATCTCTTATAAACATGTACGGGTCATTTGGATAGGTGATTTGAGGGAGGGATTTTGGGTGATTTGGGACCAAATCCCTGCTCTAGAGATTTCATTAAAATCTCTCGTTTGGGCTGCAAATATATGTGGAGATTGAGAGAGATTTCAAATCTCTTAGGTAAGCCCAAAGTGATTTGGGTGAGATTTTACCTTCATCGTTGTGCCTCCAACAAACGTGACCTCGGGATATGTAATTCAAGATATTGTGGCGGCTAATATAATTTTCTTTAATTAATTATAGCTTATATATATTATCATTTTATCAAGGCCGATTTATATTATCAAAATAATAATAATAATAATAATCCATTTGTAAAATAGGTAAATAAAAGTGACCAAATTGCAATGTTTATATTTCATCAAACTAAAAGTGAGCAATGTTTATATTTAACCAAATTGCAATGTTTATAATGCGCCTGCTGGCCAGCGCATAGCTGGCTGGCTGGCTAGGTGCTGGCTGGTTGGCTAGGCGCTGGCTGGCTGGCTATGTGCTGGCTGCTAGTCAGATTGTGCTAGTTTTAGACATAGTTACACAATTGGCTACTAACGGTACATAAAATTTTAAATTAGGCTACAAAATTCCAATTCCCTCCAAACCTTCTATTTTTGAAATAGCAAGGGGACATCAAATCTCATGCTATTTTAAGTCTCTAGACATTTGAAATCCCCTCCTCCCAAATCACCTATCCAAACGACCCGGTAGGGTTTGATGTTTCTCTTACAAACAATCTTTCATTTCATTGTTGAATTTAATTAATTGTATACAATTAGATGATGAAATTGACAAATAAAACGTATGGTTTCAAAACCATTCGTATAATTTCACCATACTCTTCGAGACACCTCCTCAATTTACCTCATTAACCACTCTTCATCTCCTACTTCTGATATTTCTCGATCTCTGTTGGTGTGCAAATGTGTCCTAATTGAATGTTAAGAAGATGGTAGTTAGACCGGAAGGACCTTAAAAATAAAAATAAAGTAGCCGAAGCAGGAGGGAGTAAACAAAACGATTTATAATATAAGGATCATCTGTTAAATTGGCAAAGTATAGGGGTAACAGTGTTATTTTCCCCATTTTGTTAAGGTTCAAATACTTAGAACGTCCTAGAACTATAGGCCGTGTTACAAACTTATCCTAAAATTTTAATCCGTTACAAAATGGTCCTATTACTATGAAACATGTTACATATTATTCCTAATGACGTCATTCATGTACTTTTTCATCCATTGCAACACGTCACCATTGACACATCATAAAAAACATAATGTAAAATTCAACAATCTGATTCAAATTTTAAATCTAAACTCGTCTTCCACCAAAAAAAAAAAAATCTAAACTCGTCTGATTCATGAATTTTGGTTCAAAACAAAATCCAGTGAGTTAGATTGATTTAATTTTAAATTTGAATAAGTTTAAGCTAAATTTTAAATTATATTTTTTATGACATGTTAAAATGGTTGGAAAAGTACACCGATGAGGTCATTAGGACTACTTTTCATAGTAATAAAACCACTTTGTAACAAATTAAACTTTTAGAACAAATTTATAACTCAACTTATAGTTTCGGTAGGTATTAAGGATTTTTCTCAATTTTTCTAATATTGTATTGGATTAGGTAGGGATTGTTGGAATTCTCCTACGAACTTGCCACTGAGTGATCGCTGCTGATCGATCGGCCGCAGCGTCTGATCGACAAATGACAAGATTACTTTTAATCTTGATCTCCGACTTCCTACGTCAATCAACTTCCTCCGTCAATCGGTTGGGCTTGGTAGATGGGCTGAGTGAATTAACACTTTTGAGCCCAATCTGTTGTTCGGAAGTTTACTCTGTATGAGAGTATAGAGCTGAACCTCTGTTCTCGTAGATGAACACGGTTCACCAGCTGCTGTTGATTTCAGTACCTGCTCACAGCACGTCAGTTTGCTGAGTAAAGAAATCGAGAAGTATAAGACAACGACACCGGAGTTTTTAACGTGGTTCGGTCAGTGTGACCTACTCCACGTCCCAAGGGATAACCCTTGAGATTTGTGATTCGAACACTTCGAATCGATGAAGATGAGACTTGCTTGAGTTACACCCGGACTTCTCCCAAAGTCCTATGCTGTTCTAACTACCCAGTTCCCCACCAGATATGAACAATTACAACTCAAGAGCACTCTCACAGTTTGATCTCTATCACTCTAACTCTCCCTGAAATTAGACTCTGTGAATCGATGAAGATGAGAGTGTTTAAAGTACTCTTTAAGTACTGCTTTGTGAAAGAGCCGTTGTGAGCCAATCACTTGTTGATTGATTCTGTCGAACATTAGGTCTGCGTGATTTCTCCATGATCAATGTCTGTATAAGGAAGAGATATTCCTTCCTTTTGTGTCTTCTTTCCATTTAAGGATTTCTGCAGAGCTGTACTGTTTTATTGCTTTACTGCATTGTTTTAGCTGGCAATCCTACACACATGAAGCACACCCGATCAAGTGTAATATGGCTTTATCAGTTTTAAACCAATAAGACTATACTGCAATGTTAATGTCATCAATCTCTCCCTTAGTCAGTTGGTATAAAACAGGAAGCAAGAGAAGCAAAGAGGGGGTACTTTTATTTTAATCGGAAGGAAGCAGACATTGATTTAAGATCAGAAACATTTAAAACAGAAAAAAAAAACAACCCAAGGAACACCCGAGGGACACACTCATACTTAATGAACACCAAACTAATTCGAAGGATGACAAGGAGAAGCAATTCCTCTCCCTCAATTAAACACTGAACACTAGGACTAAGCACTAGGTCGTTTCTGATTTCTTCCCCCCTCAATTAATGACAGCTTCTAGAAGTCCAGGTCAGGATCCGAAGCATACTCAGAGGCTCCAGGATGAGGACACCACGGGGTTCCAGGTACACCAATGTTTGGTGGGATATTCTCGCCATCAGAATCGGATTCATCTTCAGAGTCAATCCCGGAGGTGAATACCCATGTTGCTGGTGTCCACCGAATGTGTCGAAGAACATGCTGAGCTCGAAATTGTACAGCAGTTTGCTCCTCTGTATACCTATGCCGGAAGGATAGACCTAATCGAAGCAGCAGAGTTGTGATGAAGGATGCAAACGGTAGATCACCTCTGGAGAAGTCATTCGCCGTTCGGACCATGTGTGTGAACATCAGATGAGCATAGCTCACTGGTACACGATCCTCGGCATGCTGCAGAATCCAAGTGTCAAGAGCTGTGACAACCTCCTGTGTGTTGTCCGAGGGAAGAGAACCCGAGTAATCAAGAAGTGCAACACACGGAGATGTCACGGCTGCCCTATAAATACTTTTGCATTATTGAACTTAATCAGTGATTTCAGAATCTGTAAAGAGGTCCCCTCGATTAATTTGTTAATAACTCTTGAAATTCAAATCCGTACTATTATTGCCAAACTAGTCCCACCTGAATTATGATTCATAGCAAAAAACAAAACATAAAAACTATGATATCATAATTGGTCCTCATACTTTTGTATCATGTTTGTTCATAGTGTACTGTCTGGGGTGGCCTTATTTAGTCACTATCCACGTTTTTTTTAATTTTCGGAGTGGCTAAATTTCGTGTAAATTTTTTGAAATTAAAATTCATGCACAATGTTTTATATTAGCTAATTTTTTTTATTTGAAATTCCGTTCAGATTCTATGATCGTCCTCGTTTTGTCGTGGTTATAAATCTTTATTTGAGCTAATTTTATAGTGGGGAAGTTAAATAGCATTAAACAGTAGTATATATCGGGGTTTGATTGATCATATCTTTTGTAAATCTGGCTAGTTTTGGTGGATGCATGTATAAGCTATTGAGGGACCGATGTGTGATGAAATGGTTGTTGAGTTTTTTAATTTTTATTGTAAAAATAGATTGAGACATACCCTTGAGGCGGACTAGAATCGCCCTTGTCGCTATCGAGCCTTCCGTCGATATGCACTCCTCCTGCCCTGATGGGATTGATGGTGATAACACATTGACATACCTACTCGGATAGAAGGGCGTCCGTCCTATCAATCGGCCACCTACCACCTTGCAACACGTCATATATAGGTTAGTCCGTCATCCTTTAGAGGATACATTCCCCCTCTGCAGGATATGAGGCTGACCATCCCCTTACGAAGTAGCCGCTCATCCAATGAACGAGATGAGGCCTCCGACAACCACTGTGAGGAGGACACTTGGAGGGACAACTCATGTCACGGCTGCCCTATAAATACTAGGCCACCCATTTAACAGAAGACAGGACGCACACTAGGATCACACGTCTGATATTGCACGCCCTTACGTTGGACGTTAAAGGTTGTGAACATCCACTCTCACTAAAGAGTTGACCCCATAAATACTTCTCTCTTACCTTCTCATTCCATGCTTCCACCCCATATACACTCTCACTCACGCTAACTCGATTCTCTGTCATCCAAGAAACCACCTTCACGAAGCTCAAGGCATACCAAAGATCACTCAAACTCAACTTCCAGTTGAATCTTTCTATGCAAACTTCAAACTCAGTTCATGAAACTTTTGCTTGACGGTACGAGTAATGAATTAAAGATATAAAAAGTAGTTAATTATTTTTGTGATCCCCCAAGTGGCAACTACCCTCATCTACTTTTATTTATAATATATATTTGTTTATTTTTATATGCAAAATAAAGTATCTTCCTTTTGTGGAAGCATATGAAGTAGTAATGTTGAATGATGAATGCTCAAAACTTTCTCCCACGGCATTATAATAATTAGGGCTTCTAGGTCCACCGACACTCCCGTGGGGCATCACTCCTTTTCCAAATTACGATTATTATTTGTAAATGTTTAATCATGGGTAGTTGTATTAATCAACAATAATTAGCATATAGACTAAAACGGTTGCATTTCAATAATTCGAATTGTTAGAAAAAGGTTTAAATTAGTTCTTTTTGTATTAGTTATTAACACGCCCCTCAAACGGAAGCTCTAAAAAAAACTGAGGTTTTCACGGCTTCGTTAAGTTACACTACAAGAAAACAAGCAATTTGTCACGGATTTTTAGTCACGGTTTAGTAAACCGTGACTAATTAGTCACGGTTTTTAAAAATCGTGATAAATTAGTCACGGTTATTAGTAAAAACCGTGACTATTTTGTCACGTTTTATTGAAACCGTGACTAATTTTGTCACGGTTCATGTGAAACCGTGACTAATATTTGTCCACGTTGGCAATCCGTTCCTTCTTCCCTCTTCCATTGCTACTGACTTCACTTCTTCTTCTTACCTCTTCCCTTCTTCTCTTACCTCTTCCCTTCTTCTTCCCTCTTCAGCCTTCCTTTCCTCTTTCACCGCCGTTGGAGCCAAGGCCACGGCCACCGCCGTCCCGCAGCCGTTGTTAGCGTCGGACCGAAGAGAGAGATCAGAAGAGGAGGAGCAAGATTCATGGCGGCCGACGGCGGAGAAAGGAGTTGGGGCTCTGGCCGACATTGGACGACGAAAGAGGAAAGAAAGGAGATCGATGGTGGCTGGGGCATCAGACGATTCCAGGGAACAAAGGCAGACATCTACCAACTCTTTCCAAGTACCCGGGAGCACCGGCGGCACCGACGACGGCTCGCCGGCAACCACGAGCTGACCGGAGAAGAAGATGGACCCCTGGTCATTTTGTAAAGTAATGTGATTGTTGGGTGATTAAAAGTACAACCAATATAAAGTTATGTGACCAAAGGGGATGATTAAAATTACAGCCCACAAAAGTTAAGTGACCAAAAGGGGAATGAGGACATGATGTTTAATTGGGACCTTTTGCTAATTTTTTAATTGTATGGATCAGTTTGCATAACCGAAGAAGTTGAGGGTTTGGCCCTCTAATTTGAAAAATGACAATTGGGTCACTGGAAAGTTTGTGCTTACAATTTGGTCACTAACCTTTGTCACGGCTTTCGACTAAACCGTGACAAAGATTAGTCACGGTTTTGTGGCAAACCGTGACTAACCTTTGTCACGGTTTTGGGGAAAACCGTGACAAAGGTTAGTCACGGTTTGACCCAAAACCGTGACAAAGGTTAGTCACGGTTTGCCCCAAAACCGTGACTAACATCTTTGTCACGGTTTCTTAAAAAACCGTGACAAAATTGGGTCAATATAGTCACGGTTTCACAAATCGTGACTAAATTTTTTAGTCACGGTTAAAACCGTGACTAAAGGTACCAAAAAACCGTGACTGATATTGTGTTTTGTTGTAGTGTTATATGCACGATGTGGGAGCTACTGAGATGAAAAACAGAGACTTCTTAATCATTTAAAGTGTTTTTTTGGTAAGCCTAGGCGCAATTACGACTTATCTCGCATTCAAAACCAAACGGGGTTGGGAAATGTCAAGCTAGTCATATAAGATGAAGTGATTAAAACAAGGATCAGAAATAGGGTGCTCATGAATACCAACGGACATCCTGTGTCCGATTATATTCAAAGTTTTGATACCATGTTTAAAACTGTTACATCCCAATAATTCAAGTTATTGGGAGAGAATTCATATAGGGTTTTTGTTAGTATCGGTGTATACCTGCAACAAGAGATCAATGGTTAGAACGAAATCATGAATACATAACATGAAATCAAATGCAAAGACAAACGAAATCCGATCCTACCGAATTCACGGTTTTCTCCTTAAGAAACGTTATTCCCCTCACGGTACCCAAGGTTTCGCGAAATCATTCCTTCCAGGATAGAACGGATTTACCTCATTGGTGTAGTAGTACTTCAAACCCCAATGAACGACGAACGCAACCACACGACTGGACAAACCCAATGTTCAATATTATGTATGTGTCTATTTTTGCTACATCATTTTGTATCAATACCAACCAACCAAATCATTCTCACAACCTCATAGAGAATTCTTCAAATATGAATTTGGAATATCATATTGTAACTTGTAAGGATGAATGTTACACGACATCGATGGATGGATAAGAGATATACAGATAAGAATACCCTTCTCATAATAATAATAATAAAATTTATCAAAAAAAAAATATATATCATCTTTACAAAGATAAAATATCGAATAAAAGTAAAGATATAATGCTTGCTGACGTGGTGAATATATCTATATAAAAATATGAAATTATCTCGTTAATGAACGGAACACGTCAGAGATGATTCGGACCAGGAAATTAAATGAAACACGTGGCGTCCAAACTGTGGAGAAGGGGGTGGGTGTGGGGCCAGGAAGGTCCACGTGTACGGTGGTAGCTTAAGAAATCACGTGGCGGGAAAGAAGAAAGAGATGGCCTCCTGCTGCCTTGCCTCTATTTATTTCAGTTCGTTTTCAGTTTGGTTTTGGCGGGTACGCATAGTATAATAATAGTCTTGTAATTATTTTATAATACTATTTGCACACCACTATTTGCTACACCCAGCATCCCGTAGCAAATAGTATTTGCTACTGCAAATTACTACATGAAATAGTGATTACCGTAGCAAATACTAACTATTTGCTACTGCATTTTCATGTCGTTGCAATTTTGCAGTAGCTAAAGGTCAATTTTTTTGTAGTGGTTATCTAAAAAATTGGACAACGGTGAATGTTAAAGTAGACGCAACATTGGTGTTTTCAAAAGTTTTCGGACAAGAGATGCTTACTTATGATATATGTGTCATAGTTGACGACATCTACAACTTCATATTGGATGCGACTGAATCTCACATTGCGTTTAAGTGTTAATACCCCGTTCGGCTATCAAAGCTGCCAATTGTATGGCGTGTCAAACTCTTAGATGTCTCTCAAGTTAACGTGGATAATGAAAAAGGAACCGAGGATAAAAATTCTAAGGAATTCAAATTTAAAAAGAGTACTTTCATTTCTTTCTAGAAGATTATTTACGTTTTCAACTACGATGGAAGGGTTATGTAAATGAAAAACTAATTACTACTATCACTACAAAAAAATTGACCTTTAGCTACTGCAAAATTACAACAGCATGAAAATGCAGTAGCAAATAGTTAGTATTTGCTACAGCAATCACTATTTCATGTAGTAATTTGCACTAGCAAATACTATTTGCCACACCACTATTTGCTACACCCAACATCCTCGTCGCAAATAGTGGTGTGGCAAATAGTATTTGCTACTGCAAATTAATACATGAAATAGTGATTGCAGTAGCAAATACTTAACTATTTGCTACTGCATTTTCATGCCGTTGTAATTTTACAGTAGCTAAATGTCAATTTTTTTGTAGTGTATTTAGCTCTGTTATCTTATGCTTAGAATGCCAAGTAAGTACCTCTTGACTTGAGTGAATATTTAAGGTTTCACCTTTAACTATCTCACTATCTCTAACATGACTATCTATGGCAAAAAAAAAAAAAGTAATTAATCAATAATGATTTTGAAAGAGATTGTCTTGTTCGTCTTTAATTAAGTCTGCCTCTCATTTGGCGAATTTCAGTTCAGAGATTCGATAATGTGTAAATTCAAGCATATTATAATTGATTATATTTTTATTTATCTAATCATCTTTGTGCATTTATATATTGTGCAATATAGTTAATCATTTAAACTATTTTAGATTCATCATTGTCATTTAATCATACATTTTTGGCCTTTCAAATTTTGTGAGTTGGTATCATCAATGTGGTGTCAATGTTACTGCTTACTGCCTTGATTCTCCTCTCGAAACTATCTTCATAAAAAAAAAATGTTAATAACGAAATCAATGTTAATTGATTACAAAGTTACAATACTAGGTTACAAACTTATGTTGTGACATGATTAGATGGGTTATTGTTGTGATGTTGTTGTAGCCAATCTAGGTTTATAAGTGCATGATTTCATATAAGAATCTTCTATTTAAATTTTGATTCATTCGTAATTAACCAATTTGTTAGTAGCAAGAACCTTATGATATACTGAATAGTGAGGATTCTCAGCTAATCTAAGTTCGGATGAATTGTAGATATATAAGTGTAAATGAGAATTTTTAGAAAGTGGTAGCTGTGACATCAATAAATTCTATGACGTTTTTTCTGACATTCTTTATACAAAATAAATTGTCATGCAGTCTATGAGACGTTTACTCAACATTATATGCATGTGAGACTTTCATTTGACACCTAATGAGGCAAAATTCCCTTAATAGAACTAACTCATGGTGTACCGAATGTGCATGGATTAACGTTATGAAGACGAAAGTTGGAATGAAAGGACCCAAACGGCAAAGTAGCCGAAGTAGGAGGGATAAAAAGGCAAAGTAGCCGAAGTAGGAGGGATAAAAAGAGCGTGTAGGAGCTATCTGTTAAGTTGGAAAAGTAGAGGGGTTAAAATGCTATTTTCCCTTTAAAAAATCTATCATTCTCAAATGATTTTGTTCATCAACCCGATTATTTTCTTCTACCGCGCGTAATTATTGTCCGACCGTGTAATTATTAATTAATCTTCTGGTGTTACGGTAACTAATAATTTGCCATTCATGTACTGATAAACTTGCAATACTCATATGTAATTGCATGCATTCAGCACCTTCCTTAAATAAATGTCAATAAATTCAAAATTAAATGTAATTAATTACCACTAACAAGCATCATTTGAAAATATGAGTACCACGGATCCAGATATCAGATATTCATTATCCACCGATTTATTTAAACGGGTATTACCCGTACCATATAACGAGACTAAATGGGTACAATATTCAAACCATCCCGCCCCGGAATGGGTATTGGGTAAACCCGTTACTTATCGGCTAAACTCCAAATCTCTCTATATCTGGATTGCAAAGATATTTTCAAGATTGAGCTATGGTTTTCAGAGCATTAGAGTTTCGAGAGAGAACTGCACACTACTTGATTGATGAGCTGAAATGATGAACTGATTGTTTGATGGAGAAATTGTGGTATGATCCATTAAACATAGATGATATATATATTGTGGCTAATACGATGTCATTTCATACTGGGTACCCATAGGGTTGATTATGAGGTGAATACTTTCAAACTCGTCCCTACCCGTTACCCGCTTAACCCGGGTATCAGGTTTACCCGTACCCGTCAACTTTACCTGCTTAACGAGTAATCCCCACCCAAATTAACCAAATTTTGAATTGGTACCAGATTTTCGGATACTAATTGCCAAATTTACCTCTAATAAAAGAAGACTTTCTAAACATGTAATCAGTCAAAAAAGTTATCTTATATTTGGTAAAAGTAAAACAGTCAAATGAGAAATAAAAACAAAAAATTTGACTTGAGCTCTTGACAAGTCAACCTTGGTGGTCAATAGTAGCCATTACTTACATTAAAAACAAACATGAAAAATAATCAAATTAAGTAAATACATATTTTCGTTAATGACAAAAAAAAATTGACCAAATGAACAAATAAGAACACAAGTGAAAAATAGAGCAAGGAACAAGGTTGTTTGACCCACAATTTTATTCTCAAAGTCAAAATTACTAAATTCTTTACTTAATTTGAGTTTCAATGTTGTATATTCATTTGTAATTACAAAAGTATAAAAATAATAAAACTAAATGAGAGAAAAATAATTGATATTCACTCGTATTCAAATAATGATGGTTGATAAATTGATACGAGGGATAAAAGAATTCATCCTATAATTATTATAGAGAATTATTGCATTTCGGTAACTAGAGTTGTTGACAAAAATTCACAACTGACTTCTATACTAAATTTTTTATGGAAAAAATCTCGTCAATTTCATTAATGGGGTAGTAATCGGACAAATACAACGGAGTGCCTCATCCAACCATCTCGGAGGTGTTTCACCTAAGTTGGACGAAACTAAGTTACCAGACTGCCTAGCAAGTACATGGGAAGCTACATTTCTATCCCGCCTAACAAAAAGAATCTTCATGGCATGGCTGACCAAACTCCGACATCGTTTAATGGTGTCTCCGAACTCAATTATATCATCCTTCATTGGCTTCTATAATATTTATTAACGGTTACTATTTCTATCTAAAAAACTATGCTCTACCAATAATCTCTCGCAAGCTAATGCAAAACCTATCACATTTACTCACAACTTTAATCGAGTGATTGAGCAAAATTCTCAAAACAGTTCTCAAAATAGGCATGACCGGTCGATAAGTAGTTACGTATTAATTTCGTAATTGATCATCCTTAACAATTTAAATCAAAACCCTTATATGATGTGACAATAGCTTAAAATGAATATTTACAAAAAATAAAGGGTGCTGCTATTTGCAGTCCGTGTTTTACTGTACGCAGTCCGTATTTTAACATGAACTGACAATTATGCCCTTTTAGTCCGTTTTTACTATCGCAGTCCGTTTTTTACTAACGCAGTCCGTGTTAAAATACGGACTGCGTACAGTAAAACACGGACTGCAAATAGCAACCCGCAAAATAAACTCTTTTCGAATCTTTCATAAATATTAAATAGACAATTCTAAAAAGATTAGTGACCACCACTGAAAATGATTCTTCCTTCCTTGCACTAAATGGAGCATGTGCACACTGTAACCAAATAGTCCGACCCACACTCTAGTAAAAATACCCACCCCCCAATACTTTATTATTATTTATTCAGAAATAAATAATCATTAATTTCATTTTTTTTCCCCAATTATTTATTTATCTCATCTTCTTCCCCGCTTTCTCTGTCTCCAACTTTCCCTTTCCAAGGCTGGTTTTGCGACCTTCAAAAGCAAACTGTAAACTAAACCAAACTTCTACTTCTCTGATCCTTATATCATGATCTCTACCTCCATCCACCTTTCTCAATTCTGACATCTAATCTTTCACCAATACTGTAACGAAGAAGAAGAAAAAATGAAAATGTTGGCCGGCTCCGGCGCCGTTGTCGCCGGTGGTGGCGGCGAAGGAAGGAAGGTGCTCGTCGGAGTGAAGATGGACTCGATGAGCAGGGAGCTACTCACTTGGGCGCTCGTCAAAGTCGCTGAGCCTGGTGATGTTGTTATTGCACTCCATGTGCTCGACAATAATCGTGAGTGAAAGTTCTTTTTTTTTAAAACATTTTTTTGTCGAGTTTTTTTTATGAAGTGACGAATTTGAGACAATGGGTGTAACCCAGAAATTGTGGATCGAGATGGGAAGTCTTCGCTACTCTCGCTTGTGAAGGCGTTCGACTCTGTTCTCGCCGTGTATGAAGGCTTCTGCAACTTGAAGCAGGTACGGCAGATGAAATGAAATGATGAATGAATGCTTGGTCAATTCAATTGTTTCCGTTTCGGTTTTGAGTTAAATATGGAAGCTATTTATAGTGATTGAAGACTGTTAGTAAGTTTGTGTGGATATCCGGGTTTGCAGGTGGATCTGAAGCTGAAGATTTGCAGGGGTTCATCAATTAGGAAAATACTAGTACGAGAAGCGAATTCTTACACAGCGAAGAAGCTGATACTTGGAGCTGTTAATTCGTCAAATTATGCAGTGGTGAGGTCGCCTACCTCTGTGGCTAAGTACTGTGCTAAGAAGCTTTCGGACACTTGTTCTGTGATCGCTGTTCATAATGGGAAAGTTGTGTTTCAAAGACATCCTTCTCCACCACTTGATTCCCAAGGTTTGTTTCTCTATTGCATGAACATATTTGGGATCCCAATAGCTCGAGTTGTTGCTAAGCTTTGTACAAGTGAAATGGCTGGCTGTATTGGAGGCTAACAGGGTTCGATGATGCCATGTGGAGAGCTGTTCATTTCCAATTACTTGAGTTGTTGGGAGAGGTTCATTAATGGTTTATGTAGCGTTTCTTAACGGGCATCTCAAAATGTTTGGTGGGATGTCTGCAGGGAGAGATGACCGTACTAGCAGCAAGCACGGTTTGCTTCACAAGATCCACAGGTCGATTTCTCTGCACAAGAGCTCGAAAATTGTGAGTGAAGATGTTGGTGGTGGTGGTGGGCAGACTTTACAGGAGGCCTTGATGAATGCTCGTGCCTCTAACAGCCTGGAGAGTGTCATGAAAGATCGGTGCTTGATTTGTAAGACGGAGACTAAGTCGAAACCGGACGATGGATTGTCGTGTAAGGAGCCACCGCGTAATGATGGTTATGACAATACGTTGGCTCTGGTGCCTGTGCCGAAGGTGGAGGTGGATTCGAGCTCGATTACCGTGTTAGTCAAGCAATTGCCGGAGTCAAAACCTGGATGGCCATTACTCAGCCGCGTGGCTTCACGGGATCAGAAGCCTGGGGATCGATTGACGATGAGAAAGATCTCTGTGGTTCAATGGGCACTGAGGCTGCCATCTAGGCAGCTTTCTTTGTCTATTACCAATGGTGAGGAATGTTCCAAGTCTTGTTTGGATGAAGAAAGTGGTGCAATTGTTCCTGTTGGTTTGGAGACATCGACAAGTTTAAATTCCCCTGAGCGTAGCTTCAAGTCTTTACCAAAAGAGTTGGAAGATCTTCATGAGAAGTACTCTGCAACTTGCAGATTGTTTAAGTTACAAGAACTTGCCTCAGCCACATCTAGTTTCTTACCAGGTTTGATGCATAAACAATTTGCAGTTTTTTTGAAATAATCGTGCATTTTGAGTACTTTCTGACCTTATCTGGTTTATGTTTGTGCAGAGAACTTGATTGGGAGAGGAGGAAGCAGTCAGGTATACAAAGGTTGCCTCCCTGACGGCCAAGAGCTCGCGGTGAAGATCTTGAAGCCTTCTGAGGATGTAATCAAGGAGTTTGTTCTGGAAATCGAAATCATCACAGCTTTACATCACAAGAACATCATTTCTCTCCTCGGATTCTGTTTCGAGGACAACAAGCACCTTCTCTTAGTTTATGACTTGTTGTCCAGGGGAAGCCTTGAAGAGAATCTTCATGGTATGCTGCACAATCTCCACGAAAATATCGTCCTTCAGTTTGGAATTCGAGAATACTCTAGAACATATCTTGTGTGTTTTGCTTTGTTCATCAGGTAATCGAAAAGATGCTGCATTTGGTTGGAGTGAGAGATATAGGGTGGCTGTAGGAGTTGCTGAGGCCTTGGATTATCTCCACAACACGAGTGATCGTCCTGTGATCCATAGGGATGTGAAATCCTCAAACATATTGTTGTCCGAAGATTTCGAGCCTCAGGTGATCACCATGAAACCTCTGATACTGTTAAGGTTTATAACATGTTTCATCTGCAAGTCCTCTGAAACTCGCTTCTGTTGTTCATTTGGTTTTGTTCCAGCTCTCTGATTTCGGACTTGCGAAGTGGGCATCAACATCTTCAACTCACATTGTTTGCACTGATGTTGCTGGAACATTTGGGTACGTGATATTTACCGATCAATCCAGGTCTACTAGTCTAACAAAGATTATGTCTTTGCATTTCTTCTTGGTCAAGAAACTGATAAACAAACCATTGTTTGCAGTTACTTGGCTCCTGAATACTTCATGTATGGCAAAGTAAATGACAAGATTGATGTGTACGCATTCGGTGTAGTGCTCCTCGAGCTTATTTCTGGAAGAAAGCCTATTAGCAATGATCTTCCTAAAGGTCAAGAGAGCGTGGTGATGTGGGTATGTTCCTCTATCGAAAAATCTAGGAATTTTGCGAATTTCGTTCCTGGCTGTAGACAACTGACATGTCCTTTATATTCGACTTGTGTAGGCAAGACCAATCCTTCACGGTGGGAAGATTTCCCAGTTATTAGACCAAAGCTTGGGTAGTGACTATGATCATGAGGAGATTCACAGGATGGTATTGGCTGCTACTCTCAGCATACGACGTGACCCTCGAGCTAGGCCTCCAATGAGCACTGTAAGTCGCCTCTTGAGAATATAACATATTCCGTCACATCCCAATAGCTCCAGTTGTTAGGAGAGAGGTTCATAATTAGTTAATATAACATTCCTTAAGTACAACCACAATGCCAAGTATCTTATACCATCTTCTTGATGATCAAAAGGTGTTGAAGCTCCTGAAAGGCGACACCGAAGTAACGAAATGGGCTAAACAAGAAGTCAACGTTATCGTAGAAGACTCAGATTCACTCGACGAGGGAGTGAGTCCACGCTCCGACCTCAAGTCCCACCTTAACCTCGCGTTGCTCGACGTGGAGGATGATTCCCTCTCGACGGGTAGCATCGAGCAGAACTTGTCGCTAGAGGAGTACCTCCAAGGCAGGTGGAGCCGCTCATCAAGCTTCGACTAAAACCATGCTACATCCTGATCAAGTAAACCGAATTCATTCATCTCTGTTTCTCGACGATCGAACCTTGCTATGTATATGTGGGATTTTGCTTCTTGTTTATGGCCTATCATCCCCTCTCCCTTTTTGTTGGAATAGGGTTAGGTCTTTTGGTGTTGGATGAGAGGTTGTTTTGTTTGGTGTGCCCTCCTCCTTCCCCTTTTTTAGCTTTTGTTCCTTGTGCACCCATCTATGTGTAAAGGATGAAGTTGATATTTTGCCTAGTGTTTCTACTTTGGATGTAAAAGTTGCAAGTGATGACCTAAAAAGTTTGAGTCATCATTTGCAATGTCTTAAGGGAGGAATGATGATGAAGAAAGAGCTAATAAGAAACACTGAGGGATGTTTGGTATTTGTGAATTAAGATGTGTTCTTATTCAGGTTTGTTTCTCTTATCGGAAATTTGTCGCAAAAGCATCGAATTTGAAAACTAAAATCAAAGTCAGGGTTTTGGTGGTTTTACAAAATGTGGGTCGAACTCCAATATTAACCATGACTCGACTTGGCCTGGCCTATTATTGGGTGAGTAATATACGTGAAGGGTATGCAGTAAGCAAAATCTTATGTCTCGCCGCGCGTAAACTCATCACTTTCTCTACCTGTTCTATGTAAAATTTGTAACGAGTTCATCACATTCTCTACCTATTCTATGTACAATTTGTAACGAAATTTAGTAAGTACTAATATTTCTTATCTTATGCTTATAATACTAACGGGTATACTCAACAAAATCCGTGTTTAGCACTAAAATACTCGTCTAGAACCTAACTTGTCAAGGCACGGGTATAAGTATTGAGATTTTTAGCCCGACTCGAACCCATTGTCATTCTTATTTGTTGTTAGGGAGATGATTGAATGAAAAATAGCCAAAATTGGCATTCTTAGTTGTTGTTTGGAGCTTTTGTTTTGAAGCATCTAAATAGATAACCGTCCATCGGATTTACTACGGTGACAACACCTATTTTGTTGTCACCATGACAACACTATTAAAGTACTAATTTTTTTTAAATTTTGGGTACTAATTTTTTCGTAGTGGGTACATGATTTGAATTCGCAAAGTACCGTTTTTCATAATAAGAACTCGATTTGTTATATTTAGGTACCAAATTTTTCATAGCATATACCTAATTTGAATTTACAAGTACCAATTTTCATATTAGGTACTTAGTTTGTTAATTTTAGGTAACAATTTTGGTGTTGTTATGATGACAACAAAAGAAGTGTTGTCACAGTAGGAATTGTCACCGTCCATGACGTTTGCTAATTTACTGCTTGTCCTAATCAATGTCTTTGAATAAAATCAGATGTTTTTGTCCCTAAATCTTAGGGTTTGATTGCGACCAATTGCCAATTGAATTATTTTTTTACGAGATAAGAAGATGTTTTTTTTTTGTCCCCAAATTCCCAAATCTTTAGTTTGATGGTGACTAATTCCTAATCAAGCTTTTATGATGAATTCATTGCAAAAACAGTTTTTTTTTAAAAAAATTTTAAATTAAATTCTATCAATATCTCTTAATTGCAGTGGCGTGATAAAACCATATATACATTTAACATTTGAACATAGAAGCAATTCTCTTGTTAATTTAGACACACCATATTTTTGGATGTCAGTATAATTCTATGTTTGAATCTTAAGATCAATGATTATCAACGAACTATAAAAGAAATTTGTGGTTGAGTCATTATTGGTCTAGAAAGTGGTGTGCTAAGATTAACATATACAATTTTTTTGCTTGGAGGTGACGTCGAACAAGTGTATACATTAGTTATGAATAGTATATGCACTTACAGGAGCAGCAATAATTCAGAAAATACACTGTCTATCATCCATAATTCAACTGTACATGCACTCTCGTGAGATGAAATGTTATGTTGGGTTATATGAAGTCTAATGGATTGAACACTAATTAACGACTGAATTCAGCCTATGAAGTCAGACTTTTTGGGCCTATTGACTGATTTGGTCAATGGACTAGCCTTATCAGTTTTGTTCATTTCAATAGGATTTGAATTAATCCAACAGCTTATTTGTACCCCACTCCTCGTTGTAATCTATATAATCACAACACAATAATCGGTATCCTAACATACCAACGTCTCAAAACATACTCTTTTCATGAAACTAGGTTAACAAATTTCTGTATTACGAGAAACTGGGTCAACAAATTTGCACATTAATTTTTTTCTTTCTATTTTCCATGTTTGTGGTGGGAGAGAGAGATGTGTCTCAATCTAAAATTTAGTACTATTAGGTCCACCAACAAAGAAGCAATAGTGTGAGCAACATGTTAGTGCCAATTTGCCCCCCAAATTCATCTTTAGCCTTTACTCCAAAGCTACTATACTCTCTCTATTTGACTACTAAATATCACATGCATGGATGGCCCTTACAATACCAAAGAAGGAGGGCAACCCATTACTTTCCCACCGACACCTTTTGCTCATTTGTTGTATAATAACATGGTTCACATGTGTGTCCTTCAATTATTGAGCACCATAAAGTTTACCCATGTTGTTGTTGTTGCTTTTATGGTTAGGCCATGTTGGTTTGGTGAGGGTTGGATGGATGTCTCAATTACCCATTCATGTGGCTCGGTGTGGGTGGGGATGTATCGAGGTGATTTGGTTCGAGGGACATGCTGGTTTGTTATGATTTGAAGATATGAATGGATCGATTTGAAATCAGAGAGGAAAGATATAAGGCGGTGTTTATTTGTGCAATTCATGTGGCTTTGTAGGTGGGATTTGTCGAATGATTTGGTGGGTGGGGATGTGTCGGGTTGATTTGGTTCGAGAGACATATTGGTTTGTTCTGATTTGAAGATATGAATGGATTGACTTGTAATTAGTGATGTTTATTTGTCCAATTCAGGTGGCTTGGTAGGCGGGGATGTGTTGAATGATTTGGTTCAGGGGACAATACTGATCTATTGCGGTGTTAAAACATAAATGAATCGATTTGAAACCATTGGGGGAAGATATGGGGTAGTGTTTATTAGTCTATTTGTGTGGCTTGATGGGTGGTGATGTGATTTGGTTGGGAGTGCATTGATTTAGTTTGGCCATGTTGTTGCTCCTTTTATGGTTAGGCCATGTTGGTTTGGTATGGTTTCATGGGTATCTCAATTACCATTCATGTGTCTCGGTGGGTGGGGATGTGTCAGGGTGATTTGGTTTGAGGTACATGCTGGTTTGTTCTGATTTGAAGATATGAATGGATCAACTTAAAAGTAGCGAGGAAAGATATAGGGTGGTGTTTATTTGTCCAATTCATGTGGCTTGGTAGGTGGGATGTGTCGAATGATTTGGTTCGGGGGACATACTAGTTTATTATGGTGTACCATTTAAAATATAAATGAGACGATTGAAACCATCGGGAAAGGTGGTGATGTGTTGAGTGATTAGGTTTGGGATGCATTGATTTATTTGCCCTTGCTCCTTTTGGTTATGCATGTTGGTTTGTTATGATCATGGGTATCTCTGTTACCTATCATGTGATTGTAGTGGGGATGTGTCGATGTGATTGGTTGGGGATGCAGTGTTAGTTTGGGTATGATTTATGAGTAATCGAATATATTGCATTGAAACAGACAAGGAAATAGATAGTGTATGTTTATTAGACTGTCCATTGCTGAAAGGTATGAGGTAGTGTTATTAGTCCATTCATGTGGTTTGATGGTGGTGATGTGTTGAGTGATTTAGGTTTGGGGAGTGCATTGATTTATTTTGGCCCTTGCTCCTTTTATGGTTATGCCATGTTGGTTTGTTATGATTTCATGGGTATCTCTGTTACCCATTCATGTGACTTGGTAGGTGGGGATGTGTCGATGTGATTTGGTTGGAGGATGCAGTGGTTTAGTTTTGGGTATGATTTATGAGTAATCGAATATATTGCATTGAAACAGACAAGGAAATAGATAGTGTAGTGTTTATTAGACTGTCCATGCTGACTGGTGGGTGGGGACTTGTCGAGTGATTTGGTTTATGAGACATATTAGTTTATTTTGGTGTATGATTATGCAAAATAAATAGATCAACTTGAAACTAGCAAGAAGAGAAATAAGATAGTGTTTATAAGTTCATATATGTCACTTTATAGGTGAAACATGTCCGACGATCTGACCCAAGAGACATATCAGTTTATTATGACATATGATCCAAAGAAATGAATAGACAAACATGTTTATACCAAGAGAAAAGACATAGGGTAACTTTTACTAGGGAAGTTTAATCATTGAGGAACTCGATGTTCACAATTAGTAAAAACTTTATTTGATGTTGGACTTTTTTTACTCAACCATTACATTCAGTTAATGTAACCAGATTCTTAGTTAATTTTTAACCGATCAATTTTGTTATTTTTTTTTACCGAACCAACCAACTCTGATGGATAGATGGGTTGATCCCATCTTTCATCCTTTGACTCTTTTATTTTGGTAAAACTAAAAATTGAGGTGCTAAGAAGGGTATTAATGTATATTCACATTCCTGATAATTGGCCTGCAAGGTAAGAGACTGAACAGAGGAAATTCTACTTTATTGGGCCAATCGCAAATATTGGGCCGGATTGTTAGAATATGCATGTGGGCTCAATCCCTAGGCCCATGGGCTTGCATAAATCCAGTTTCAGTAACCTTATCTCCTCAGCATCATACGAAGAAGTCGCGGCCGTCGATGACGATTTTTGACTTAATTTCAACCACGTAAAATCCTCTGCGAGAAAAAAAAAAGAAAATTCAAAATCGAACAGTCCACAGCATCCCGCCACCGCCGCCACGACGACGACGACGGCGATTAGCCGCCACCACTTAGCCAAATCCCAAACGAATCAAAAGAGAGAAAGACGAACACCGCGCCTCCGTCGATGGATCCTCGTTCGTCTTACTACCACTCCACCCGCTACGCCTCGTCTTACCCTCCTCCTCCGCTGCCACTGCCGCCGCCACCACCGCCTCCCCCGCCTCACGATAACCCTAACTTCTTCAATCTCCCGCCGCCGCCTCCCTATCCGCCACCTCCCTCCCAGACTCAGTTCATCCCGCAATTCCCCGTCGTCAACAACCCTAATCTTGACCCCGTCCGCCAAGATTACTATCCGAGGTCGCTCCCTGAGCATCCCGGCTTCCATCCCGTCCGATTTCCGGAGTTCGATTGCAGAGACTTTCCTAGGGTTTCGGATGATGGTCGGTGTAGAGGAGGGGAGTATCCTGCTGCCAATTTCGAGCGGGAGGTAGATATGCATTCTATGTCTGCTGCTGTTAGGATTAGAAGTGAATTGGTTGTGAATTCTAGGTTTTTAGAGGATGTTAATAGGAGGAGTGAGTACAGTACAAGGGAAGGCGGTTTCATGGGGCAAGATACTGCTGGATACCATCGTGGTCATGATCAGGATTCGAGGGATTACAGGGTTTCGCTGCATCATGATTCGAGTTCGCGTGGTTTTGATTCGAATCCAGTGGATTACGAGAGACGTCGTGATTTGATTTCCGATTATGGGAGAGAAGTTAGGAGAGATGTGCTCAACTCCATGGTTGAGATGGGGAATAAGGAATCCAGGGACTATGATCAGTATCGGATTGGCTACAACTGCAGAGAAGCAAATGCAGGCTTGGAACGGCATAATGACAATGGGAGTAGACAGGCTAGCAAGGGATCAAGAGAAGATAGTTACGAGTTTAATCGCACCCCAAAGAAAAAGAAGAGTGCATTTCTTAGGATTCAGAAGCCCATTGTCCAGAATAAAGAGGATCAAAAGATGCATTTCTCTGGTTACTATGATGCTGATGATAAACCTAGCATAAGAGGTAAAGATCAGAGTCCTTATTCAGGACGAGGGACAGAAGATAAAGCTGGAGGTGGCATTCCTGTTGAGCTGGACGTGTCGTTCAAATCTAACTCACTTGTAGCCAAGGCCGTCATTACACCTCCTTCAATCTCTGTGAGTTCATCTAATGCAGATTTAAATCCTAGGAAAAGTATAGTTAGGAAATTGCATATGTCTGAGAAGGATAGCCCACCGAAGTCAAAACGGGTTGCTACAAGATTGAACTCTGTTGTTGTGAAAAATGTGTCAAGTTCTTGCACAGACCTACAACAGTCTAAAGAGAAGGTTACTCCTTCCACTACTCTCAGTAATCTTGATTCTAGCTCAGTGCCTGGCAATGGTGCGACATCTAAAGAGACGAAAGTGGATGGTTCTGGAGAGAATAATGCATCAGATAAAGGAGGATGTTGTCTTATTTCTGGTAAAAGAACCTTGGCTAAGGTTGCTAAGAAGAAAAAGGCTATAAAAATAGTGGTGAAGAAGAGTGAAAAAGCTAATGCTGCTGTCTCAAGTTCACAGCCAGCAAAATTGCCTGTTGAACCAACAAGAGTAGATTTCTGTAATGATGGTCAACCTGTGGCTTCCGGCACATCATCTATACTTGCTTCAGTTAAGGCTAATGGCTCAGATCGTTTTTCAAATGATGCAACCATTGTTCCTGACCATTGTTTACCTATGTCCTCTGAGTGTGTTAACTACACCAACATTGGTTCAGTTAAAATTGGGGATTCACAGCTTAGTCCAAATGTTTTATCTGTGATACCTGAAAATGATAAGCTTAAGATATTTGAGAAGGATTTGGCATCTGATGAACCAAACTCCGAAGAGAACTTTGTTCAGGATGCTTCAGTTGGAATGCAGCTCTGTCAAGAGGATTTATCTGTCATGCCTGAAAATGACAAGCTTGAGAAATCAAAGGATGCTGTGATATGTGAAAAACCTAACTCCGACGAGAATTTCCTACAAGAGGTTTCGGCTGGAAGTGGCGGTTCAGAGTTCATTATGGATGATCTACCTATAATGCCTGAGAATGATAAGCTTGCGACCTTAGAGCAGGATATGCTACCAGATAAACCAAACTTCGATGCTAATTTTGTACATGATGCTTTGGTTGGAACTGGTGATGGTGATTCCCAGCTCTGTCTAGAATCTGATCAACCATCCTCCAATGAACATTTTGTACCTGACGCTGCAGATAAAATTTGTGATTCTCTGCTCTGTCCAGAGAACAGCAAGCTTGAAACATTAGAGAAGGCTATGATATCTGATAAACCAAACTCTGGTTGGACTTCTGTGTGTGATGCTTCGATCAAAGACTTGCATGTCCCAGTTATTGGCAGCAACCTCGATAATCTGCCAAGTCACTCGTGCGTCTCTGCTGTTCCTAGCGTGGATAATGATCACGGTAATCTTAGCCAGCATGGAGATGCACATAGAACATCTCCCCAGGTTTCTCCTTCTGAAGAAAATGCAGATTTTGATTCAAATAATCTGGGGAAAAAGGAGATTCTCAAGGATCCTATAAGTACATGTAATAAAGATGTGAGGATTGATGGTTGTCATATTCACGTGCAAGAAGGTCGTTCTGGTTCTGATATCACTGTCAACAATCCCTGCAAGCGGCGCTTCTCAGAACTGAGAATGGCATCACGGGAGAATGTTCAGAATCCATGCTCAAGTGTTAGTAGTCTTGCAGTGCAGTGCAGTGAGCTCTTTGTCAATCCGAGTTCAGACAGCATGGGAGTTGAGGGCCCTACAGCTGCGACTTCTGCAGTTTGCTGTAATCCTCGTATAAGGACCATTTTAGGCAATGACAACAGCTTTTCTAACCATGGGATGGGTGGTGATATCTTCGAGAAGTCTACCCCAAACGAGGTTTCCAGGTCATTCGAAAATTCAGCTCCGAGGTGTGTTAATAACGAACGTATCGTGAATGAAGGTGTTAATACACCTAATGGAGAAGATGGCCGCAAAATTGAAGGTGTTAATGATTTGTGCTTATCCATGTCAGAAATTACTGACACGGAGCCTGCAATTAGGCATAGTAAAGAAGCATGGGTTGACACCACTTTGAGGCTATCTTTCAATGAAACTATGATGGATCCTAAGGAAGGTAGCTGTGTTGGCTTACCACCTGGGATTGCTTCAATTGATTCTGTCCAACTGGGTAGCTCAGTAGCTGTTTCAAAAGCCAACACCTTGGTTAGCAGCAACAACATGGTTGAATTGGATCAGACTTCGCCACAGAAGAAAAAGAAAAGGAAATTATCCACTTTTGAGGTTGATTTATCCTTTTCCATGCCATCACAAGTTAAGGATCAAGATAGCCGTGCAAGTATCCCTGTTGCTGGTGTTGAATGGCTCTCCGGTTCGTGCAATGATCCAACTAAACCTAAAACAGTTGCACCGTCCTTCATGGGTCCTCTGTGTACGCTAAAGGGGTTAGGTTCACATCATGGTCATAATGGAGGTGATTTGAACATGGGAGTTTCTGCATCTGCAACGGAAATGAGCCCCGGTTCCAAATGTAGTCCTACTAGCTCGAATGTGGATATCAGAGTCTCTAGCACAACAGCTCAATGTACTACTGATTTGCTGCCTGGAAATTTGGAGAACGTTATGCTGGTTGACAGTCATCCAGTGAGAGGTTGTTTTGTCTCTGAGTCTTCAAGTGGCAATATTCATCATGAGCACCAATTAGGTATGGCTGAATCAGTTGTTCATAAAGCGCAAAATATCCTTTCCGCTGGTGAAGCTGGGGAGACGGCAGATGCTATCGATATGAATCAAGGACGCTCTGGAATTGACTCTATGGATATAGAAATTAGAAATGGACGACATGTGGAAATGGAGGCTCTTGATGACCAAGTCCTTATCAATGATGAAATTGCTCAGAACCGTCTTCCTTCCAAACTTCTGTCCCCAGTGTCAGATGACACATTGACTGCTTCAAATATAAGGACTGGCCCTTATCTTGTGGAAAGCAATCTTCCTTCTGCAACTCTAGTTATGACTAAAGGACAATTTGGAAATGGCTCCGTTGATTCAGAAATCAGTAATGGCCATGAAATGGAAATCGATGCTGTTGAAGACCAAGTCCTTGCTGATAATGATGGTGTTCAAAACCACATTCCTTTAGAATTTCAGACCCCAGTGTCAGGCGAGACGTTGACCGCTCCAGATACAGAGATTGACATGTCTCATCCCGTGGAAAACATTCTGCCTTCTTTATCAAATCGTCTTTCTTTGTCTGAGGCTCTCAATGGTCAGGTTTCAGAGATCTTGCCTGAAGCCATCTCTGTCACAAGTCATCCGCAAAAGTTGCCTGATGTCACCAAGACATTACTATATCAGAATGTTACTAAGAGATCTGCTGGAGGTGTTCAACTTCCATCTAAAAAGCCTGCAATAAGAGAAGGCTTTAATACCTCAGCTGCGCATAATTTGTGCTCACAGAATACTAAAAGTGTGGTAAGCTCTGATAAAACTGTTACTGGTGGCAGGTCACTTTCACGAAGACCTCCAATTCCGGTCCCAAAAGATTCCCAGGATATCATCCAGAAGCTGAATGGCCCAAGTCAACAATTGATTGAAAAGAAGAACCAGCCTAGCAATGTGGTCACTAGGACTCAACCTCTTCGGCCATCTTTTGGTTTAACTGCTTCAAGCAATGTATCCCATTTGCCACAGATGACAAAACGTCGAACATGGCTTCGAAATGACAGTTCCACAGCTCCTGTTCTGCCGGGAAAGGAGGCTTTGTCAAATGTAGTAATTCCTACACGAAGGCAGTTCCCTAAAAACGTTGCAGGGTCCCAAAGCATGTCATACGTTAGAAAAGGGAACAGTCTTGTTAGGAAACCTTCTCAGGTTTCTGTTCGATCAGAAGGTTCGCTTGATTTGAGTACAATGCAGTCTAGATTGAACTCTTCTTCATTGAATGCAGTCAGAAATAACACAGCGTCTGACTCTAGAGCTGAAGGGACAAATAGCTCAATTGAGAGACCCAGAACACCACCGCTGCCCGTTGTCCCTAAGGTGCCACATCGAACTACCAACACTTTGGTTGACCATGTAGTTTCTCCTGTTGCTGAGAGTCTCAGTGATTCTGCTGGAGCTGTATCGGATCCATTAGTATTTGCTGTGAAGAAGGATATACCAAAACCTTCAGATAGACTGTTGATGAATTCAGAAGCTCCAGTCACAGGGACTGCTCAAGCTAAGAATATGGGAACCCAAATTTTGGTAAATGAAAGCAGAGTGGAGTCTTCTGCTGTGAACATAACCTACGTTAATAGGAAATCGAACCAGTTGGTTGCCACATCAAGTCATTCAGCTGTGTCTGCACATGGCCCTTGTAACACCCAACCTTTGTCCTCGAAAAGCTATTACAAAAGGAGGTTAAACCAGCTAGTTAGGGCTGCATTGGATGGTTGCAATCCCGGGGGAGGAAATTCTGATGACAGCTCGAAAGTAGAGAGGCATTCTACACAGGGAATGAAACCAAGCAGTGATCTTGGCAAGAGACAATTGCACCAAGGTGCGTGTGATGATGTTTGTTTATATCTATTTTCTTGGAGGGTGTAATGGTATGCATTATGAAGCTATTGTAGGCCTTACCATTAAAAGCTCACTCATTCTGGGAAGATATTAAGGCACAAATATAATGAAAGAAACATAGCAGTCCTCTTATATCCTCTATAGAAGATTAATATGAATTTGCTCTTTACATGACCACCATGGTCCATGGTGAATCACATTGTTTGTTGTTGTTTGTTCGTGCCCTGGTTGAAGAACATATGTATTATTTGCCAGTGCCATGTTATTGTCGTCCAATCCTTGTTTAATATGTTTTAAATTGTTGGCATTTGTATAAACCGGGCTTGGATGCATTTTCTTTATAATTCGGATTTAGGTTGATTTGCCATTTGCCATCAAGATGACAGTAGAATTGCATTACACATTTCATTTGACAAGATTTGATATTTGAAAAAGAAACATCTGATTACTAACTGCTGGTGTCATGTCTTCCAAGTTGAAAAGCTCCTCATTCTCGACTAGTAAGCGTCACTAGGAAGAACTGATTGACCCCCCTAGTCCTTGAAGCTGGAATCATTAGTTAACCTGCATTGCTTATACTGCTTTGACATTCTATATCCTGTTTGTAAATGGTTAAGATGGTTAAATTTTTGCAGTTGTGAGGAAGATAAAGAAACCTGCAAAGTATTCTTTGGTCTGGACGCTAAGTGGCACACAATCGTCAAAGGATACCCGACATTCATTGCACCGTCAGAGAATCCTGCCTAACTTGTTTCCTTGGAAAAGAGCAACATACCGGAGAAATTCTCTGCCAAGTTCACTTTCCAGTTCCATTATTTCCTCTGTCATCAGGTAGCATAGCACGTAGAGCTTTTCCTAAAATATTCTTCCTTTGATCCTCTGAATGGTACTGAATTACTGTCCTCTTTTAGTAAAAAACTGCTTCCATTGAGAACACATGATACGATTTACAAAAGGTCAAAGCATGGGTTTTCGCTCATAAAGTCCAAGGTATTAAGTGTTGGTGGTTCCAGCTTAAAGTGGTCAAAATCCATTCAAAGCCGCTCCAAGAAAGTTAATGAGGTTTGTACAGAGAATTTTATTTTGTAGCTGTTGTGCATGCTGAACTTGAAGAGTTGAATAGCTATCTAAAATCTCTCTTTTGAAGTACAGGAAGCAACTTTGGCAGTTGCTGCAGCAGACAAGAAGAAAAGAGAACAGAAAGGAGTTCGGCATCCTGTTTCTGGAACCAAAAACAAAAATAGTCCTCCTAGTAAGTCATCTAATATTGTAAACCGATCTTAGGGTTTGATTCATTTGCATTTATGCATTCGTGTGGTATTGAGCTGATACATCTTACATAACTTGCAGGGGAACGCATCTTCCGTATTGGCTCTGTTCGCTACAAGATGGATCCCTCCGGGAGAACTCTTCATAGAATATCAGGTTGTCCTGCTGCTATGTTGAAGTTGTGTTTCTTTGTTCTTTTCAATATCTTCTATAGTATGATCCTATTTGGAGTAAAATCCAAAACGCAGGTTTAACATGCTTGCAATTGATTGTTGGCTTCTGTTCATAATGGCATAAAAAGTTATTCAGTTTCTGAAGCAATATTGTTTATAGATGAAGCTTTACCATGCGCCGACGTTCCACAAACAGTGAAGGATGCCAAGAAGCCATATGTGCCAAGAAGACTAACAATAGGAAAAGATGAGTATGTCCGTATTGGCAATGGAAACAAACTCATCAGAAATCCCAAGAAGCGGAGTCGTATCTTGGCGAGTGAGAAAGTTCGATGGAGTTTGCACACTGCAAGGTCACGACTGGCTAAGAAGAGGAAGTACTGTCAGTTCTTCACAAGATTTGGGAAGTGCAACAAAGATGACGGGAAATGTCCATACATTCATGATCCTTCTAAGATCGCAGTGTGCACCAAGTTTCTCCAGGGCTTATGCTCCAATCATGACTGCAAATTGACTCACAAGGTAGGCAATATTTATCCTATCTTCATTTTCGTGTTACTTTAACATCCCATCTTTCGGTCTTGTTTCTGAACAGGTCATTCCAGAAAGGATGCCCGATTGTTCTTTCTATCTGCAAGGTATTTTCTCATTATCTATTCTGCTTCTTTACAATTGTTGAGTGATAGTGATAACGATGTGGTTCTTACTTCTCACCCATATATCGGCAGGTCTCTGCACAAACAAGCGCTGCTCGTACAGGCATGTCCATGTCAACCCAAAGGCCTCTACATGCGAGGGGTTTCTTAAAGGATACTGTGCCGACGGCAATGAGGTACTGGTACCCTTTAATTTACATGCTCTGATACATTAAAGAAAGCTGACAATATGAATTAGTAGAACACTGTAAGGCTAAAACCTAGCGATACTCGAGGCATCGATGTATCTTCAAGGTGGAGGACTTGTATGGTCTTCTCTTTTGGAAGCAGTCATTCTAGGACAATCAAAATTTCCTATCCGGGATTTCGAGGTTGCATAATGAAACAAAGCTGCATTTACGTAACTTACCAATTCCTGTCTAGTTTTCTTATGATAATATGTGAAAACCTGCAACATAACCCTGGTATACAGTGTCAGAAGAGGCATAGCTACGCCTGCCCGAGTTACGAAGCAACAGGATCATGTCCCCAAGGATCTAAATGCAAGCTTCACCACCCGAAGAACCGAGTCAAAGGCAAGAAACCCAAGCGACCGCGGGAGAAGAACCATGGACAGGGACGATACTTTGGTGCGATACACATCGGTTCTTCTCTTCCAGAGAGGCACACAGGATCAAAGGACATGGACAGGGATTTTAGCGGGAACGAAGGTGACGACTTCATTAGCCTTGGCATCAGCGACGAGGACGAGGAGGCAGCTGGAGAAGAAGAGAGCGACAGCCATAGAGATAGAGTCAGAGTCGTTGACGAGCAACTCGAATTGAGCGATGGCGAGTACTTGGACGAGTCCGAAGTGAGCAATCTGGACAAGCTGATTATGCCAGTCCGCATCATGAACATATGATCTACTTACGAGTAGCGTGATGATATGGTTGGTGGAATGGTGTTGTTACAAGGTGTAAATCAGCTGTTCCAGATGTTGTGGTTGCTGTAATTAGGGTTTTTGGTAGCTCTGTAGAGAGTTATAGCTCATATAGTTTCGGTGTAGGACAGTCCCATAGGTATAGGTTTTGTTTTCGTCTTTTAGAGTCTTGATTTAGGTTTTAGGGTTCTAGGATTAGGGATATTGCACAATTGTGATTGACTGTGTAATGCTGAAAGTAAATGATATAGAAAGATCATTTGAACTCTGCTCCAGAAAATAAGTTATTACATGAATATCAGCTTTAGAATTAGTTCAAAATAACAATTATAATATAAGCTCACAGATTCACCTTTACTAGGAATGTGCAAAATATGAATACTAATTGAATTCAAACCATTGCTAACTTTACCAAACTTTGACTTGGGCATCGAAGGACATGGCGAGCCACATATAATAGATCACCGAATTAGCTACTCTAGGGTCACCAACAACTCAAGCTCCGGGGATGCATCGAGGAAAGCACCAATATTCGCAACTAATGCTCCGCCATCCCTACAAAAGAGAGCCCTTCAATAACGTCTCCTTTAACTTCGACTACCATCCACGCGCTAACAAAGACGCTAGAGAAAGAATATTAGTTTGGGCATGCCTGTAAGAGCCCAGATAGACCTTCACAAAAACGGATCCGAGAGGAAGGGCAAGACAAAACTTTCGGTTACTTTCTCTTTAGCCACAAGACCATGTCATATCCAGATGAAGAGAAATATCGTCTTGAGTGCGACTTGTATCAGATTACGCGATCCAACATAGAACTAACGGGTAGGAAGACGATTAAAATTAGCACGACCATTAATCCCAAGTGACCTTTAAAAAAATTGATCATGTTCACAAAGCCACATCGTACTAAATAGGTCACTGATTCAAGGTGAAGTACAATTTTGACAACAATGGTTTTTCGTTCTAATTCATTACGAGATAACCTACCTATAATTTCAGTGTACATGCTCTTTTCCTGTTGCCAAAACGGCACCGTTTAGCAATCCCCACAAGAGGGGTAGTAGGCTAATAGTGCACACGAGTTCAATTTTCCAGATCTATGCTTAACAAATAAACACCATTACATCGGCATCACTATTCACTACAAGCTCTACTTTGATCAAATGGTCTCCCATGTCATACAAGTTCGTCAAAATGATCATAGAGCAAAAGGCAAAGCTCAGGCATTTCCCTGCTTCGCGGATGGTCAAATACCGAGCTATTCCTGAGACACGATAAGGCAACCGCTTTAGAAACAGAACTCGCAAATATAGTTAATGATGACAATAAGTCTACTACGGATGGTGGGTGTTACTAAGGGAAATGTAATGTACCTGATCCATGGCCGTAGGTTCGCTATCGGTCTTGGGGGCATTATCAGTCTTGGGAGGATTATCGGTCTCCATTTCCTCATCTTTGTCTTTCGAACTATTGGGCTGGGGAACATCATCAAGCATGTGTAAATCTGCAGGAATCTGCCCTGTGCTTAATGCCTGTCAATTCACCAACAGATGATGTAAGACATTTGAAGGTGTAGACCGAAAATTACAAAAGGATATAACACCATAGGAGATAGTGACGAATTAAGATAATGCCGAGTACCTTCTCAAGCCTTGCAACTTCTTCAAGAGTCTGAGAATTCACAATGGCAGCCTGTCGAAGCATACGTACAACCAAGTCAGACTCGAAAAAGAAAATCGTACAGCTGGGCAATTGCTAGTAGCAATCGATGATTACATAATGCTTATTCAACACTCAATCGTTTAACTTGGCATGGGACTAATGATTTCTGCCGGAGTGGCAACCTAAAGACATGTTACGATTACACATCTACGAGAAGTTAACATCAATTAGTTGAGACTTGGGGACGAACAAAGGCATCATACATGGATGGCATTAAGCATCAAAAAGGAAGTTAGCATCAAGAAGTTGAGACTTGGGACAGACAAAGACACCATACATGGCACGGTTACGCGTTGACAAGTTAATATCAAGTAGCTGGGACTTGCAACGGACAAAGATTGTACCTTGATTGCCACAATTTGTTCAGGAGTCGGTCCAACCACCTTGGCATTCTGTTGTTCCTCTGCAGCATCAGCATCATTTTGAACCTCAATAGGAGCAGGTGTCTTAGCAACTTCCTTTTTAGCTTCTTCTTCTACTTCCTTGGAAGCAAACAAGCTCTCTGCTTCTGCTCTCTCCTAACATCCATATCCATTCTTGTTAGAGAAGGTAATCACAACATACATGTAACTATGGTCTCCACATAGGAAACTACAATCGCAGAATGCATGTCTCACCTTTGCTTTCACTTTCTTGAAATCAAGCACCCGAAGAGATTTGAGCTTGAAAATTACATACAGCCTGTAATTTGGCCTTTTAGTGATGTTGTTATCCAAAAGACTGAGGTACTGCAGCTTTGGAAGAGACGCAAGTGGATCGATTTCCACTAAATTGACGAGTCTGTTGTTTGTCAGGACTAGTGTATGCAGTTTCGGCAAGAATTCTGGACCAAAGACCAACGTAAGACTTGACATTCATGCCTAAAGACAGAATTAATTATTCTTTCTTACTACGTGCAATAGAAGATTAACAGTCGTTCCAAGATTCATAATTTTACCTCCAAGTATGGGGCTAATACGGGTAATCCTGTTGTTGTTCAGAATCAACGTGCCCAACCGATTAAGAAACGGAAGGTTTTCCAGCTTGACAATCTCATTATCAGACAAGTCAATTGTATCAAATTGGTCCTGCAAAACGAACAGATGAACAACATTAATGTCAATAGTAGATCCTAACAGAAATACATGCTTCAATCACTCCAACTGCATGTCAAATAAACCTTTTCTAGCAGAACGCTGAAATATGAATGAAAATAGGACTCAATCTTAACAACACAATGCAGGCATGATAATTGATAACCATAACACATAAAATCAACCCAAATTTCTGTAAGAACAGAACTTTAACCATCGCATAATCTTGAATGAGTAACTGATGTAGCTGATAATGCACCAAAATGTGAACACAACTGGCTTCATTTCACCAGCAACTCATATAGCATCCCTTTAATACGCAAGCTTGATTGCTAAATCAAAGGGGGTACTACCAAAATTTGAGTAACTACTAAACTCCAACTGTGTCATATGCCTGATGAGCTGATTCGTCTACCAAATATCAATATAAAGAACAGAGCAATTTCCACTTCACCCACAAGTTCTCAACCCAGATTACCCTTCCTACACTTTGTACATCTCATACCAGCTACTACCCGTTAAGAACACAACAACAGAAAGTTCAGACAAGTGAAAAACAAACCTCAGTAGCTCCCAAGTTCTCAATCACAGGGATCTTATTACCTGAAACCCCAAACACACAGAAAACAGAAACTCGTTAGAAAGCATCCAAGACTAAAAACCCTAAACCCTAGAAATAGGGAGAGTACCTCGGATGTCCAATTCGCGCTCCTTGATGGCGTTGAAGAAATGAGGACTGTTCCAAATCAAATCGGCGGTGAGCCTCACCATCTCTCCTTCAAACCTCTCCTTTCGCTACTTCTTCTTCCTCCCTTCTTCCGGCGGTTCTGAGAGTTTCCGGCTTTACTTCGCTTCTTCTGCTCGCTATACGACTTCCGGGAGGCAGTGAAGTCGGAAGTTTGGGCCACGAGGCAGAAATGTAAATTCAGAATAAGGCCCGGCCCGGCCCACTTCATGGAAATAAACTGCTGGCCCAACTATCATCATCGTATCTTGACAAGCAGTTGCGTGGGGGGAACTCGTGAGTTCGCGCCGGTGACACGTGTACATTTTTGATTGGCTGTTGCTGAGAAATTGAAACAACCGTTACAGAACAAATAGAAAGAGATAGAGACAGGCAATTTGTTTGTTGGGGATATCCAGTCATCGTCAGGTAGCCAGTCACCGTTCCCGATCCCAATCAGGGCCATTGACATAAATAGTCCCTTAAGTTTTGACTTATAACGCGTCGGTACTCATCCTATAAATCACGTCAAAATGGTACTGAAAATATTTTCCATCCACCTTCCATCCAATTTTTCAGTCTAATGCTGACGTGGAAGATGACTCAACCAGCCCAATCAGCATAAATAATAATAAAATATTAGAAAATAAAAATAAAGTAAAACTAATCAAATAAAAAATTAAAATAATCTCCCACCACTGCTGCAAATCCTCTTCTCCGCAATCCGGCCGCCATGTCCGCCGTCCACCAACGTTCACCACCGTCTCCTTCCTCCTCCTCATCCCATCCCTCATCCTACGTCGGACAGGATCCGAATCCGGTCATCCCAGTTAACAGAGCTTCTTGCTCTCGCTCTCGTCGCTGCAAGAGTCGGTGTTGAACGAGTCCCGAGTCTCATCGTCGTCGGACTCTGATTCTTCTCTGTACCGGGTAAGAAAAAAACAGGGAAGATCGAATAAGGTGAAATACTCTACCGTTTATCAGTCCCACGAATACCGATTCAAGTTCCCAATCTCCGAGCACCGCTACAAATTCAAAACCCCAATTCGTAATTAATAACAAGGGAAAAAATCGAGCCGATTGAATTCAAGGAAGGAGAATTAAAACAAACCTTGGGCAGAAAATGAGATTCGACTATAGGGGTAGTGAAATTGAGGAAGCAATTCAGGTTCGATTGCGTTGACCCTTTGTCAAATACTATTGTTTTGATTATGGGAAAGTAAGAGAGAGATTTGGAAAGGAGCAGAGAGGAAGAGGCTTTCCTAATTACATTTCCAAATCCTGTTGCGATATTGGAAGTGAAATCGAGCAAGAACAATAATTTATTAGTTCTGATATCGGTAGGCCCTGGGAATTTGACAAACGCGACAGCGTAAACAGAAGGATAATCCGAGCAGGTGGAGACGTTACCGATGGAAGGACCAGTGAAGTACAGCTCGTGCGGAAGCCGCGGGAGTAGCGGATGTCGAAGTTGGGGATGAAATCGTCGACGAAGCGCTGGTAGGAGCGCCAGCAGGAGTCGACAGTGGAGAGCGACAGGAGGAAGGTGTTGGTGCGGAGGAGGCGGTTGGATTGGAGGAGGCGGAGTCCTGGCGAATGTATTGGCAGGCCTGGGGGCGCTCGACGGGGAGGGGAGGTTGGCGGTGGCGACAAGATGGCGGAGATGAAGGAATTTGCAGCGGTGATGGGAGATTTTTTTATTTCATTAGTTTTACTTTATTTTTATTTTTCTAATATTTTATTATTATTTATGCTGATTGGACTGGTTGAGTCATCTTCCACGTCAGTATTGGACGGAAAAATTGGATGGAAGGTGGATGAAAAATATTTTCAGTACCATTTTGACGTGATTTATAGATCGAGTACCAACACGTTAGTTATTGAAAACTTGGGGACCAAACGTGTCAATTCCCCATCCCAATCATACATACGTCGCTTTCTTTCTTCTTCATTTTTTCTGTACGTATAAAAGAGCATCTCCTTCTCGGATCCATTCTCAGTCTCGACCGTTCCGAAATCAGAACTTCTAGAAATGGAATCCGCGACGGAAGCAGTTTCGAAGCTCGACATCAATGGCGATTTCTCATCCTCCGTCCCCAATTTGCACCGTAACATCACTCTCCTCTCCCCTGACCAGGTGACTAATCTATCTTCTTCGCTCTCGTCTTCTCGCAATCTGGAAAAATTCTGACGAAGACGTATTCAACTGTCTGTTTATTGTTCTTCGTTGCTCGTTTTCGGTCTGTGAATGCATTTAATCTGAATTCGCTGCGCGGTTTTTTTGTTTGTTTGTTTGCGGTGGTTGCGGATCGGTAGATCGAACTGGCGAAGATGCTGGTGGAGATGAAACAGAGCCACTTGTTCAGTGACTGGCCAGAGGTTGGAGTTAGCGACGACGAGAAGAAAGCGTTCTTCGATCAGGTCTTTGATTCCTTTCATATTCTTTTCCTTCTCTTCCTGGGCTGATACGATTAGCGGGACTCTGCTTTTCTTGTTTGGGTGTTTGGTAGTGGAACTGGAAGGGATTCGTGTACTGGAAATTCTCAGAAAGGCTTTAATGTTAATATGAATACCAATTGCCAAAACATCAAACTTTTTTCTAGTAATATCTCAATTCCTTGACACACTAGTCCTGAGGTCAAGTTGTCTGTTGGTTGCATTTCTGTTTTGGTTGCTGAGGGGTGCGTTTTGTGAAAATCAGTTTAGAGAGTTTAGAATTAGATCTGTTTTTTAGCATCTGTGTGTAGAATTGAACTCAGTGTTGTTTATTGGTAGGGTGACGGAGTTTAAATTAGCTCGAGTTTAGGAAATGTTTGTGAATGATTGATTGATTCACAATAGTGGCAAAAGAAAGAAATTTAGCTTAAGAGTAAAAAACAAAGACAACCGAGGTAAGAAAAAGTGTGAACGGTCAACTTCAGTTGCTTTAGTTAATTGCTGAGTTGATTGATGGCAATGTGACTAAGTTGGAGCTTTTCAAGTTCCAAAATGGTGATCTCCATTTATATGAGGCTTTGGAGGGGGGATTTCTTATGCTATTTGCCAAGGAAAATTGGATTAAGGGAAACGGTGCATCTGTTCTTTAACTAATCCAAGCTACATCGACTTGTGAAAGTGTGTAGTTTACACTTAAAAAGGCCATGGTTTCTGTTTGCTTATTTTACCTCCTGTAGCTGTAACCTTTTGCTGATAAACTTGCTTGCTCTATTCATAACTGGTGTACCTATGCATTCTAACTGTATGAGAAATGAGCTTCAGTTATCTTAATATCTCAAACATGGTATCTAATTGTAGTGTTTTGAATGAAACAGATGTTAACAAAGTTTCTTTATCTCCTACTAATTGCATTATTATCTAAACCGTTGCTGTTTGATTGTTCTTGATAGGTTGCTCGCTTGCATTCAAGCTATCCTGGTGGATTGGCATCTTATATTAAAACTGCCAGACAGCTGTTAGCTGACTCAAAAGCTGGCAAGAACCCTTTTGATGGTTTTACACCTTCGGTAAGTTTATCTAGATCTCTTCTTTTGAGAATACACCATCACGCGGTCATGATTTGGTCATGTGGTTTATGTGACAATTCTACTGGTGCAATTGCTATCATGGTGTTTTACCTTTCAGATCATTTTATACCTTTGCCTGATGCATGTACTGATGGTTAGGATTAGAGTTAACCGAGTCTTCAAAATACCAAGTAACTATTTTACTCTTGTAGAAAAAGGGTAAAAACATTTAGTCTCTTTATTAAGATACTTTGACACCTTTGCTTAGTGCAAAATTATCTCCATTTTGCAAGAGGATTATAGTAGTAGCTTACAGCACTTGCCATTTCGAAGATCTCTAAGTTGTTGATGGACAATATTGACCGATGTTTACAGAAGAAAGCATGATACTATTGAAGCAATCATTAATGGTGGTTCATTTTCCCTTTTGTTTCAAATACTCGATAGAAGGCTATGCCTTTTTAAACTTAATCACAGCATGTGTGTTTACTTCTCAGAGCGATTTTCTTTCTGATGAATGCTGTTTTGATAAACTTTACTGTTTATTTTCAGGTTCCGACAGGAGAGAACCTTAGCTATGGTGATGATAACTTCATGAAATTTGAACAGGAAGGTGTAAAGGTTGCCCAGAATGCAGCATTTGTTCTTGTTGCTGGCGGACTTGGAGAGCGCCTTGGTTACAATGGGATTAAGGTAAATATCCTCTGCTCTCTTTTTTCATCAGTGGTTACTGGGTTTTTCATTATTACTTTCAAGACAGTCTGTTCCTTGCATAGTTAGGCATCATCGACATTAACCAAAGAGAGAGAAAAAAAAGAAATTCTAGGTTAAAAAAATATAGTTTTTTTTTTATAATTAAAAAAATATAGTTAAGTTGCAGTAATGGGTGCCAACTGTTGGTCATGTTACATTGTCTCTTTTGTATTGCAGGTGGCTCTTCCACAAGAGACTACAACAGGAACATGTTTCTTACAACATTATATTGAGAACGTTTTGGCTCTTCAGGAAGCTAGCTGTAAAATGACTGGAGGTTAGTGCAGATTTTGTGTATTTCTTGTGCATTGATGATGTAGTTTGAGTTTAATAACTTTAGCTGGACTTGATTGCACCTTACTATTATCCTAGTGCTTTTGTTTATTAGATATGAATCTCTTCCACTGAATCTCATAAGCTACCTCTTGGAGCAACCCTAGTCTTAACAAGGTCTAGTTTTCGTGGAAGCATTCGCCCAACTAGAAAAACATATTGCAGTTGTGTGAGAAACAGATCATATCTCATGTATCACATATGTTTAATTATGCATTCTGCTTCTCAGCTTGGTCTCTAACCTCGTTTGAAACTCATCTTTTTTAAGCCAGCTAAAGTGTGCAGTTTTCTATGACCAAGTATTGTTTCTTAGTTGCAATTGAAGGTTGAATTCCCAAGTTTAAGTCTTTCCTCCTGTGAGTTCTGACCTTCCTTTTGAAAATGTAGGTCAATCTGAAAGGGATATTCCTTTTGCAATCATGACATCAGATGATACACATGCACGCACACTGCATCTTCTTGAATCAAATTCATATTTTGGGATGAAACCCACTCAAATAAAACTTTTGAAACAGGTATATCAATGGAAAATGGGTTCTGCTAAGACTAGGAAATGCATCATCTGAACTTTTAAGCAATTGTTGATTTTCAGGAGAAAGTTGCGTGCTTAGATGATAATGATGCAAGGCTTGCACTGGATCCACAGAATAAGTTCAGAATTCAGGTAGCTATCACTTGTATTAAACTATTAATGCCCTGGTGTTTCTACTCCATTGTTGCTAATCTATTATCCGTTGAATGACAGACAAAACCTCATGGTCATGGTGATGTGCATGCACTTCTCTACTCTAGTGGGACTCTTGAAGAATGGTATACCTTAATGCCTACAGACACTCTTAAATATTTTTGTTCTATTCCTGCTCTTCTGTTTTCTGGTTGTTTCTTTGTTTGATCTTGGCATGTCTTTGATGATGCACATACCTTACATTTTTGGACTATGAGTACGAACAACTGGTACACATTGACAACAGACTTGGAAATATCCACCGTGGACAATAGTTTTTTCTTTCCATTTGCTTCTTTTTTACTTTGAACTAACCATGTTACATTTTCTTTGATTCGTGCCTGAATATACCTGTGGAAGTGGTTCACTTCTGGCCTTAACAACCTCCACCTTCAATTTGTCACTAGACTAGCTTTACTACCACTTGCGTAGTGTTCGATTGTTTTCTCACTAGTTACAGAAAATGGTTGTGAAAACGGATGTAATAGCTTTCATCATAACACCTCTGAGTTGCTTATGTAAATTCCTGTCAACTACTAGCAAGGTACTGATTTGATTTATTTTCTTAATTTTATTAGGCAGAAGAGTGGAGTTAGGTGGGTTCTATTCTTCCAAGACACAAATGGACTTCTATTCAAGGTTTGGTTATTCAGAGTTTTTATCTGCATGGACAGAAATGTACTCTTTGATTAGGTGATTAAATTTGTTTACTTTGCAGGCAATTCCAGCTTCATTAGGAGTCAGTGCCTCTAAAGGGTATCATGTTAATTCTCTTTCTGTTCCTCGGAAAGCTAAAGAAGCTATTGGAGGAATCACTAAGCTTACTCACACTGATGGTAAATTCCCATGCCAAATGCTTTACTGATTCAGTTTTGAAGTATTTTTTAAATCTTTGTTGTAGTGTCAGACACTGTGTGTGTACACAATGTATGGTTTACTTTTGTGTCTATTGATACACTATATAGTGTCATTGATACACAGTAGACGAGTTTTGTATCTATTGTTCATGACCCTTGAAACTTAACTTCTGTTTGTTTGAAACTGATTTTTCAGGAAGGTCAATGGTGATCAATGTGGAGTATAATCAACTTGATCCCTGCTGAGAGCAACTGGTTATCCTGATGGAGATGTCAACTGCGAGACTGGCTATTCTCCTTTCCCAGGAAACATCAATCAAGTAATTCTGATGACCCTTCTTTACTTGCTGTTGCTCACTTGCTCTGCTGCTTTTTCTGTTTTCAACTTAATTTTCTATACTTGAGCAATACAACACAAAGACACATCTTATCCTAATCTCCTTGTCAGTGCCCAGTTTGTTCTAAACATCTTTTCCCTCGTAAGTGGATGTCAATATGTTAGTTTAAATGAGAGGATTATTTTTGCATAATAGACTCGAGTGCCTTACTTATGTTTTTTCTCAGATGGTCTATGTTCGTGATCATCTTGTCTGGTTCATGTTTGATATTAAACTAAATTTGCGTAATTTTTTTGCAGTTGATTGTTGAAGTTGGTCCATACCTTGAGGAGCTGAAGAAAACAGGAGGTGCTATAAAGGAGTTTGTAAATCCAAAGTAATTCTTTTCGGTGACTTCTAACCACTTAACGATTCTCCTATTCTGTACATATTTCAAGGTTTTTCCCATCAATGTATGCTCGAAATGAACCACTAGTGAAGTATGGTTTCTTTCTTGGTGCAGATATAAAGATGACTTCTAACCACTTAACGATTCTCCTATTCTGTACATATTTCAAGGTTTTTCCCATCATTGTATGCTCGAAATGAACCACTAGTGAAGTATGGTTTCTTTCTTGGTGCAGATATAAAGATGCAACTAAAACTGCATTTAAGTCATCCACTCGTCTGGAATGCATGATGCAGGACTATCCCAAGACGCTGCCTCCAACCGCAAGGGTTGGATTTACGGTAATGTTGTCTGTAATGATAGCATATACATTTTCATTTGGTCTAAACTTGCTTTCTTCTTGCTTGCTTGCCATCAACAAATGCTAAACTTGCTTTGATTTTCCAGCACTCAATTGATGCAAGTATATATGCGCCTTTTAACAGTTTTCTTGACATTTACTTCTGTTTCTTTTGTCGTGTAGGTGATGGATGCATGGGTTGCTTATGCACCAGTGAAGAACAATCCCGAGGATGCTTCGAAGGTCTGTTTGATGGGCGTAGATAATCTTAACCTTACAGAATTATAGAAGTATGTTCAGTATCTATGGTCTTGTTTCCTAACTAAATTCAACTTTAATGAAGGTACCAAAAGGGAACCCGTACCACAGTGCAACGTCAGGAGAAATGTTCATCTATCGTGCAAACAGCCTCATTCTCAAGAAGGTGACACATCGCTGCTCTGTCGAAACGTAGCATCTCACATGTCTGTAGCTTGATCCAATACATTTCATAATTTCCTAACAACGATAAACTTTGCTTCGATACAAATCGAATAGGCTGGCGTCCAAGTAGAAGATCCAGTGAAGGATGAATTCAACGGGCAAGAGGTTGAAGTATGGCCCCGCATTGTCTGGAAACCAAAATGGGGATTAACATTTACAGACATAAAGAAGAAAGTCACGGGAACTTCCTCCATCTCTCGAAACTCCACCTTAGCTCTCAAAGGTCGTAACATACTCATCGAAAATCTCTCGCTAGACGGAGCTCTCGTGATCGAATCACGAGATGAAGCCGAGGTGAATCAAAATCATGTCAGTTCCATACACTCTGCAAATTCCTAGCTGAATCTGATCATACGTCGTCGTGAATGAAACAGGTTAAAGTAGTGGGTACAGTTAAGAACAAGGGTTGGGCAGTGGAGAAAGTTGATTACAAGGACACTTCAGTGCCTGAGGAAATAAGAATCAGAGGGTTCAAATTCCAGAAAGCAGAACAGCTCGAAAAGCACTACACCGAGCCCGGCAAATTCGAGTTGAAAGCTTGAGATTCTTCTTCAGGTGATGTGTTCTGGTTTCCTCGTTTATAAGCCATTTCAGTTGCTGATGCTGTTGTGTTGTGGTACAGAAATAAAAAGAAGTGTAAAAAAACACAGATATTCTGATTCCAATGTTTTGAAATTGCAAAAGGTTTGATTGGTTGGTGAAGTAAATAGGAAATCATGCCGATGATATCTGTTGGATCGTATCAAAGTGGGTGGAATCCGTCAAATCCTCATTAAACTCGTACATGAATTGGACGTATTTGAAAGTGGTCTCACTTTGAAAACCACCAAAAGCCTTGTTATGAAATCCCTCTTAATAGGTAAAGGATTTTGAAATTGTGGTCCAATATTTCAACTCAATCTTATTTTTATTTTTTTTGTTAAATCGTCACATTATTTTAATTTTGGACAATTTACAGTTAATATAATAAAATCTAGTGGGCAGTGCAAATTAAGGATTTCAATTTCATTTTGTTATTTGTATGGAAAATAAGGAGTTCAATTTCGGGAAAATGCTCAATTCCTCTTTAATTCGTGATGGAATTGTCCCAATTCAGCCACTAGTATTCAAATTTTACGTGGAAAACACTCGTGTTTGGATTTTCAATTCTTTTGTGTAGCAGTAGCACATCACTATACATATGGTGGAGGTTCGGGTTGGTTACTTACATGGTCACTGAACTTTGGACGAATAACCCCGTGGTCATTAAACTTTAAAAAATTTCCCCGCCATCACTAGACTTCGACGATTTAACCCAACGGTCACTGTTAGTTACGGACATCCATAATTCCGTTTGTTTGCTTACGTGGACTTACCACATGGGTTGCCACGTCATATAAGACCGCCACGTCATCCCAAAGATGCCCAATCATCCAACCGAAGTACCCAAACCGGTTCCAAACCCAACTCCATAAACTAAACTAAACCATGCCTAATCTGCCCAGAAATCAGATCTGACCAAAACCCAATCTACTCTAGATCTGACCAAAACCTAATCTCTGTTTCCCCTGTTCATCGACACCCCTGCGCATGCACCTTCCGTTCGAATCCTCTCCTTCTTTACTAAAATCGAACGGAATCGTCGATTGGGTTTTGGTTCTCACCACCCTTCTTTGCTAAAATCAAATGTGATTAGACTACCGCCTCCTCCGACGACGATTTCTTCATCTGTAATTCCGATTTCTTCATTTACGCTCTAACACCATGTTGCTCACCAACCAGCTATACTTCCTTTAGCCAATCTCCATGCTCAATTCCACCCTCACTAGCATTGCAACCTGAGCAGAATAGGAGCATTTGGGCAAGGTTAACATCGGAGCAGAGGAAGCCTCGCTGCTTCCACCGCCGTTGGCGGCGGCACCGTCAACATTGGAGCTGCTGGTCTCCATCGTTGTCGCCGTCTTGTTAGACTTCTTCCTCCTCCTCCCCAGCTCCTCTTTAGGTCCAACGAATATGCTCAATCGAGAAGTAGGTGGGGCACTGTTGTCGACGGAGAGGTTCGTGTTGTGAGGATGCAGAAAGATGACAAAGGGAAGAGAGATTGGATCTGAATTTTCAATTTTGTCTGATTATTTTTGTTCAGATGACAAATGGGTGGGGAGTTGGATTGGGTTTGATTTGGGTGGATAATTGGGTTGATTGTGGGTAAATTGAGAGCTGACATGGCAACTTCAATGACGTGGCCGACCGGTTGGCAAGTCCACATAGACGGATAGACGGAATTATGGATGTCCGTAGCTAACAGTGACGTTGGGTTAAATCTTCAAAGTCCAGTGATTGCTAGGAAATTTTTTGAAATTTAATGATCGCTGGGTTATTTGGTCAAAGTTCGGTGACTATTTAAGTAACCAACCCGTGGAGGTTCCTTTCACATTTGATTCTTCTAAAGTTGGGTTCTCTTATGAGAAAAATATACTCTTTTCCATTCCCCCCTTAAAAAGTCATCAGTTTAGGTCCATCCTTAAGTCTTATTATAAGATTACAAGGCTTGTATTATCTTAGTCCAAGTCTTATAATAAGATTTCTAAGGTTGTATTTCATAGTCCAACTCCCCAACTTCTAAACCTGATTAATTGGTTTGATGATGTAAGCATGATTAGTTTGACGAAATCATGCTTACATCATCAAACCAATTAATCAGACAAGTTAGTGATTGATGTAACAAATTAATCATGTTTACGTCAAACTCATGAGAGTTAGTCACTGGGTTGGGTACACAACCTCATATATCGTGGATATCCATACCCATAACTCCAAAAAAATCAAATTCCACGACTCATATCCATATGGGTTGGGTAGTGGGGTACTCATACTAACCATTTTACACATAACAAAACTCTTTGTAATAGAACTGAAGCCCCAAACGCAAGTTTATGCCTCAGAAGACATGTCAGAAACTTCCATCTCTCTGTTAAGTTTTGTATTTTGCTATCGTGAGAGAGTCAAAGAGAGTATTCAGTCATAAAATTTAATAGACTTCGATCTTCCTACTCTGATTTCTTCTATGCATCACAATGCTATCTGGGAAATTATTTTTTACGTTCGCGACATTATATGTTAGGTTAACTAGTTCTAGTAAAGTTTTTTTGATAAAAACTAGTTCTAGTAAAGTTAGTAGTAATCTATTTCAGTTACTTATATGTAATTAATAACAATAATTAAGTATGTGTATAGTGGGTATCATGCGTGGGAAATTAACTCAAATCTCATTCAAAACCCCAACCCGCAATGAGTTGTGGGTACCAATACCCACAAAATTTCGGATTAAATATGCGGGTACCCACTATATTCAACCCGAAATAGGAGAACTTTCAGACTTTGTGTTCTGGTTTAGTCATGAAACTCGTGCCACACACGATTGAAGACTATGCATAGACAAAAACAAAGGTTGGTTGCCGACGTGCTGCCGTCCATTTGATATAACGGTTAAACGTAACGACTCCTCAGATATTGGAAAACCCATGGGGTTTACTTACGGCAGGACGCATAATTTCTTGCTGACAACCGACAAATTTGGATTAATACGCAAACGACAAACAACATAGTGACCTATAATTAATTATTAACTTTTCGTGGAATGGAAGAATTTGATTGGTGAACTGATGCGTTACGGTTCATCTTGCCAAACCGCTACTTTTTGTAACCACATATATCAATTTGGATGAATACTTCATGTGGGGCTCTGTTAAGATTTCAGGTTAGTTAGGTAAATGATCACCAAACTTTAGCTAAATAACATGGTAATCATTGAACTCACAAAGATTTCTTAGTAGTCACTGCTGTCAACGGATATAAAAATTTTTATTCATCCACCTACGTGAAACTGCACCTAGATCGCTATGTCATCTTACAAAATTCACATCAACTAAACTTACTCTCAAGCCCAAACTCAAGGGAGGAGGAGGAGGATTGGGTAATTGGGCAGGGCCGTCCAATGAATTTCGGAGGCCCTGTTCCAAAATTGTGGTATGATCATATTAGAAATGGTAATATATACTCGATATGCTTTTATCAATATAACACGACATATTTATATACAAATAATAAAATTATATTAACACCATATCACAATAATAGAGACCAAAATGATAATAAAAATAAAAAACATAAAATAAAACACAAACAGTTAGTTAATAAACCATAAGCTTTATTTCATTTTGTCAAAGCAAAAGATCGAACTTGTCCATCCAAAGGCAAAACACAAGTTAAGCCACTAGACCATCATTGCATTATTGTAACCTTTTGCAGAGTTTCTTTATGATACATTTCTCATATGTTTCTACTCAACCCGAAAATTTGGAGGCCTTGTGTCGTGGGGCAGGCCAGCCCACCCTATTGGGCGGCCCTATAATTGGGTTTTGGGTCTGGGAATAAGTTTAGCTGATGTGGATTTTGGACGACGTGGCGGCCTAGATGGATGGAATTTTGGATGTCCTTTGACGGTAGTGACTGCTAGGATAATGGACTGAAGTCCGGTGGTTGCTGCTAAGAAATTTTTGTGAGTTCAGTGATTAACAAGTTATTTGGCCAAAATTCGGTGACCATTTGGGTAACCATCCCACAAATTTTATGGGTATGAGAATAGCTATGCTTGGTAATGGTATATCCACGAGTTCATATATATAATGTATTAATTCTTCACCCATTTATCAAATGGGTATTACCTGTATATGCTCCGAGAAACTAGATTGGTACAAAATTTAAATCATTCCTGCATCAAAATGGGTATCAGTAAACTCACTATCCATCGGGTGAACTACAAATCTCTCTGCATTTAGATTAAAAAGAGATTTTCGAGATGGATGTACAATTTTCAGAGTATTATTGTTTCGAGAAGGAACAACATTTTGTTCGATTGATAAGCTGAAGTGAAAAACTATACTTACGTGATTGCAATAACATAAGACTTATATTTAAGTAATCACCTAAGTATTTGAGAACTCAAACCTAAAATCAAACTTGAAATCCCTTCCCAAGTCACCAAGTCTCCCAACCCCTAATTTCCTCTCTGCAAATTTATGTTGTCTATGCACATGACAACGAATGCATATTTCGAGTTTAAAATAGTACATAGTACATGAACCTTACCCGACTTACATGCTCAAATATACATGTACAAAATACCCAAACGAGTTTGGGTTTGAAATTGAATTCAAGCATTTCACTGATTTGGAATACCTGCAAAATCATAGTTTTGATATCCCAACTCATCAATCCGTTTCAACCACCACCACAAAGAGAGAGATCAGCGACTGGTTTGCGAAGTTCTAGGTATATTCTATAAAAGCTCCAACGTAGATACATTGCATCCGGTCATTTTTAACGATGATTTGACCACCTTTCAGTACCTTTATCAGCAATTATTACTATCTATAATGGTCATGATAAGTATCTATAATCGAATTTATATAATCATATATGGAATCCAACAATTATGAGTCTTTTGAATTCCATCAAATGATTCAAGAACCTTAAACTTGATCTTCTCCCATAAAGTAAACTTCTATTCAGTCAACAAACTTATAATATCAAGCAATTCAATACATCACTTTTATGAAATAGACATATTAAGATAATTAGGATTAGAAAATTGACTATGAAAATTGAATAGGGAAAATAGCATTTTGGCCGTTCTACTTTGCCAACTTAACATATTGCCCCCTATTATTTAACCAGTGATACTTCTCAGTTTACTTCTCTACCCAACTCTTCATCTCCTACCTCTGCTATCTCTTTTCATCGGTGTGTAAATGTGTCCATATGTTATGTTAAGAAGCCGGTAGTTGGAACGGAAGTGACTTGGGTAGGAGGAGGTAAAAAGAGGGGGATAATAGGACAGGAAACCCCTATACTATGAAAATATAACAAACGAGTTCTCCTACAATTATTTGCACATAATAAACCCTCATACTTAGAACGTTTAACATATAAGCCAGATTGTTTTTAACATCGTCATGGTTTTGCTGACATGTTATGCTGACTCATCTCGTTGGTAGTCAGCTTTGACACGTCGGCAAAACAACGTCTTTTTGTGAGTTATGAGTTCAACTGATTTATAGCATAAGGGGCTTGTTTCTTATCTTTCCATAGTATAGGAGCCTCTTGACCTATTATCCCTAAACAAAATGATTTATAGCATAGGGGCAATATGTTAAGTCGGTAAAGTAGAAGGAGTCAAAATGCTATTTTCCCAAATCGAACCTAACACGCTCAAATAAAAATCTTCGAAAATAAAACGGACGAAATTTCCAGTAAGCTTCTTTAGCCCCCAGAAATTCATCCGTCCTTGTACGGCACCGCCGTACTATTTGTACTATATATATACCACATCTGAAACATTCAATCCCAATTTCAACATTCAATCCCTAATTTCAACATTCAATCCCTAATTTGAACAATCAACGCAATTTCTTCTTCTTCATCTTCTCCGCAATTCCGCCGAATTATGCTTCTAACCATGTCCTCTCCCTCCACCTCCACCGCCGCCGTCGACGCCGTCGACGCCGGCCTCCGCGCCGACGACCTCCGTCGGATCTTCAACCAGCTAGACAAAAACAACGACGGATTCCTCACAATCGACGAGCTGAGCTGGCTCCTCGACAGAATCGGATCATCATCATCTCTCCAATTCACCGTCGCGGAGCTGGAGTCGTCGGTCGGGAAGCCGAGCCTCGACTTCGACGAGTTCATGGAGTTCTACATCTCGATATCGGGGGAGAAATCGGAGGGGGGTGAGAAGGATCTGGAAGAAGCGTTCAGAGTTTTTGATCTGAACGGCGACGGATTCATAACGAGCGAGGAGCTCCAGAGTGTTCTGAAGAGGCTGGGGCTGTGGGATGAGGCGAAGGATTGCCGGCGGATGATCTGCGTTTACGATACGAATTGCGACGGAGTTCTTGATTTGGATGAGTTCAAGAAGATGATGATGCATCGGAGTCGAAGAAGCTGAAACAGAGTGTTTAGGGATTTGGAATTTTGCCGCCGGATTTTGAAACAGGGGAGATTGATCGGACGGTGAGGATTGAATTGGATTGATCATGTTTATACAATTGGGAGGATGTAATTTTTTGATTTTTTTTTTGTTTCGTGTAGAAATCGAAATTGTTTCGTGTAGGTTCGAGGATTGATGTTGTGTACACATGATCGATGCATTATCGTGGAATGAATGAGAAGTTACGTATGTTGGTTGGTCTTATTTACTTGGTTGAAATTTACGTTGTATTAAATAACTGACTGATGATATGATTCGCGATTTAGGATTGCTTAGTCATAATATGTGTAACTTTGTGTTTTCGTTTTTTTGCTGACCGACACAATGTACAAAAGAGGGACTCTAGAGACTCTTGCGTCATGTCACGATGATCATTGTCATCTCATTCCTATCGAGACAACGCATGGAGTGGAGCTTAAATATAATCGAGTATGTTGATGATCATTCCTTGTAACACATTGAAGAGTGGAGCTTAAATATAATCGAGTATGTTGATGATCATTCCTTGTAACACATTGAAGAGCTTCTTAATTTAGGCTCAAAAGCCTCATATTCATGTGTCGACGAACATTCATGATCTTGCTTCACCAAACTAGCTTCATCTCGTATAACCACTCACATGCTCCAATCTTAAGAAATAATTAATGTCATCCACGATACATTTTGTTCATACACTCGAATTATCACTCAATTTGCGAGTCCGTTAAGTGTCACTCTGACCTATTATAAACTTCAATAATATATTTTCTTTCATATAAGTAAAAATTACGATCGACCAATTCACTCTCTGGGGTAATTTAGGTACATTGAAATTTAAATCTTTATATGGGTATTATTCTTTGGAATACAGTGTTTTTAACATAACCAATGTTGTCAGGACCTGACCGGTCATCGAACCGGTGAGACAAGAGGTTTGAGGGTTAACGGTTCAACCGGGATTGAACCGTAAAAACCGGACATACTATAACTTCGAAAGTTTTAAGTATTATTAGTTATTTAGCTCATTTTAATACTAAAGTATAATATACATATATAAACAAATGTTAATATCCTAACCTAATTATTAATCTAATCAGCCGTCAACTCTTTCAATCTCTCTCCTATTTCTTATCTCATCGCACCTCTTTTCATTTCCATAGCCAAAGCTACTTCTTCAATCTCACCAGACTCTGCATTCTTCCATAGCCAAACCAATATACCAACACCCTAATTTTTCATGAAACCAAATCAAACTGTAATAAAATCGAGATCTTAAATTGAACGATCATGTGACGATGACGAGGCAACCGCTCGCCGGCCGCGAAGAGTGAAAATACTGATGCCACGCCGATGAAGATGAGATGAAGACGCCTAGAAGAAAGCGCTGATGAAGATTATTTTTTTAATATCCAGACCGTCCAAACAGCTACACCGGTCGACCGGGTTCTCCGGTTCCGGTTTTAGGTTAGAATTAGTTTAGGGTTTTAGGTTAGAGAATTAGTTTAGGGTTTTAGGTTAGAGAATTAGTTTAGGTTTTTAGGTTAGAGAAATAGTTTAGGGTTTTAAGGTTAGAGAATTAGTTTAGGGTTTTATGGTGGATATTTTTTCCACAGTGATTTATTAACACAGTCATATTGACGTTGTAGGATTTATTATAAAACGGAAGGACCTTTTCTCGCACCATACACAAGGTACGTGTACATCATTATTTATTTTTCTATGTCATTTGTGAACCATGTCATTGGGATCCAGTCTTTAGACCCGTATTGGTTGGAATGACTGAGCATACACTAGCTGGGTCTTGGATACCAGATAGAAGGGGCTGCGTAGTTGTGCCAGTAGCCACCACAAATGGCAACAAGCTACAGCATGGGAGCACGGTACCTTGTACCCCTGGAACTTACCCGCATGTGCAAGTCCCCTTACGATTCGATGCCCTATCGAACCGAACAACGTAGCTATTATTACCGCTACGGTTCGATTGTTTGACCAGACTTAACCTCGTAAAACGTTAGCCGCATCGTACGGCAGCACGATAGTGTCTGACGGAACTGACTAGATTCTTCGTTAATTTCTGACAGTACTTCGTATAACGCGTTCCCTTCTGCAACATATCCTGGTATTCCCACGGGCCTATGCAATACTTGACCATAACGATGGAAAGTGTGCTCGATCACAGATAGACATGGGCAAACGTCGCAACCCCTTAAGTACTCGTTCACGCATTCTTGCTCGTTGGTCGTCATGTTCCCACGAGCACCGCCTCCTCAGGTTGTCATAGCAAGCTCCATAAGGGTAGTTTCCTCATTCACCCATTTTGGCTCCCGTACTTTTGTTCTTCATGGATCGCCAACCATCTGCCTTCTTTGCCTCAAACTTCCGCACAATTCCCTTCTATTCCTGCGGGTAGCGTGAAGAACTTCTATGAACATCTAGTTTGTATGAGAATATTATATTAGTTAAGTTCAAATATTCACCGTAAACAAGTTGACAAATACCTAAGTCAAAGGCGAGATTTTAAAGTTTGGTTCGGTGTTTCTTGTTGAAGTTGCTTACGTAATGCGTAGACACCACCTCCATACCCTCCCTCGATCATGTTGCGCATTGCCGCTGCTATCCCGTTTGTTTCGTGATATGATTAATGTGATGTTGCCCGATTGGTCACATGTCTCTGTAATTCTCCATGAACCACTTCCAAATAATCGTGATTCCTCTGGTCAATATGACGTACGCAATTGAACAATCCGATGTTCCCATCGAATGTACATAGCCATCAAACAACACTTGCTTGTACATTGCCCGTGAGGAATGTGCCGTCAAGATCATGACCCCAGCGCAGAGCTTGAAGGCTTCTATGCATGGCCAAACGCCCAAAACACACTCTTGAACATCCTACTGTTAACCCCCGGTAGGTTCTGATCTCGTACCAGTGTCCCGGGTTTCGTGAGACAATAGCATTCTCTAATTGTCCCAATGTTGTTGTAATGATGCCACCCAGTCTCCGTACAGCTCTCCTCGCCCGCACGCCGTTGCTTGCCAAACCACGCCTTCCGGTACGATATCTTGCGTGGTACTTCTCCAGATGCAATCAATACGGTCTCACACTTCAACACCCGGCTCTCTGCGCACAATGTGCATGATATGCATCTGAGATCAGCGTACATCGAGCGTGGGTGGGCCCTAGTATCGTTGACCGGTCACAACTGTGGCGTTGTTGAGTTGTCGTATTATCCAGAATCCATAGTCGTGCTAAGTGTAGAAGCATCCTCCAAGGACACTGGGTCGATGCACTTGATGGGCCCATTCCTTCGGGTTTGGAAGTGTTACTCTGTACTTATAGGTTGCGGATGACTGCTTGGCCTTCGTTAGGGACATCAGTTGACCTTTGGTAGAGAATGTTGACCCAAGAAGAATTCCATCATCACCGACCAGCTACGTCCTTCGCTAGGGATCTGGAAGCGCCTGTCCATGAGTAAGGTGTTGGAGATTGTCATAATTCGTCACAGTCGCAACCCTCGCATCGTGGCATGTTCCAGTGGCACATAAACTTCCACAGCTATTTGCTGTGGCTCCCCCTTCTTCATCGTCTCTTCCTCGTCGGGTTGGCCAATGTCATCGTCGACGTTTGGATTCCCTTCGTCGACGAGCAATGGCTCCTTTCATTCTCCAGAATCGTCAGTGCTGACATATTCATCTCGCGCCAACCTCTTGGTTCAACCTCCTGGAACTTCGGACGAATAGACTGGTCGCCATGTATTCCCCATATCGTTTGGCTCTGCTCTAGCCATCTATTTGTGAATTGACCCCGGAAATCGGAGAACTGAGACGGCTCCTCTTCATCAAGGCGTACACTCGGCAACTTCGAAAATGGGTTGATCGCGAACTAAGTCGTATAATACTTGTACGCCGTTGTCGTCCGATATCGCCTAGAAACGAAATGCGAAGATTTCCCTCAGAACTGTAAATCTGGCATTCTCCAGACAAACTGACTGGATTATCTGATCCGCCCAAGACCCATTTCCGTTGGAACACGGTAACCACACTATCATAGGTCGCTCGCTTGTCATCTTCAGACGACATTATTTCCCCTTCGTAGGATAAGCCGGTCCAATCTGACGATACGGCCCCCCCAGAAAACTTGGATTCGGAATTCTCGTGACAAGTGTAGTCGGCCATTTTGAATGTTAGTTCTTTCGATTGTGACTAACCCCGAAACTAACAAGGATTTATAGGGTGCTTAGTGATCCAAGATATAGGCGATATCGCTATGCATTAGGCGATATCGCCCATGCCCTAGGCGATATCGCCTAATCCTGGCTATTTAAACCCGTACTCAATCGAATCTAATCACGAGTCACGGGTGACAATCCACGGTGTGGTGCGATATCGCCTAGGCCTGGGGCGATATCGCACTAACACCATGGGCGATTATATTACAGAAATAAATGTTTTGAAACGTATTAATTTAGGTTAATAGTTAATTTTTTTTATTTATTTTAGTTAAAGCCCAGTTATTTACCTACATTTTAAGTACTAAAGTATAATATTACATGATATAAACAAATGGTTTAATATCCTAACCCTAATTTATTTTAATCTAATCAGCCGTCAACTCTTTCTCTCTTCCTCTCCTATTCTTCTTCTTCTCATCGCACCTCCTTTTCATTTTCCATAGCCAAAGCTACTTCTTCAATCTTCACCAGACCTCCTTCTTCTTCCATAGCCAAACCTAATAATACCAACACCCTAATTTTTCATGAAACCTAAATCAAACTTGTAATAAAATCGAGATTCTTAAATTGAGCGAGATCAATAGTGACGATTGACGAGGGCACCGCTCGCCGGCCGGCGGAAGAAGTAGAAAATGATGGATGAAGACGCCCGATGAAGATGAAGATGAAGACGCCTGATGAAGAAGAAGACGTCTGATGAAGATTAATTTTTTTTTAATTATTCCAGACCGTCCAAAATCAGCTACACCGGGTCGACCGGGTTCTCCGGTTTGTCCGGTTCGACCGGATGGCAAAGGCTCATTAAGCCGACAGTGTTTTAGAGGCCGACCGGACCGGATATGGGTCTGATTCTCGGTTTTACCGGTCGAACCGGCCGGTCCGGTCCGTTTATAATAACACTAAACATAACAACAAAGAAAACATAACTATAATGCTTTTGTTTATCATATCCCAACAACTTATAATAATTTTTTATAATTTTTTTACCAAGATATGAATTAAATTATTATATATTAAAAAGTAGAAAAAAATATATATATAAAAAATTCAACGACACATCTAAGTAATCTAAATAAAAACAATTTTCCACTAAAATATTAACACAAAAAATCGGCCAATAGGCTGATAGTCTAGTTGGTATATATATATAATGATATTCTTCCTAGTATGTATTATTTTGACGTCCCACATTTACTTGGAACCTTCCAAATGGTCAAAGGTTGTTGTTCTGGATCGTTCAAGGGCGGTTATAACTTATATGTATATATATGTGAGCTCCCAAAATAGTGGAACTCAACCCACCCACGTTGCAACGTGGGATGGCTCAAAGTCAGAAAACATTTGCTCCTATTTCTTTACTTGAAAACCTTCAATGATTAGCTTAGCTCTATATGCTAATAAGGAAGACAAATCTTTCAATGATTACCTAATTTGGCCCGAGTGAATTTGATCTCTCATCTTAATCGATAGAGTGTGCGCTTTGTCATCACTCACATTAGTCTAGCCCATAGACGAGTCACATCATGTTAGTGACATCTCCTTAGTATGCCCACTGTCTCGCGCTTACTACTAGTTAGACCCTCATATGGTAGTCTACATGTCAATAGCCCAGATCGCACCACACAAAGTCGCCACTTGTGGACCGACAAGTGAAGCTCAGGCTCATGTCAAATGCAAGGGTGACCACTCATCATTAACCACACACAACCACCTTGACCAATCATCGATACTACATGCCCACGTGTTGTATATGCTAAAGGTTTGGTCACACATCATTGGGACATATCCTTGATACTTCTCTGCTATCCGCTCATATATTATATATATATATATCTTACACCCTCAAACACGCTCTTACACTCGTTCTGACTGCTCTCTCTTACACTCCTTGGCAATGGCGTAACCAGGATTGATATATGGGGGGAGCCGAATTGTAAATCGAAAATTGGTGCCACCGGCAAAAAAAATTCTTGAAATTTGAATAATAGTATAAATTTTTCATTAATCTAATACTAAGTAAAAATACACAATAAATGTTTTGGTTATAGGTTGCTTAATTAGTAAAAAATAATTATATGTGCCACTGGCATTTTTTTTTTCAAATTTGGATAATTTATGATCAAATATTTAATTATTACACACTATAAGTGAATTATGAGTAACTATTACGTAAAATTTAAGACAACATTTCACCGAAACAACGTAGTGGGGGGAGCCGAACTTCAAATACCCCGGCACCAAATTCCGAAAATACCAAAAAAATACATGTAATATTAGACTCGATACCGGGGAGGGGGACGACGTGGCTCCCCCAGCTCCCCCTAGTACCGCCATTGCTCCTTGCAATGAACCACCCACAAGAACTTAAATATGTATAAGGAGCTCTCTCTCATTCTTGAATCACGCATATTGGTCCACCAGACCATCTGGATAAAAAAATGGGATTGAAGTGAACAGAAATACGACTTTATCACACATTCTAAAGTTAGGTTGCTGAATTATTACATTTAAAAGGTTGATGACCGCTCGATCAGTTACCAACCCAAACTCAAGTGACCAGAAAAGTAATTGACCATAAATTTAGGAAAGAGAGCTGATTCACGTGTACGGCTTGACTTGTATAAAAATTGAGAAGACATTTGAATAAATATAAAAATAAATAATTATCAACACGTTAAATTTCAAGGAATATTACATTTTTTTTATCTAATAATTTCCCCCTATTATTACAATTATGGTTGACAATTATATATTTTTATGTCACATTACATAGGCACGTCTGAGATCATCAAATAAAAGGAATAATTATTACTGAGTTTACCAATTCACATCAATTCGTAGATCATTGGTTAGGATAGATTCGTCACTAAGTCGGGTTACCAATTCACCAATAACAGGTGGTGACTTAGTCTAAATATCGAGGTCCCATAAATACGAACTTGGCCCAGCATTGATGACACAATAGCTAATAATACCTGACACCATACACCTTAAACTTGATACGCCCACTCGTTGACACGCTTAAAGCCCCTCAAATACACCCTCAGGGATACGCCCTGATACTTTTGTGTTTCGCACTATTGTCTCTTATATACCATGTGAGGTACATCTGAGAACTCCAAGGCACTTCAAGACTGGGTAGGTACATATCGTCCAACTTAAACCAACGATCTTTCAAGCTAAACTTTTTATTGTCTCGACCAAATCAACTGGACGAAACATTGTTAAAAAAAATGAAAATAAGTAACCAATGAAATATGGATGAATTTTTTTAATATTAAAAATAGGTATCCACTCCACTTTTGACCCGATCCATTTATCACCTTTATATCAGCCCAAACCCTCCGTTTCATTTTCTTTTCTTCTTGGGCCCAAGAATACAAAGATGGGAATGGGTTTTTAGGATAAAATGCGGGCCCATGCCTTTATAATCTTGTCGTTCGGCATGTTATGTCATCATAGTTTAGATTCTGTATCGGGTGCCTTATAGTATGTTTAATTGCACCAATATTATTTTCTCCGGTTTCCCGGTAATCAACCTGTCAACAATCTGATGTATATTTCCCTAAAATATACATCAGATTGTTTTATTGTATCTGGCGTGTGATTTGGACAGATTTCAGTTAACTTTACAGAACCAATAAAACGTATGATTTTAAAACTCTTCGTATTTCACCATAATCTTCGTGATATTTTCCCAATTTACCTTCCTAACCAACTCTTCATCTCCTACCTCTGATATCTCTCTCCGCCGGGTGCGGATGTGTCCAAATTTAATGTAACGAAGACAAAAGTTGGAATAGAATGACCCAAACGACAAAGTAGTCAAAGTAAAAAGTGGTAAAATGAGTAATTTATATATAGTATAGGAGACTATCTGTTAAGTTAGCAAAATAGAAGGGGGAAAAGTGATATTTTTCCTAATTAAAATTGATTTTGAGGAATGCAGAAACCCAGAGGGGTTGAATTAAGGGAAAATACAACCAAATAGCCAAACCTTTCGGCTCACTGACAATTGTGACCAAACCTATATCGAAAACCTAAAGTAGCCAATTTTACTAACGGTGTTACTTTTTCTAAACGAAAAAAATGACGTGGCTAACGGAAAACTTAGCTGGAAAATAATTTTTTCATATTAATTAATAATTTTAAAAAAACTTAATTAAAAAAAAACTCCCCACCCACCCACCGTACTCTCCTTCCTCGTCTTCTCTCTCATCCCCCACCCAACCTCCATTCTCTTTCCTGTCTTCTCTCCCAAAACAGATCTACAATGGGTGATATATTTTTGGCCGATTTGCGGCAGTGGCGAAGCTAGCTTCAGCGTTATCCTGTGATGGAAGATTAAGCTCGTCCGGGTGAGGGTAGAAGAAGGTGTAGATTTCATTTGGGGGGCAGTATTTGGGGAAGGTGAAGGAGCTTGTTCCGTTGTTGAAGAAAAGCTTCTCGGAACTGGGATTCAAGGCGGCGGACGACGAAGTTGTAAGTTGGGTTGAACTTTGGCGGCGGACGGCGAGGAAAGCTTCCCTCCAGTCTCCTCTGCCTACCTCCTCCCATCCCCCTCTCAGCCTCCTTCCCGCCGCCCACCTACACCACCTTCTCCCTCCTCCTCCGTCCTTCCCCCACCCCTCCGTCGCTTCCCCCTTCCCCTTTCACCCTCCTCTCTGACTCTGTTCCTCCTCCCTTCCCTTCCATTCCCGTCGGTGTGGTTAAAGAAGAGAAATTAGGGATTAGAATTTTTTTTATTTTTCTAATTTTAAAATAAAAATAAAAATTTCTATGTGGCAATAAAAATATTAGTTGACACTTATTTAATTTTTGTTGTCGCTGAGTTGCATCATAAAATCTTATTTGTCGATGCCAACTCAGCTCTTCTCTAATTTTCCGTTATCTTTAACAGAAGTGATATTTTTTCGTTAACTTTTTGGCTATTTTTGGTTTTCGATATAGGTTTGGCTACAATTGTCAGCGAGGTAAAAGGTTTGGCCGGATTGTATTGGGAGCCCAAGGCTTAAATTTGGTCTATTAGACCAAATCAATAGCAGCCATCAGATTTGAAATGAATGGTGAAGGATTAATTTGATCTAATTAAATGATAAAAAAATATACAAATAAGGAGAAAAACATTCAAAAACGGAAAAAAGCAAATAAAAACATATGGGAGAATTAATAGAAGATATCTTTCGGATTTCCCCACGCCAAATAACAGCTAAGAAATCACTTTTTGGATTTTCCCTAATACTCCAAACCCGCCGTCCTTCCCCAAAGCTCCAAAACCAAAAACCCTCGCCGATCTCACTTTGGTCGGTGCCGGCGGCGGAAAAGCTTCCCAAACCCTCGCCGATCTCACCAAGTCGGTGCCGGCGGCGGAATAGCTTCCCGCGCAGTCGTCTTTCCGATTTTGACACCCACACACTTCTTCCCACAACAATCCCGCCGATTTCCCCAAGCAAATCCCCCGATAACTCCCCACAACCAGCTCGCCGATAACACCCCCTAACCGGCGCACATTAACCGCCTAAGACCAAGCATTCCACGCCGCTTTCGTTCAATCGTTGCCGTCAGTTCAGTTCCCCTGCATTGCGAAGAAGAAATTTAGAGCCGCCGGCGAGTCTTTGCCGTCTGCCGATTAGTCCCATCTTCAGGTAAGAGTTCGGTCGGGATCAAACTCTTTAACTCTACGTCCTAAAGCCCGGGTATACCTGTCCTAATACTAACTCGAGTTCTTGTTCGTCAAACTGTTCCCCTGTTTTTTTATTTTCAGTTCCGACGACGTTAGCCGACTCGGAAACCCTCGTTGTATTTTCAAAATCTTCATTCTAAACCTGGAAAGCAGTTTTTTGAGGTAAGTGGAGGCTTTCCGATGTGTTGAAATTGAAACTCTAGCTCTAGTTTTGAATTGGCTCCTGTTTTGAACTGGTTTGAAATCTGAAATTGGAACTCGTATGGTGCTTCGTAGCTGCAGGTATATGACAACGTAATTGAGCATAAATTCTATAATTCCATTGTACTAGGACAGTTATATTTGGTTAGATGTACTAGGACAACTTACTTATATTTTGTTTCAATCCTAAAAAATTTAGTATGTCAATGATGGTTTCTTGTTCCGGTTGGAGTTTTGCTTTTGATGTTTGAGAGGTACTTCTGCATCTTCATACAATCTGTTTGGATGGGTTCTGATATGGAACTCCTTTGATTGTTTTCGAAGTGGTTGGCTGCTTCTAATTTGGATGCTTGTATGAACTGTATTTGGGCATTAACTTAATTTCAGCTTATGTATAATTTCGTTGTACTAGGACAGGTATATTTGGTTAGATGTACTAGGACAGGTATAATTTCAGATTATGGTGTTCATTTAAGTGTACTAGGACAGTTTGGTGCTAGTAACTATGACAGTTAGCTGCTAGTAACTAAGTGTAACTTTTGTATTTGAACGTTGCAGGAACTGTACTAGGACAGCCTGTAGAAATTGATTGTCTAAAATATAGCCGCAAATCCTAACAGTATTAATTATATTAACTGTCTAAAATATTAAATGATTTATAGAATATTTAATAATAAATGATTGGTTGTGGTTGATTTGGTTTAGTAGACCAAATTTCAATTTGGTCACTGAATAAATTGCGAGATTTGGCTATGTGGGTGTATTTTCCCTTTAATTAATGATAATTAAGATAGTTAATTAAATCTAGTTGTCGAGGTAACGTGAATGAATGAATGTCCACTGTCAAAGTCTCGAATATAGATAAGAATGAGTACCAAATTGACTATAAATCTTGTCATAATGACTATAGTTTAGTTTAGATATTTTAATATGAAAATAACACTTTTGCCCCCTCTACTTTGGCAACTTTGTCATTTGGGTCCATTATGTTTCAACTTTTTTCTTCTTAATTAAATCTGGACACATCCACTCACCGTTAAAGAGAGATATCAGATGTAGGAGATGAAGAGTTGGTTATGGAGGTAAATTGGGGAGGTATCACGAAGAGTACGGTGAAATGCGAAGGGTTTTAAAATCACGTATTTTATTCGTTGATTTCATCATATTTAATTATATATATTTATATTTTCAAATGAAAAACGTTAGTAAGCTAATAAATGACTATTAGAGCCAACATTGGTGTACTGAATGTGCATTAATTAACGTTACGAAGACGGAAGTTGGAACGTGAGGACCCAAATGGCAAAATGGTCAAGGTAGGAGAGAATAAAAAGAACAATTCATAATGTAATGGGGGCTATTTGTTAAGTTGGTAAAGTAGAGGGGTCAAAGTGTTATTTTCCCTAAAATTTTCGATTGAACAAGTACTTGGAAATCCATTTAGGAAGAAATTGATACTCAATATTATACACCAAAATTGTCTCGAATCATCCTCAACTCTTTCATCGATTTGCTCGATACCATTTTAGATTAAAACCCCACCATGGTTTGAAATCTTTCTTCTTTCTCAATCAAAATTCAAAAGCCATTACTCGCTCTCGACTATCAATTCACTTAATTCATTGTCAAAGTAATCGATCAAAGCAACAAGTACCACCAAACAGATATTTTATGAATTACCCGTTCAATCCAAACGATATAAGGAACTACACATGACCCCAAACCAAACCTCGTATCTCGACCTGTTCGAGTACACCCAAATACCAATCTAGCGAACCGAACATAAATTTTACTCTACACTCACTATCCAACCCCCGAACCCAAAAGGCGAAAAATTTCGAATCTAATTTTATAAAATTATAATACCAAACAACCCTTACTTCTTTCAATATATATAATCATTTTCAACAAAATCTTCTGTGGGCCAAAAATAGCCGGTTTGGCAAAGCGAAACAGACGCACTTTAGAACTTTCTATTCATCGTAAATCCAGCAATACAGTAATATATTATTATTATATATAATAGTTGGCCAGCTGGCATTGCTGACTGTCATCGATTTCAGAGCTTTCCAAAGGAATCCCGTTAATCCCGGGCCCTACCTTTCTCCGCATTCCACGTCGGACACTCTCTTCAATCCTACTCCTCCTTCCTTCTTCAATCCTTCAATTCCTTCTTCCACTCCTCATAATCCTCACGCCATGAAGCCCGCCGCCGCCGTCGACATCGCCAAAACCCCCAATCTCGTCAAGCTCGCCGCCGTCTTCCTCCTCTCCCTCTCCGTCGCCCTCCTCTTCTACCATCACCACCCTTCCTTCCCTTCCTCCGCCTTCTCCTCCTTCACTAACAAATCCAACTCCAACTCCACTGCCGCCGCCGTCAATTCCGCCTCCAATTCCACTGGCTCCTCCTCGTTGATTGTAATCAAGCCGAGGAAGAAGCAGCTGCCTCCGCCGCCTCCCTCGGTGGTGATGATCACGGGGATAGTCGACGAGAGTGGCGCGATGACCGAGGACTTCTTCGTCGGGGAGTTCGATTCTGACGCGATGGAGGAGCTGCGGAGTTTCAGGGGGAGATCGGAGGATCAGGAGATCGAGAAGGAGACGATCACGAAGCTTGAGAAGTTCAAAAAGTGTAATTATAACAAGATCGATCACATTCCTTGTTTGGAGAGTTTCGAACGGAATTGCCCTAATTCAAGCTTGGATTGCGTCCTTCCTATGCCTAAGGGATACAAGAAATCCATACCTTGGCCTAGAAGCCGCGATGAGGTAATCTAGGGATTGATTTCTTTGTTTAATTGAATCGTATCTAGGCTCGAATGCTCGAATCAGTAGATGATGTTGGCTCGAATGTTCTTGACGAAATTCGAAATGTTGGAATTGTGGTTTTGTTAAACAGGTGTGGCTACGTAATGTACCTGATACAAGTCTGGTAAATGAACAAGAGTATGCAATGTCAGTGAAGGACGATAAGATCGTGTTTCGAGATGGCGGTGGGAGTTTCGTCAATGGTGTTGATAAGTATCTGAACTTGATTTCACAGGTTAGGTGAACTGGCTAACCAGAGATCAAAGTATTACTTTTCCTATCTAAGAACATTTGCTTGATTGGTGCAATGAATGATTTGGTTTGCATACAGATGGTTCCTGACATTGATTTCGGCCATCGAACACGAGTAGCCTTAGACATTGGTTCGGGGATTGGGAGCCTTGCAGCGTCGTTGTCTCAACGCAATGTTACCATGCTTACCATCGGGACGAAGGATGTTCATAAGAATCAGATTCAGTTAGCACTAGAGCGAGGCGTTCCAGCAATGTTGGCTGTATTTGGTACTCGCAGGTTGCCATTTGCAAGCCAGGCTTTCGACTTGATACATAGTTCTGGATCAGGAATTGACTGGACTGTTGACAGTAAGGATTTATCAAACTAGTTGACCTTGCTTTGGAATCTCAGTTGACTTTTTGTTTTACCAATCTGATGTTCTTATCTGCCTGTCTTTGGCTGTGATGAAGATGGCATTTTGCTTCTGGAGGTGAACAGAATGCTGAGGGCCGGACGATACTTCGTGTGGGGAGTGTCACAAGCTGATAATCGTGATGTCAGTATAGAGAACCAATGGAAAGGTTGGCGATAGTTTCCATTAATTGAGCAGTTGGTTAGTCAGGAATCAGGTCAAGATGTTCTGTTGAAGTTAATGAAGATCGATCGGTCTGTTTTTTGTTGATTGTTTGTCTGTAATGGTGCAGAAATGGAGGATCTTACAGGGCGCCTCTGCTGGAAACTTGTAAAGAGGGAAGGTAATGTTGCGATATGGCATAAGCCTCTGAACTCCAGCTGCTATCTTGGCCGCGATATTGGAGCACAGCCACCGCTTTGTAGCTCCAACGACGATCCAGACAATGTTTGGTAATGCTACTGAATCTGAATGATCATTCTAGGATGCTCACCTTCTGTACTTACAGATGTTTCCTTTTTCAGGTATGTCAATATGACAGCATGCATAACACCGTTACCAGATGATGGATTCGGATCGAATGTTACTATATGGCCAGAAAGACTCCAACATCATCCAGATCGTCTCCAGAGTATTAAGATGGAAGCATCCATATCCAGGAAGGAACTGTTTATAGCAGAATCAAGATACTGGTATGAAATCATAAGTAGTTACGTTAGAGCCTTCCACTGGAAACAGCAGAACTTTCGGAATGTCATAGACATGAGAGCCGGTTTTGGAGGGTACAGTATTTCATACTCATAGAACAACTGACACTTAATTCTTTGGTTCATCTCTAATCTCGACGAAACCCTCTGAACCGTGATACCCATTTTCACTTTGTGGCAGGTTTGCAGCAGCAATGCATGACTTAGAACTCGCTTCCTGGGTCTTGAATGTTGTTCCTGTTAATGGCTTCAACACCCTGCCAGTCATATATGACCGTGGACTCCTTGGAGTAATGCATGACTGGTATCGATTCGCTTTTGATCTTATATATACATTCATGGTTCTCATGATGAAAACTTTATCGATAAGCAGAGTCATCAAACTAACATTATGTCAGATCAAGCTATGGCCATTTTGCTATGGGATTTGCTTTCATTACGAACCAAGTCCTGACCTTTTTGTTATCCAGGTGCGAGCCATTCGATACTTACCCAAGATCATACGACCTCGTGCATGCAGCAGGCCTATTCTCTGACGAAAGGAAAAGGTCAGTGAATCGTACGATTCCATGTTCTGTACCCGACATTGCTTTACGTGCACATAGATGAACATATCTGAACATTCCATACAATTTTGCTTCAGGCAAAAGTGCAGCTTCTCAACCATCCTGATGGAGATGGACAGGATGCTAAGACCAGGAGGAACGGTCTACATTCGAGACAGCTTAGCAGTCACGGGCGAAATCCACGAGATAGGCACTGCAATGGGATGGGTCGTCATGGTTCACGACACCGGTGAAGGACCTCACGCGAGCTGGAAGTTCTTGGTCTGCGAGAAACGAATACCCTCACATTAGAGCCCTCTATCCCCCTTCCTTTTTTTGATCCTCATCTACAACCAATCATCAATTGTGCAGTTCTTTGTAGCCATTTGTAACATTATAGCCAGGATAAGAACCCTAATTTGGCTATAGGGTAACTTCTCAGATTCATAATTTCAATTACTAACTAGGAAACATTGTGTTATGTCTGTGAACTTGTGCCTTCTGAAGAAGTGATAATGAGCCTGAAAGCTGAAGCTTGGTTATATATAGTAAAGCACAGAAATTTATCAGCAAAAGATGTAGCTTTTTTTTGCAGAACTGCGAAATTAATCACTTTTGTTCCTACAATTAGTCGATTTTCTACACGACTAACTCAGCTCGACCTGTTTTAGATTGATATCGTGCGAATGAGTATAAAACGGGGGTAGCGCCTTTCTTCCGTTCCTTCTCTCTTCGATCCAACCCGTTCTCGAGTCTCGGCCTATTTTATAGTGAATTTCGTCCCATATATTGTTGTAATTTCTTATTTCGTCACTCTGTTATAAATTCAATTTAGATTGACATCGTGCGAATGACTATAAAACGGGATAACGCCTTTCTTCCGTTCCTTCTCTCTTCAATTTAACCCGTTCTCGAGTCTCGATTTATTATATAGTGAATATTGTCTCATATATTGTTGTAATTTCTTATTTCGTCACTCTTTTCTAAATTCATTTCCTATAAAATTAAGTCTTACATAGAAATCTATTTAGTAAGCCAATAGAATCGTCCATTCAGTAACGTTTCTGAATGTATAGTGCTCAGTAATAAGTGCTCACAACATAAATAGATAATTAAATATTTCTTAGTAAAAAAACAATTCCCAATTTTAATTGAATGATTTTGGACGGACCTGACGGAATGCTATTTAGGTAAATAACAAACATAGATCGTGCCGATATTATAATACTTAATAGGTGATGACTACTCGTGTAATAAGCTAAACGGTCGTGTTGTACGGGAAGATTAGGCCAATTTTAATTGAATTACTAACCTAATTTGTAATTAGTATTTTAAGACTTTAGGAGAGAGATGCAACTCTGTCTCCCCCGTTTTCAAAATTAAAGGAAAATAAATAAAATAAAAAATACAGAAAAACAAAACCACCGATAAGAACTTTACTGTTAACAGAGACCATAAACGAACGCTCATTTTCTTTGCTTTTCAAAGGCGTCAATTCTCTTGGCGCTCAAGGAATCTCTCGTTTCTCTCAGGTAATGTTCTCTCCGAGCTTCGTAGTTCTCATCTTCCGTTATCTATCTGTGTGTGAAATGCAAACGGATAGGAAGACGAAATGCAGTGTTTCTTGACGAATCCTGTAGAATTTGGGGGGTTAATGATATCGTTTAAGCTCTTAGTTCCTTAGTGATTTTGACTTTAGAGAAGGAGGCTGGATTCAGAAGTTCAATTCGTTAGATTCGAAGTTAGGTCTTTGGTGGTTCTTGTGATGTAGTGAAAGTGTGAAACCCTAATTAATTGAGTTTGGAGGTCTGAGTTTTCTTCTAATTGGATTCTGGTTTTCTTCATAATTTTGTTCTGGTTTTCTTGTAGTGGTGAAAGGGGGAATGGGCGGTGAAGAAGGGTTGACCAGTAGAGGGAAATGCTGGAAGAGTGAGGAAGAGCTACACACTTACAAGAGGAGGAAACCGGCGGGATCTAGAGGTCTTGGAGGCGAAAGTGGTTCTCGAGAAGCTGATGTGAAGTTAGAGCAGGAAGAGGTATGGTTCGTTATTGTTTATTTAGAATACCGAGTAGTGTTGCTAAGTTTGAGTACATCCACAAATAATTGTAGTTCTTATGTGTCATTTGCCACTCGGCTTGCTAGTTCCATGGTTAATTGGAGCATAGTGATGACTGATGAGTTGTCTGAAAAAGTTGTCATGTCGATCAAAGGCTTCCAAGTTATGAGCTTGATGCTTGAATGATAGATTAGCAAAGATTCTGATGCATTAACTATTCGAAGAAAGGCTTTGTGTAACTTTATAATGAGTAATGAAACCGACATGAAAACGCGAGATAACAGAAATGAAGTTTGTGCAATTGGTGCTTTTCTTCCCATGGAGTTCTGTCCTAGCTGACTGTTTGCTAGCTACCAGGATTTCATGAGTTTTGTTCGATGCTAGTTGCGGATTGCATAATTTGAAGCTTTTGCTTGTTGATAGAAGTTTGTGTTCTTATGATCTTTGACTAGCTAAAAATGAATGCCTGCAGACTATGAAGAAACCCCTGGACCATCCTGCTGGTGTTGAAACTGGTTCCAATGATAGTTCACGAGGGCCGTGGAGAAATTATATTCTGGAGCAAATGTACCGGTCATTAAACGATGACGAAGGTGGTATACAGGGGTGCATCAAAGATGTACTTAGGACATCATTGAAGGTTTGCACCACAGTCAGAACTTCAATATTATCTACTGAAACTCACCTCCATTCTGAAATCTTGAAATTTTCTGTTTCTTTTAGGCATCTGATGCTCGTAACAAAGATGAGCGGAAATCCTCGAATAAAGTTTGGTTGTCTAATGGAAGCCCGGTTTGCCTAAATCCTCGCATAAAGTTTGGTTGTCTAATGGAAGCCCCAGTTTGCCGAAAAAAACTGTTGGTCATAAACCCGGTGGGGCTTCTGCTGAATCGAGCCACCATGCAGTTAATGATACTTTTCGGCTTGCGTTCCATGGCATTATATCGTCTGAGGAATTCACCTCACTATGCAAGCTACTATCTGAAAATTTCCATGAAAGCAGTGCCGATAACGTTTTCAGCCTAAGTGTTATAAATAGAAAGATGAAAGATGGAGCTTATGAGCATTCACCATGGCTTTTCTTTCAAGATATACAAAAGGTTCTGCATTGTCCAAGTAAACTCTATTTTTTTATTTGATTCGACTCTGTTGCTTGCTGTATTATCTGCAATACCAGCATTCAAATGCTTACAGAGACTCTGTAATGGCTTGACTCGATATTTGTTGATATGTTGATGTGGCTATTAATCTTTCCGATTTTCAGTTTTGGAAAAAGCTTGAAGAGATTGGAACTGAACTGATTTTCCTTGTGAAGAGCCTCTCTAAAGTATCAGAGGCTTGCTTTAAGAATCAGGTATTGCATTTGATTGGAACTGAATTTGATTACGCAGTTTGTTCTTCTTTTCCGATTCTTACTCGAACGCATACTTTTGGCCTTGTAGGTGGTATGCTCAGCAGACTTCCCATCTGATGATAGGAAGCAAGAGGTAATTGCTTTCGCTTTTTGTACAGTGCTAAGTTATTTTACTCATTCTGGTTCTGATATGATCATGGTTCTTCTTCCTACCAAAAAGCAGTTGCCGACACGAGAAACTGATTGCTCTGGTAAAGCAGATCAAACAGATGCCGCTGTATGTACGTGCAGACAGTGTGGTAGGAAAGCAGTTGGTAGGGATTGTCTAGTCTGCGATTCGTGTGAAGATATGTACCATATCTCTTGCATTGAGCCAGCTGTTGAAGAAATTCCTCCCATAAGTTGGTATTGTTCGAGTTGTTTAGCTGATGGAGTGGGCACTCATGACAACTGTATTGTTTGTGAGAGGCTAAGTGCTCCCAGTCCTCCAGATAATCAATCTCACTCTGCCGTTTGTCAAACAAACGAGGAAACATTCTCCGACTTTGGGGAGCCATCAGAAGACTACAAGGATGATGATCCACATTCGACGTCAGAAGAGACTAATGCTTCGATTCCTTGCAAGATTTGTGGAAGTGAGCTTGAGAGTGGTGAGAAGGTGAAGATCTGTGAACATACCCACTGCCCTAATAAGTATTATCACAAGAGGTGTTTGACGGCAAAGCAGCTAGCCTCGCACGGTAGCCGTTGGTACTGCCCTTCTTGCCTCTGTCGGACTTGCCTAACTGACAAAGATGACGAAAATATCGTTCTGTGTGATGCCTGTGATAGTGGTTATCACATTTACTGCCTGAAACCGCCGCTCACTTCCATACCAGCAGGGAGCTGGTTCTGTAGACAATGTATGCTGCAACGTCAGAAAGTGCGCAGGGCAAGGGAAGCGTATGAGAAACGTGCAAATGGATCGATGCAAAACAAAGGGGGAAAACGGGATTTTGAAGCCATCCATCTGAAATCGAAAAGGAAAATCGAAGATGTGTTTGATGGCAGGGAAGGGATAACTATGCTGCTAAATGCTTCTCTTATTGAAGACAAGTTGGCTAGCAAGCAGAAGCTGGGTTGATAGAGGCTCGTAGGTTTTGGCATGCGACAACTTCAATCGTGTCGAGCATCAGCGACAGATTTCTGACTCTCTGATACATCAATCAGTTCAAGGTATCTCAAACTGTAATTACCTTTACTGGACGAGGAAATCTTTCTATCAGTTTATGAGATGAATCTCTTGATGGAAAGCCTCTGGGTTGTTTTGTTACTCGTGTACTTGGTAGTTGAATCTCGGAATCGAGTTCTGGAAAATCAAAGCTAATGTTGTAATCAAAATTTTCTTACTGGTGAATCATTAACTGCAGCTTGATACCAGTCATTTGTTGTGTGTTAATTAAGAATCAAGTTCTCGAAAGCAAGGTAACGATTAACTGCAGATTGATACATGTTATTTGTTATATGTTAACACTCCATCTTGCAATCCCCTTTGCATTCATTTGCAGTTGTTTTTCGAATATTATGGTCTCGGCTGCTCGTGTTCTTCAATGGAATTAGACTTGCAGAACTAATGATCAGTATTTTCTGTTGTTGCATTGCACCTGTTTTGTGTTAGTGAAAATGCAGTGCTTGAATGATCGGTATAACTCGACTCGATTCAAGAATTCGAGTCTGCTGGTCTCACTATGCAGTGCTTGAATGATCGGTAAATGCCACGTCTTTTGAGGTAGATGAGAATGGTTAGCTGTTCTATAGGGTGTGCATATGAAACTGCATTGAGTGTTCGTATACTCGTATCGTTAAACAACGAACCAGATATATATTTTGGTTTTATAACGATTCTACTACGGTTTTAGCTCAACTGCAGCTTTTTTACTGAATGCGAATGATTTTCGAGTTCTGGTCTCTGCTACTTGTAGTCATCAATTGAAGCTAGTAAACTTGCAGAGCTGATGTTCAGTACTTTCTGCTGTTGCATTGCATCTGTTTTCTGTTACTGAATATGCAGTTCCTGAATGATTGGTATAATTCGACTGAAATCGAGAATTTGAGTCTGTTGGTCTCAATTTTTCCAGAAACTCTGTAATGTCTCAGTTCTTTAGGAGGTAGATGAGAACAGGGGCATGAGAAACTGCATCGATCAGCGACAAACTAGTCGTATTGTATCGTTGAATCACGTACCAGATACATATCATGGTTCTATTACGATCAGTGTTCACTTTCAACGACATGCCTCACTCTGTGTGTAGCATTGACTCATACCTTAGGGTGCAAGAAATCTCTTTACATCTTATGTTCACATACCATTCTACATGTCTCCATCTAAGACCTATCAACCGAATACCGGACTCGTGCTGCAAACTCGAAGGTGGGATGAAGTTGCTTAGAGTATCAAACAATCTGCTTGTGTGTTTATGAGTTCGAATCAGTTATTTGACGAAACTTGTATACCTTTCGTCCTCATTCGGGTCGAGCTCGTAGACGAATATGCAATAGTCTTCCATGACCTCCTTTTCAAAGGTTTTCAAATACATGCTCACAGAATCAGACAGAAAGGCAGAAGAAGACTTAGGTGCAAAGATCAATTGGCAATGGCAATGGCAATGGTAGGGTCAAAGGGATTGTTTTGGAGTGGTCCTCTTCTTCATATGTAACCCTACCTTTTCTTTGACTCTTCATTCTTGAGTGATTGATTTTCAAAAGGTGTTTGTCTGGTTCGTGCTCGTTTAATGTGGACATCAAAGGATGCGTATTTTTTGTCATAACCCATGTATCAGTTTGTACTACGCTCTATTCTCGTGACGGTCTCATCATTGTGGAGATTTTTAGGATTCTTGACGACTTATTCTCCTACATTCAGTTTATGGCTATTGGTATATCGGTAAATAGAGCTATTTATTATAATGTGCCTTCTAAAATGCTTGAACAAGTAATGTGTTCTGAATATGAAATCTCGTTGTGATTTGCTGTAAATATTTTGCGTTTACTATTACTCGGTTCTTTTAGTGTTGACTTTTCAGTTATTCAGTAATAAAAAGTAATGCTACAAATTTCGAACATATTGACCAATTTTCTGGCTCTACCACCGCACACATATTTACTATATATATAGCAAGTCAAAACAAATTGTAAGTCATAGCTACCCTACCTTTTTTTTCTTCTTTGAAAGCCACCCTTATTTCTTTTGACACTTGATTCTTAAGTGATTGACTTTCAAGAGTGATTCTCTGGTTTGCGTTTGTGATGGCTAGTTTGATGCAGACATATATTGAAGAATGTGTTTTTTTTTTGTCATCATCCATATCTCGATTCGTGTTACGTTATGTTTTCGTGATGGTATATTATTATTGTAGAGATTCTCAGGGTTTTAGACGAAATCTCTCATATTCATCTAATAACAATTCATGTATGGATAAATAGAACTACTTACTCGTGACACAAAAGACTTTTGGGGTGTGTTTAGAATCATAATTTGATATTTACATATGGATTTTAGTACATTGAATTGACCTAACGACGAATCGAAGACGATACGATAAATTGGGCCAAACTATATAGAAGGGAAAATAACACTTTGCCCCCCTCTGCTTTACCAACTTAACAAATAGCCTATGAACTATTAATTGCTCTTTTTACCCCTCCTAATTTAGCCATGTTGCCTTTTGGGTCCTCCTAATTTCAATTTTCGTCTTCTTAACGTTAAATTTGGACACATCGAACGCCGATAGAGAGAGATATCGGTAGTAGGAGACAAAGATTTGGTCTGAGAGGCAAATGAGGGGAGGTATTGCGAAGAATATGGTGAAAAATGAAGAGTTTTAAACTAACATGTGGTTATTGTAGCTGGCGTGGTGTGCTGAATGCACATTAATTAAGCATTAAAAAGACGAAAGTTGAAACAGAATGACCTAAAAGACAAAGTGGTTAAAGTAGGAGAGGGTAAAAATAGCAATTTATAGTATAAAGAGTTGTTTGTTAAATTGGCAAAGTAGAGCGGGCCAAAGTACTAATTTTCTATTTAGAATGACACAATACAATGAATAACATATAATTAAAATACTAGTCAAATACTTAAAACGTTCCAAAACTATAGGTCGAGTTTTTATGACATGTCAATGGTGACGTGGCGAAATGAATGAAAAAGTATATAGATGGCGTCATTAGGACTAATCTGTAACATGTTTTAGAGTAATAGGACCACTTTGTAACAAATTAAAGTTTTAGAATGAGTTTGTAGTCCGGCCTATAACTTGAGAAAGTTATAAGTATTTTTATTTTTTTTATGAATGAGTAACTATATATTAATCACAAACAAGAAGAATCTATACAACAAGTGTGGTGAGAGTTAGACAATAAGAGTTGAACTCTCCCCACAAACCCCCCAAGCAAGCACCCAAGCAGATGCTGCTACACTACCCAAAATAAAACATCATCACATCCTCACCCAAAACAATGCCCAAACCTGTACAGCAGCCCCCACAAACGAAGACCAAAAGCCAACTCCCTAGATGTCAAAGGAGAGTCTAAGACAAGTTGCACGAGGTTTGGATAGCTTTGGGGGCACTTCGGATCGCATCAGATCACTTTGGGACGCGTTTGAAGGAAGAAATTCAAAGCTGAAAATCATGTATAAAAGTGCGGCCCAAGTGCATTTTCTGGGCGCACTTTTAAACAGCTGCGGATTTTGGTCTATTTTGAGAGGAGAGACAAATTAGGTTTATTCAGACTTCATTCTGATTTCGACGAACCAGACACTCTCGGAGGAGGATTTTAAAGGTTTGAAGTGACGATTAAGCGAGGAGAAGCGAAGATTAGCTCAGGAGTTTCTAGGATTCTTCAGGATTAGGTTTACTCGGAGTAAGATGTCTTCTTCTCCAGTTTTCTTTTTCTCTGTTTCTGTGATTTCTTCTTTGGCAATGTCTAGCTAAACTCTTAGTTTGTTCAGATTAGATGAAGCTCTAGTGAGATTTTGTATGAATGATGTCGGGTTTCTAACCCGTTAATGTTAATTGAGGTTTATTCAGGCATGTGATGAGTTTTCTCTTAAACCCTAATTTCAAGCTCTAAGAATCCGTTGATTGACCATATCGTAGGGTTTTGCTTCATCTTTGATTTGCGGTTCTGACCATGGACGTAGATCAATCTAGAGTTTAGGAGGTCGTTAGGGTTGCCGGTGTCTTGACCATAGGGCCGGTGAAACTAATCTCCTTGCATATCTGTTCTTCGTGCGTTCTTGACGATTTGCGAGTTATCTTGACCATAGGAACTTGTAGGTTTGATAGGATAGTTTCTCTGCATCCCGACCATGGAGTAGAGATTACCCAAGGAAGTGTCGAGTCATCAAGTCTGATAAACTGAAATTGCATTGCATCATCCGTCTTAATCGAGCTAGAGTGGATTCGAGTCTGGACAAACGCTTAGTCTATATTCAAATCTCCAATCTGCTTCACTTGTTTGCTTGTTCAATTTGCATTTTTAGTTTACTTAGTTCATTCTTAAACCAATTTAAACCCAAAACGAAATCTCGATTAGCTTCAACACACAATTCTGAGTAATAGAAAAAGAAAGACCCTAGGTAAAAACGATCTCTTTGGAGAAATCCATTGAGTTAAAACTAGTGTGCATTAATTTGCGCATCATTTAAAAAAAAAATACTAATCGAACACTTCTAAATATAAAGAAAATTACTTACTATCAAAATTACGAGTAGTACCATTGTATCCTCCACTGAATCAGTCCCACCGGAGCTCCCCGATTCCGTCGGTTACCCATCGGCCGTCGCCGACTCGAGGGCCCACAGCTAATTAAACACTTCCAAGAAATTTTCATTGAATCAAAAGATAATAATAAAAATAAAATTAATTAGGAATCAAAATTCAATTTCTTGATGGTGAGAACCCAAAATGTCAAAAACACATGTCATTGATCACACATGACCAAAGGTCTAGTTCACACACATATACTAACCAAAATTTTCTCCAATGCAAATCCTTAATTTGACGGTCAGAAATTGATGTGGGGCTTTTGCTAAAGAGATAGATAAGAACAAAATCTTTTAAGATGGTAAAGATTTTTTCTTTAGGTATTGCATTGACTTAAACTTGTTAGAACTTCAATATAATCATTTTACTTATACAAGGTATGGTAGATTGTTAATACAGTTAGTTTCTGATCGTCTGGAACAATGAAGTCCAATCTCACTCGAAGTGAATGGGTCGTTTGATTTGAACTTGGGTGTTCCTCGCAAAGTATAAGACAAGGGTAGTGACTAGTGAGTTCAAGAGGGACGTAGGTGATAACAAAATGGCAAAGAGAGAGGAGTTTTGTAGTACTTAACGAGGAAATATTTTCCACCAAAGTGTCAGTCTGTCTTTTTATAATGTAACTATTGTCGTATTTATACTCTGAGAATTGTAATGATCTGGGCTATCCCCACTAGTAGAGAGAGGTGGACCACCCACATCTTGTCACATAGCCATGTGACTCTATTGAGCAAAACCTTAACCACTTAGGATTTTGCATAGGCCCTTCCCCAATCCAGACCAAGCTAACTAAGCGTCGGGCCAAGAGATCTTATTGAGGGACACCCAACAAGCTAGAATTCCTATGTAGTTCAGGTGAATCGCCTAACCCAAATCCAAATTCATCACCCTAACATACCCATCATAGACCCATATAAAATTTACTTTTGAGAAATCATGTTATACATACAAAATTATGAATCTTTCTCAACAACTATATCGAAATGTAACATTCATCGATAACAAATTCCTCGATAGTGACAAAAGGGAAATTCAAACTAGCAAGGACCCAACTTGACCCAACGACTTACTTAGCATCATTTACCGACCATTCATACTCCTCACGTCTCTCTCTCCTTTAATTTCTCTATATAATAACACCCAAAGGGCCAAAAGGCCAAACACCATAGCTTATTAGCTTCCTTTCTCATATCTTTTAGCTCATAAAAAAACCCATAATTAGCTAACTATGAGCCAAATCGGAAGAGCCTACACCATGCCACGAGCAACCGTCATTCCGGCGAGGAGGAAGTTAGTGAAGAGGATGGTGTTTGACACCATTTTGCCGTCCGTCGCCGCCGTCCTCAGCCACTTCTGCGGTGGTGGAGTTGGCCGGTGTGAAGTCAAGGGAATCACCATTTTGGTGAAGTACTAGTACTTCATGTTTTTTTAATGATCACTTTGGTTCCATTCTTTTATAAATGTGTATTTATTTTAACGTGTCTTAATATAACGTTTGTAATTTGTTTTTATTTTTATTTTTTATAGGTGATCGAATTAAGATATTTGTTTAATTTCGTGTCTGTGTAGTAAAATTCGATTTTGATTGTATCCATTAACGTTTGTTTTCGTGTTAACAATAAAATAATGGTGATTAATTATACAATGATTAGTCAATTAGAGTAAAGTAAGATTTATATATAGTTTTCCCAAAGTCAAAGTCCATTTTATTTATTAAAGGAAAATAGCACTTTGGCCCCTCTACTTTACCAACTTAAGAAATAGCCCCCTATACTACAAATCGCTCTTTTTACCCCCTCCTACTTCTACTACTCTGCCGTTTTGGTCCTTCTATTTCAACTTTCGTCTTATTAACATTAAATTTTGACACATCCACACACGGACAAAGAGAGATATCGGAGGTAGGATATGAAGAGTTGGTTAAACAAAGTTTTTTAAAACCGCACATTTTATTTGCCGATTTCATCATAGCTAAATATATATATATATTTATATTACCAATTAAAACACGCTTAGTAACCTAATACATGGCTATTGGAGCTAATGTGGTATACTGAACGCGCAAACAGCAAAGTGATCGAAATAAGAGGGGTGAAAAGAGTGATTTATAGTATAGGGGGACTATCTGTTAAGTTGAAAAAGTAAAAGGGGGCAAAATGCTATTATCCCTTTATTAAATTAAAGAAAGAGACTCAGCTGTGTAAAGGAATCAGTGACTCGAATTTTGGCAGCTTGCTGTGAGGACTCAAAATGAATGTGATTTTTTCCAGCCACTTCAGTCAACAGCTAGCTGGATCCCACATACAAAGACTAGGGTTTTCATTTGGTTCGGGTTTTGGTCGAACCATATGTATGTAACCCGATATGAAATGGACCGGGTGGATTTTTTGGGGTTAATTAGATTAAGATTCATAGTAGATCAGACCTGGAAATGGACACTACAAGAAAAAGGATCAATAGTCATGGGAAAATAGTCACGGGATAGGTTTCCCATGACTAATAGTGCTAAATAACATACTATACATAACACCCATGACTAAAACTCATATGTCCTAATATATTAGGGGAATTGGAATTTTGTAGCACAATTTTAAAAATATGTACCGTCAGTAGCCAAACACGTAAAAATGTCCAGAAATAGCACAATCTGACTGGCAGGCAGCGCTGCGCCATCTGGGTGGCGCTGCGCCACCCAGCCAGATGGCGCTGCGCCACCCAGCCAGCGCAGCGCCACCCAGATGGCGCAGCGCTGTCTGCCAGTCAGAAAATGTTACCGTCATAGCACCGTTAGGGTTTCCTCAATCCCAGCCAGCTATGCGCTAGCTAGGAGGCGCAGCGCTGGCTGGGACTGAAAAACCCCTAAGTCGTCAATTTTTAGTATAAATACCCCCCTCTATGATGCAGTTTTGCACCACACACCTCCCTTGAAGCCCTAAACTTAGAATTTGTAGTAGGCAGCCGTAACCAAGCTTAGAATATGACGTTCTTCAACTATGGCTCTAGGTCTCGCAAGAGCAAGCGTAAGTGAACTTCATTTGGGTGCTTTGTACTTATCTTATTTATGCATTTAACGAATTCGTCTTGTGTACTAAGTACTGTTTTTCTGTAGTGACAGATACTGAGAGGGTAATGCACAAGTTGAAGAAGCCGGTGGAGGAGGACTTGTTCGTTTATGAGGCAAGTGTGGTGAACTGTTGGTGGACTTAAGGGCGACTAGATCCGTTCGACCAAGTGATCTGGAACGCTATTTTGGCTGCCCTCGTGAGAGAGAGGTAAAAAAAAGGGTCTGAATTTAATTATTTGCATTTTCGTAGTTCTCAAAACCCTCTACGTTTGCCTTATGATCTGTAGGAGAAGGGGTGTGGTTATTATGAAAAACTGGAGGTGCGGGAGGCCGTGGATGCTGCGATTAAGGAGAAGGACCAAATCATTCGGGCGAAGGACGAACAACTTGTTCGAGCGAATAGGGAGAAGGATGAAATCGTCGAGGAGAAGGACAACATTATTCGAGATTTGAGGGAAGAAATTTCATGGTTGCACGTTTCAATCAATAGGTTGCTGAGGGAAGGGCCTCCCTCTCCACCACCCGGACATCGTCCTTACAATTGACATCCATGTTAGGCCTGTTGTTGTTGTTGTTGTTGTTTGTTGTTGTCATTGTTGGCGTCATTATTGAAGTTAATAAAATGACTGGTCTGTAGTTGCAGTCACTTTTGAAGGATGGACTAATAAAAGTAACTTCACAGCACAACTTGAAACCAAACATTACATTGAAAATGAAACATGAAATTGACAAACAAACATTTCAAATACAGATTACCAAACACAAACTACCGAACACATCATACTAAACATTTAATAGTTCAATTAACCGTTCCTTGTAGGGTTTGGATTCCTGCTGCTTCGCCTCGCACGTCGGCACGTCCTCCTATTGTGCCCTTCTTGCTGGCAGTAACTGCAGTGCGGCTCAATATCTTCAACCCAGTCCATCTCGTTGCGTATGCGAGAATGTCGTGGTCGCCCCATCTCCCTGACCCTTCCTGGGTCCGGCATCAACTTAGGCCCTCCATGAGGCTCCCAGTCCTCTTTCGAGCCGATAGGGAGGAAACTCTGTCCATATATCTGGCGTACTATTTCCAGCCTGTAATGGGCGTTGGCATAGTATAACGGATCTTGATTGGCGGCGTTACATGCGGCCACGGCATGTGAACAAGGCATCTTCCACTGTTGGAACTTCCGCAGGAGCAATGACCGTCCCACTCCTCGTAGTCCAAGCGAACTTCTTGCCTATTGTTTCCCTTCCCGTTGCTGCGATTTATCGCCGTCTGTATTTCGAATATCCCAGCATCATAATCGAATTGCCTCACTGTGTGGGAAGTGGCCTTATTCACTCTTTTTTCCAGGCGCTTCAGACACTTCTTCGTCCAGATTGCACCGGCCGCCTGTTCTTCTCGAACCCTCTTCCGTCGATCTTCGAAATACGTTTGCAGCCTGTAGAAAGTGGATTCCACCAAGGCTGCAACAGGGAGACCCGGATTGACTTGAATGCCCCATTCACGCTCTCCGCCATGTTTGATGTCAATTGGTTCCATCGTGCCCCGTCGTGCTGAGCGTCTACGGCTCTTGACCAATATAATTGATCTTCAAGCGCCCACTTTTGATTCACGGGGTCGTCCCTCGCGAATCTTGTTGCCCCCTTTGTGAACTTTCTCAAGGACCGTCGTTTAGCTTCAGGTAAGGGAGAATGGATTACAGTGATATACGCTGAAATTGTTAAGTACTTGGTGGAGTGTCATGATACTTACCTAAATTCATAAGGCGGCTTTTCATTCTTGGGTTCTTGGCGGCTTTGTTGTAATTGCTTACATAGTGTCTGGCGCACCACCGCCAATGCCATCCAAATTGGATTTTCTCCATTGCACTCACGATGCCCACATGTCGGTCGGATATGACACATACTCCACGTCTCTGTGTCACTCGCCGTTGTATGCAATCAAAGAACCATTCCCAAGTCGCGAGGCTTTCAACGTCCACAATTGCGAAAGCCACAGTGAAGATGTTTTTATTACCATCGAACGAACAAGCCATGAGTAGTGTGTGCTTGTATTTTCCTGTCATGAAGGTACCGTCGACGACGAGCACAGGAGGACAATGTTTGAAACCTTCGATGGACGGAGTGAAACTCCAAAACACGGTCGAATTGGGTGATTGTATCTCCATCATTCGTTGTGATTTCTTTCGTGACGAATTCAACTTCCGTCCCATAGTTCCGATCTTGTATTGCCTTCATTAGGGTAGGTAACTCGTTGTATGATTCCTCCCAATTACCATATATGCGTTCCATGGCGCGCTGTTTGCCGTTCCATGCCTTCTTGTACGAAATTTGTCGGGCGTACATAGTATGTATCTCTGTCTGAAGAAGTTTGATCCGAATATGGGGGCGTGCTTGGACAAAGGGCGTGCTTGGACAAAGGGCGTGACTGCATCAGCTATGACATTGACGTCCAGCTGGGTCGGACTGATGTTGTTCTGACTGCCCAAACACGTATGGGCCGGATTGAATTGTTTTACTGTCCACACATCGCTCTCATCTGTAGTGAGCCTTATCCTCCACGTGCATCCATTGCGTTGATATCCATGACATCGTTGCTCCAGCAACCATTTGCTAGATCGTGTCGTGCATAACATGCGGTTATTCTTGAGTGCATATTGCTTCAGACTAGTTTGAGCCACAAGTTTGCTTTCGAATTGTTGCCCAACCCCAAACCCTGGCCCGTCAATGTGCCACCGTGGAACGTTATGAACCCCGTACTCGTTGTTGCTTGTAGTCATCAGGTCACCGATATCTTCTGGTAAATGTGTGAAATGGCTTGGGGGTGTATTCTCTCGGTGGTTGTGCATTCACAGAGGGTTGCGTTTCAATGTCTGGCTCAGATACATTTGCTGCGTCCTGCTCCAAGTTGACGTCGCTTTCTGATGAGTCTCCTTCGATCTCATTTCCCAAGTGCGCTACCGTACTTTGTTGCCTGCTATCGCCACGAAATTGTCCGCCAGGATGTCTGGCTTGCTTGCCTTAATGAGGAGCTCCATCTTTTATCACGTGTATTGTCAAATCAGAGCTTGCATCAATTATACCTATCTAAGTGGTAGCTGTTGACTTCATAAGGAGCTCCATCTTTTATCACGTGTATTGTCAAAGCATAGGTTGCAAAAATTATGTGAACAGATGCAGTCTTTCACAAATGTGTTCTCAATTTTAGGTTGCATTTCTAGGGTGTTCTGAACTCATAACATACAATGAAATATACAGTTAAATACCATGAAACAAACGTGCACTGTTTAATACGAAATACAATGACAGAAACAAACACAATCATCACTACTCACGACCCCTCCCCTCTCGGCCCCTACGCCGACCCTGCCCCCTCCAATGTGCCCCCAGCTCATGGCCTCCAGTACCGCACATCCTCTGTGCAGGCTCTCGCCTCAGTCCATATCGATGCTGCCCGTCGCCGGCTGGAGCTTCATCCTCATCCCACGCTGCCTCATATGTCACTACGGGTGGTGTGACATACTGAGACCCAGATGGAGCTGCGTGAGATGCGGATGGAGCCCACTGAGACCCAGATGGAGCTGCGTAAGATGCTGATGGAGCCCACTGAGACCCAGATGGAGCGGTGTAAGCCTGTGTAGGAGTGCTATATGGCTGGGTCGGACCTGAAGGATGCGTGTAATCCTGATGCTGTGTGTCATCCTCCGGCTGAGTGTAGTCCTGACTCCCCATGTAATCGAAAGTCGCGTCACCTGTAGTGTCGAAAGGATAGTGCTCGGAGTATCGAGCTTGCTGCTGTTGTTGATCCCACTGCGGTAATGCCGGCTCCCACAACCGGGGGACAGGGGGCACATCTACATGCTGTCGGACTCTACGTGTAGAAGGAATTCTGGCAGCTGGCGGGTCAGGTACTGGGTACTCAGCATGTCGTGTATGGGTGGTCTGCCGGGGTGCCCTCCTAGACTCAGCCGTCCTATGGATCCCGCCTGAAGCATGCATCATTGACCTCAATGTAGCATGCATCTCCTGCTGCTCCTGAGGCGTGATATGTGACTGACCAGTAGTCACGTATAGCCTCTCCATGCCATCAAGCTACAACACATAATAAGAATGGTTAAACATGTAATTAGAATTAGTTGTAATAATTATGACGAAGCCTACGTACCAAAGACTGGTCCACGGCTCCTCGGCGAGAAACTGTATGTCTAGTGACTCCATGATACCACTGGTTGATCTCGTCGTGGAAGTGATAGGACTCTCTCTCCTCGCTCCGCAGCCACGGGCCTGAGGCGATGTGGTCAAGACGAGTGGACCAAAGGTCCCGATATCCAGCAAATCTAGCTACCACATCACTACGATGCCATCCACGCTGTGTCAGCTCCAGGTTACTGATGACCTCACCTACTGGCTGATCGTACGTAGGGACAGGCTGGTCCATCCCAAACTGACGCAGCACTCTATCAGGTCTATGCCACATAGCGCTGAACAAGCAGATGAGAGGTGCGACGACGCGATGGTTGGGGAAAGTCCCTGGACTGTAATGCTCACGGTCCGCCGAGTACGGACACCACTATATGAAACAAATGTGACAATTAGACAACTATGAAACCTAAACTATAAGGGAAAATGACATTGCCTTTATAAGAATACAATACCACGAATGGAGTCCCATCGTCAAACAGCTGGCGGTACCCCCCAACAAGGATGTATCTGGTCTTCGCGTGATACCATTCGGACCAGCTAAAAAAATGCAGAATGAACCACGTCATTTATACAACTTGATCAGATGGAATAAACTATGAAAATGGAAGAAAAAGTCGAAGCCCGAACCTAGTCATACGTGGAATGGGGGAGTGCGTCGGTGCAATCTGTCGACTCTTGTGGACTCGACGAGCAATGGACGTAAATCTCTCAAGGGCCCACGCCTGAACCAGTGCCATCCAACCTCCAATGTCACCTACGTGGTCGCGGGACGGGTTGCTCTCTATGCGGAAAGCACACCGGCCAAGCTCCCTATATAGCCATGAAAGTGCGGCAGCCCCCCAAGCGTAGTCGCCTACCTGGCTCATGTCCTCGAGCAGTGGAAGGAAGAAGAGTGAGGCGTGTGATCCTGACCAATCAGCAAAGATGCAGCTACCGAAGAAGTCCAGAATGTATGCTCGACAGTGCTGCTCGATAGTCTCCTGATCGGCGTCATCCCTGATGGTGCCAAAGTGGTTACGCAACCACGTCATCTTCACTCTGCCAGCAGAATGGTCAGCGGTAGATGGTTTCTTCCCAAGAAGGCGCTCAACGTAAATCTGCAGATCAGAATCCACAGTCGGAATGCGCCTCTGCGACTCCACAAGCACACCATCGATGCTCAGACCAGTGAGAAAGTGCACGTCCTCGAGTGTTATGGTTGCCTCACCGTGGTACAAGTGAAAAGTGCTCGTCTCGGGACGCCATCTCTCGACCAATGCGGTGATCAGCTCAGAATCAGGGGTAAAATCCAGGCAGGCACGCAACTGATCTAGACCTATGGGGGCAAGGTATGTCTCGAACCTAGGATCGTACTTCACGATCTTCTTAGAGAAGCGACAATTAAGCGTCATATGTGGGTCCTAATAGTTGGGGGAAGAAGATGTAACATAATTAATAACTAGTACTCAATTTCTGAGTGCACCCTAGACACTTAAATGTAATTAACATTCAAATATAATTAAACATTCAAATATAATTAACGATCAAATATAATTAACGATCAAATATAAATAACTTTAAAATATAACTAACATTTACATATAACAAACAGTTATATATAACTAACATTTCAAATATAAGTAACATTTGAATAATTACTATATACTAACATTCAAACATAAATACTATGTAAATTTAAATAACAAATAAATATAAATAACATTAAATTATAACTAACATTTCAAATGTACTAACCTGAGCTTCGAAAATTCCCGACGCTCGATGTCGGTCAGTATCACCCCATAAAATCGAAGGGTCCTCGGGACTACCACTTCGAACCCCAACCGGCACCTCTCCAAACATGTAATCCATCTACAATTTAATATCCACAACCAATGTTAAGTACATATAAATTGGTAAAACATAATTCATTTGGATATAACTTATATCATTATTACCTTTTCAGGGAGGGTTTAGGCTTTCTTCAAACGAAATTTCCTCGACGGCCAATTGCTACGAACCTACAAATAAAAAACGTCATTAGCGTACAATAATCCTAACTAGAAACTTATGACGAACATAAACTATCATAAAAAATACCTTAGAGACAATTGTATTTGAGAGAGTATGAGAGGAGGTGTGAAGATGGTATGGGGGGAGGGGGTATTTATACAAAAAAAAACGGTAATATTGATCCCAGGTAGCGCTGCGCCACCCAGCCAGCGCAGCGCTGCCTGGGATCAATACTACCGTTTGTTAACGGTAGTTTGTAACGGCTAGTGTGCCACATGGCGCAGCGCTGCAACGGAAATAATCTGACTGTGCAGCCAGCGCTGCGCTGGCTGGGTGGCGCAGCGCCATCTGGCTGGCGCAGCGCTGGCTGCCAGTCAGATTGTACTATTTCTGGACATTTTTACGTGTTTGGCTACTGACGGTACATATTTTTTAAAATTGTGCTACAAAATTCCAATTCCATATATTAGTCATGGGAAATCCCATGACTATTGGACCTTTTTCTTGTAGTGGGATCACAATTCACAACTAGCGGATGAGTAATCAAATTTACAATCAATTGAGTCGAGCCGAGCCGATCTCTACTCAAGTAGTTAGAGATTTGTGTTGTGATTAGTGTACTCAACCCCATCGAACATATAACCTAAAGACTAGGTGAATTAATCATGAACCCAACCCGATCCAACACTCATGTACATGCAACACCTAATCACGAGTGACTGAATAGTGAGTTCATCCCAATCTGACATGGAACCCCTAACAACATGTATCTCATAGCTAAAGGGTGAACATGATTGAATTCAACTCGATTCAACATGTAACACCTAGTTAGGGAGTTAAATGAACCGTGGATTCAACTTGAATCAACATGTAACATCGTAGCGGTCAAACTATCATGTACGTAACGTTTAGCAACTAAGTGAACCAATAAACTTCAACTCGATACTGACAGTGACCCGCTACAACTTTTTGCGAGTTGACGGACATATAGGCCATTGTTTAATAATAATAAAAATAATAATTAATAATAATCGTGGCACAAAATCCAGCTAGCCTCTAACGTAATTTAATTTCAACCTCATGCATGATACATCGACACGTGGACAAAAACTACTGGTCACAATCACGTCATGAAATATTCCAAACATCGATTTCAGAATTAAAAACGAATCAAAAATATATCTACTAATACATTAAAGCAGATACCATTTTTTCAGTTGACACGTCAGCTTTTTGATGATTTTAGAGCTCCTCCTTCATTCTAGGAATGAGGGTATTTTGGATAAAAATCGGTTTCTGACAAACAAAATTTATTGATTATTTTCTCACGAACAAGGATCGAACTCTCAACCTCATGGTTAAGAGACAAGGTGAACAACCAACAATGCCACACCTAATGATTGGATAGTTTAATCAAAGAAAAGTTGCAGTGTTTTCAACGTAACAACAAGAAAGCATAACTATAATGCTTTTGTTTATTATATCCCAACAATTGATAACAAATTTATAATTTTTACCAACATATGAATTAAATGATTATATATTAAGAAGTAGAAATAAAAAGTAGAAAAAATTATATATTAAAAAGTAGAAATAAAAAGTAGAAAAAAATTCAACCACACTTCTAAGTAATCTAAATAAAAATTATTTTCCGGTAAACTATTAACACAAAAAATCGGCCAATGGGCTGCTGATAATCTAGTTATAATATTATGGTTTTTACCAAGTGGGGAGCCACGTGTCGTGATCTGAAGCGTTACATGTAGTACTTAGGGTGGACTTTTGACTTTTTGAGTACGTGATGTATGCATGGGTCAACGGTAATATTTGAATGTCGTTAGTTAATTAGCTGGAGGCCATGATTGAAAAAATACATAATCACACGAACGAAACGTTTTAGAACTTACTTATCTTAGAAGGAAATGATAATTATCTACTTAGAGTAAGCTAATGACATTTTCTCGAAGAACACGGTTTTTTAGGGCCCTACATGAGTTTTTTTTTCTGTAAACCGGGTTGGATCGAGTGATTAATTCGGGTTTAATTAAACATGTCATAAGAAACTTGTAAATGTGAATTACACGCTACCAAGTTCACACTCAGATTTGAGCTACGAGCAATGTTGTCAATGTCGGATCAGGCCGGACTGTCCGACTGGTCCTTTCTCCGAAATTGGCAAATCTCGGTTTGATCTTGGTTCAACCCTAATTTTTCCGTTAAATCTTGAACCATTGACTTTGTCGGCTCGACCACCAGTCCGGTTCTGAAAACCTTGGCTCCAAGGGAGCGAGGATTATTGTTGGAGGTTGGAGGGCACAATTTACACCGTTCATCTTAGCAACGATGAAAATTCATTCATAGTCGAGTCTTCCAACTCTGAATGTCACATGTATGTCGTTATTGACTTCAATATGTTACAAATAGCAAAGCTTACATAGTAACATGACACTGAATAACGTGTAACTTATGCAGTACGTCTCACAACACTGAATAATAAATACTCGTATAAAATCCCATAAGAGACCCAGAATTAGCGCATAAACTCGATCTCCATGTAAATTATCCTATTAGAAACAAAAAATTCCAATAGAATGAAATTCCTTGTTTTCCGGTCTAATGGCGATATGAAATTGAAAACAAATGAACAATAATTCATTTAAATTCTCATATATTTGAAAGGGATTTCAAAACCTGTTCTCTCCAGGAATATTCTTTTTAACTATATTGATCTTTTATCTTTTTGGGCCTAAAATTTAAGCCCATCCAGCGGAATGGATTCTTCTATTTGACCGTTACCGTTAAAACTAACGTACGGAGTAAGAGGTGCTGATATTTTTTCTATTTTACTTTTTGGGCTGAATAATATTTTTATTATTTATTTTCGGTTAGCTGGCATCCATTTTGCGGAAGTCTCTGAGATTCACACTGGAAAAGAAAAGGAAACTGAGCTCAGTTCATTTTCCACGCAAGTCATGTTCATTGATCCACGTGGCACAATCACATCACTTATCAAGTCGGGTCGGGTCGGGTCGTCTCCGGGTGATAATTCATTCTAATTAGTTCTATCAAGAGGAGTGACTCCTTGTTGTGAACACGTGAAAAACTTGTGTGGAGTATAAATATGTCAGTTACGATATTCAATCAACATACAAAAATAACACATATGGGTCATGATTTTAGAATTTTTGTAGCTATGCATATTGGAGCAACTCCTTGTAGGGTGCAAGTGAGGAGTTTGTGTGGAGAAAGAACACATTTGATTCATGGTTTTAGATAGGCCTTTTGTACATGAATAATGCTACTTTCGTACGTACCTTCTTAAAAGATCAATAATAGTTGATTGCCGTGAGATAGTGAATCAAACATTCTTGTACGGAGTCATGTCCCCTAGAGTAAAATCGAAGTTTAACGTGATTTGAGTCTTTCTTGTTAGTAACCAATAGATCCATCCAGAACTCTCCCCCATCAGCTCAAGTTATTAGGATCTGACAGTTCTTGACATTTCTTGGCCAGTGGGTTAGCTTGCAAATAATTAGCCGTTTATAAGAGATGATCATATCTCTATCTGAACTGAAGTTTAACTTAACTGAACTATCGAAACCGAATAAAAATCTAGGATGCATTCAACAAAATGTTGACATCATACTTCATTGTTTTTAGATATTGGAAGTATATAGGTAATGTTGCATGTCCCCTCAATAAAGCTAAAGCCAAAGTCATGATGTTGTATCATGATCAAAATCTCAATCAACTTTAGACTCTAATTCATAATCACAAAGTATCTCCATCAACCCCAAAAAAGAAGAAGCAAAACCAATATTAAAAAGCTAATGTCATTTTTATAGCACAATAAACTTATCATTATTGGTTCATTAACATGAATTACTAACCAATTAGATGAGGATTCATTGTTGCAAATGATAGGTTTGAAGAGATCGAATACTCTACCTCTTCAAAATTGAAGTCTGCCATGAGAGATAACACCAAGGTGATATGCAGAAAGAATGAGGGTATCGTAGATGAACAAAAAAACCCAACAGAGCAATCACTCAAAATTACTTTTGAGTGAACGGAAGTGAGTGAAAAAAATCAGATAAGATTAGCTGTTTTATAGTGTCTACTGTATATACGTGATATGAGTTTTGTGTATATGGTAATATATGCAAGATTAATGATTACTGTCTGTATCAATTAGTAATGACGAATCAATATATTTCTAATTCACGCTAAACTTATAGCTACGAGTGAATGGAAGTATGTGAAAAAAAATCAGAGAAGATCAGCTGTTTTATAGAGTCTACGATAAATAACTGAAATGAATTTTGTGCATATAATACTATATGCAAGATTAATAATTATTATTTGCATCAGTTAGTAATGACGAGTTAATATATTTCTAATTCACGCTAAACTTATCATCGGTTTGAGCTATGCACTAGTAATATCTAAGTACTAATCACTAACTAATTAACTCCACTGATGATCATACTATATCTCTTACATTATAGCCACGTGTCACAATCACACAGCCCTATAAGATTCCTCCACGTGGCAGCACCTCCGAGAAACTTGCTGCTCAAGTTCCCCTTGCTCCTTAAAAACCCACCTTAAGCCGCCGCAGCAATCTGCAATCTGCAATCTTCCTCTCCGAGAAACTGAATTGATCAGCAAAAATGGGGCGAGAGCGAAATCGGAGATGAATTCGAAGAAGAAGAAGAAGAACGGCGGAAGCGTGATTCCGAAACAGAGGAAGTTGGTTAAAACCATGGTGCTTGAATCGATTCTATCCTTCTTCTTCTTCTCCTCAATCCGGGTCGGATCTCAACCCGGGTCGGATCGCTGCCGTCGGAGATCCGGTAAGGTGAGTGATGTAAGATGTTAGCTTCTGAGATTGAATTGTTCCTTGTGTCTCTCTGTTATTTATTATACTGTGGTACAGAGTTGGTTATAATTAAATAACTCTGTAATGATCTGTAGCGGTAATCTGTGTTACAGTAATCAGTGTTTTTACAATGTAAAATGAAAAGGGGATTTCTTCTTCGTTGAGAGAAACCCCAATTTTTAGTTCATTTGTTTCTGTAATTTGTAAAAGGCTCTGTTCTTGTACAGAAAGAAAAACAGAGTATCGTTTTTGCAGATGTGAAGTTTCTAACTTTCTGTTTCGAGGTTGGCAATCCTTCACTAAAATTGCATTTACATTTATTAGTTCATCAATTCAGCCAATCTTGAGCTAGGAGAGGGATTAGGGATCACAATTAGTACATATTTACTTGTTGATTCAAAGACAGAGATTTTCTTTCAAGCTCGAGAGGTGCGCTGGTCTCAGATATCTACTCCTATCTAAACTCGATTTCATGTATTCGGACCGGTTCATTGTGTGATACATCATGTTCTTAGAAGTCTTTCAAGTCGAGGAGTGGTAAATCTAACTATTTGGGTAGATATGTTAATTCTCCTACGACAATTACCTATGGTAAAAAAAAAAAAGACCCCATCTAAAACAAGTGTATACATTTCTGATAGTACCACTGGCTGATCGAGAAACTGTTTATGTAGAACCGGAAAATCATAAACAACGACCAATCAAGTCACATACACTAATAACTATAATTAATTACATCATTATTTCCAGAAAATAATTTATACAAATATTTTTATCGAATTACGATCATCAACTTATTAGTATGTAATATTATGATCATCAACCTTTAAAAAATAACCTACATATCACTAATTGGGAATATTATTAGTTATGTTAATTGAGCATTGTCGGTCATTCCGTTCACTTATCATCCAAAAATAATGCGAAGTTAATGAATCACCATGCCAACTCACCATATATGCGTACACCACCCTGCCACGTCAGCTCCGTTTTGACTGTTTTATTAGTGAATGGAAGTGAGTGAAAAAACCAGAGGAGATCAGTTGTTTTATAGAGTCTATACAGTAAGTAATTGAAATGAGTTTTGTGCATATGGTAATATATGCAAGATTAATGATTACTGTTTGTATCGGTTAGTATTGACGACTTAATATATTTCTAATTCACGCTAAACTTATCATCGTTTGTGCTATGCACTAGTAATATCTACGTACTAATTCACTTATGCTCAAAGAAGCAAACCGATTAGTAAAAACTAAGAACTAAAAAAATTAAGAAAGTCTTCGTTCTCACTTCTCACAATTATAGTTCTCATCAATGTAATCGAGATCTTCATCAACAGATTAGCTATTTACTAAATGATTAATTTACTAATCACTAATTACTAATTACTAATTACTAATTATCAATTCACTCTACCTGATTAATACGGTGTCGTTTTGTACTTTCCCCCCTTGCTACCTGATTAATACGGTGTCGTTTTGTACTTTCCCCCCTTTAAGCTAATGGGAAATTGATCACATAATAGCCACGTGTCACAATCACACAGCCCGGTAAGAAACCTCCACGTGGCAGAACCTCCGAGAAAATTGCTGCTCAAGTTCCCCCTCCTCCTTAAAAAACCAACTTAAGCCGCCGCAGCAACGCAATCTGCAATCTTCCCCATCACTGAAGCAGATCATCGGACCAGATAGAAGCGTCAGAGAATCTCAATTAGTAACCAAAATGGCGGCGAGAATGAAATCGGAGATGAATTCGAAGAAGAAGAAGAATGGCGGAAGCGTGATTCCGAAACAGAGGAAGACTATGGTGATTGAATCGATTCTCTCCTTCTTCTTCTCTTCTTGTACTGGATCTAAATCCGGGTCGGATCTCCGTCGCCGCCGTCGGAGATCCGGTAAGGTGAGGGATGTTAGCTTCTGAGATTGAATTGTTTCTGTAAGATACGAATTTGCAAAGTCTCTGTTCTTGTACAGAAAAAAAACAGAGCATCATTTTGCAGAGGTGAAATTTCTATTTTGAATCCTTTTAATAATTGAATTGTCTTCATAATGATGTATATAACATTTTCTTGTTGATTCAAATACGGGATTTTCGGGAGGTGTGCTGGCAGTGGCGGAGCTAGGAAATTGTTTAAGGGGGTTCGAACGTAACAATTAAGTAGTCAAATAAATAATCGAAAAGTCAACTCCAAATAGAATTAAGAGTGAATAACATAATACTTAAGATTCTTACAATAAACGAGAAATAATCATCTGACACTGTTTACAACGAACCACGACGAGATTTCATACTTTGAAAACATTGTAGAACACATTCCTTGTCTAAACTAGCACACAAATCTTGTTCAATATATGTCACTAAAGCGTCGTTCAACCACTCATCATTCATCCGGTTTTCGAAGATCATTCTTGACATATTTCATGGATGAAAATGCCCTCTCACACTTGCTGTTGCAACAGGCAAAATAAGTGTCAACTTGATAAGCCTAATTTTCGACAACTTAATAAATTAAAATAGTTTCGACAACTATTAAAACCCTAACTTTCTACTGTTGACAGCGCTGCTACTGGTGCAAAAAACGTTGGAAACAGAAGGCAGTAATTATAGTACTGCTACTCTACCTCCGTTTTTTATTTTTAAATTATATATACGTCAAGTATGTTTATATGTATGTTTGTACTTGGTAAAATTAATATATTATTGCAGTTGGTGTGTTGGGTTAAGCGCTGGATTTTGGGGTTGGAGGTCAGAGGTTCAATCCTCTGTACTGCTGTGCATGTGTAACATATATATATTTTGGAGTTTTGTTTACCAAGGGGGTTCAGCTGAACCCCTTTCTCTAATGTAGCTCCGCCAATGTGTGCTGGTCTCAGGTATCTGCTCCTATCTAAACTTGATACTGTGTAACACGTCATCGTTCTTAGAAGTCTTTTAAGTCGAGAAGTGATAAACCTAAAGATTTTGGTGGATATGTAGATTCTTTTACGGGAGTTACTTGTGGAAAAAATTACCCCATCTAAAACAAGTGTGTTAGCGCATGCATTTCTGATAGTATCACTAGCTTTTTTTCGTAGAAAAGCGGGTGCGAGGCACCCTTAATCATTAGAATAAATCAAACTGTTAGTAAACAATATAAGATTTATTCATAACCCTCTCCCACAACTCGAGTTATTGGAGCAAGGGTTTTTGATATGGTATCAGAGTTTTGATGACCGAGAGGTCAAGGTATCGAATCTCGATAGCCCCCAATATAATAATTTATCTTGCATAAGGTTTGGTGGACCTTTGCAAAGTTCAATCCCCTTTCATGGGCTTTCGTTTGAGGGGGCGTGTTAGTAAACAGTATAAGATCCATTCATAACCCTCTCCCAACAACTCGAGTTATTGGGATGCAACGGTTCTTGACACAAACGAGGGAAACAAACCCCAATACAGTCACTACTCACTAGCGATAGCGCGCTCAATCTCCGTAGAGCAGCAAAAATCAAAATGTGGGTCCAAACTAAGGGTGTGTCCATGGTGCGCAAGGAGGTCCGCAACACGATTCCTTTCTCTGAAGATGTGCACGATTTCTAACCGTCCAAGCTCTACTGAGGAGGATAGTACCACTAACTAATCGTGAAACTGTTGTGTGAATGATTAGACCGCAAAATCATAAATAACGACCAGTCAAGTCACATACACTAATCACTATAATTAATTACATCATTATTGCCAGTGTTAATCACTCTCCAAGTTGGACTAATTAAATATTAATATATTTCAGTAGGTGATTTTGACTGTTGACCACAAATATTCGACCGTACATCGTATTAATATTATTATAAGTGTAATTTAAAAGCAGATAATTACATTTAAACGAAACACCCGCCTTGCTTGCTCTCCGGCGCCGGAGTAACAGCTCCGGTTGAATCAAGCAGGTAGTTGAGGATCATCTTCTTCACAAGCTTCTTCCTCGCCGGAATCACGCTCCCACTCTTCTTCTGTTCGACGGATTGGCTTTCTGTAGTCGACCCATCTTGGACCGGTTGTTGCGGCGGCTTCTCCATCGTCGGCCGGCGGCGGTGGGATGTGTATGTTCTAGTGACTTGAGTTTGTAAGTGAGTGAGAATGTGTGTGTATTAATTTGCACACATTTATAAGAGGGAGAAACTTGTTGGCTAAGGGTTGGAGGCTTAATATTCATTTTGGTCATCAAGTTATTGTTATGTAAGATTATGATCATCAAATTTTAAAAAATAACCTACATATTACTAACTTATTTTAATTGAAACTCAACTCTACTGTTCTGGGCTAGTCGCCCGTAACAAGGGTATTATAGTAGGGGGGGGGGGGGGGGTGGGTAACGTAACGTACCTAGTGAAGGTTCCTGCCGTAAAAGTGTCTGACCCTCTGTTGTGAGGTTGCTCAAGTATTTATATACGGCCTGAGCAATATCGTTAGGCGCTTTACTCCCATTGGCTACAACTACGAAGGTGTTGCTCACCGAGCCATTGTCAGGGTGTGCGACGCTACAGGATCGCTCTACGTGTGTTTAGGGTTTCCAAGTTGATAGGTCGCGACCACCCAACAAGGTTATCCTGATCTTTCGACACGCCTATACCATGTCGTTGGGGGAGCCCGTCGCCTAGGGTTCTTCTGGACTCTAGTCAACCTGCGTCGCTCAGGTTGACTTTCCTGCTTGGGTGGTTCTTTCTCACTAGCGGGCCCATATCACCCTAGTAGCCCTCACATTCAACCGCCCCAACCAAACTAGCCCAACCTTGTAACTCGCTATATATATAATATACCTTGTAACTCATCATATATGTCCACACCACCCTGCCATTTCATCTATTCTATTTGAAACTCCATTCAACTACCCCCAACCACATCGACCCAAAATCTAAGTTCGGTTAAATTTTTTTGGGTCGATTACTCAATTTAGTTGATTAATCACTATTAATTGGTTGAGTTTGAGATAAAATAAATGACCGAAAAGTTTCAATTGAAATAGGTCAATGGTATATATGTTATTTCTCAAATGGTGATATAATAATAACATCGATAAGTTAGATGACCAAAATGGATATTAAGCCGGTCCCTGGGAAGGCTGCTAATGTTAGCAAATGACGTCACCAGATTGGTAAGGACCAATCATGAGTAGCGAAGTTGCGTAATTAAGTGTTTATTGGATATTTAGTTTGTTTTATTGATTTTGTGTGTGGTCCCTACCGGGAAAAGATCCGGACCCAACCTTTAAAGGTTGGACCGGTTTCCAACCAAAAACCGGAGGGGCAAAATTGGAATTTCGAAAAGTCAAATTAACCTAATACTGTTTCCTTCTCCTTCCCCTTCACCGAGCCGCCGATTCCAATCAGAGGTCTCCGTTCCAGTTCCTCCGCCGACGTCCTCCATCACCGCCTCCTCCCGCCGTCGTGGTTCTATCTTTCCTCCCCAATCGTGACGAATAGAGAAGGCTGAGCGATCGGCATCGGAGATTCACCGTGGGTCTAAATCGGAGACAAAATTCGATGCTTGAGATCTAAAAACATGCACTCTCGCCTCCCCTCAGCACTGCCGACAGCCGCATCTTCCCGTTGCCGAGTCTACGGGGCTGGTGAAGTTGTGACGGCGGCAAACAGAGCATCGGTGAGTCGGCGGCACGGCTGATCAAGGTTGAAGACGACTAAAGCAATTATTTAATAATTCTAAAAAATTACAATTTAGTCACTCTATTTTTTTTATTTAGTTTGGTTCTTTAGTATTAAACTTTGCAATTTTAGTCACTACTTTTTATGTTGTTGACATTGATAACTAGTTAACAATTTCATAATTAGTTAACTTGATTGGTTAACTAGTTAACAATTTGATAACTACTAGTTATCTAGTTATGAGTAAAAAAATCAAGTTAACTAGTTAACTAATTATCAGTAAAAAATCACTGGAAAAGTAGTTAACTAGTTATGTCAATCATGATGTTAACTAGTTAACTAATTTTTATAACTAGTTATCAACTCAAATCTTCTAAACTGGTTATGTTAACTAGTTAAAATAACATGTTAACAAAAAATCTTGTTAACTAGTTATCGAGTTAAAATCTGTTAACAAGTTATCAATAAAAAATGTTGTTAACTAGTTATCAGTTTAAAAACCATGTTAACTAGTTATGAGTAAAAAAAACATTGTTAACTAGTTATCAAACAAAAAACGATGTTAACTAGTTATCAGGTAAAATCCATGTTAACTTGTTATCAATTAAAATACATTGTTAACTAGTTAACAGCAAAATAAAGGTGTTTACTAGTTAACTAATTTTAAAAAAGATGTTATCTAGTTAACTAAAAAAACATTGTTAACTAGTTATTAGTTTAAAAATCATGTTAACTAGTTATCAATAAAAAATATTATTAACTAGTTATCAGGTTAAAATCTGGTAACAAGTTATCAAACAAAAAACGATGTTAACTAGTTATCAGTTAAAAATCATGTTAACTAGTTATCAGTTAAAAACCATGTTAACTAGTTATCAGTTAAAAAAAACATTGTTAACTAGTTAACAGAAAAAAAGTGGTAACTATTTTTTTTTTTAAGGCAAAAAAAACCCTCGTCGGAGTCTCACCGGAAAAGTCGCCGGTGACGGCGGCCGGTCGCCGGAAAAGTCGCCGGAGATGAGCTGCTGGTCGCTGGAAAAAATAATTAATTTATTTATATATAATAATTAAATTATATGTGTAAAGTCTAAAATACCCCTAACAATCTAGACCATTGGATTGGTCAAAGGGTCAAAGGTGATCTAATGGTTAAGATGAAGGTTGGAATTTCCAACCTTTCACTTTTTTTTTTATTAGAAATGAATAAAGAGCCCTACTCGTAGGGCTGAGATGTCTTGTATTTCTCGAAAAAGTGATTCGATTAATCGGATTTGGTATGATACTTATGAGATCGATGAGATTGATATTCCAAAAGCGTATTGATTTGACCCATAAGCGGGACCAAACTATATAATAGAAACAGTAAAGAAATCCTCCCCAAAAAACACAACTATTTCTTCGGCTACTTCCGGAATCTTTTCAATCATAAATTGACAAGTATGGGATCACATCCGTCCCTACCTACCTACTAACTTAGTGCGACATAATTGGGAGGTTAGATTCAATGCATTTGAAACAAAATTGGAATCCTTGAGATTTGATTATGACTTAAACTTAGTTTAGGGCGGCTAAACCTAAAGACAAAATATAATATTTGTACTTTTGAGGATTAGTCTCGCAAATAATTTGAATTTAGTATTCAGAAACGGAGTATTCACTCAAAATCTGACTGATCTAGTTGGGGAAAATTCGATCAATGGGTAAAATTGACTGGCACGGGAGAACATGAAACCTGGTTTGAGGTGGTAATGGGTGGCAACAAGTTTGGAGGTATTTGTCCCTTACCCGACATATATCTGTTACTAAAATGATGTCTGATTTTGGTTGTTTTGTTTCAACTATATATATGATGATGACTTTGATTGTTTTATTTTGGTTCCTAAAGCATAACACGATATGCATTTTGGTTAACTATATATGATGAAAATGTTTGCTGAGATATGGACGCTACTATTGTTTTGAGTAGTTCAAAACTCAGCCATTGTTTCTGGGTAGTTCGTATGAGTGATAATGTTGTTCATTATATGGTACGAATTGTCTTGAATATTCTCTAGAGATCTTGATACTAGATTTTGATTTCTTGAATTGAGACTTTCATTTTTCTCGTGAAAATGGATTGTCATGGAAATTGATAAATCAAATGGAATTTGATTGATGGTTAGACTATATTTCACCGAAATTGAATTTCTTATTTTTCTATCTAATGATGATTTGGAATTAGAAGAGAAAAATAAACAATTCCTTTCCATTTGAAATGTATTTCAGATTCCTGTTGGAGCTGGATTTGGGAGGAAAAGGAAATTTAATTCCGGAAATATTGGAGAAATATTAGAGAAGGAACACAAAGAATTAAAAAATGCGTCGGAATCGCTCAATTCCTCCTAAATTCAAACCGGAAACAATCTTGAGCTTACAGATTTACCATTGTGCTTTGGACCCATACCTTTTTTCATGGGCTTGTTGGTTGGCCCAACTCCCAAGCCTCAAAAGCATTGGTTACTATATCATATTAGCCTTGGGCTTTGGCCCGTAAGAACCTACTCGGCAATTATTTTTGAAATGTATTAAATTATTTTTGAAAAAATTAACTCAAATCTAGATAATCCACTCATCTAAATATTTTTATTTTAAATACATTAAATATTAATGCATCACCCTAACAAACATCTACCAAACATAAGTAGCATTCGATCGAAACGTAACTTATTAGCGTATTACAACTTATACAATTATATATTTATCCTCTCATTTTACGGATACTATATGGCATGCATGCAGGCGTTTCTTCTTCTTCATCATCATCTTCTTCATATCGGGATGCAAATATAAGTCCCGATTACGAGGTGGTCGCAATCAATAGTAGGATTGGCTTTCAATAGATCATCGATCTTTTTGTGATATGTTTTGGCCAACTTCCAGCATCGGTCATGTTCTCCTATCTTGTGAGGTCTTCCACGTGGGCAAGACGGCCCCTCGTCACCTGAACCTGCTCAACATGAGTTAGCATATATCATATTATGTAAGAGACAATTTCTGTTACGTTTAATGAATTGATATATCTGTTTTTTATAAGATTTTAAAACTTTTGCATGCATTGGTGTCGCTGCTAAAAAAAATTGATCTATTCAATTATGAATCAGATGTGAGCTCGCCCAAGCCTATAGCCGAGCCTACTCCAGATCTAAAACTCCGATAATATGTAAATGTTTTCGCAAGAAAAGTGAAAGAAGAACTTACTGAAAGTGGTTACAAAGATTGCCACCAAGATAATGAGCAACATGAATTTGAGGTTAGTTTTTGCCATAATGATCGTGTTTATAGTAAAGTATATATATTAATCTCAAGATTAATTTGTTTATCCTTAGTTGATTAGGATTATGTTGTGTGATGAACTCTGAGAAACCTAGTGGCCTTTTTATAGCGAGGGATTTGGTGAAGAATCATAGGACTTTCACCAAAAGGACAAAAGATGAAAGAAACACTTCCAAGCTCTAAACTAAAACTCTTTAGGGTTACGTAAAAGCTTTAAAGTATGTGCATGCCGGTATAGAAAATTCTTTTGGATACAATGGTTCATGATATAGTATCAGAGCATTTTCCAATTTGACCGAAACCCAAACTTCTCTACGCTATCTCTCTTCCAAAACCCTATACATCACCAATCCCTCCTCTCCCCCATATACCAATACCATGGCTGCCACGGATCCCAACCCTACCACCGTAATACCCTCCTAGGTCAAACTCAATGCCGAAAATTATTTAGTTCGAAAGCTCTAGTTGGAGCATTTGCTTGCTAGCCACGATATGTATGGGCATATTGATGGCTCGTCTTCACCTCAAGATGGTATCAGAGCTTTTAATGACCGAAAGGTTTGGCATCGAATCCCGATATCCCCTAATATAAAAAAATTCCATGCATAAGGCTTGGTGGACCTTTGCAAACTTCAATCTCCTTTCAAGGGCTTTCGATTTTGAGGGGGCGCATTAGTAAACAATATAAGATTCATTCATAATCCTCTCCCAACAACTCGAGTTATTGGGATGCAACGATTCATGACAAACAACAGTATTCCTCTCGAAAACAATCTAATCTATTGAAACTATCTAATCTACAAAAGTCTACTATGTATAAGAGACGTAAAGAACTCCTTGATCGATAGTTCATAGATTGTGGATTGGAAACCAATGTATTTATGTAATAATTTTATAGTATGAGAGTTTATTATTAAACAACTCCCCAACCAAATGGACAAATTATAGAAGAGTTCAAACAGAAGAGGCCAAGGCCTAGAAGTAGACAAAGATGCATATGTTAATCGACGTACTCGTATACATGGTGATCGAGAAGATTTGATGTGTAGAAGAAAAACTTACATCGAGTAATAGACATGCATTTTCTGTATTTCGTATAATTTGTGAGCCGAATATCATCAAACTCAAGTTTGGTTCACCATTTTTAGGAGAACTCGAGCTTAGATTCGAGTTAGAAATTTGAAACTCGTGTGTTGAAGTACTCGAGCCAACTCGAGTCTGACTCATTAATTATTATTGATGAGCTAAGCTCGTGCTTAACTCAAACTTTGTTAATTCAAAAGTCTTGACGAGTACAATATAAGCTCAACTTGAAGTTTGTACAGTAAACCGCATGAATGAGTTGAGTTCTAGATCACAATATATGTGCACGTACAGTGGCGTAGCAAAAAAATCTGCCATGTGGGGTTCACAATAAAAATCAGCAAAATAATTGAATAGTAAAAGTTTTGATCAAATCCAAATGGGGTACAATATTCAATTAACTGAATAGTAAGAGTTTCGATCAAGTCCAAGTGAGGTCCAATATTCAATTATAAGCATTTATGTTACAATTTTGTACATTTTTTCAAAAAAAAATCATTTTTCAATGTGGTCCAAGAATCCCACTTGGAGCCCCTGGCTCCGCCTTGTCCACATCACCCTGTCATGTCATATATCATATCTGAAACTCAACCCATTCAACCGCCCCCCAACCAAACTGACCAAAAATCGTGGCGTGCAATTGAACGAGTTGAGTTTGAGATTAGATCAGATAGCGTGGCATGGTTGATGTGGATGTATACTATAAATCACTCTTTTTTTTACCTCCTCCTTTGACCACTTTACCGTTTGAGTCCTTTCGTTCCAACTATCATCTTCTAAACGCACTACAAAAAAATTGACTTTTAGCTACTGCAAAATTACAACGACATGGCAATCACTATTTCATGTAGTAATTTGCAGTAGCAAATACTATTTGCCACACCACTATTTGCTACACCCAGCATCCCGTAGCAAATAGTGGTGTGGCAAATAGTATTTGCTACTGCAAATTACTACATGAAATAGTGATTGCCGTAGCAAATACTAACTATTTGCTACTGCACTTTCATGCCGTTGTAATTTTGCAGTAGTTAAAAGTCAATTTTTTTGTAGTGACGTCAATCCACGAAATAACAACCAACCAACAAACCTATTACTAATCTATAACCCGAAAGGCACAAAGAGAGGATGGAACAACAACAACATATTAAAAAGCAAGACTATTTTTTATTATTATTTGATGCATATATAGCATTAATCACTCATTAATTCATAGTAATAAGATTAATTCCACGACATTACATTATCTCAAAGAGCTTAATAGTAAAGTTTTTCCCAAACCATGACTAGAAAAGTAAAACATAACATATTCGAGTACTATATTGGTATTATTACAACATAACATAACATAACATCATAGTTACGTTGTTTCTTTTAGTGGATAAAGTATCATCATGCATGCATGGTCAACGCTGCTTCTTCTTCTTCTTCTTCTTCATCATGCATGGTCAACGCTTCTTGTTGTAGGTTTTAATTCTGCGCCGGCGGCGCGCAAACAGTAGTTCCGGCGTAGAGCAATTCGAAATTTTTAATGTGAGGATTGGCTTTCTTAAAAGCGTCTAACGCTGTTGCGGTTCCTCCGGCCAAATCCCATGATGTTTCACCTTTAATAACTACATGACTTTCCATACCTTCTGGGCAGCTCAAATCTTCATCACCTGAACCTGCTCAACATTTTTTCATTTTTTACCCCCTCAAATTTATAATGTATAATAGTATAGTCATCAAATATGTTATTTTGTTCATTTAAGTTTGATGTGATCAAATTAATGGTCAATTCATTGATACAAGTTTGAGATTTGTATTATTGTAGTCACTTAATTAGAAGCTCGATTAAACCCCTTTAAAATCATGATTTTGACCAATTTGATCAAGACACAATATGAACCAAAATCCAAACTAAACTGGGAACCTGTTTCAAGGTAATGAAGACATTTTGGGTTAGCTGAATTGGGTTGATTTTGGATAAGCAAGTAAGTCGGGGTAAAACACTACAAAAAAGTTTACCTTTAGCTACTGCAAAATTACAACGACATGAAAATATAGTAGCAAATATTTTTTCTTTTAATGAAAGCAAATAGTTGATGTTTGCTACGGCAATCACTATTTCATGTAGTAATTTGCATTAGCAAATACTATTTGCGATGGGGATGCTGAATGTAGGAAATAGTGGTGTGACAAACAGTATTTGCTACTGCAAATTACTACATGAAATAGTGATTGTTGTAGCAAACATCAACTATTTGCTACTGCATTTTTATGTCATTGTAATTTTGCAAACTTTTTTATAGTGAAAACTATAATTTTGATGTTGATTGGGGAGTGGACTCATACATGTTATGACCCAGTGCATCACAATGTTTTTTTTTTTTTTTTTTTTTGTATATTTAGAGAATAACGATTAGTATAATTTTCAGATGCAATCTAATTAATTTGATATATAAACGATCTATCTCAGTGTCGTAAACTATTATAGATCCAGGGCTAGATACTTATTTTTTTCTCTTCTACAATAATAAGCAGAACTTACTGAAAGTGGTCACAAAGACTGCCATAAGACATCATGAGCACCATGAATTTGAGGTTGATTTTGGCCATAATGATCTTGAGACTTGTTAATTATCCTTAATCGATTAGGATTATTGTTTGTGTGATGAACTCTGAGAAACCAATTGGCCTTTTTGTAGCTAAAAATTTCACCAAAATGACAAAAAAAAATGCTTAAATTAAAGAGCTTTAAAAACTAACTCTCTTTTGTTTGTTGGGGTTACGTAAAAGCTTCAAATTAGTTACAATTCATTGGGAGAAATGGGTGTAGAAGTCAACTCTTGGCTCCTACTCGAGAAGTCTCTGGCCAGACTCGAAAATCGTCATCGATTTGGTCAACATGGAGAATACCTGCATTGACCAGATCGCATGGCAAGTATGAGGAATACACGTAGAAAAACTTACGAGTACATGTTGGGGATGTGTTTCGCTATGTACATTGGCTATTTCCGTACCCATATTCATTGTGTCAACCACACTAATATCATATATGTTCAATATCATTAATGCCTAACTAATGAATATCCTAAAAGAAAATAAATAAAAATTCTCTAATACACTTGCATAGACGATGATGTTGTCTTCTTCATTCTTAAAAAAATGCAATGTTTGTTCGTGTTACACACAAGTCCATACAACTTCTTATCGAAACACGTATTGCATTTACAAAATGTTACGAGTCGTTTGCTTTCTAGGATTTGAAATTAAGGTTTGGATGAAAGTAGCGTATTTGAGAAAAAACTCTTGTTTCTTCACATCAAAGTTAGGGTTTGGAGGTTAGCTTTGAATTTTAAACCATTCATTTCAATTAAAATTTAGCTAATATTAGTTCTTCTATTAGGCCAACGGTCTCTCCTAATTAAAATACCAATCTCATAATTGTCTTGAAATTATCTAATCTAATCAATAAAAGTCTACTTTGTATAACAAACGTAAAGAACTCTTCTCGTAGGAAAAACACATTAAAAAAAAAAAAGGTCAAAAACACTGGGGTCATTTAAGCATGGCCATGTAACAACGTAGTCACCTAACTATGTTTTGTAACAGCGTGGTCACCTAAGTTTGTAAATCGTAACCAACAGGCATCTCCGACAAATTTTCACCAAATCTCTTGTGAATTTGCTAGCTCAGAGGGCAACATCAGCCAACAAAATAATATTGTTAACATGGAAAAGATGGAATAGAAATATTTTGTTGCTGATGTGACCCTATGAGCTGGCAAATTCACTGGAGATTCGGTAAAAAATCGACGGAGATGCTTGTCGGTTACGATTTACAAATTTAGATGATCACGCTGTTACAAAACATATTTAGGTGACCACGCTGTTACATGACCCATACTTAAGTGACCGCCAGTGTTTTTGACAAAAAAAAACAGTGAACATAAGAACAAATGAAAAGAGACAGAAGTACAGAACTAAGAACAGAAGAGGCCAAATTTGTATTAATCGACAAGCTTGATGAGCATAACAAGAATTTAAATTCGAGCTATGGAAAAATGAAAAATACTAACTTTGGAGATGCGCATTCTTTTGTTTCATATAATTTGTAATATATGTTTTATGTATTACTTAACTCTAACGGTATTGATTCACCTAGTTGGACTGGTTTACTAATAGAAGGTTCAACTGGATGTTGAGGATGTCCGGGAGGATGACGGAAGTGTGTTTCGGTAGCATGCATCGTGAGGGCGTGTAGTATCAGACGTGTGGTCCTAGTGTACGTGTCGTGTCTGTTGCTGAATTGGTGACCTGGTACTTATAGCCTATAGGGTCATGGTGGCATGGGTCGACTCTCCACGTGTCCTATTCTGAGTTTGGCCTCTGCTGGATGGGTCATCCTAGGCGTTGGATGAGAGAGCCTACTTCGTAGGAGTACTGTTTGGTGTTAGTTCCTGCAGAGTGGAATATCATATGAGGGGTGATTGATAGGTCTGAAGTGTAGTACAAAGTAGTTGGTGGTTGATTGACAAAACTGACGTCTCACTGTCTGAAGAGATGTGTCGCAGATCGTTTTCGTCAGTCTTGTTAGGATAGGTGGATAACAGGACAGAAGGGTAACAAGGGGTGGTCTAAACCACTTGGGGGCCATTGGCCTTGGGCCCAAAGGCCCATCAATTGCCCTTGGCGTTTTCCTCTAACGATTATTGAAGAAAATAATGGAAACGATGATGACCATTTATTTGAAAGAGATAAATAGTTTTGATCATCTAATTAATTGTTACATGAAGGCCCGAAGATAAGTAAGTGTGGGTTGAATCATACTTTCTATGTAGGGAAAAATCAAATAAAAAGTGGAAGTGATGGAGGAATTCTTTGGATGGAAAATCAAATAAATACTACTTGGTGAAATTGTTTGACAGTACCCCGTCTAGGTGAGGACATCCTTTAGCTGAAAAGTGGAGCTCTTTCTTGGCGCTCTTAGACGATTCGTCGTTCAGGTAACAAGGTCGTCCATTACGTGACATACATGATCCTGGATAACCTCTTAGGGATCATGAAAGTAGACTTGACCTTCTGTTGGGATTTATTTTCCTTCCTACGTGTGTTTGTTATCTTTATTTCTCCGAAAGGAGTTATCTATGCCAAACAAAACATAGAAAAAACTCAAATTTCTGTATATATAGGAGGACACCTCTCGGTGTTTTGCTTTGGATGGACGGTTTCTTTTGTGGCTTCGCACTGTTTGTATAGATGAACCGTTGCATCTCAATAACTTATTGAGAGAGAGTTCTGAATGAATCTTATATTGTTTATTAACACGCTTCCCTCAAACAAATGATTCATGAAAGAGTATAAAGTTTGCACAACTTCAGTAAGACTTGTGTAACAGATTAGTGTTTATCGAGATTAAAAAAAAAGCAAGACTGTTTTTCATTTTATTTGATGCATATATAGCATATAGTAATAAGATTAAAGCCATGAAATTACATTATCTCAAAGAGCTTAATAGTAAAGTTATCCCAAACCATGACTAGAAAAGTAAAACATTACATATTCGAGTACTATATTGGTATTATTACAACATAACATAACATCATAGTTGTTTCTTTTTAGTGGTCAAACTGAATCAGTTAATTCTGCGGCGGCGCACAAACAGTAGTCCCTACGTATATTTTATCGAAGTTTGTAATTGTCTTAGAATTGGCTGCCTTAAAAGCCTCGAAAGCTGTCTGGTTTCCTCCGGCCAAGTTCCACGATGTGTCGCCGTCGACGACTACATGAGTTTCCATTCCGGGTGGGCAGGATACCTCGCCACTATTGTCGCCTGAACCTGCACCGACCGATACGACACTAGTATGAGACCTTTTGGGAAGGAATCCAGAAACAAATTCGTCTGGGATTAGCTTAAAGTGGACGATGTCATACTAGTGGTGGGTTGTTGGTGGCGGTAAGGTCCTACAGTAGGGGTCAAATATCGTTCACATGAGGCAACACCATTCATCAAGTCTCATACAAAGATAAATTGTTATATTGGGGGTTATGGGGATACGATGTCAAGGCTCAGTCGGTTGTCAAAGGCTTTGATATAGTGATATCATGTCATGAGCCGTTGCATCCCAGCTGTAACTCTCTCGAGTTATTGGGGGAGAGGGTATTGAATGGATGTTATATTGTTTACTAATACTCCCCCGTCAGACGAATGACTCATGAAAAGTCTGAGTTTGCATAGCTTTGATAAAGAGTTGCAACGGATTGGAGGACGACAAAACTTTTGTAAGCCTTTATATATACATGGATTGGTGGTTATTGAGATTCGAAGCATTGTGAGCTCTTGTTGGTGAAAGACTTTGCTACCATGTCATTCAACCGTTGTATCCTAGTGTCATTGAACCGTTGCATCCCAATAACTTGAGTTCTTGGGAGAGGGTTCTGAATGGACGATCTTATATTATTTACCAACACCCAGTATCTTGAGTTATTGGAAGAACATTCTGAGTGGATATTAATCATTCTAAATTCGTCGCCGAAAATGAAAGGAATTAAGGAGTAAGTAGAACTACTAGAAAGTTCAAGGACAGATCAAGTGACATGCAAATTTGAGGTTAGCTTGCCATAAGAGTTGATCGGTTGTATGTGATTTATTGATAGATTAGAGAACTCAGCCTTTATAGTAGAAACCTACTATTAAGCCTATATCACAAATTAACATTCTGATTTTAGTCTTATTCTAGGATTTCCAAAATCAAGAGAAAACAGTTGAAACAATTAACTTTTGTTTACTGAAAGTCAAACGGAATTGGATTTTGTAGCACATTTTAAAAATGTCCGTCATAGCCCACGTAAAGTCAAATACTGACCAGCCAGCCTGCGACACCACGCATTGTGCCAGTCAGCGGTAGTGCACTAGCCAAGTTCTGCAATGAAATGCAACACAATTGTATTGGAAGAGCAATATCATTTTTTTTTGTGATAGATTATTATATTATATTGATATAGCGCCTAAAAGAATATATAACTGAATACAAAAAATTATGCCACATTTGATTACGGATAGATCAAGTGAGAACACATAAGAGAAACACAGTGATATCATTCAAGAAAACCTGACATTGTCCTGCTCTGGCTAGCGAGTCATAAATTACATTGTCTCCATTTGTGTCCAAATACAGATCGTATTAAGTTGTAGGCATATACATCTTAATTATCTAGTTATTTTATTTAAGACGATTTTACAAAAAAATAATAAACATTACAAAGTAGAAAATACTAGCTTTTTCGCAATGTTGCACATTTGAAAACTGCTTGTGGCGGTTGCCGAATCTGGCTGGTGCGAGCGTGTGGTCAGATGCTTCAATTCTGACTTTTACGTGTTTGCTACTGAGTACATAAATTAATCACAATTCAATTCCGCTTCAATACGGCATGTAACTCCGTTCGGTATATATTACATATTAAAAATACGGCTCCACGTGGAAAATATGGACCAATTACGGTTGAGTCTTGAAGTGGGCTTTACATTCAGTACAAATGGGCTTTGACAGACACATATGAAAATGGGCTTAAACATTTGGGCTAAAATTAATCTTTCATCCAGCTTGCTTAATCTCTTATTATAGGGCTTAACTAACCTTTAACCATTAGCTTAAGTTAATAGCGCAGAACTTCACCTTCAAAATACTTAATACAATCCTGGAACTTTGAGTCGAATTACAAAGTGGTCCTAAAATTTCAAAATGTTACAAACTGGTCTATAAATTTTGAACCGTGTTACGATTCATTGATGCAGTCAACGGCAACACCATTTTGCCACGTTATCACTGACACATCATCAAAAAATATATTATTTGATGATGTGTCAGTGATGACATGACAAAAATGGCACTAACACATCATAAAAACATAACATTTTAATAAATTTTTTTAATGACGTGACGAAATGGTTGGAATATGCTGCCGCCGGCGACTGCATGACTGAATCGTAACACGGTTCAAATTTTCAGGACCAGTCTGTAACATTTTGAAGTTCTAGGACCTCTGTGTAACTCGACCCAAAGTTTCAGGATGTATTATTTGACCATTGTAACAATTGGCCAGATTAGCCGAGTCTGTTAAAGTACATACTTATTTACTATCTAGATTAGGTTTAAGCCTCCTAATATAAATACTTCTTTGTTTAGTTCGTATAAGATAAACCCGAAACACGGTAAATCTCCATGTTTATAATTCTCTAATCATAGTGAAGCTTTTGTCACCGTCGTACATATCCAAATATATTGCATCTTACAACAACATTCGATTACTGAAGCACAGGTGGGCAACATCTAAACATAATCAACTTAACGTTCCGCGACTGATCTACACTAGGCTCCCTGCATGGGGACGCAAATATCATTACCGACGGTGAGGTCGTCGCAGTCAATACCAGGATTGGCTTTCAACAGAGCTTCGTATATGAATGGAATGTCTCCGGCCAACCCCCAGCATGTGTCGTGTTCTGCTATTGTATGTACTGTTGTATCACGTGGACAGGACGACGACGATCCCTCGATACCTAAACATGGGTCACGTTAGTAAAAATACGGACTGTATTTTAAAAAATTATGTATTTTTCGTACTTTTTTTATTTATTTCTAACATCACTTCTTTTTTTTTTTCTTCTTTAATTCTGATTTGTATGTTTTTTATATATAAGAACTCGTCTTTCAAAAACAAATCTAACAATATCAATCTTAATAGTATTCCGAGATATTTTGTAAAAAAATATAGGTAAATTTTAAAGTTGTGTATTTTTTAAACACGGATTGCGTCATTCTCGTGAACCATGCACATGCAACATGACTGAGAGACATTAATTAACAATTTTTAATTGTTAATTAATATCAACTGGGTGACGCGCCAATCACATATTATATATGTCTGATTTTGGACATAGTTTAACAATGTGTCATCGGGGGCTACAAATTTCTACCTTAAAACTACGAAACCCAGACTACTAAAAATTGAAACAGAAACTTCTCATCAGTCAATAAAGACTCTCATACCATATCATAAACCATCGCGTCACAATAACCTAAAAAATCAGATAATATACAGAAACCGTTTACATTATATCAACAAATTATAATTAATTCATCTGATGCTTCAAAATGAATCTTACACAATTCTCATTCACTCAAGCAACAAAACATAGAAGTATGCAATTAAAGAGGATGATATGAAAACTTACTGAAAATCATTACAAGGAAAACGATGATCACTGCAAATTTGAGGGGATTGGAATTTTGTAGCCTAATTTAAAATTTATGTACCGTCAGTAGCCAATTGCGTAACTATGTCCAAAACTAGCACAATCTGACTGGCAGCCAGCGCGTAGCCACCCAGCCAGAGATTGTGACGGCTAATATAATTTTCTTTAATTAATTATAGCTTATATATTATTATTTTATCAAGACCAGCTTATATTATCAAATTAATAATAATAATAATCCATTTGTAAAATAGATAAAAATAAGTGACCAAATTGCAATAAAACCATATTTGATTTCAACATTTAGCTTGGCAAATTGTATGTACGCTGTCTGGACAGCGCATCGCTGGCTGGACGGCTACGCGCTGGCTGGTGGCTACGCGCTGGCTGCTAGTCAGATTGTGCTAGTTTTGGACATAGTTACGCAATTGGCTACTGACGGTACATAAAATTTTAAATTAGGCTACAAAATTCCAATCCCAATTTGAGGTTGATCTTTGCCATTTGTGAGTTAGATGAACTAAGAGAGAAGCCCATTTGTTCTCTTTATAGCGACAACTACGTACCTAACCTACATATATTCTCTTTTGGTCGGAGAAGACAGAAAAAAACACTTGAAAACTACAAATCTTTTCTATGGGTTACGTACAAGCTTCAAACTACGTGCATGTCTCTGCATGGGAACCTCCTCCAAAGGGATGTAATTAGTTTTGGGAGTCCATTCGTTTGGAAGGTGTACAAAATTGTCCCACTCGTATGAGAATAAAAGTTGATTAATCTCATACGTTTCAGAATCGTACAAAATTGTCTTGATCGAATCACCCTTATTAGCATGTCGAGTTAGCAAAAAAATTATATGTGTAAGGTCCAACTAGGTTATATTAATGATGATGGCTAGAAACTTTGTCTAATCATCAATCTTTAATTTGATTTCCAACGTCGTATATATTCTAAAATGTATAAAAAATATACAAAACAACGTAAAATGGTCCAAAAGGATAAAAGATAAAAATGATCAAATAATTATCAATATCTCATCCAATCACAACAAAAGCACAATAAAAATGTCGTCTAATGAGGGACTGAATGCGTCAATAATTAGGCGCATGCAGCAATTAACCTAATCGATTATGTATTGAAACCTACCCAAATCAGACTAAAAGTCGATTAGGTTAGGAGATAGGGTTCAATACATGACCGATTAGGTTAATAGAGTTGTGTTGGACCTTTCCACGTGTACTTTTTTTGTTGACTCGGCATGCTGACAAGATGATTGGGTCGAAAAACTGATTGATTGGATGATTTTGTACGATTCTGAAACGTATGGGATTGATCAAATTTTTTTCCTAAAATAAATGAGACAATTTTGTACAAATTTCAAATAAATGGTACTCCTAATGCTAATTACCGGGATTTCTTTATGGTTTGTTCTTTCCGTACGTTGTGTGTTTCTGTTTTCTCATGTATATGCCGGCAGAGAAGATTTATGGGGATTGGAATTTTGTAGCACAATTTAAAAAAATATGTACCGTCAGTAGCCAAATGCGTAAAAATGTCCAGAAATAGCACAATCTGACTGGCAGCCAGCGCTGCGCCAGCCAGATAGCGCTGCGCCACCCAGCCAGCGCAGCGCTACCCAGAAGGCGCAGCGCTGGCTGCCTAATCAGATTAGATACCGTCAAATCTCCGTTAGGGTTTCCTCAATCCCAGCTAGCAATGCGCTGGCTAGGTGGCGCAGCGCTTCCTGGGAATGAAGAAACCCTAAGGCCCTCAATTTTTAGTATAAATACCCCCTCTATGATGCAGTTTTGGACCACTCACCTCCCTTGCCCTAAACTTAGAATTTGAAGTAGGTCAGCCGTCACCAAGCTTAGAATATGTCATTCTTCACTCTGCCAGCAGACAGGTCAGCGGTAGATGGTTTCTTCCCAAGTAGCTGCTCAACGTAAATCTGCAGATCAGAATCCACAGTCGGAATGCGCCTCTGCGACTCCACAAGCACACCATCGATGCTCAGACCAGTGAGAAAGTGCATGTCCTCGAGTGTTATGGTTGCCTCACCGTGGTACAAGTGAAAAGTGCTCGTCTCGGGACGCCATCTCTCGACCAATGCGGTGATCAGCTCAGAATCAGGGGTAAAATCCAGGCAGTCACGCAACTTATCTAGACCTATGGGGGCAAGGTATGCCTCAAACCTAGGATCATACTTCACGATCTTCTTAGAGAAGCGACAATTAAGCGTCATATGTGGGTCCTAATAGTTGGGGAAAGAAGATGTAACAAAATTAATAACTAGTACTCAATTTCTGAGTGCACCCTAAACATTTAAATGTAATTAACATTCAAATATAATTAACATTCAAATATAACTAACATTTACATATAACAAACATTTATATATAACTAACATTTCAAATTGAAGTAACATTTCAATATTTACTATATACTAATATGAATTAGGACTTACATTATTTGTAATTATATCAATTAGTATTATAATATAAGTAACATTTAAAAATAATTAGTAATCACTATTAGTAGTCAATATGTTATCTTTTAGGTTACTAATATTTACTACTTTTAATCCCCATTAGTAGTCAATTAGTTTTAGTGATTTAAATCTAAGTTTAAAATCTATTAATATTAGGTACTACTATTAATATTCAAATTTGATCATAATATTGTAATATAAGTAATTAAATTATGAATATTATTAAAATAAATGCAACATTCAAACATAAATACCTTGTAAAAATAAATAACATTTCAAATGTACCAACCTGAGCTTCGAAAATTCCCGACGCTCGAGCATCACCCCATAAAATCGAAGGGTCCTCAGGACTACCACTTCGTACTCCAACCGGCACCTCTCCAAACATGTAATCCATCTACAATTTAATATCCACAAGCAATGTTAAATACATATAAAATCGTAAAACACAATTTAATTACCATATAATTTATAGCATGATACCTTTTGAGGGAGGGTTCAGGCCTTCTTCAAACGAAATTTCCTCGCCGGACAATTGCTACGAACCTACAAATAAAATACGTCATTAGCGTACAATAATAATAACAAAAAATTTATGACAAACACAAACAAACTATCAAAAATACCTTAGAGAGAATTGAGTTTCAGAAAGTATGAGAGGAGGTGTGAAGATGGTATGGGGGGTAGGGGGTATTTATACAAAAAAAAACGGTAGTATTGATCCCAGGTAGCGCTGCGCCACCCAGCCAGCGCAGCGCTGCCTGAGATCAATACTACCGTTACTTAACGGCTACATTGTAACGGCTAGTGTGCCACATGGCGCAGCGCTGCAACGACACAAATTTGACTTGGCAGCCAGCGCTGCGCTGGCTGGGTGGCGCAGCGCTATCTGGTGGCGCAGCGCTGGCTGCCAGTCAGATTGTGCTATTTCTGGACATTTTTACGCATTTGGCTACTGACGGTACATATTTTTTTAAATTGTGCTACAAAATTCCAATTCCCAAGATTTATATTATACTCCGTTGGGAATTGGGGGTGAGAGTACTAAAAATTTTCCCTTCTACCATGAAATGTTAACAAGATACGTTTTCGATCGAATTAAACCCTTATATATTTACGTTTCTAACAAATGCATCCTTCCGTTAGCTTTTCCATCCATTTCCTTTAGCAAGTTTATTATAAGAACATTTCGACTAGTGATAACCTGGCTCGAAGAGGTTTTACTAGTCATAATATGTGTGTGTTGTACAGAGCCGACCATGAGTCGGTGTTGCACTTATTTTTTGTCTTGCGATTATGCTCACCTTGTTTGATCCTCCCTTAGTTCCAAACTTGCCATATTGTATGATCTTATCTCTCATGATGTGCGGGATGTTATCCGTGAGAGGTTTTGAGAGTTTTAGGAACCATCTAATTCATGTCGTTTTTTGGTATATTTGGGGAGAACGAAACAATAAATTTTTTAGAGATTGTGAGACGCCTCCCTCGACCGTGGTGTCCAAGATCATTTTTGTGGCTGGACGTTGGCTGCATTCGGCGGACAAAGTTACCAAAGGAGACTTTTGTCGCTGGTTGGTATCGTGGCCCTTCGTCCCTGACTATGGTTGACTTTTTGGGGCTTTTGGCTAACGGTTTGTATTTGGGGGTTTTGCGAGCTTTTGTCTTTCTACAGAGCTCTGTATTTTGGGTCTATAGGTATATTGCTAGGCTTCAGTTCGGCCTTGTTAATTTCATCCATTCTCCGTTAAATTTGTTGACTATACATATACAGTAAACTATTTTGTGCAAATGGACGTTTAAAGAATAAGAAATTTGCAGAAGTTGTATGGCGTGCCATATAGCATAATAGAAGGAGAATAGACGCAAAAGTTAATGGAATGACACATTGTTAAAAGTGTTAAAGTACCTGGGTTTAATTCGATAATAAAATCTATAAGATTATTTTTGATTAAATTATGTAAAGTCACACTCGGGTTTTAATTCGATATAAAATACGGTAAAATTATCTTTTAGATATCATAGATGATTGATGGTGATAATACAATTATATCTTAATAATCTATAATATATTATAAATATATAATTTATTATATATATATATAATATATTATATTTAATCAAGGTCGGCTTATATTATCAAATTAATATATAATAATAATAATAATATCCATTTGTAAATACGTAAAAAAGTGACCAAATTACAATTTCTACATTGGGAAATTGTTCATTGTTGGGCAGACTAACAAAAAAAAATTCATTATTGGGCAGACCAGCGCTGCGCTCGCTGGTTGGTTGCAGGTCACATTTGTCTATTTTGTGAACATCTTTATGCGTTTTCCACTGACAGTACATAGTAACGAATAATGTGCTATAAAATTCCAAAACCCGTTAACTTGCATAGTACGAATCCAAAAAAAAGTGTATCAACTCTAAAAACAAATCCATTCTTTCAAGGATGTAGATTATACTATGATTCATTCATATACTTTATAGTAAAACAACTCCAACATTACAACATCAAGCTAAATATATAGTAAACTTAATATAGAGTAAACTTGGAATATTGATATTTCATAAAGGATTAGTGAGCTTGGATCTCTCAGCTATTACGAAAATATAATCGGCTCATTGTTGTATTTTATGTATTGTGCCCAGGTATCACAACCCTGATTCCGCCGCTGCTTCGATCTCTCAGCTAATTGGTTGGTAAGCAAAGCTTAGTGATGCCAGGCATGAGTTTGTGGCAATCAATTCCACGATTCAGTTCATAAAGAAGATTAAGTTTTGCGTTATCTTCTCCAGCCATTGTCCAACAAGTCTCACCAGTTTCCATCTCATGCAGTATTGAACCTGATGGGCATTTGGTCGCTGAGTAAAAACCCTCAACACCTACACCAATAAAAATGAGTTATAGAGATGCAACGGTTCATGGCATGATATCAGAGTTTTTGACCAACAAGAGGTCAAGGTTTCGAATCTTCATGACTACCGATTCGTGTGTAAAAACTTGTATATTGAAGACTCTGTGGCCCTCAGTATGTTGCACAAATCTTATTGAAGTTGTGTAAACTTTAGGCTCTTTCATGAGCCATTTATTTGAGGGACGTGTTAGTTGAATAGTATAAGATCCATTCATAATCATTTCTCAACAATTTAAGTTATTGGGATGTAACGGTTCATGATAAATAATTAATCAGATCCCAATTAAGACAAAAGTAAGGTCTATTATTTGTAGAAAGAATATTAAAAATCGTTGAGTTATGGAGTCTAATGGACTGCACACTAAGAAACGACGATTCAATTATGAATTATCCATGTTCCTCAGTAATTCAACTTTTAGACGTATTGATCGACCAGCTTGGTCAATAAGATAGTCTTATCAGTTTTGTTTGTACCTCACTTCTTATTGTAATAATATCATCAAAACATACAAGTCAGTCTCCTGCCCTGGTAGCAGCCCATACGTACTCTTCTTGCAAAGAAAAGTTGGGTTAACAGATCTTTGTGCTATGCATGTGTTCATGTTTTCTGTTCATGATTGCGTGTAATTCTCTACACGAAATCAAACGAAAAATATTCAAACAAAACCATAGAATTAGAAAAAACTTACTGAAATTTGTCATAAGAACAGCCACCATGAAAATGAGAAGTACGAATTTGAGGATGGTAGTCTTAGCCATGATCGTCTTAGTTATTAGAATAATGTGATGAATTTAGAGTACCCATTTTGCCTCTTTTTATAAGCTATGATTCCTATGAACTATTATGAAGAGTATTATTCTATAGGCCGGCAATCCTAGACCTTCAAAACTCCAAAAATTAACTCTTCTAGGGTTACGTAGGAGCTTCAAACTACGTGCATGTATTTCTGCATGGGAAACTCAGGCGTAGATTTAATGATTTATTCGTTTAATTTCCGTTCGGTTGTTGTTTTCTTATTTTTTTTTGCCGGCAGAAATGGTATATTTACGGAACCTCCTATTGTGAGGACCCCTATAAGGGTCCTTATTTAATGACACCATTCATAGCCGTTGGATCAAGATCCAGATCTGAAACTGTCCATAACTTGTTCCCATCGTTAGATTCGGATCCTCATCCAACGGCTGCGAATGGTGTCCTTATATAAGGACCCTTATAGGGGTCCTCGCAATAGGAGTTCCCTATATTTACATTTGGTTTGGCAGCGATTAAAACAATGGCTGAACCATGCCAAATTATAAATTGAAAATGAGTGTGATCGGTAAAAATTATTCTTCGGATTTTCTTAATAGTAGAAAAATTTCATGAATCTAATATTATGTAAAACTACACAAGAAATGTGTTTGTTATAAGTTTCTTAATTAGTAAAAAAGAATTATATGTGCCACCGGCAATTTTTTCTTCAAATTTGGATGATTTATGATCAGATATTGTAATTATTACATATTATAAGTTGATTCTGAGTAACTATTACGTAAAATTTAAGATAACATTTCACCGAAACATCGTAGTGGGGTGGCCGAACTTCAAATACCCCCAGCGCCAAACTCCGAAAATACCAAATATTACATATAATTTTACACTCGATACCAGGGGAGGGGGGCGCCGTGGCTCCCCCTAGCTCCGCCATTGGATTAAAATCATTTGGCCAAAAGTTAGTAGACGGGTAATGTCTAATTGTCTACTGAAAGATCAATACTTGAAGGAGAAATTATGGAGTTATTCCGCACTGAAAAAGTGAACTATAGAAAAATATGAGAGAAAATTGATCTCACTGCATGTGCTAACTTTTGAGGTGAGAAAGCTCAATAACATTCAACACATGATGAGAGTAAGAGGTCATATAGGGCCATAGGAGGTGAAAACTCGGGATTTTAGGTATATTTTTAAGTTTATGAGTACATGATCCTCTACCCACCATGGCCGAGTTTTCGGTAGTGCATTGAAATGTATCTGGTATTTCACTATTTAGTCTGTCATTAGTTTTATTCAAGTAGGGACGATCTGATTTAGTGGTTGTTGGTGTACTAGACTAGCGAGATGATTATGATCTGATTCCCAATATCTGCTTGGAGAGAGGATTGTGATCCGGTTCTCAATATCCATTTGAGAAGAGAACTGAAAACGTAAACACCAAACTAATCTCCAAATTTAGAATATTCTTACGATCAATAAGATAATTAAATAATAGATATCATAGCATCTTACATCTTACTTAAATTAAACATATTGATCTAATAAACTTTGTTCATCATAGGGCTTCGGTTAAGGCCCAACAATTAGCAAAGGCCCATATTAAAAAGGTTTGTTCTTACGAGCCCGAATTGACAGGCACCATGGGCTTAATAGTTTATGGCTTAGATAACTCCGTGACGAGAAAACAAGAATCAGTTATCAGTTCAAAGAAACAAGATCACCGACATGATCCCTATAAAATACGACAAAGTCAAACGTGCCATAGAACAAACAACCATTTTTTTATGAATAGTAAACTATCATATAAATATTGGAAAAACCCTTCAAAAACAAAATCATATAAACATCGAGCCAAAGTTTGTACATAGAGAAGCCTCCACAAGGTCACAGGAAAACTCCAACTAGCGAAAAAAGCTGGAACTCAACAGCAACAAAAAATTCAGCCAAAAAGCTGAAACAACCTCGGACCAGCCCTAAAAAAATGAACCATGCACCAGAGGCACACTGCAGTCTGCAGCACCAAACTACAAAAACCCGGAAGCCTCTAAAATGCAAAAAAAAAAAAAAGAGAAAATTTTTACAGAGGTTCTCGAAATGAAGAAAAGACGACTTGATTATCAGAACGTCAAAGAAAAAAACTAAATTATGAAGCTGGAGAATCTCTTCTACAGTAGCATCCAGTCTTAGTCAAAGAAGATGACGGTTGAGATTGATATGGATTAATTATTATTCATTCATATTACAATATCAAGCTACACATATATAGTAATTAAGCTTATTTTTGTAACAGAAATACATAACAGAAACGAAAAATGCAAATTCTTTCTTAATCAATGATTAAGCAGCTTGGATAATCTTTGTTCCTTTTTGAAGAGCTCGATCTCAGATTCTCAGTCGTAGTTTGGCAAGCAAATCTTTGTGATCCCAGATATCAGATTGTTGCAATCGATTCCAGGATTCATATTATACAGAAGACGAAGGTTTGCTGTATTTTTCCCAGACAAATCCCAGCATGTCTCATCGTCTTTTATTTCATGAATTACTGAGTTTCGTGGGCATGTGGTCGCAGAGTATGCACCTTCAACACCTGAGGTCAGCATTAACAGTACATGATTACCGAATAATGAATCTGACTGAGTTGCGGACTAGGACGTTTTCTTCAAGACATAATTAGCAATATGGGCTTAAGATTGCGCACATGCAACAGTCTTATAACCGATCATCTCCAGGATAAAACACTCAGTACTATATTTATACTCTTTTTTTTTATGAATTATAGAAGCTTTCATTAAAGTCAAACCGGAGAACCAAACCTTTACAAAACTATATATATACTCCTTGTTCGTGGGTAAACAATAAACTTTATGAAGAATTTCAGGAACCTCTGTAAAAAGCTTTTTTTGCCTCCTGTGTAGTTTGGAGGTTTCCGGGTTTTGTGGTTTGGTGTTGTAATTTGCTTCTAGCGGTTCATTTTTTTGGGGCTGGTTCGAGGCTATTTCAGCTTATTGACCGATATTTTGTTGTTGTTGATTTCCAGCGTTTTTCTTTGATCTTGTGGAGAATTCTCCTTGGTACAATTTACCATTCATCAAAAAGATAAACTCTATGGAGAACACTCTCAGTTTTGCAATTTCAAAGTGATTTGGGCTTAGGTTATTCTGTTAATTATTATAACAGAGTTCTTTAATTGAACTTTAGGGTTAGTGGAGAAGTGGGAGAGACTGTTTTTTACAATAGATTTAATATTTTTCATTTTAAAAGAAATTAGTCTAGAAAAATTTTACTTTTCTCACTCTACTTTGTTAAGTTAACAGACAACCCCTATCTACAAAATGATCAATTTAACCCCCTCTTACTATAGCAGACCTAACAATGAAGCACTTCATCCATGATTCTGTTAAGTAATGAATCGCCAATATGACTACTCATCTAAAATTAATGACAATACCTTGCAACATCATCGAATTTCGTCCAAATTAAAGATAATTAAAAGAACACTTACTGAAAATTGACACAAGGACTGTCACCAGGAAAAGAAGAACACCCAATTTGAGATTGGTCTTAATCAGGATTATCTTAAGACTTTGATTATAGGTTAATGAATCTTCTTGTGATGAACTTAGGGAATCTAGTGGCCTCCTTTTATAGCCAGAGATTGGCGATAATTACAAACCTTTTCTTAAAAAAGTATTATTTTCTTATATAATCTGACCCTTAATTATATGGGTTGGTTTAATGGTAAAGATTATGTGATTTATATCATAGTGGTCAGACCCATCAACTAATATTGAATTTCTGCAAAAAAAAAAAAAAAATTTTGAGTTATTGAGATGTAACGGTTGATGATATGAACTAGAGCCTTCTTAATGGTCCAATTTGACTGAGAGGTCATATACGTGTTTGAACCTTGTTGGAAAACTTCAAATTCCTTTCATGAATTTTTGTTTAAAGGGGGCGTGTGTTAAAAAAATGTTATATAAACTAATACTGAACTTCTTCCAGTAAACTGGAGTTATTTGGGATGCAACGGTTCATGACAGGTTTGACCGCAATACGATGTATAGTAAACTATTTATTATTTAAGTGGCCAAAGGATCGGATCTGATCATTAATTAGCAAGCATTAACACTTTCATGAACTGTTGCATCCCAATAACTCGAGTTGTTGGGAGAGAATTTTGAATGGATCTTATATTGTTTACTAACATGCCCTCCTCAAACGAAAGCCCATGAAAGGGGACTGAAATTTGCAAAGGTCCACCAAGCCTTATGCAAGATAAACTATTATATTGGGGGGACTACCGATATTCAATACGAAGACCTTTCCGTCATCAAAGGCTCTCATACCAGTTGTGCAAACTTAACTCGAGTTGTTGGGAGAGGATTCTGAATGAATTTTTTAGTGTTTACTATAACAATCATTAATCGGGTGTTCATGAACACCCGATTAATGATTTTCAGAATCTACTCAATCGTCTAATAGATTCACTTTGTCATGTAAAATCAAGAGTAAAAAACAGTTAAAAATGAGCTCTTTCAAGGTCCACGTACAAACTTATGCATGTTGCTCGGCTCTTATGTATATGCGTTGGGATGAACAACCATGGCATCTATAGATGTCATAGATCGCCAGTTTAAGATGCCAGTTACATTAGAAGTTCGTCAATTGAAGATAAAACTACGGATTTCTAACTATATTCATGCTTCTCGCCGATATAATGATGGTTTAACTATGATTTTAAGTTTTAAGCGATTGAATTGCATATCGCTAGAGTACTTACTGGTTCAGCATAACGGTATGACCTTAGAAACACGGGTATTTATATCTTACACGTACATTGTCAGCCCCTACTATCCATGTTTTTCACTCCCTTGTTAACCAGTTGTGATTGTGGCTTGAGATTAGGCTAATTAATCCAATTCGAAGACTTATGTAAAATTGTTAGCTGGCTAGGATCAAATCATTTCCTTTGTGTGGTTTACCCTAGTAGATGGAGATTAGAAGTTGTAGAAAATAGTAATGTTCTCAGGACCGAGCCAGTCGTTAAACTGGCCATGACTCATGCGAGAGGTTTGAGGGTTAAAAGGACAATTGAAGATGTCAAAGGTTCGAGGGTTGAAATGTACTTTGTATAAGAGACGCAAATTTAAGAACTCTTTTCATTGGAAATGGATCGCCAATTGAAGATGCCAAGTATATTAGATGTTCATCAATCGAAGTTAAGCTCTCAAAATAGGTGGGAAAATTTTTATTTTTATTTATTCCAAATTTTTTATCGTGTTTTTCAGCCCTTAGATCTAAGTTTAATTATATAGATGATTTAGATTCATTGCATCCAATACAAGATAAAAAAAATATCGTCTCCAAAAGCGAACTCGGCAACAAACAATGCAAAGGTAAAATATTTTTTTTGCACTTTGGTCTTAAAACTCTTCATATTTCACCATATTATTCGCGATTCCTCCCCAATTTGCCTCCAAAACCAACTTTCCGTCTCCTATCTCAAATATCTCTCTATGTTTCTTATAGCGAATGTGTTCAGATTTCATGTTAAGAAAATGAAACTTTGAACGGAAGGGACCCAAAAGGCAAAGTGACTGAAATAGAAAGGGTAAATTAAAAAATCATCGAATTATAGTATAAGTGACTATTTGTTAAGTTAGCAAATTAGGGAGGGTCGAAGTGTTTTTTTAAGAAAAGTAAAATTTTCTTATTCAATGCATATATAGATAATTCATAATTCATATCAAAGCTAGGATAGTACAAAGGATAATGGTAAAAAGTAAAGATTGCATATTAGAGTAGTTGTATTTCATAGTTACTTCTGTCTTCTTCTTCTTCTTTCTTTCTTCTTTCTTTCTTCTTCTTCTTCTTTCTTTCTTTCTTTCTTCTTCTTGTTCACATCAATCTGGGAGGCAAATATTGTTCTTAGGGATGAGTCTGGCACAGTTAATTCCAGGGTTGAAATTAGGTATATCATCAAGCTTGTCTTGATCTCCATGGACCAACTCCCAGCATGTGTCGCCCTTCACTATTTTATGCGGCGTTGAACCCACATCGCAAATTGAATCATCATCGTCGTCGTCAGTACTTTCACCTGTTCATGTTAATAACAAGAAAATTTACTATATTAAACATCGACAAAAGATGAAAGAGATCTATGTGACATGTGGTAATTAGAGATGGGTAACTTTCTGGAGAGACTGTCATGGAGTCCAAGACTCGAAGCAGACAATAATATATTGTTGGTTTGTTGCAAATAGTCCTTTGATGAAATTGTCATTTTTCTGTAAGTTCTGGACAAAATTATTCAACTTTTTACGTGTCTAACCAGATTGACCTTTGTGTTCTTCAAACAGCCCAATAAAAATTTATGTTGATTGTCTAAGAACATGAGTTTTTTAGTTTTGTAGATGAAGTTTAATCGAAAATTACACTCGGTGACAGTTTTGCATTGAAAATATGAAAAAAAGACAAATATGTTGGTCAAGTAACGCCATGCCAACCAGAGACACTAATGACATGCCGCTAGTCGTGTTATTTGGCCATGTTTGCATGGTTGGCGGCTTGTAATTAGTGATATGATTGTTAATCAGTCGCGATTGATGGGTGGTGCGAGGCTAGCCAGGTTACCTACGCACACCACCTTTTCAACACATTTGTCCTTTTTTTTCGAACTTTTAAAACAAAACGGTTACCGAGTACAATTTACCATCATAGTTACATTTTTTTTTCCTAATAAGCAAAATCATAGAGTAAAATGATAACTTACTGAAAGTTGTGACAAGGAGTACTGCCACCATGAAAATGAGCACTACGAATTTGAGGCTTGTCTTTGCCATGATCGTCTTAGTTAGATTATCCTTTGCCAATTTGATTACTTTGTGATGAACTTAGAGAACCCCATTTTCCCCTTTTATAGCAAAGGGTTGGCGATCATAATTAAACAATTAATCATCACTATTATTTGTTAATTAGATTATCTAATCTCTAATGAGTAGGCTTAGTTTAAAAAACTTGTGATATCTATTAAAGATTAAATTCTAGTATCATGGCAGTAGGCTTGGTAATTGGTATCCAGAAATCGGGTACCCACCCAAAATTCAGTTAATTTAGGTGGGAATTACCCGTTGATCTAGTAAAGTTGACGGGTATAGACAAACTTGGTATCTATCCAGGTAGAGTAGGTAACGAGTGGGGATGAGATTGAAGGTTTTTGTCACATACCCAACCTGATGGGTACCTGGTATGAAACAACGTTGTATTAACCACAATACATCATCTATGTTTAACGGACTAGACTGATTAGTTTCTTCTTTAGTCATTCAGTATATTTTCACTTCAACTTATCGATCGAGCGATCTTTCTTTCCCTCTCTCAAAACCATAATGCTCTGAAAATCGTAGCTCCATCTCGAAAATCTCTTCGCAATCCAGATACATATTTGGGTTCATTTAATTGGTGTTTACCAATTTACAAATGTCCTTGAGAAACTAATAGCTATTAGATTCGGTAGTTATCATGAAAAACAAAGAGTTAAAATCAACTTGGAATTAGGTTACCTACAAACTTCAAACTATTAGTTGTAACATAATGGTCATTAGCATTTAAAAATGTAACTAAAATGTCACTAACCTATTGCAGTTGTAACAATGTGGTAATTAATTTCATCAATTTTTCGTCCAAAATCTCCGTCAAGTGTTGACATCATCAATCCACCTTCGTTGTGATTGGAAGTTTAGACATCTCGTTTCTTGAAAGTCAAGAACCAACAATGTCCTATAATTAAGTAATGATGAGTTCAGACTCTTGTTCATAGCAAGAGGTCATGATTTGATCTTTTCGGATTCTCGAATGACTGCTGCATTTGGGTATCAATTCTTTTAATTTTGAGTATCGATTTTTTCGTAGTAGGTACATGATTTGAATTTGTAAGTATCATTTTTTATAATAGGTACTTGATTTGTTAAATTTACGTACTAAATTATTTCATAGTAGGTACCTCATTTAAATTTATAAGTACGAATTTTCGCAGTAGGTAATTAATTTAATTTGTTAATTTTAAGTAACTATAGAAATTCCTGGTTTTTTTAGGTTTTGAGTTTTAACGGTTCAACGATACCATTAACCCACCGTTAAATAACTTGTTCACAAAGCAACCAACTTTAACTTTCACCTTTTTCATTTCACCACATTACCGTTACACTAACGGAACCCACCTTCCATTATTACCCTTTACGCTTCCCCTTGTTTATAATGCCCACCACCTGTTCGACGAAATTCCCCACCGCCGGAAATGGGTTGCTGCATCAGCAAAACCACCAAGCTCAAGAAAACGAACCCCCATTTCTCCTCGCCGGAGCTCTCCGACAAGCTCGTCATCTCCCAGCAATTTCCTCCTCCAATCGCAAGAACTACTCCACCGAACCGCCATTCCAGAAGGATCTCCCCGATCTTCCCTCTTTCACCAACTCATTCATCTTCTTCATTCGATTCTCTCCCTTCCTTCTCTCGCCGCCGTGCTACCACGACGAGCAGCAGCGGATCTTGCTCCTCCGTCTTGACGTCGAAAGACCGGTCCTTCTCCAACGAGTTTCTGTGGTCATGCGTGAAGGAGAATCCCCAAATCCTGTATCTGGATTCCATCAAGGAATCCTCCTACAAGCTGGCTGCAGATTCCCCTGTTTGGGAACAGGGGAAACAGAGTGTCTCGAATTTGCAGAAACGGGTCCGATCCAGCTCGCCGAGTAATCTGACCCGGCAGAAGAGCTTCCGGGGAGACTATTGCGACGAGGGGAGTGTAATGTCGTCTCCGAGCAGAAGATTCTCCGATTTGGAGAGCAGGGGAATTTCGTCGATTTCGATAGACGAAAACTGTTCGCATAGGGTGACGGGAGTTAAATTGAACGCTGCGAGGTCCATTTCGGCGTACGTGAAGAAGGATGAGTCGAATTTTGCGGCTCCGGTGACTGTGTACTCGCCGCCGGCGAGTAAGAAGAAGAACAGAGAGACTTTGATTCACCGGATAAGCTCGAAAATCGACGTGTTGGCGGTTGCGGAAGCGATGGCGAGGTATGAAGGAGAGTTTGATGCGATGGAGGAAGACATTGACAATCCGATGATCTCGTTGGATTGCTTCATTTTCCTTTGAAGCTTTACTGTGAACTTTTTCTGAAATTGAATTGCTAGAATGATCAACTCAATCTTGATCAAAGTGTGTAATGTAACGATATATGATTTGGTTAAATTCGTTCGTTTGTTCTCTATCAATTCCATAATTAAATCAAATTATTTGTAAATTTGATACTATCGAGCCAGGATTTTTGGTTAATTGGGGTAGATCAGTAAAAAGTAGGAATCTTCGCAACTCGAGACGGGTCAAATTTTACTGTGCTCAACCTTGAATTGTTACATTTCAAGTGAGCTCGAGTTTGAACTTGAGCTAGAAATTTTAAGGCTATGTTGAGCCCGAGAGAAAAAGAGTAAAAAGCTAGAAATTTCACTGTAATTTAGGTAGGGGATAAATTGCACTGGGTACCACCAAACTATTAGTTAGAATTAGTAGCAGCTACCTAACTAATTTTCTTAGTTCGGATACCACTGAACTCGAATTTCTTTGGTTTGGAGTACCACTTAACTAATTTCTTGGCTCGGATACCACTGCACAGGGCTGACAAATTTGGGATGGTTTTTTGGTCTGACCAAATGACCGACCGAATTCATTGGTTGTCCTATTAGCGCACAAGCACAACTACAGAGAATGCAAATCAGCAGGGAGCAAAAGTCGCATCCGCCACCACAACATAATCTAGTTGTTGTCGGTGGCTACACTGCCGATCCTGGTCAGAAGATGTCGGCGATGGTCCATCTCCCAACTCATAAATCTCTTTGGAAGTCGAGTCCCTACAAATTTTCAATATGGGTAACTGACTTTGACCTATAACAAAATTGATTCAGAGCTCTTCTTCTTCTTTCCATCTTACCAAATCGTCATCTTCTTATTGTTTTTTCCTCTTTCCATCTGCTTCTTCTTTTTCTTCTTCCTTTTCCCAGATCTTGCATTTCTTTTCTTTCCATATCTGCCTCTTCCCGAATCTGTCAGTGACTGGTCTACTCGGTTGACTGTGACAGAATTTGAATTGGGTCACAGTCACTGGTTTTGGATGAACTCGATTTCAGTCACCGACCGAATTTGGTTCGGTTTGATCATCAGTACAATCAACAAAGGAAAATGGAGTTAAGGACGACATGTGGTGTTCGAGCCAAGAAAATTAGTTAGGTGGTACCCCGAGTCAAGAAAATTCGAGTTCAATGGTATCGAACCAAGAAAATTAGTTAGGTGGCTGCTACTAAACCTAATGAATAGTTCGGTGGTATCCGATGCAATTTACCTTTTAGGTAGATATATATAAGATGGGTCAAACTTAATTACCTACAATAGTGACTCTCACCTGTTTTTCAAACCTTGAAACAAAAATCTCACTAATTTTATCACTCACAAGAAAGTATTTTCACTATGGTAAAACTTTTACTAGGACATTTTAAACACTATCTACATCGATTTGAAAGAACTTATCTCACCGGATAATATAAAAAAACATAAATGGAGCAAAAAATTGAAAAAAAAAAGAGTGATATCTATGGTTGCTCTCTCATGTACGATAATGTTGATTTGTTGTGAGCTTTTCGATGTTTTATGTCGATTTTCTCCCTTTGAATTTTCCTGAATATTTTTGGGATCTGGGTCCCAAGTACCAAATTAGATATATGATTTCGAGCCTGAAAATTTCAAAATAAGAATCAGGGAAAAAAGTTTGGGAACGGAAATCCCAAATACCCAATTAGTTATAAAAAAGTTACTGATTTGTCAAAAAACTTCAAAGTTTTACAAGTAAGGATTTCAAACAATTCACCAAAATCTGAAAAAAAAAACACTATAATTCAAGTTCCATTTCCGAATTAAAATCCCCAGAACCAAATTAAAATTCTCAAATAAAATTTTGGAATAAGTATGAGACATTCAATTCAAAATTTGGGATTCGAGATTTTAAAAATTAGGGAACAGAATTTCATTCTCGTCCCAAATTCCATCCCTAGTTTCAAGATGACAAACAAAACCGTTCACTTATACCAAAAAAACATTATACATAATTTTAATAACACGAATACAAAACTTTTAGATTAAATGCCAAACTTTAGCCAATTGTCCAACATTTTAAAAAATTGAAAATACAGATTTATGCTATGAATGACTGTTAGTGTTTTATTGATGATGTAATGAGTAATTTTTTCATACCCAAATTAACTAATTTAGAATGTAAAATAATACGGCAGTCAATCTCTGCACCAATTTGGTAAAACAGAATTTTTAACTCTGCTTTCGAGAAGACTCTGACTCTGACTGACTAGTTAAATTTTTTTTGTACGTTTATTTTTTATTTTATTTTTATATTCCTTAGGTTTGGTTCGTGCGGCACTAAACACAGAGAGAGAGAGAGAACTGGTTCTGTTCTTCTGTTCTTCTGTTCATCTCAATCTCCGAACTCAGTTAGATCTGAAGCCGCTAAAGACACAATCTTTCACTTCCGTCGTCTCTGTTAATCTCAGATGGCGAATCGTAGGCATAGCTTCAACGGTTGGATGTACTCTGTTCTGGAGATGCGAAAGGGTTCTTCACGGATCTGGTATGCTTCTTTTTTTCGTCTGGATTCGTTGAATTTGGCTGCTTTCATCGGTTTGAATGTTTTCTGATATGGGTTCATCGTTTTTTGTTGGATTCTTTTTGTGTTTCATGTTTTGCAGTTTTGACTCTCTTGGTGGGATTGAATTGGGTTTCTGTGGATTGATTCAATCCTTCATAGATCCAAAAAAGGAGGCAATTTGAATGTCCCCTGTGAATTCAGGTAAACTCAGATCCTATTATGAACGTTCGATGTATAAGAGGAGGTGGATCGAACTCTCGAGCTCATGGATACGGAGGGGAATGGCCGGGGGTGACTCGAATTCTCGAGCTCATGAATACGTGGTTAATGCAGGGTTCACTAGGGTTGATTTCAAGTCCCAACAGGGGTAATCGATAGAGGGGAATGGTTGGATCGAACTCTCGAGCTCATGTATACGGGTTAATCAGTCGAAGGACAGGGGTAATTGATAGAGGGGAATGGTTGGATCGAACTCTCGAGCTCATGAATACGGGGTTAATGCAGCCCTCGAGGTAAATGTTGACCCTATGAACATCAGTAGAGGGGTGATTTGAGCCCCAACCCCTTTGAATACGAGTGCATCGAGAGGAAGACGAGGAGGTGAATCAAACTCCCGAGCCCATGATTTGTAGGAAGAGATGGGGTCGATTCGTGTATCGGTTCGTACAATGTCGGATATAGGGAAGCTGCTGATTCAAACCATGAAGTGATATCTGTTGATTTCAGATGGCAAAGTCAAAGTCTTTGTTTGTGATGTGACAAACAAAGGGTGTTCATATATCAGTATAGCCAATGAGTGTTCATATATGGGATGAGATTATAAAGGGGCAAATCATGGGGATAATTTCAGTTTCCTCTGTTCTCTGTATCATCTGCCAAGCAGCAAAATGCCATCTGTTGCTGCAATACTGGTGTTGATTCCACTTCAGGAGCTGACTTTTTGGAAAGGATTCCATCCCACTAAGAAAGCAAAGCCTATGAGACTAATTGTTACTCCTAACAATTAGCTTTGTTGTTGGTGAGACTAACGGTATGTGTTCGAGAGATGCTGCATTTTTGGACCCCCTTTTGAGTGTGTATCTCTAGTATTCGATGGTCGAGTGGTCAAGGCTTCTTTTCTATTCCTCCTAATGGTACGAGGTACTTCGGTGCAAATTAACTTGTTGGTAAGACTAATGGTATGAGGTTCGAGAGATGCTATATCATGTGCACCTCTAGTATTGATCGGTCGAGTTCTCTCAAGGCTTCTTTTCTATTCCTCCTAATGGTACGAGGTTTTCGGTGCAAATTAACTTGTTGGTAAGACTAATGGTATGGGGTTCGAGAGATGCTATATCATGTGCACCTCTAGTATCGATTAGTCGAGTGGTCTCAAGGTTTGTTTTCTATTCCTCCTAATGGTATGAGGTTTCCGGTGCAAATTAGCTTGTTGGTAAGACTAATGGTACGAGGTATACTTAGCCGACATGATATGGGTTTCGAGAGATGCGGCTATCTTTGCCCCCTTTGATGGTTTCCGGTGTCCTCAAAGAAGACTTATGGTATGGGGTATCGTATATGTCTCTAAAGATCAGCGGTCGAGTATTGGAAATGGTTCAGAGTTCTCTAGACTTGGATTGGACAAGAACGTTAGATATCGATAGTCTTTTTACGCGATTGGGAAGAAGATTCAGATCCGTCAACACGAGAATGAAAAGGTAATTCGTACTACTTAATCATCTATGGTTTTTTTGGTTCCTCGCAATCGTTGTTCTTATTCAATTGGCTCTAACATTTCGATTGAACCCTAATTTGTACTTCAAGAAACCCTAATTTGTCCCAAACCCACACATTTAACTAGGGTTTGATATGAGCGAGCCGAGTGAGCATGCCTCATGATTAAGCTTGGATCGTTGAGTTCGAGCCGGCACATTGAAGCTTAGCTCTAAATTAGGGTTAAATGTCGAGGAATTCCCAAAAACCCCCACATTTAACTTAGGGGCAGGAGACGAGCCGAGCTCGAACAGACTCGGTCGAGCTGAACTAGAGCTTCAGTTGAAATCTATATCAGTAAGTTTATAGGTTGAATCTTAGTCTCCCAGTAGTGGTTACTGTGATTCAGATCGAATCTGACTGAGCAACTCTTGCATATGTAGGGAAGAATGTTCGATTCGATCGTTTCTACACGATTTAGAAGCAAGATTCAGAATGAAAACAGGTAATTACAAATGCATCATTGTTCATTACTAATTTGTTCTTATTCATTTGTTTCTAACATAATTGATTAAATTTCCCGTTGTTGTTCGCGGTTTGATAGATTCGAACCTGCGTCTCGAGGAGGGGAAATGTATACCTTGCACCTAACGTTTAAGCAAACCGGTCCGGTCCAACTTATGGCCTAAGGTAAGATGTTTTCTCAATCACATCTTATTTTGTTAAGTCTTGTTTATGCTCTTATAATACATATCATTTATTTGTTAATCCTTAATATTTCTTTTTGTTACATCAATTGAGTCGGGGGCTTGAATTCTTTGAACATACCAAACTCGAGTTCGACACGAGCTTCATTGTTATGTGGGAATTTCGAAGCTCGAGCTCGAATTGGCACATTGAAGCCCCTGTCAAGCTCGAGCTTGAGTTGGCGGCCGTCTAGGTCCTAGGCAGTGAGTTTTTCTATTTATTAGTTACATAATTGTTTGTTATTGAGTGAAGTTAATTTAACATAATTGTTTGTTATTGGTAAATTAAGTTTTGGGATATTACATAAAGATATAAATAAAGCCACTGAAATACTCCATTTCCCCAAAAACCCCTTTCCACTGTAATCCGTTTCCCCAAAACCCTACCACTGAACCATTTCCTCCAATCTATCAAATGGCGAACAACAAAACCCAAAGTAGAAACCCCGATTTCCCCTAGAAAACCCCACCGCCGCTGCAGAGCACATTGTCTTCTTCTTCTTCTTCTCTCAGTCTTCTTCTCTCAGTCGGGTTACTCTGGACAGCTCCTAATCGCAACTCCAATTTGGTATTCGCCTTTTTCCTCGGCTCTCTCTGCTGTAGATATTTCAAAACATTATTCTGATTGCTAATTTCAATTACCACTTACGTTTTAAGTTGATGAAACAGTAGTAGTTGTTGTTGAGGTCGAGGTCGACCTGGTTTAGATAGTGTCAGAGAAGCTTTACGTGCGTAGCTCCTTGCGCATAGTAGAGAATGCGTTACAAGAGGGAAAACTCAATTGTGCCTCGATTCAACCAAGGAGGTACTCATTTGATGTACCAAAGGCAGACTTGATATTTTACCAACTTCACAGGAATGGTCAAATCAATACTTGAGAACTCAATATGAACAACTTGAATGACTCGATAAATCGATACTTGAGAACTCATTCAATACAAATTATAGGCAATAGATACCTAGATAGATAGATAAACTGTTTAATAACATAGTTGAACAAAGACATAGCAAAGGGTTCTCTCTAATTCTCTGGAGAATCAAACATCAACTTCGTAGCTACACGATCATCTACTTCATAGTTCATATACAGCATTCAAGTTAACATATTTGAGCATCCATCCGTTGTTCATTCATAACACATTAAAATTAGCAAACTCTGATATTTGTTTACCATCATTTCCATATTTGTTCCTCCATATGTCCAACCTTCTCTCTGCATGAGCCTTTGTAGCTATTGCATAGTATTCATCTGGTGGCAACAGATATTCATCTGCAAAAGAGGGTTGATTAGATTACAGCATCATTTAATCATCTCAGTAAGAAACAATTTAAACAGAAGAGGCTGCATTATAACCCTTACCTTCATCATCATTTGTCACCCTCCTGAGAATCTCAAGTTCATGTTCCTGTCTGCGATACCTAAGAGTGGACACCAAGGCTTGTATAACATCCACATAGCCCTCCGCATCCGGATTGTAGCACTCGAAGGTGAAATAGACATCACATATCTATCAACATCTGCAGTTACGTTTAGAATGCGCAGCAAATTCAACTCCTTCCCCACCTGGGAAAGATTCATTACAGTATAAGAACAACCAAAATGCAGAGTCTGCAGTTTAGAGATTCATGTACTATACTAACAGCTGGTTTTGTTGAACTACGTGCCTACTACATTATCAATTGAAACACAAACAATCATATTCAAGAGTGATCAATCACGGGACAAACTCGAAAGCAAGACATACCTTTTCACGATATGTGTCGAAGATGAATTTCACAGAACTCCTGAGTATCTCGTCAAAGTGAGAGTACCGGTACTGGCGAAAGTGATCACTGGGGCGAGGTCCAAGGTAGCCGATGTCTGGAATGCAATCAGCATCGAAACCCTAGGCCGATTAAAACAGAAAACCATGAGCAAACAGAATCAATCAAGCTCGAGAACAAATGGATTTCTCTGTTTGTTAATTAACATACCCCGCTCAGCTTCATAATCCTCCGGTAATGAATGACCCGCAGCCTTAGTTCTTCATCCCCATTAAAAATGTCGCTCCGCTTTACAAAACTCGGGTCGTCGCTACTGTGAACAAACTTCATGTTCTTAATTTCTCGACAGCGTTTGCAGGGCTTGCACCTGTCGTCAGAGGACGAGTCCTCCTCCGACGATTCACTGCGCTTCCGGTACCGTCTGCGGGTCCTCCTCCGCTGAAGGGACTTCCGCCGTTTAGGAGAAGCTGTTGCCTTGGACTTGCCGGTGGAAGCCATTGGCACCAGGAAAAACCGACACCGACGATTCGGAACTAATTAGGGTTTATTGAATTCTATGGAAACTTATGGGATGGAATGAAGGCTTCGCAGAAAAAGAAGGGGATTAAATACTCTCAAGTAGTCCTCAAGTTTTGACTCGGATTACAAATCAGTCCTGAAACATTAATTTGTTGCGATGTTGTCATATTAGTACGAAACGTCACATCGTAGTATTTTCCACATCTCTAATAAGTTATCAATTTGTTGTGAAGTTGTCCTATTAGTACGAAACATGTTACAATGCGGTACTTTTTCACGCCTACAATAAAAAAATTCAACTGTTTCACCATCATGATTAGTTAACTAATAACAAGGGCAATTGATGGGCCCGGACTCATTTGGGTCGAACCCAGAGAACCAGAATCACTCCAAGCTCAGGCTAGGGCTCACCAGACACCGAGGCCCACAAGGGATTAGGGCTAAACTACACAAAGAGCCCTAGCCGCCACCAAGAGGCTAAGGCCATGACCGACTCTACCCACCAATTAGGAAGGGTCACGTGGCGCCCTCACATCTCACCAAGAGGCTATAAGTACCCCCGACCTCGGTCAACAAGAGGCAGAACAAACGGAACACACACACCTACACTTCTTTATCTGTACGTTGCACACTATATGCCTAAGGAACCCACAAACGTCTACGAACACCCCCCAGTAATTCTCTATCTCCCATATCACCTCTCACATAAGCTTACCCCTTACTAAATCAAGAGTCAGACGATACATCAATGCGATCTTCTACCCGAACCAACTCATTAGACCAACCTAAACCCTCTAGGATTGAACAGTTATCTAACTAGTTATTCTTACTCAGTTAACTAGTTAACATCATGATTAACATACCGAAATAATTAACTTGGCAAGAAGCAACCTACTTTACAATCGCCATAATATATAATCTAATGGTGCATAAGAAGAGATGGGTTTCCAAAAGAAAGGCAAAAAGGGACACAGACACATCAACTTCTCTAACTCTTAACAGTTCATTTAAGCAAACAAAGCAAGAATGACGATTCAGCAAAGAGATTTCATTTTACCAAAATATTGATTGATGATCAATCCAGTCGTAATGGGGAATAAAAAAGCAGAGCATGATAATAACAATGATCTGCAGCAGAGAGGTTTGTTTTGGATGTACAAGGAATCAGTAGTTTGAAACGATAAACAAAGACTAGTAACTGGTAAAAGAAATGAACTCATCTCTTCTTTCTAATGAAACTTAATTCCATCCACCATATTAGCAGAAATTGTAGACTCTGTATATTCAATGCTAATTACAGACAGACTGCTTGTCAGTAAGTCCATTGACAGTCACTTTAAGCTCCTTTAGAACTCTCACCAAGCCAAATTCCTTCATATATTCCCAGGGTATGCTGCTCCTGCAACGACTGGTTGCTTCTTACTCCTCCAGATGACAAGATTCCCACTTGTACATCTCCTATCTGTAAGCTCACTAGCCCAGCAAGCATATGTAAATACTGCAATTCCTCAATCTGTATGTCTCTGTCTGAAACCTTAGTCTGAGTCCAAGAGATCCCTTTAAGTATCTCAAAATTCTTATGACAGCTTCCATGTGCTCCTCCTTTCTAAAGGCACAAGTCTACATCATTGCAAACAGCCTCTGTCACTTGTTCCTCATCATCCTCACCCTGAGATTGATGTCTCAGGCTGATCCGGAGTCTGCTGTATAACACCTGATACTTACTGCAGACCTGTTTTCCGTGGAGTAATTTCCCAGAGTTGACGATTCTTTACTGGTGGTCTGATGTTGTCGTCCTCATTCCTAGTAGCATAAACAAGATACAACTCATCCATCATCTTAGCTCTACCAATCATCTTCCCCAAAGGTTATCTCGCATCTGAGATTCATGAGTCAGTGTCTCAATGTCCAAATCTGTTGCATTCTCTGTATCTGAGTAGGCATCCTGAGCTCCTTCACATATGTCTTTCACTGTCTTGTGCAGAACATAGTTCTTCCTGATGGCTGTCTGCATTGAGTTGATCAGCCATATCTTCACGAGATTATCATTAATCTTTCATGGCTTGTACTTTGGATTAGTCACAGCAGGAACTTCAACTTCACCAGCAAGATCATCTTCCTTTCCACGTCCAGATATGAACATGAGAGCTCACTTTCATACCTCTATAACTTGTAACAGAAGCTAAGAGACTACACTACAGTTCAAACTAACTAACAAGTAACAACTACTAACAAGAACAAAAGAGACTACACTACAGTTCAAACTAAGGATCTAAATAAGCGAAAATGTAAAACTCACAACTTCCAATTGCCTACGACTTCTTTGCAGGAATTGGGTACGAGTAAAACTCGAAAACCGACGGTTTGTCTTTCCTCCCTCGAATAATTTTACCAAATCCGCAGTTTCCCCAACCCGGACCATATGAGTTCCTGCACAAAAAGAACTCAATATCTTCGTCTTCTGTCCCAACCGTATCAACCCCATAACCAACCAGCAGGACCGCGTGAAGGATGACCACCGTACTCGTCTCATGGGGCTCCGGTCCACGATATATTACATCCTAAAAAAAACAAGTTAGAAAATAACAATAATATATCAAATTAGTGCAAAAAAATTCAATTTCATTACCCCTTCCCAAGCTCGAAATGAGTCATAGGCTTTCACCATCGCAACTACGGGTTGTACTTGTAAGATTTGAACAATGTCAGAATCCTTCACTTTCGTCGGTACACCGTCAACGTTAGATTTGGCCAACACTTTTTCATAGTCAGTAAGTTTTGTAATCAATCGGTAATCTGATATTAGAATCCGTGGCTACAAATAACGACAAGAAACATCAATTATTAAATGAGAATTGCTTCACAAAACAAGCAAACAAATCCATCAACTGCTTACCAGTGCTACTCTTTTGTCCTTTTTCATATCCTTTTCCAAGGTATAACCATTCTTGAATGAGCATTCATCCTCCTGAGCAAGCCCATGTTTCCTGATGTGTTTCCAAACTGATTCGATCCGTGTAAGGGGTTGGTCTTTTTCTTTATCCTCATCTTTCAAGATTGTGTCCAGAAGCTCTTGAGGTGACCCCTGAAGCCTCTCCGCAGTGGGCAAACCACGATTAAAACACGCCTCTGTGGCAGCGGCAATAGCTATAGCCCAGCAGAGATCTGAAACACAAAACTTCGATTCTATGAGTACAAAAGGCAGGGTCTCTAGGAAATCAACTTGCAATGGTCAATAACAACAACAACAAATACAAACCCTATACAAACAATGAAACTAATATTAACTAATTTAATATCCTATTCGGACTACTTATTCCACATACGCCTCTCTAAGATGGACCTTAATTCGTTCAGAAATTAGTGAATCAGCACTACTTTAAAGGGAACCCTTGCTTGTTGATCACGCTGTAGCATACTAATCGTATTAGTGAATCAGCACTACTTTAAAGGGAACCCTTCCTTACAAACTACTCCAACCTAGGTCAATCACGTTGTAGCATACTGATTCGTCTCACAAAAACCCTCCAGCCCTCAAACGCATATAGAGCACAATTTTGACAATTCAAAATGGACGAACTTACTGAGTTTTTTTTGGTCATGAATAGTGCTGATGATTATCTTGTCTTGGCCTTGTTTACCCCGTATATCCATCGAAAGAGTGACTTGGATTTCGAAGATTCTCCTGTTTCGATGACACCGACGAATTCGAACGAGCTTGGTACCAATTTTCCCTTTGCTTTCGCCTTTCCTTTCGTCGCCTTTGTGTTCGAAGCATCAGTCTCTTTCCCCTTCTTCACATTCCTACCTTTGCCCCCTTTGGCCCCTATCATGACTGCACATTCAATATTGAAATCAACAGTACCATCAAAATCTGCAATGTGCAAATTTTGATGGTACTGTTGATTTCAATATTGAATGTGCAGTCATGATAGGGGCCAAAGGGGGCAAAGGTAGGAATGTGAAGAAGGGGAAAGAGACTGATGCTTCGAACACAAAGGCGACGAAAGGAAAGGCGAAAGCAAAGGGAAAATTGGTACCAAGCTCGTTCGAATCCGTCGGTGTCATCGAAACAGGAGAATCTTCGAAATCCAAGTCACTCTTTCGATGTGATATACGGGGTAAACAAGGCCAAGACAAGATAATCATCAGCACTATTCATGACCAAAAAAAACTCAGTAAGTTCGTCCATTTTGAATTGTCAAAATTGTGCTCTATATGCGTTTGAGGGCTGGAGGGTTTTTGTGAGACGAATCAGTATGCTACAACGTGATTGACCTAGGTTGGAGTAGTTTGTAAGGAAGGGTTCCCTTTAAAGTAGTGCTGATTCACTAATACGATCAGTATGCTACAGCGTGATCAACAAGCAAGGGTTCCCTTTAAAGTAGTGCTGATTCACTAATTTCTGAACGAATTAAGGTCCATCTTAGAGAGGCGTATGTGGAATAAGTAGTCCGAATAGGATATTAAATTAGTTAATATTAGTTTCATTGTTTGTATAGGGTTTGTATTTGTTGTTGTTGTTATTGACCATTGCAAGTTGATTTCCTAGAGACCCTGCCTTTTGTACTCATAAAATCGAAGTTTTGTGTTTCAGATCTCTGCTGGGCTATAGCTATTGCCGCTGCCACAGAGGCGTGTTTTAATCGTGGTTTGCCCACTGCGGAGAGGCTTCAGGGGTCACCTCAAGAGCTTCTGGACACAATCTTGAAAGATGAGGATAAAGAAAAAGACCAACCCCTTACACGGATCGAATCAGTTTGGAAAACACATCAGGAAACATGGGCTTGCTCGGGAGGATGAATGCTCATTCAAGAATGGTTATACCTTGGAAAAGGATATGAAAAAGGACAAAAGAGTAGCACTGGTAAGCAGTTGATGGATTTGTTTGCTTGTTTTGTGAAGCAATTCTCATTTAATAATTGATGTTTCTTGTCGTTATTTGTAGCCACGGATTCTAATATCAGATTACCGATTGATTACAAAACTTACTGACTATGAAAAAGTGTTGGCCAAATCTAACGTTGACGGTTGTACCGACGAAAGTGAAGGATTCTGACATTGTTCAAATCTTACAAGTACAACCCGTAGTTGCGATGGTGAAAGCCTATGACTCATTTCGAGCTTGGGAAGGGGTAATGAAATTAATTTTTTTGCACTAATTTGATATATTATTGTTATTTTCTAACTTGTTTTTTTTAGGATGTAATATATCGTGGACCGGAGCCCCATGAGACGAGTACGGGGGTCATCCTTCACGCGGTCCTGCTGGTTGGTTATGGGGTTGATACGGTTGGGACAGAAGACGAAGATATTGAGTTCTTTTTGTGCAGGAACTCATATGGTCCGGGTTGGGGAAACTGCGGATTTGGTAAAATTATTCGAGGGAGGAAAGACAAACCGTCGGTTTTCGAGTTTTACTCGTACCCAATTCCTGCAAAGAAGTCGTAGGCAATTGGAAGTTGTGAGTTTTACATTTTCGCTTATTTAGATCCTTAGTTTGAACTGTAGTGTAGTCTCTTTTGTTCTTGTTAGTAGTTGTTACTTGTTAGTTAGTTTGAACTGTAGTGTAGTCTCTTAGCTTCTGTTACAAGTTATAGAGGTATGAAAGTGAGCTCTCATGTTCATATCTGGACGTGGAAAGGAAGATGATCTTGCTGGTGAAGTTGAAGTTCCTGCTGTGACTAATCCGAAGTACAAGCCATGGAAGATTAATGATAATCTCGTGAAGATATGGCTGATCAACTCAATGCAGACAGCCATCAGGAAGAACTATGTTCTGCACAAGACAGTGAAAGACATATGTGAAGGAGCTCAGGATGCCTACTCAGATACAGAGAATGCAACAGATTTGGACATTGAGACACTGACTCATGAATCTCAGATGCGAGATAACCTTTGGGGAAGATGATTGGTAGAGCTAAGATGATGTATGAGTTGTATCTTGTTTATGCTACTAGGAATGAGGACGACAACATCAGACCACCAGTAAAGAATCGTCAACTCTGGGAAATTACTCCACAGAAAACAGGTCTGCAGTAAGTATCAGGTGTTATACAGCAGACTCCGGATCAGCCTGAGACATCAATCTCAGGGTGAGGATGATGAGGAACAAGTGACAGAGGCTGTTTGCAATGATGTAGACTTGTGCCTTTAGAAAGGAGGAGCACATGGAAGCTGTCATAAGAATTTTGAGATACTTAAAGGGATCTCTTGGACTCAGACTAAGGTTTCAGACAGAGACATACAGATTGAGGAATTGCAGTATTTACATATGCTTGCTGGGCTAGTGAGCTTACAGATAGGAGATGTACAAGTGGGAATCTTGTCATCTGGAGGAGTAAGAAGCAACCAGTCGTTGCAGGAGCAGCATACCCTGGGAATATATGAAGGAATTTGGCTTGGTGAGAGTTCTAAAGGAGCTTAAAGTGACTGTCAATGGACTTACTGACAAGCAGTCTGTCTGTAATTAGCATTGAATATACAGAGTCTACAATTTCTGCTAATATGGTGGATGGAATTAAGTTTCATTAGAAAGAAGAGATGAGTTCATTTCTTTTACCAGTTACTAGTCTTTGTTTATCGTTTCAAACTACTGATTCCTTGTACATCCAAAACAAACCTCTCTGCTGCAGATCATTGTTATTATCATGCTCTGCTTTTTTATTCCCCATTACGACTGGATTGATCATCAATCAATATTTTGGTAAAATGAAATCTCTTTGCTGAATCGTCATTCTTGCTTTGTTTGCTTAAATGAACTGTTAAGAGTTAGAGAAGTTGATGTGTCTGTGTCCCTTTTTGCCTTTCTTTTGGAAACCATCTCTTCTTATGCACCATTAGATTATATATTATGGCGATTGTAAAGTAGGTTGCTTCTTGCCAAGTTAATTATTTCGGTATGTTAATCATGATGTTAACTAGTTAACTGAGTAAGAATAACTAGTTAGATAACTGTTCAATCCTAGAGGGTTTAGGTTGGTCTAATGAGTTGGTTCGGGTAGAAGATCGCATTGATGTATCGTCTGACTCTTGATTTAGTAAGGGGTAAGCTTATGTGAGAGGTGATATGGGAGATAGAGAATTACTGGGGGGTGTTCGTAGACGTTTGTGGGTTCCTTAGGCATACGAGTGTGCAACGTACAGATAAAGAAGTGTAGGTGTGTGTGTTCCGTTTGTTCTGCCTCTTGTTGACCGAGGTCGGGGGTACTTATAGCCTCTTGGTGAGATGTGAGGGCGCCACGTGACCCTTCCTAATTGGTGGGTAGAGTCGGTCATGGCCTTAGCCTCTTGGTGGCGGCTAGGGCTCTTTGTGTAGTTTAGCCCTAATCCCTTGTGGGCCTCGGTGTCTGGTGAGCCCTGCCTGAGCTTGGAGTGATTCTGGTTCTCTGGGTTCGACCCAAATGAGTCCGGGCCCATCAATTGCCCTTGTTATTAGTTAACTAATCATGATGGTGAAACAGTTGAATTTTTTTATTGTAGGCGTGAAAAGTACCGCATTGTAACATGTTTCGTACTAATAGGACAACTTCACAACAAATTGATAACTTATTAGAGATGTGGAAAATACTACGATGTGACGTTTCGTACTAATAGGACAACATCGCAACAAATTAATGTTTCAGGACTGATTTGTAATCCGAGTCAAAACTTGAGGACTACTTGAGAGTATTTAATCCCCTTCTTTTTCTGCGAAGCCTTCATTCCATCCCATAAGTTTCCATAGAATTCAATAAACCCTAATTAGTTCCGAATCGTCGGTGTCGGTTTTTCCTGGTGCCAATGGCTTCCACCGGCAAGTCCAAGGCAACAGCTTCTCCTAAACGGCGGAAGTCCCTTCAGCGGAGGAGGACCCGCAGCACGGTACGCGGAAGGCCGTGAATCGTCGGTAGGAGACTCGTCCTCTGAGAAAGGTGCAAGCCCTGCAAACGTTGTCGAGAAATTAAGTAACATGAGTTTGTTTACATGTAGAACGACCGAGTGTTTTGTAAGCGGAGCGACATTTTGAATGGGGATGAAGAACTAAGGCTGCGGGTCATTCATTACGGAGGATTATGAAGCTGAGCGGGTTATGTTAATTAACATACAGAGAATCCATTGGTTCTCGAGCTGATTGATTGTTGCTCATGGTTTTCTGTTTTAATCGGCCTAGGGTTTCGTGTGATTGCTTCCAGACAATCGGCTACTTGGACCTCGCCCGTGATCACTTTCGCCAGTACGTACTCTCACTTTGACGAGATACTCAGGAGTTCTGTGAAATTTCTTCGACACATATCGTGAAAAGGTATGTCTTGCTTTCGAGTTTGTCCGTGATTGATCACTCTTGAATATGATTGTTTGTGTTTCAATTGATAATGTAGTAGGCACGTAGTTCAACAAAACCAGCTGTTAGTATAGTACATGAATCTCTAAACTGCAGACTCTGCATTTTGGTTGTTCTTATACTGTAATGAATCTTTCCCAGGTGGGGAAGGAGTTGAATTTGCTGCGCATTCTAAACGTAACTGCAGATGTTGATAGATATGTGATGGTCTATTTCACCTTCGAGTGCTACAATCCGGATGCGGAGGGCTATGTGGATGTTATACAAGCCTTGGTGTCCACTCTTAGGTATCGCAGACAGGAACATGAACTTGAGATTCTCAGGAGGGTGACAAATGATGATGAAGGTAAGGGTTATAATGCAGCCTCTTCTGTTTAAATTGTTTCTTACTGAGATGATTAAATGATGCTGTAATCTAATCAACCCTCTTTTGCAGATGAATATCTGTTGCCACCAGATGAATACTATGCAATAGCTACAAAGGCTCATGCAGAGAGAAGGTTGGACATATGGAGGAACAAATATGGAAATGATGGTAAACAAATATCAGAGTTTGCTAATTTTAATGTGTTATGAATGAACAACGGATGGATGCTCAAATATGTTAACTTGAATGCTGTATATGAACTATGAAGTAGATGATCGTGTAGCTACGAAGTTGATGTTTGATTCTCCAGAGAATTAGAGAGAACCCTTTGCTATGTCTTTGTTCAACTATGTTATTAAACAGTTTATCTATCTATCTAGGTATCTATTGCCTATAATTTGTATTGAATGAGTTCTCAAGTATCGATTTATCGAGTCATTCAAGTTGTTCATATTGAGTTCTCAAGTATTGATTTGACCATTCCTGTGAAGTTGGTAAAATATCAAGTCTGCCTTTGGTACATCAAATGAGTACCTCCTTGGTTGAATCGAGGCACAATTGAGTTTTCCCTCTTGTAACGCATTCTCTACTATGCGCAAGGAGCTACGCACGTAAAGCTTCTCTGACACTATCTAAACCAGGTCGACCTCGACCTCAACAACAACTACTACTGTTTCATCAACTTAAAACGTAAGTGGTAATTGAAATTAGCAATCAGAATAATGTTTTGAAATATCTACAGCAGAGAGAGCCGAGGAAAAAGGCGAATACCAAATTGGAGTTGCGATTAGGAGCTGTCCAGAGTAACCCGACTGAGAGAAGAAGACTGAGAGAAGAAGAAGAAGAAGACAATGTGCTCTGCAGCGGCGGTGGGGTTTTCTAGGGGAAATCGGGGTTTCTACTTTGGGTTTTGTTGTTCGCCATTTGATAGATTGGAGGAAATGGTTCAGTGGTAGGGTTTTGGGGGAAACGGATTACAGTGGAAAGGGGTTTTTGGGGGAAATGGAGTATTTCAGTGGCTTTATTTATATCTTTATGTAATATCCCAAAACTTAATTTACCAATAACAAACAATTATGTTAAATTAACTTCACTCAATAACAAACAATTATGTAACTAATAAATAGAAAAACTCACTGCCTAGGACCTAGACGGCCGCCAACTCAAGCTCGAGCTTGACAGGGGCTTCAATGTGCCAATTCGAGCTCGAGCTTCGAAATTCCCACATAACAATGAAGCTCGTGTCGAACTCGAGTTTGGTATGTTCAAAGAATTCAAGCCCCCGACTCAATTGATGTAACAAAAAGAAATATTAAGGATTAACAAATAAATGATATGTATTATAAGAGCATAAACAAGACTTAACAAAATAAGATGTGATTGAGAAAACATCTTACCTTAGGCCATAAGTTGGACCGGACCGGTTTGCTTAAACGTTAGGTGCAAGGTATACATTTCCCCTCCTCGAGACGCAGGTTCGAATCTATCAAACCGCGAACAACAACGGGAAATTTAATCAATTATGTTAGAAACAAATGAATAAGAACAAATTAGTAATGAACAATGATGCATTTGTAATTACCTGTTTTCATTCTGAATCTTGCTTCTAAATCGTGTAGAAACGATCGAATCGAACATTCTTCCCTACATATGCAAGAGTTGCTCAGTCAGATTCGATCTGAATCACAGTAACCACTACTGGGAGACTAAGATTCAACCTATAAACTTACTGATATAGATTTCAACTGAAGCTCTAGTTCAGCTCGACCGAGTCTGTTCGAGCTCGGCTCGTCTCCTGCCCCTAAGTTAAATGTGGGGGTTTTTGGGAATTCCTCGACATTTAACCCTAATTTAGAGCTAAGCTTCAATGTGCCGGCTCGAACTCAACGATCCAAGCTTAATCATGAGGCATGCTCACTCGGCTCCGCTCATATCAAACCCTAGTTAAATGTGTGGGTTTGGGACAAATTAGGTTTCTTGAAGTACAAATTAGGGTTCAATCGAAATGTTAGAGCCAATTGAATAAGAACAACGATTGCGAGGAACCAAAAAAACCATAGATGATTAAGTAGTACGAATTACCTTTTCATTCTCGTGTTGACGGATCTGAATCTTCTTCCCAATCGCGTAAAAGACTATCGATATCTAACGTTCTTGTCCAATCCAAGTCTAGAGAACTCTGAACCATTTCCAATACTCGACCGCTGATCTTTAGAGACATATACGATACCCCATACCATAAGTCTTCTTTGAGGACACCGGAAACCATCAAAGGGGGCAAAGATAGCCGCATCTCTCGAAACCCATATCATGTCGGCTAAGTATACCTCGTACCATTAGTCTTACCAACAAGCTAATTTGCACCGGAAACCTCATACCATTAGGAGGAATAGAAAACAAACCTTGAGACCACTCGACTAATCGATACTAGAGGTGCACATGATATAGCATCTCTCGAACCCCATACCATTAGTCTTACCAACAAGTTAATTTGCACCGAAAACCTCGTACCATTAGGAGGAATAGAAAAGAAGCCTTGAGAGAACTCGACCGATCAATACTAGAGGTGCACATGATATAGCATCTCTCGAACCTCATACCATTAGTCTTACCAACAAGTTAATTTGCACCGAAGTACCTCGTACCATTAGGAGGAATAGAAAAGAAGCCTTGACCACTCGACCATCGAATACTAGAGATACACACTCAAAAGGGGGTCCAAAAATGCAGCATCTCTCGAACACATACCGTTAGTCTCACCAACAACAAAGCTAATTGTTAGGAGTAACAATTAGTCTCATAGGCTTTGCTTTCTTAGTGGGATGGAATCCTTTCCAAAAGTCAGCTCCTGAAGTGGAATCAACACCAGTATTGCAGCAACAGATGGCATTTTGCTGCTTGGCAGATGATACAGAGAACAGAGGAAACTGAAATTATCCCCATGATTTGCCCCTTTATAATCTCATCCCATATATGAACACTCATTGGCTATACTGATATATGAACACCCTTTGTTTGTCACATCACAAACAAAGACTTTGACTTTGCCATCTGAAATCAACAGATATCACTTCATGGTTTGAATCAGCAGCTTCCCTATATCCGACATTGTACGAACCGATACACGAATCGACCCCATCTCTTCCTACAAATCATGGGCTCGGGAGTTTGATTCACCTCCTCGTCTTCCTCTCGATGCACTCGTATTCAAAGGGGTTGGGGCTCAAATCACCCCTCTACTGATGTTCATAGGGTCAACATTTACCTCGAGGGCTGCATTAACCCCGTATTCATGAGCTCGAGAGTTCGATCCAACCATTCCCCTCTATCAATTACCCCTGTCCTTCGACTGATTAACCCGTATACATGAGCTCGAGAGTTCGATCCAACCATTCCCCTCTATCGATTACCCCTGTTGGGACTTGAATCAACCCTAGTGAACCCTGCATTAACCACGTATTCATGAGCTCGAGAATTCGAGTCACCCCCGGCCATTCCCCTCCCGTATCCATGAGCTCAAGAGTTCGATCCACCTCCTCTTATACATCGAACGTTCATAATAGGATCTGAGTTTACCTGAATTCACAGGGGACATTCAAATCGTCTCCTTTTTTGGATCTATGAAGGATTGACATCAATCCACAGAAAACCAATTCAATCCCACCAAGAGAGTCAAACCTGCAAAACATGAAACACAAAAAGAATCCAACAAAAAACGATGAACCCATATCAGAAAACATTCAAACCGATGAAAGCAGCCAAATTCAACGAATCCAGACGAAAAAAAGAAGCATACCAGATCCGTGAAGAACCCTTTCGCATCTCCAGAACAGAGTACATCCAACCGTTGAAGCTTGGCCTACGATTCGCCATCTGAGATTAACAGAGACGACGGAAGTAAAAGACTGTGTCTTTAGCGGCTTCAGATCTAACTGAGTTCGGAGATTGAGATGAACAGAAGAACAGAAGAACAGAACCAGTTCTCTCTCTCTCTCTGTGTTTAGTGCCGCACGAACCAAACCTAAGGAATATAAAAAAAAAATTAAAAGAAAAACGTACAAAAAAAAATTAACTAGTCAGAGTCAGAGTCTTCTCGAAAGCAGAGTTAAAAATTCTATTTTACCTAATTGGTGCAGAGATTGACTGCCGTATTATTTTTACTTTCTAAATTACTTAATTTGGGTATGAAAAAATTACTCATTACATCATCAATAAAACACTAACAGTCATTCATAGCATAAATCTGTATTTTCATGTTTTTAAAATGTTGGACAATTGGCTAAAGTTTGGCATTTAATCTAAAACTTTTGTATTTGTGTTATTAAAATTATGTATAATGTTCAGATTAAAAAAAAAATTATGTATAATGTTTTTTTTTTGGTATAAGTGAACGGTTTTGTTTGTCCATCTTGAAACTAGGGGCGGAATTTGGGACGAGAATGAAATTCCGTTCCCTGATTGTTAAAATTTCGAATCCCAAATTTTGAATTGAATGTCTCATACTCATACTGAATTTTATTTGAGAATTTCAGTTCGGTTCCTGGGATTTTAATTTGGGAATGGGATCCCGAATTATAGTGTTTTTTTCCAAATTTTGGTGAGATGTTTGAAATCTTTTTTGAAGTTTTTTGACAATTCAGTAACTTTTTTATAACTAATTGGGTGTTTGGGATTTCCGTTCCCAAACTTTTTTCCCTGTATCCTATTTCGAAAATTTTCGGGCTCGAAATCATATATCTAATTTGGTACTTGGGACCCAGATCCCAAAAATATTCAGGAAAAATCAAAGGGAGAAAATCGACATAAAACATCGAAAAGCTCACAACAAATCAACACTATCGTACATGAGAGAGCAACAATAGATATCATTATTTTTTTCAATTTTTTGCTCCATTTATGTTTTTTTTTATATGTTGAGATAAGTTTTTTAAAATCGATGTAGATAGAGTGTTTAAAATGTCCTAGTAAAAGTTTTATCATAGTGAAAATACTTTTTTGTGAGTGATAAAATTAGTGAGATTTTTGTTTCAAGGTTTGAAAAACAAGAGAGAGTCACTATTGTATGTAATTAAGTTTGACCCATCTTATATATACCTACCTAAAAGTAAATTGCATCGGATACCACCGAACTATTCATTAGGTTTAGTAGCAGCCACCTAACTAATTTTCTTGGTTAGGATACCATTGAACTCGAATTTTCTTGACTCGGGGTAACACCTAACTAATTTTCTTGGCTCGAACACCACATGTTGTCCTTAACTCCGTTTTCCTTTGATTGGGTATGTTAGACTGGGTTAGTGAATTTTGAATTGGTTGGTTTAGATTGATTTGGGCTAGATTAGTTTGTTGGGTTAAGTCTTATGTGAGTTAAGTGACGTGATATGAGATGACTAAAAAACAATATTGTTACAACGGACTATAGGTTAATGACAACTAAATTACAAATTATGTTACAAAATTCTGTACATTAATGACCAAAGTGGATAATAAGACATTGGAGTATTCAACAATAGTTCAAATCTCAATATAAAACTATCCCATTTGTTTTAGATATAAGCTTGTATCTTCAAAGCAATGTGGTGGTCCTAATTGAGAGACAAAGCAATATCATAGGTAATTGCGATAAATTTTCATGTTTTATTGTTTCCTTCGACTTGCATATAATTCAAAGAACTCAATTATCTCTAATTTATATCGAGGATCCACCTACAAGTGCAGCAAATTTTCAATGCGACTTACTCGGACAAGATGTATAATTAGAGTCTCGTTGTCTAAACTATAGAATACATCCTTATAAGGTAAGACGCTAAACAACATTACGTATGTGGAGTTCCACCTCGTGGGACAATCTTGAGCTAGATGTTTGTCACGTGAAATACGAAATTGTTTCGCAACTTCTTCAAAGAACTCCATTCTCTTAAGAGTTGTTGTCAAATATATGACACTATACCTGATCTTCTCAATCCCGCTTTCAAGATATTCAACCCGTCCTTAAAAATTAGATTGAGTATATGGGATGCACGCCCTCATGTGCAACCCACCGTCTTTTATCAAGTTATAAGAAGACACCAACTTTGTCGTGATTATGTCCATCATCTTGTCATTAGTACTGCAATTATCAAGGGTGATACAAGAGACCTTGGCATCCACATTCTAGCCCATCATGCAGTTAACTAGAATCAAAGCTAGCTTATCAGCATTGTGGGGAGTTGGAATCAAGTGATGAAATTCTTAATTAAAGTGCAGTTGGTTTTGGAAAATATGTAAGGGATAAAGGTTTTGAAAATTGGCAGTGAAGATGATTAAGGTAACAATAGAGTTAGAGCAAGTAACGGGTAGGTGAAACTAGTAGAAGGGTCCTGAATGGAACAAGGACAGTAAGATGGACGTAAGTCCTTACTTTACAATTATTCGCAACGGAAGCGTGGTGGGCCCAATAATCCACAAGTTCTTGGTTGAATTGTGGTGGAAAATCTGACAAATGACGTTGGATGACTGAAACAAATATATGGGGTTACTAAAGCCGTTGACTGTTACGTTTCTGCCACGGTCGTTGCAAACGGAAGTACAAAGGGTGTTGACATTGTACAATGGGAGTTTCTCGTGAGAAGTGCAACAAGAGTAGAGGTGACGAATCGGTTAATGAACTACAGTGAATCAAAGACATGGAGGGGTAGATCAGTTTAAAAGTGACGGTGGATAAATGATGGTGCCCTTAAGAGGGATTCTTGAGTTTCTTACCCGTCAACAAGTTAATTATTATTTTTTTTTTTTGACTTAATTAGACAAACTTATCATGAGGAAGGTACCCGATTTTAAATATCTCTTTGGAGATAGGAGTGTACAAGAGAAAGAAAAGGTTGATATCGATGTAGGCCTTGATGGTCTCACTTGCAAAAGTTTGTGGTTTCAGTACGAAACCAATAGTGCCTCGTGAGGATAGTACTTACCAAATTTTAACTATGTCAACCACCACATCGACAATGGGACCTCGACCTACCTCGCTTAGATAGTGTCAGAGAAGCTTTATATGTGTAGTAGAGAATGAATTGTGGCTCGATTCAACCACGGAGGTACTCATTTGATAGACCAAAGATATACTTGATATTTGACCAACTTCACAGGATGGCCAAATCAAGCACTTTGAGAGGCGTACCATGCCACAAATCAAGACCGAAAGAAATCACGTTTCAAAGGCTATGCATACTCAATAAAGCAACAAACTTGAATGACTCGATAAATCAATACTTGAGAACTCATTCAATACAAATTATAGGCAATAGATACATAGATAGATAGATAGATCATCTGTTTAATAACATAGTGACATAGTTGAACAAAGACATAGCAAAGGGTTCTCTCTAATTCTCTGGAGAATCAAACATCAACTTCGTAGCTACACGATCATCTACTTCATAGTTCATATACAGCATTCAAGTTAACATATTTGAGCATCCATCAGTTGATCATTCATAACACATTAAAATTAGCAAACCCTGATATTTGTTTACCATCATTTCCATATTTGTTCCTCCATATGTCCAATCTTCTCTCTGCATGAGCCTTTGTACGTATTGCATAGTATTCATCTGGTGGCAACAGATATTCATCTGCAAAAGAGGGTGATTAGATTACAGCATCATTTAATCATCTCAGTAAGAAACAATTTAAACAGAGAGGCAGAGGCTGCATTATAACCCTTACCTTCATCATCATTTGTCACCCTCCTGAGAATCTCAAGTTCATGTTCCTCTCTGCGATACCTAAGAGTGGACACCAAGCTTGTATAACATCCACATAGCCCTCCGCATCCGGATTGTAGCACTCGAAGGTGAAATAGGCCATCACATATCTATCAACATCTGCAGTTACGTTTAGAATGCGCAGCAAATTCAACTCCTTCCCCACCTGGGAAAGATTCATTACAGTATAAGAACAACCAAAATGCAGTGTCTGCAGTTTAGAGATTCATGTACTATACTAACAGCTGGTTTTGTTCAACTACGTGCCTACTACATTATCAATGAAAACACAAACATTCATACTCAGATGATCAATCAATGGCCAAACACCAAAGGAAAATGTACCTTTTCACGATATGTGTCCAAGACGAATTTCACAGAACTCCTGAGTATCTCGTCAAAGTGAGAGTACCGGTACTGGCGAAAGTGATCACTGGGGCGAGGTCCAAGGTAGTGGATGTCTGGAATGCAATCAGCATCGAAACCCTAGGCCGATTAAAACAGAAAACTATGAGCAAACAGAATCAATCAAGCTCGAGAACAAATGGATTTCTCTGTTTGTTAATTAACATACCCCGCTCAGCTTCCTAATCCTCCGGCAATGAATGACCTGCAGCCTTAGTTCTTCATCCCCATTGAAATCGTCGTTCCTGAATACATAATGCGGGTCGTCGCTACTGTGAACAAACTTCATGTTCTTAATTTCTCGACAGCGTTTGCAGGGCTTGCACCTGTCGTCAGAGGACGAGTCCTCCTCCGACGATTCACTGTACTTCCGGTACCGTCTGCGGGTCCTCCTCCGCTGAAGGGACTTCCGCCGTTTAGGAGAAGCTGTTACCTTGGACTTGCCGGTGGAAGCCATTGGCACCAGGAGAAACCAACACCGACGATTCGGAACTAATTAGGGTTACAGAATTCTCTGTAAACTTATGGGATGGAATGAAGGCTTAGCAGAAAAAGATAATTATAATTTAAATTAAAAAACGATGCAATAAATTTTTCAAAATATGATTAACATTGTTTAGATATAAGCAATGTTTTCCATATCCTATCCCCGGTTGGACCGGTCCGGCCGTGAACCAGTCAGCTCTTCAACACCAATAAATTTCGGTTCAATCTGGTTCGATCCCGGTTCAACCCTGATTTTCCCATTAAACCTTTGAACACTTGACCTTACCGGCTCGACCCCGGTCCGGTTCTAAAAACCTTAGATATAAGTAGTGCATATTTACCCAATTTTGATTTTTTTTAACCAGGCTATGAATTACTCAGTTCTTATATCATTAAAATTTTAAATTCATCAAATTCATATTCGTGGGATCAATGATCTTCGTCATAGATTATGTTGCATATAAGTAAAATTTATTTTTAAAATATTTTTGGAAAACTATAACTTAATTTAGTAATAAACAATTTCCTTCAATTCCTTTTTATTTGAAAGAAATTTCAAATGCCTGTTGGATTTGAATTTGATAGGAAGAAGGAATTCAAATTCCATAAATATTGGACAAACAATTAAAACGAAAAATAAGAAATTCGAAAATGTGACGAAATTGCTCAATTCCTCCTTCCAAATCCAAATGGGAAAATGATCCCCTAGGTCTTGGATCTAGCTGAGTCAAGCCGCAGCTCGACCTTTCGACCGAAAAAATCTCGTTCGTGACTCAACTCAATTTTAAATGAGTTAATGTATGCTCGACTCAAAAAGTTCATAAATTTGCTCGAGCTTGAAAGCCAACTTCAATTGTAGTTTGACTATTTAGCTAACCAGAGACTTCATAATGCAACGTGTATTTTGTCATGCACAATAAATCATACGCTAATTGTGATTCTGCAATTGAAGACGAAATTAGTATATTGCTTACATGCCGTTTGAATCCTATATTGTATAATCGAGCTAAAATTCAAGTTGGCTTACGAGCTCAAACCGAACTCAAGCCTATCGAGTCGGGCATAACTCGAATTTAAGCAAATCATGTATCGTTACGTTACACACTTTGATCAAGTTCGAGTTGATCATTCTAGCAATTCAATTTCAGAAAAAGTTCACAGTAAAGCTTCAAAGAAAAATGAAGCAATCCAACGAGATCATCGGATTGTCAATGTCTTCCTCCATCGCATCAAAATCTCCTTCATACCTAGCCATCGCTTCCGCAACCGCCAACACATCGATTTTCGAGCTTATCCGGTGAATCAGAGTCTCTCTGTTCTTCTTCTTACTCGCCGGCGGCGAGTACACAGTCACCGGCGCCGCGAAATTCGACTCATCCCTCTTCACGTACGGCGAAATCGACCTCGCAGCGTTCAATTTAACTCCCGTCACCCTCTGCGAACAGTTTTCGTCAATCGAAATCGACGAAATTCCCCTGCTCTCCAAATCGGAGAATCTTCTGCTCGGAGACGACATTACACTCCCCTCGTCGCAATAGTCTCCCCGGAAGCTCTTCTGCCGGGTCAGATTACTCGGCGAGCTGGATCGGACCCGTTTCTGCAAATTCGAGACACTCTGTTTCCCCTGTTCCCAAACAGGGGAATCTGCAGCCAGCTTGTAGGAGGATTCCTTGATGGAATCCAGATACAGGATTTGGGGATTCTCCTTGACGCATGACCATAAAAACTCGTTGGAGAAGGACCGGTCTTTCGACGTCAAGACGGAGGAGGAGCAAGATCCGCTGCTGCTCGTCGTGGTAGCACGGCGGCGAGAGAAGGAAGGGAGAGAATCGAATGAAGAAGAGGAATGCGTGGGTGAAAGAGGGAAGATCGGGGAGATCCTTCTGGAATGGCGGTTCGGTGGAGTAGTTCTTGCGATTGGAGGAGGAAATTGCTGGGAGATGACGAGCTTGTCGGAGAGCTCCGGCGAGGAGAAATGGGGATTCGTCTTCTTGAGCTTGGTGGTTTTGCTGATGCAGCAACCCATTTTCGGCGTGTGGGGAATTTCGTCGAACAGGTGGTGGGCATTATATAAACAAGGGGAAGCGTAAAGGGGAATAATGGAAGGTGGGTTCCGTTAGTGTAACGGTAATATGGTGAAATGAAAAAAGGTGAAAGTTAAAGTTGGTTGCTTTGTGAACAAGTTATTTAACGGTGGGTTAATGGTGGGGTTAGGAAGAATGAGTGATTATGGGGCTTAATTTTGAATCTAAAGGTATCATTTCGATCATTTCGTGACAACTTTCGTTACATATGTTATGTCATGTCATGATTTGTATGTAACATTACATACGAGCTTATGTGAATCATTATAATGTAATGGTCACTTTGCAAGTTACATAGGTTTAATATCTTAAATTAATTGATTTACATATCTTGGACATCACATAATTACTACTAGTACTTTGACATCGATGGGGCATGTTTAACAGAAATACTTTATGTATGACTATGAAATTTATCTCTTTTCGTAGTTTTGGCTAGCACAAAGGGATCGATTATTGTTATTATGAGTTATGACATTATGGATACTAATTTTATCGAAATTGCACCAGTATAGACGATCTTACAATTCATCACGCAAAAGGGGAGAGAATGTTTGACCACGAGAAGGAGGGAATGGTTTAAATTGCTAGAGACAATAGACTGACAGAATGGTACGAGAAATGAGATAGGAAAAGGCCATCTTCGACACTAATAACCATATAGTAGCTTTACCTACTAGCAGTGGTGTGGGTCAAGGCATCACAAAGTTTGTTAGGATGGCAAAATTGTGCCGTAAAATCACAAGTAATGAACTTTATTACCGATGAGTTAGGATAAATCAAGACGTGATTGCACACGAATTAGCTCCTCGATTACATGTTCTAGCATCTACTCTTTCGGGTGAGATGTCTTCTTATTTCCTCTAGTCATTAATAATACGAAAGTACTAATTTTCGAGTAATCCAACCGGTTAAATCATAAACCACTCATCAACACAACCTCGATATAATTACAGTTCAACTACACGCAACATACTATTAAACTCATCGATTCGAAAAACCATAAGAACATTGGAGCCAAAGAAAGAAGAGTGGGATAATTAGCAAGAGTAAAATTTTACAGTTCCATAAGAACAATGTGTAGCTATTTGATGATCACAGTAAAACCCTAATAACATGAACAAACAAAAAATAACAAATTATGACAATAATAACACTGAAAAATCAAAACTACACATGTTTCTTCTTCCACCCTCAGCATCACCATTGAATTTTCCTCTTCTGTTCTGATCTAACATCTCATTCTCATGACTTACGCGATGGCCGAGGACACCAACTGAACCTCCGTCGGACGCCACATTGTCTTCTGTACGCACACTAAACCTTCCCCTTCCTTTGAGTAGATCATCCGTACGTCCCAGTGGAGAGACTTGGCCAACTTCTCGACCTCCGTTATCGTCTCCACGTTGTCCCGTACGATCAGCTTCCCTTCCGGCCTCAGGATCCTGTCGATCTCGGCAATCACTCCCACTAGGTTACACCTGCAAACATGATCGCAATTTTTGAAAGGTCATGATCAGTGTGTTGTTAGAGAGACGAGAAATCAGAACTGATGTTGAAACGAACCTCTTTCTGATGGCGGAGAGGAGATGATCGGCGTGAAGGACATCGTATGTTCTAGGGTACGTGTTGAACGACTGGCACCAGTCATGGTACATTCCGAACAAGCCACGCTCGTAGATTATGGGGAGCGTGTCAGGGGAATCGATGGGGACCACGTTCATAACCCACACTTGCAAGTCCTTGAGTGCAGCCGCGAACCTGGATGCGAAAAAACCAGTTACTTGAGTGTCAAGAAAGATTATGCATGAGAATGATTAGGGTTATAAGTTAGCCTACCCTCCATAGACAGCTTTCATGTCCATGACATTTCTTACAGAGCCCCAGTTGATGCCCATTCCGTTGAGGTATGATTGTGAGACGACGTTCTTCCAGTGGTTGTAGTCGGCAACAAAGTCTTCCGGACCAGCTTTACCGTAAACTCCGACCTGTGATTTCAACCAGTATGGCGGACTCTCCAGCCTCTGTGGCCACTGCTCCGGCCATTTGGATCCACGGACAGATTCGTCCTCTGGAACCTTATGCATACATGCCTCAAGTGGAACATTCCTGGAGTAGGGCAATGACATGAGTTTACTTGTTACACAAGGAATCAAAATCGATTAGAAAAGAAGGAACGTACCAAGCTGCATTTGGATCGTCGGATTCTTTGCACATTGGCGGCTCGTTCTTGGGTCTCTGATTGTAGCATTCGTTTGAAGACGGCTTTCGGTATATTGCAGCACCGACGCCATTAAGAGTGTCTTTCTTGATCACGATAAGATCCCAGCACATAGCCTTTGTCAACTTAGACATTTCTGCAAAAAGAAATTCAGATTAAGAACAATATTCGCAAATTGCAGATTCATCCAGTTCGACTAAAGGAACGTGCTTCTACCTTCCCAAATCTCGACGTCCTCTTGCAGCTTCTGGTAAACCGGAGTGGCAGACCACACAAAGTAGCCACCGGGTCGCAACACACGATTTAGCTCCAAAAGAAGCTTACCACCTGTGGATGATTATGCACCGTTAAAAATATCTGAAACGAACAAACGAGTTCACTACATCAAACCAAAATGAATTAGTTAGTCCTCACCTTCGATATGCCAAGGAACCCTGCAACGTGCACAGTGAACCAGATCAAAGACGTAACCCGGGAAAGGTAGCCTCTTGGTGCCCATAACAGCCAATGTGGCAGGAATTCCCCGCTCTAGAGCGAATTGGACTTGAGCTTCGTGCTCGTCTTTGGGAGCAAACGACATTGCAAGAACGTCACGGTCAAAGAGATAGCCACCAAAGCTAGCTACACCACACCCAACATCCAGTATCACACGGCTCCTTTTCCCCCAAGCAATGTCTGCAAGTGACTGCAGATTTTCGCCGATAAAAAGCCAATTAGTCCATGACCTACTGTTCTCCAATCCATAATCTAAATGAGACAGTACCCGAAAAAGAAAAAAAAACTCACTTCTTGGATGAAATCGATGTAATGAAGGGCACCATGCTTAAACTGAGTTCCACCACCTGGAAAAGTAAGATATTCGCCGGTTACTTTCACCCAGTTCTGATGTCCTTTGATCTCGGCTAGCTTCGTAGGGGGAACGTTGTAATACCAGATCTACAGAACATACACGAAAAATTAGTACAAGATCAAGATTTTGAAAGAAAGACACTTGAAAGAAGTATGCTTTTTACCTTGTCCCTGCTGTTAGGCCACTTGATCGACCGCTTATATCCTTCAGGCATGGGAACGACGCACGTAGGTGCTTCATCGGGGCAATGCCTTTCCCGATGTTCGTAATGCTTAGTACTCGGAAGCTTTTTAATAGCTTGCAAGTTATCGAGGCAAGGAATGTAGTCCGGTCCAGCAGTGGTATTGCATACTTTCCATACTTGACCATCTTGCTTAACATCCTCCGACGATTCTTGAGCATTCTTCTCCTTCTGCGATTCCGCAACTTGAGTTGACCAAGCCCCATTTTGCGTATTCGTCTCGTTGAGAAGCTCCGACTGTGCACCAGCAGGGAAAACCTCAGCTGTCTTATCTTTAGCATCCTTATTCGCATTTGCACCTTCTTCTGTGGGCTTACTATCCCCCTCGTCTGACTCTGACTCGCTACCGTTCTTCGAACCTTCGTCTGTGGACTTCTCCTTCTCTTCACTTGACTCCGATTTCTCACCTGAATCGTCCTCCGATCCCTTTTCAGCATTTCCATTTTCCTTCTCCGAATCTGAACCTTCATCTCCTGAGATTCCATCCTCCTTCTTCCCATCCTCATTCGGTTCCTCTCGAGGCATGGTCTTCTCCCCTTGGTTAGACACGGTCTCGGTTTCTTTCACCTTGGTCTCATCATCTTGGAGATCCGGTGGTTGGACATCGCCATTTGAATTGTCGGTGCTCTCAACTTCTTTGCTTGCACCCTCTGGTAAATCATTACTCTCAGCAATGCTTTGTTTACCATGGTTAGCAGTCTCCTGAGACTGCAAATCCACAGCTTGTTCGGGTGCGACTTCAGTCGATGACATGAACATCCAAATCCCGACTAAACACAATGCAACAAACGCAACCACACTGATCGTCGAACAATAGTTCGACGACTTCCTGCCATCAACTCGCGAATACTTCCCCGTAGCCATCGCCCCCTCCAAGTAAACTCTACCTCAGCTACACAAAAACACCTGAAAATGGAAAATCAACACTAAACATTACACAGACCAATTATGAACCTCTCCCAACAACACTAGAGTTATTGAAATGTAACAGTTCTACACAGACATTCGAATTGAAGGATCGTATTAAGAAGTGTTGTACAAGTTCCTTCTGCAATTCAAACAAACATCTTCTGAATTCTGATTGGATCTCTTGGTCAGTGGATCCAGTGACAATTGTGAATTATTATTCTCCTAATCAATCTAAATTGGATCTTTCACATCCATAATTGGATCTTAAGCATCCTAAGTGCAATGATACAAACAGACACAAAAGGACACAATGGCTAGATCTCTCAACGAATCAACAGCAAAACCTAACGGATCCATTGCTATAATAACCAGAGAATTCATCATAAGCACCAACATTCATCAACCCAGACAAACATACCAAATCTGAAACAATCTGAGCAAGAACCCAAAACCCAAAACCCAGCAAGAAACTGAAGCAAGCAACAAAGACTTACCCTTTACTCCTTTACTCCTTTACTGAACTAATACGACATCCGGAGAAACCCGATTCGATCTGGGCAAAACCACAAAGGAAAAACCAAGTCAAACCCAGTAGCTAACTTGCGATGAAACTAAGTGGGAAGAACAAATTTAGCAGATTAAATGGTTACCCAGATGGTAAAGCAGCGTGCTTTAGCTTGTTTGCTTAAATAGCCGGCAAAGGGAAGAGGAGGATTGAAGAACAGCTAAGAATGAGTAGTGGAGGAGCAGTGAAGCTGTTTGTTTGATTAATTTATATGATAATGAGAGATGGAGATTGGATAGGAGATTGATTTATCTTTTTAATTTTTTTGTGAAGCGGATCTGGACACTAGTAGTACTGTTGAGATAGATCAGAACGACGATATTTTTTTTCAGCGGGTTTTCGTTTTCGAGTAATTTTTAAGTCACCGATGTAGTCCACCGACGCAGCAAAGTTCCAGATCTGGGCTGCTTTTTTCCATTTCTTGGCAAAGTGGAAAAATTAGTAACGAATCGGGGAATTCTGTATTTGGAGATATCTCGAATCAGAATACGAGTTATAAGAGAAATTAATTAGGTTTTGAGATATGGATTCATTAAGTTGTAAGTTTATTGAGTAGATTTTTTTTTTTTTTGACATAAACTTTCTCATGTATCGAGTAGATAATTGATTGGATTACTGGTTAATTAGATTATAGATAGGTTGAGTGACGGGTTTTTAATATTTTTTAGTTGGAAAATGAGTTACGGGTTATGATTTTTGGTCGGTTTTGAGTTACCGATCAGGTTGGATTCAGTTAGGATTGGATTGAGTCGGATTGGATCTGACAGGAACTGAACTAAGCCGAGTCATTTTTTCACAACTTTATGTAAAATGAGTGAATTTTATGTATGCCATATTACTGATGAAAATTTGGTTTATGGTTTGATTTGAGTTTGATTTCTCAATTCAGTTATAATTAGAATAGAATTTTCACCTCGGTTCTCGTTTGCCTAGAAATAAGTTGGATGACGAAGATTTGTGTGGTTGGATATTGAAAGATTGGTTATTGATTCTCTTCTCTTCTCTCTAGTTTCATGAATTTTTTTTCCAGCCTTTGCCAACAAATAAAGCAAGTGACTCTTTCTATGCGGGATCTTGATGTCTCGGACTAGGTTTTACAGAACTTATTGTTGAACTAATTTGTAAACTTGCGAACAGAATAAGTTCATCAGGAGATTTTGAAATCTTGTTCAATATTTGCAAATAACTGAAAACGCGATAGTACAAGATATCATTAAAATAAAAGTAAAAAAAAACATATAAAATCTTTTGAAATCATTATTATAAAATTATTATACAAATTCTCTCAATTTTTTCAGAAAAGTACGTAGAAAGATGAGACACCATCAATCATGGCTAGTGGTTGACATGTTTATCATTTTTGTCAAACTTCAACAACAAGGCTTCAAGTTAGGTGTTGAGTATAATCACAATCATTACTTAATTATATTGTATTTGCATAATGATCACTCAATTATGAAGCTTTAACAAACAAGTAGTTGATGGTTTCTACTTGCACAAACAATCCACATTACCCATTTAACCATTCCGTTCGTGCCACGTTAAAAGAGGAAGCAAGGCAATCGCGAAATCAGGATGATAATCAATGCACTAGATCAAGTTAACTCGATCGATTTTGAAAGAAAAAAAACACCATATTCAAACCTCAAAGCACCATTTATCTCATATCTGCTCGAAAACATATCCTAGATTCATCATTGAAGCAAGAAATGGAATGAAAGACGATGGACGAAAAATTAGCGACATGTATGGGGTATAAAGGGGAAAAGGCGAGTCAGAAGAGAATGAAGAAGGTAGTGTATGAGTTAGATTCGTATCAGTAAACACGATTGAGTGACAAAGTCGATATGGTGATTGTCGGGCGAGGTACACGAGTATATAGTACTAAATAGATTATTAGACTAGGTCACAAACTTATGAAATTAAGACAAATGTAATTGAGTGATCATTTTGTAAAAAACCAATCTTTTTTATAATTTAAGATGTGACATAATTTATTTCTACTTTTTATTAAAGTTCAAAACTTTAGCAATAAAAATGGAATTAATTATGTGATAGTGGAAAAGCTATTTAAAGAGATGTGTAACAAAGCCACTTGGAAGGAGTAGTTAGTTGCAGAGCCTGCAGCAAGAAAAAACACTGTTTTCAGAAACTGATGATAGCTTGACAGTTACGCTTCAACCAACCAACAGTGTTCGTGAAATCGTATCGTTCGATTACTACCGGTTCAACCATGTACCAGAGACGAGGTCTGTGCACTTGAACCGTTAAGTCGCACTGTGCTTCCTGAGATATTCTGAAAAACCCAGAAACTATGAACGAAGAACAGAAGTAAAGCAGTGAGGACATTAGCTTGCGTACCAAGTAAAGAAATCGGTTTTGAAGCTCAAGGTGACATCTTTAATCAGTTCTAATGCTTCTACTACTAAGATGGTTTCTATCGAGTTCGGTTCCATTCATTGTTGTGTTAATCCAAACTTCGAATGAGACCTAAAGAAACAAGTATGCTCTGTAGATCACAGTTAGGAGGAAGCATTATACACAGGAATCTCCAGAAACTATAAGGCGGTAAAGAGTAAAGGCAATAATCGTTAATGACGTTTCGTTCACCAGATTGTTCTTGCAACAAAGGCTCGTTCTTTCTGATTATGGAAAGTGTTGGAAATTGAAGTTCTGTATACTGATGTACCAGTAACCATTCCAGAAACATATATTCATTTAGAGAATTCCAGAAACTTTGAAACTGATCTCCCTTTTGGCAGGGCTGCTGAAGAGTAAAGAACTATCTAAACCGTTGTTAAGATACTATGGATTAAAGATTAACGTACCGGTAGGCATTTTGATCACCAGACTGTTCGTGCAACGAAAGGCTCGTTCTTGGGTCACTCGTTCTTAGATCACTGGACATCATCAACATAGACAGTTCCACAAGAATTTCCTTCCAGGAATTGGAGTCGTGTCGAGAAGAAATTTGGCACTAGAATGAGCAAATGCAACTGACCTTCAATATGGCAAGGAGTCGTGGCTGGAAATCCTTCTTCTAACACGAAGCAAACTTGTGCTTCATTCTCCTAGACACTTGTTAGTGAATTGATCTGCTCAGAGCTCGCCCCTATTCGTCATCTCTTCACCAAACCAAGCAGTTTGTTGATAACTGGATGATCACCGATTTTAGGCGATAACTCGATCAACAACGACATTGTTGCCCCATCCAATGAGAAACCCCTAGACACCATCTCATGGATGAGTTCCACTGCATCTAATGCGTCTTTATGTCGAAGAAAACCACGAATAAGTACATTACACGACACACTAGTCGTCTCGCTACAGTTCTCTTGCATTGTTATGAACAACTCATAAGCTTCATCTACCAAACCTAACTCACAAAGTGCATTAATAACAATGTTATATGTAACAGTATTAGGCTGTAAGTAGCTATGAATACACAACCTGGAGAACATTGCCTTCGCACTTTCAACCCGGACAGCTTTGTATAAACCACGGATCAAGATATTATACGTAACAACACTAGGCCTCAACCAACTTCTTTCCAATACTTCAAATAGGGTCAATGCTGCATCCAACCGGCCGTTTTTCAGCAAGTCGTCAAGCAACACGTTGTACGTCATAATATCGGGAGCCTCACCACGATCACACATGTTCTTGAGAAGCTTTTCGGCATCTCTAGCTCTTCCTTCTCGACAGTAACCAGCCATAAGAGCAGTATAAGTAACCTTATTCGGATCTAGACCCTTCTCATCCATTTCATCAAACAACTTTCTTGCCTTGACTAATCTTCCATTTCTACAATATCCATTAATCATAATGCTATAGCAGTAAACATCTTGAACACCTATCGCATCAAACAGTCTCTTTGCTTCATCTAATCGTCCTTGCAAACAATATCCTTTCACCAAAGAACTACACGTCAAAACATCCGGCTGCACTCCCTTCTGAATCATAATCGCTACAAAAACTTCAGCCTCTGAAACCTTCCCTTCCTTGGCAAACGAATCAACCAATGTGTTGAAGGTAACTACACTAGGAACAATCTTCATCTCCACCATCTCATCCAACAACATAATACACTTCTTCCACCTACTCAAATCGCAAAACCCACGAATCAAGCAGTTATACGTTACAACATCCGGCAGCACCCCTTTGCCCTTCATTTTCGAGAACACTACCAAAGCTTCAGACACCATCAAATCCTTACAAAGACTACCCATGATAGTGTTATAAGTAACCACATCAGGAACACACCCCAACTTCTCCATCTTCCCAACCAACCTAATCCCTTCACTAGTTTCCCCTACCTTACACAACCCATTCACAATCGAATTATACAATACCGAATTCAACCGAAACCCTTCAGCAAGAACCTTATCCACCATCTTCACAGCCTGAACAACATTACCCTCCTTACACAGCCCATCAATCAAAGTAGTGAACACAACCACATTGGGTTCAAACCCTAATTTGAAAACCTTCCCCAAAACAGAGAACCCGAAATCCACACGACCTAATCTACAGAAGCAATTACTCAACATGCTTAAAGTATAAAGATCATGAGAAACAACACCACTCAATTCCATCTGGTTCAAAACAGAAACCCCAACTTCAGGGCGCTTCATCTTCACTATTGAAGACAGTAGCTGAGTAAAGTGAACAGTTGACGGTGTAGGGTTCATGGATAGCAGAGCATGGAAAGAAGCTAATGCATCGTCGATGTTGTTAAAAGAGGATGTGGGTTTTGTGAAAGGATGGAAATTGCTCGTACCCGTGTGGTAATAATGCAGGTTGAGCTTGATGATGATGATGACTCGGCGTCGGAAGTTGGGAAGAAACAGTGAACGGAGAGGAGCGACGGTGGCTCTGTTGAACATGGACGGAGGCGGCATGTAGGCGGAGGTAGCATTTCATTTTTCTTAACAAATTCAACAAAATAACGAATCAATATAACTTTCTTTCCAAGTTTTTGTCAAAAATCCAAACTTTAACAAACAATGTTATCTAACCAGGTTGGAGCAAATTGGGTTTTCGGGTTGGATTAGTGTAGGTTGAGTTTCGTGATTAATGTAAATTAGGTCTAGAAAAATCAAAATTTTGTTAAATGTGAGTATGTTGATGACATTATTCATTAATTCTTTTTTAAACGGGGATCTCGTAGTCTATCTTTCATTCATAATCAAACAAGTCCTGGAAATTTCAAGCGAGTTATACAAAAGATGGTGGGATAACAAGGAATCATAAGTATAAACAGTATGAACATCAATGGGCAAATCATGTTTGAGGCCGGCTAAGAAGTCAACTACCCGGTTGTCTTCTCGATAGATATGCTCAAATTTGACCATCTAGTCTCAATCCAACATCTCATAGGAAACTGGCGACCTCATAAGAGTTTTAGTGTGTTGACTCACCCTCCCTCAACAATAGTTGGACCACAACGTGCAAGTCTAATTGTACTTGTATATGTTCGTATCCTCTCTCCCAAGCGATTTGTAAACCTGTTACATCCCCTCTCAATTATATCCTGGTAATCGAGCACTATTCCAGGTTCATACTATACGCTGCCAAACAACAACCATCAATATCTCGGAACAAGCCTCATGCAACTGCTCATCCGGTCTCTGGAATAACAAGAGCCATCAGCCCGTCCTTTGAAATTCATATTATTCTCCATCTTCTTTTCCCCATCATTCAAAATTCATGTTATCATGTACTTAATGTAACCTCTGGTTTAATGTAACATATCGTTAATACCTTGAAAATCTTGTATGAAACCATGAGAACACTAATCTCTACCATCCATTCTCCTAAATACATATAATCAACAGCGAAATTGTGTTCGACATACAATATGAATATCATCCATGATGATTTCACTTACATGACAAAAATCAAGAAATTAGAACTATAACTCAAGAAAGACCATAAAAACCATACAAACCTAAGAGCCCTAAATCAATGTTGATGAACTTGTCCTAAAGCTAACACTATGATCATATGACATGGCACACTCTACAACACCTGCAAAACTGTCTATGCGCTGACCGCCGGTGCAGCGAGATGATCACGGCGGCTCTGAAGGAATATCTGACAAAACTGCTCGAACTTGCCTTCCTTGATCGAGTTCCGGACCGATGTGAAGAATCCCAGGTAGTGGTGTGTGTTGTGTCTGCCATACCAAAACAACCAGGGACAGTGAGAAGATAGAATCTTAACTATAGTAAAAGTCATGATCAAAGGGAGGTGTTACATTTCGAGGAGAATCTGAGCCAGCATTTCTTGGGCGTTAAGGAGGTGGTTGATGTAGGCTCTGGTGTGATTCTGGCATGTGTAGCAGAGACATCCTTCGACGATACGGGTCGTGTCCTTCCTGGAAGGAAACGAAGACGATATCAACCGAACAGGAGATCAAACTGATGAAGTGTCATGATTGTATTATTCGGTTGTATCATTAGACCTTGAGAAGATTTATTCAATAAGGTAATGTTTCACAAAACTCTAGCAAGATGTCAGCTTTCTTAACAACCATTTTGATGGATTGAACGGCAAGGAAAAACTGTCAATGTTGCTCTATTGAGGGTAAACAAAATGTAACAAGAAGTTGGACAATCCAGAGAGAATGATGGATCTTGATGACTTTGAAAAACTAGAATGAATTACCTGTAAATTGTTGCCTTAAGATTGATCTTGCTCGAGTCAGTTTCCATACTTTTCCCAGGAAATTCTTTAGCTAAACCAAGGACGTCTAAAGGGAAGGTCAGTGCAAAGCCTCCAAGTGTTAGATGGTATATATACCTGGAAAGATATTACGGGTATCAATTAGTGTTGGAATCTGATCGAATAACGAATGAGCATAAACAAAGTGGATGGTTGCATACGATGAGTCAAAAAGATCGATTCCAGCAGCAACACCTTGCAGCACCTCCTCTGACACACAAGAGAAGTGTTACACACCAGAATTCAAAGAAAGAGCAAGAACTTAAACGATGAGTAGCATTTCAGATTATCTGTGGAAACCAAGTTCATTCATGCAGAGACCAAATCCAGAGTTCAAAGATGGGTATCAATGAAGATGCATGTTCATCATGCATTCATGACTTTAAGAAAGATGCATGTTCATAATGTTGGAAACAAAACTAAGTCCAACATTTCGAAAGATGTTAGATCGAGCTAAATACCTGGTAGCCCAAGCCCAGAGACGAGACGAGGTCTTTCTTCTGGTAAATTATCCTGTTAAACCCCACGCAGCATCAGAATTCAAACTTCAACTACCAAACCGCTCTCATGAAAAGTTTGTACAATGCACGTTTCGCTCGTCTATAGCCATAATCCTATAAAGTCAACTATCTTCACTGAAAATGAGAAAAAGCTTAGTGATAGTTAGATATCTTACAGTTACTGTCTTAAGCAAAGCAGGGCGGTCATCCATGCTCTCTCCAAAGCCAAACCCTCCTATCCAGTAACCTGAATGGATAGAGTTTGATCAGTCTTTGGTTAACAAGGTATCCAAATAGGTGAAACCGATCAGTTGATCCTTGAGCCTATTCCTCTGGTATAGCATACATAGCAACTAGAATCTCGTGATATACAAAAAGAGACGGGGAAACAAAAACCTGATACATTTCGCTTGGAGACTTCTAATGCACATCTTTTTCTTTGCTCGTTATCAGAACCTCCAACAATAGCTCCAAAAACAGCTCCACTTGCCTAAGAATAAGAGTTCACAACAGAATTATCAGGCTAGCTTCCAAACACAGGAGTAGTTTGAAAAACACTTACAATTATAGATCAATATAACACTGAAGTGTGAAGAAAGCTACTCAAAATCAGAATCACGTGAATATATAGGTATACTTATTAATTTTTTTTTTTGCTCTTAGGTATACTTATTAATAGAATCACTTGATCTTAATCATGTCTCATCAGAGACCAAAGTAACTAGCATGTATCAATGACTACCATCAAAGTAGCTAGTTAAGCTAAAATAATCATAATTTTGGACAACGGGAACAGGAATGATGTAAGATATAAGGTACCGGACTGTGTGAGATGCATTCATCCAGCCATTTTACAGTTCGATCTACAGAAGTCTTGTTCCTAACATCAGATACCCATGCAGGTACTTCATCAGCCAAGCTAGCCCACAGATCCGGCTTTAGGGAGCAAATGAATTCCATATACTCGGCAGCATTAACCTGCAAAATAACGAGAAATGAAAAAACGATACAAACAGAGTGTTATCGGTAATATGTGGTAGACAAAATACAAAATGATTTACCAGCCTCCTGCCACTTGGAGTCTCAAAAGACGCTCCAAGTTTATTGCTGCTCTTAAACTCGGGAAGGCATTGAACGGAATCCCTTGCAACAGCAGCGAAAGCATGCGAATGTAATCCAAGCATTTTATTGAGTCCTCCAAGCTTCGATATGACTTTCAATGACATGGTATCCAAACTGCAAAAATCAAAACGTGAACAAAGTGTAATAGCTACAAAAACCATGATATCTATTCACCATCAAAAAGTGAACTAGCTAAACCCACATTAAGAGCTACAAACGCCCTCAACCATCCATATAAGGGAACTTCATCGAAGAAATCACAAGCAGCTTCCATCTATTGATATACATTACATATAACTCCCTCCATAACAACAGAACCAAAGCATTGGAAATCTTACAAGTGCAGCGGGCTAACATGGAGAAGACCGGAGTCCGGATATGGAAGATCAGGCAAGAGATCCGGAGAGACAAATAGAGGTAGGCCTTTACGAGTTGAAAGGAGAAGTGCAGGCGTTTCAATTGGCGATGAACAGCTTCCCAGTTGAAGTTTCCCTACTCGTGCCTTCCCCTTGCTCAATGTTTTCACCGCAAACTTCATGGCGAGTTGCGAGTAAACCAACTGCACAACAGACTAATAAGAGGCTCAAATTAAAGGTTACATGGTCAATGCTTGGTGGAAATTCCATCTGTGTCTTCTCTTCTTGTTAAACATAATTTAACATGATCAATGAGATATATACTAAGTTGCAGATTATGATCAATCAATCAATTGCCAAGAACGCAATAATGACGAATTTCCTCTAGACTAAACTCTGATTCAATGAAGTTATTGAGAAGCAATAATGACGAATTTCTAGACTAATCCTTGAGACTGTTTTAAGTTAATGGCTAAAACGCTGCATTCACCAAACAGATTGCGCATATAAGAACAAAGCTAAGAATGGCGGACGCAAATTGGATAGAGGATTTGCATGTGATTGGAAGTTGGAACACGAACCTCTGAGTATTGTCCAATAGCGAACACGGTGGTCAAACTTTTCCACGGCGGCGGTGGCTCCTCCTCCTCGCTCTTCTTCTTCTTCTCTCTCTCTTTGTCTAAAGTCCACGAATATTGGAAAAGTTGGCAGAGCTATAGCGCGGTAAGAGGCAAGCTCCGGCGAATGATGATGACGGGAATGACGACCGGCGACGACGACCACGGCGGCTGCTACTCCTCCGCGCTAAAGCCCTGGCCTGCAGGCGGCTGCTAACTGTCCTAAACCCATTAAAACTGAAAAGTAATATTTCTCTATTTTTCTATTTTTTAAAATGTTTATTTTTATTTTTTCTTAAAATCTCCACGAAAGTAGCAGCCAATTACAAACTACTTAAAAAATTGGACCACTTTTTCTTACTTTTTATTTCTTCTTAATTAGTCAAAAAATAATTGGAGTCGAATTGCACCCGTTTTTCGAGCGCAAAAATTTACGAGTCCAATTTCCACAAATCCCGACCACTCAATTCCCTTTCAATTCGGACAAAATTTACCAATTCCAGCAACATTGGACTTGAATGCGAATTTCTGCAGAATTGAAATTCTGGCCGAAATTTGACATGAAGAAGCAAACCGTTGTCATAATTGATTAACTGACTATCACCTTTCGCCACATAATGTACTTCTCGAGAACAAAATTCACTAATATCTTTTCTGTCACTTTTCTATTTGACTTCGAACAACTTTATTGCTCATGTCCTTACTATTTTCTCGAAGGTAGTTAACGAATTACTCACAATATGAAATCATGATAAGGTTTGGAAAACAACTCTTAGGATCATTCAACCAAAAAGGCGAAAAAAATCAACAAATCGAACCACTTATTGAACCAGCCAGACTCACGTGATGTAAACAAATTCCAATTCACTATATGATCAAGAACACAAAGAGGGAATATCAAAACAATTAATGACTTCACTAACAACAAACAATAAACTAATCTTTAAGATACATAAAACATTTGCATAATGAATATAGCATAAGATCCACCAGCAGGAGTAAGAACCCTAGATTCTTTCATCTGGCTACACCCTTCAACGTTGCGAAGGCCCCATAGTTGTGGTTGAATTGATGTGGCGTCGTTTGGAGTCCCTAGAAGATCCTCCGCCACCCTTCGAACTAGAACTCCGAGGCGTTTGGTTCCCCTTGGAATAACTAGGACCACTGTAAGCTGACGTCCCCGGAGACCTTGACGAATGCATCTTCCTCAGCTTACTAATATCGGTAACATCGGAAGAACGAATGTGACAAGCTTTTCATTGAAGAACCGGATGGCGTATGCAGTCGCTTTGATTTCTTCGCTGCGTCTCTCTGCTCCAGCTCTTTCGGATCAGGGTAGTGTACGAGGGAAACTCGACGAGATATGCTCCCAACTGTTCAAAACACACAGAAAGTAGTACAGTAAGTACCCGTCTGGGGAAATTGCTTCAACATCAGGTTCAAATGCCACCATAGAAAGGCAAACTTCTTTCAACAGCCAAAGCATAAAGAGGAAGGTTCAATAACAATGCAGATTCCAAAATCCGATCCTGAGAGTGAACTAACCTTAAGAAACACTTAAAACAGCGAGAAAGAAAGAACAATAATAAAAACCAATAACATTCCAAGCTCAGCCAGATAAATTAGAAAGTGGCAGCGAATATGACTAGAAATAAGTCCAGAAAACACAAATTCCCCAGCTTACTGAGTTAAACCTTCTTGTATTTTCGTTCCTCTGCGTTTAACGGGTTGATCTCAGATGAAGCAACCAAGGGTTTGATACCAATGAAGCTTCCTACATCCTATTCTGAGAATGAACTACCTCAAATAACACTCAAAACAGCGAGAAAGAAAGAGTAACTGTAGAAGAAAATAGCTTTCTCCAAGCTCAGCCATAAATTACAAAGGTGCATATCACTACAAATAAGCCCAGATAACACAACTTCTCCAGCTTACTCAGTTAAGCCTTTTTTAATTTTCGATCCTCTGCAGTTAACGGGATCATCTCAGATGAAGCCACCATATCTCAGATAGAATATACATCATGAAAACAACTAATCCAATACAAAGAGTACAGTTTCCAGTAAGGAAGATGGCATAGCAACTGACTAACATTCATAAGGGGATTTCGAATGACTAAGTTCATTCATACACTGCTACAGCCAAAGCAACACTACACAATACTACCAACCAGCCAGATACTGAAACAAGAACCCTACCCTACCAAGGGATGTGTAAGAGTTTACCAATGTCAGTTTCTGATACAGAGGACACGAAGACTGATGGACCTTGATCTTCAACAGTACTGACTATATCATACGTCTTCCCTGCCACAGCCATTTATGAACAAATCAACAACACTGAGCAAAAATAAGCTGAAAGAGATTTAGATAAGCTACCTGATAAATCCTCGAAGCTTCCGGAGCAACCATTGCTATCCAGACTGATGCAAATTTCCTTGCCGTTGATATCAGGGAGCTGCATAAAACGTGCGAAATCCATAAAAAGAATCAAGCAAAGTTGAAATATGTGGAAGAGAAAGCGTACATCTTGATGCGGCCACTGGATAAGCCAGAGCTCCTTTGAGCCAGAGAGTTCGGAAGTTAGATCGAGTAGCGGCTCTCTTGAATCATGCTCGAATCCGGCGCCAGGGTGGTACGCCGGCGGTTCTTCCTCATCGGCCATCGGAGTTTTTTTACAGTAAGCTAATCGGATTCAGGTCCGCCGAGGATGAAGAATTAGGGTTTAACAGACAGAAATATCAATATGAGCTTCGTTTTCCCTCCTCCGTCATTTGTTAAGAGATGTGTATAATAAAGTTTTTATGACTATATTAGTAATAAGTATGAAGTTTAGGTACCAATTTGTACGTTTTGTTTGTTCTTTCGTTCAAAGGCGGGCTTTGGTTGGGCTGCCAATACTGGGCTTCCGATATTGGGCTGATGAGTGAGTAGGAGTGGGTGGTATGGGTAATGGATACCCGCAATACCCAACCCGAAATTTAATGAGTATCGGGTACCCACTACCCGCTATAGGTTAGGGTTTGAGATTGATATTAGCTTAATTTCCTACTCGTTGGTACCTATTATCCGTATGAGAATATCAATTTTGACATGGTTATATAACAATGACAAATTTAACGAAAAAATGGACGGAATTGATCGGAGTTACTTTTGGGTTACACAGCGTAAACCTGAGGATGACAATGTTAAATTTAAAAATTGAATGACCATTTATAACTCTCAAACTTGAGTGACCACAAACGTATTTGACCCCATATTAGAGAGTTCATGTCCATGACAAACAAAAGGACGACACTAAGAAAAAAAATCGTTAAGCTAACTTGTGCACCATCTTATTCATATTCCTCTTCACAGTTGATACGATATATGTTTAAATTTCGAGACATAAAATTTAAATCTGTCACCCGTAATTAAACATGCACATGTAATGTTTCTACATACGATACACCTTATTAGTAAAGTGCACGCCACTCAACAAACTTTGCACACATTCACATCACTCTTAAGTTGTTCGATGCACGACTGCACTTCAATCTCGTAACGACCATTAGCTTCCAAAGATTCCGAGTAAGTCATCCCACGATAATTCAAACCCCGAGTCTTCTCCACGAACTCCGGAGCCGGAGCCACGAATTTGTCGATCGATGGTCCATGAAGCGTGCCTAAGGATACCCTCCTAGCTTTGTACTTATCCACCAACACACGATGAACATGGCTCTTGTACTTACCATTTGTAAGTACCTATACAAAATACAAGTATACGTATGAACTTGTCTTCATATACATAAATAATACGTATGATGTACGTATAATTACCTCGAGTTGGTCGCCAAGTTGAATCAAGATGGCGTAAGGAGGGATATGGACGTTGACCCATTTTCTTTGGTGGGTCAGGATTTGAAGGCCGCCATCCATGTCTTGGATAAGGGAGATTATGAACCCGGGATCGGTGTGCTCGGCCAAACCCATTGTTCCTTTCGACTCGAAGTTTGGTGGGTAGCGGTTCATTGCTGCCACGTCGAAGCCTGACTCGAGATCGAGAGCTGTCTCGATGTATGACTCGTGTTGTCCTAGTATTGTCGATATTGATCTTGAAAGTCCTAGCTTCACTTGGTGGAATCTCGTCACATAGTCGTTTAAAGCTTCTCTATGTATATTTCGATAAGATAAGAATTGGTATAAATATTTGTTAACATGCATTTTCGTATGTGGAATCATCAAATGTGTTTAAAGTTTGTGTGCATGTGTACATTTATATTAGAAAAAAATGTTTATATTGAGAGCTAAAAGAATTTTACGTCAAGAATTTGAAACCATGTGAAGAAGTACGTACTCTAACAACTCGATTGGTTGGGAAAGAGTTTGAAATTGTACGTACTTTCATTCTTTAACGTTCTAGGTTACATACCCGAAGCACGGAGGATTAGGAGGACAATGGAGTTGAGGACGAGCCAGCAATTTGATGTTCCCTATTCTCACCGGTGTGACACCTAGCATCCCAAAGAATCCTAGCCTTTGGATCACCTTTCCTATACTTACTCTTCTCCTCCACACCAATATGCTCAAAGAACTCCCCAATTCCGCTCAGTGCAGCCTCCATCACTCGATTCGGGATCCCATGGTTCACCAGCTGCATGCAAATACACAAACACCCATCAAATAACAACATTAAACTTTCGCTCAGATCTCAATAACTCAAATTGTTTGAAGAACTGCGCTACATACGTTGAAGAACCCGTAATCCTCACAGGCGGTCGAGAGGCGTGCTAGGGCATCGGAATGGGTGATAGGGTCATGAGAGAAGAGGGAGAAGTAATCTATGGTTGGAATCTCTTCATCCATTGCTTCTTCTACTTGTGTAAGGCCAAGTGATGCAACTTGTTGAACCATTTTGTGATCAAAACGCAGCGTTTTGGGTTTGTGTTGTTGTTGAATGATGTGAGCTTGTTAGTGTGATTTGGTTGCATATTTATAGTGAGTGGAAACTATAAAGCTAATAAGCCATTATTTTATTATGGGAAAATGGTGTTTTGCCCCCTCTATTTTGTCAGGTTAACAAATAGCCCCCTATACTATGAAATGATCAATTTACCCCCTCCTACTATGCCAACTTAACAAACAGCCATTTCCATCCAAAATTCTGTTAAGTGATGACTCATCCACAATTAATGACTGTACATTGTCACATCAACGACTTTCATCTATCTCAACTGAACTAAAAAGAAAAAAAGAAAAATTATAAAAAGAATTAAATTTAATTTATAAATAAAAAAATAAAATTTTTTTTTGAAAAATATTTCGTTTATGGATTTTAATATTAAAAATGAAATTAAATTTTTTATAAAATAAACAAACAATTTTTTCAAAAATAACTCTGAAATTTGTAAATACAAAATATTTATTTAATTGAAAAAATTAAAAATAAAAATCCATAAAATATTAAATATATACTTTTTTATTTATAAATTTAAAATTAATATTTTTATTACCTTTTGTACTTAAAATGTACTGTCATTAATGATGTGGCAATGTATAGTCATTAATTGTGGATGAGTCATATTGGTGAGTCATCACTTAACGGAATTTTGGATGGAGTTTTGGATGGAAGGGGCTGTTTGTTAGGTTGACATAGTAGGAGGGGGTAAATTGGTCATTTTATAGTATAGGGGGTTGTTTGTTAACGTGGCAAAGTAGAGGGGGGCAAAGTACCATTATCCCTTTTATTATTTAATTAAATTGAGTGTTGGAAGAAATTAAAACAAGTTGGGTTTCTTTTCTTTTTACTATTGGTGTAATGAACATGAAGATTATTATGAAATAGTTGAAATAAATTAAAACATGTGATCTTGGAAATATCATAAATTAAAACATGTGATCTTAGAAATATCATAAATGAAAACATGTGATCTTGGAAATATCACATGATATATAGTTCATTTGATCATATAGCCAAGGTGACTCGTAAATGTGACGGTAGTTTGCACAAGTTCTGACCTTTTAGTCAAAGATTCTAGTACTGTATGGACTAGTAACTTGAGTTATTGTGAAAGAGCTCTCGTAATGGATCTTATGTCATTCTCGAACACTCTCCTCAAAAGAAAAAGCTTCATATATCATTCATTGAGTTTAAATCTTACGTTAATATTCATACTAGAATTCAGTGAAGACCTCTCTTCAAAAAAATGTAATACCATGTCAACCAGTGGCGTAGCACCAGAAATTCTACCAAATGGGTCCTTGGAGCCCCTGGCTCCGCCCCTAATGTAAACTTTAAAAAATCGTTGCATCAAAATAATTCAAACGATTGAAATATTGACAAAAAATTTGAGGAGTTGGATGTTATTAAATTAATGTATACTTTTATTTACTTGTACAATAATTGGGGCCAATGGACCAAATTTCACCCTTTTCAAACAACAACTTCTAACTTGAATAGAAATTCACACACTATAAATATGAAAAACTTGAGAAATCCTATTCTACTTTAAAGCAATATCAAATTGAATTTGAATAATTAGTCAATATCTTGATAGTTTAGTTGCACAAGCTTGGAAAAAGGAGCAAAACAATGGTACCAAAAGAAAGTAAAAAAAAAAAAAAAACAAGATTAGAGAAACTCTAATCTTCTCTCAACCCTAATTAGCTCATTTATGGATCTCACAATTGCAATTAATAGTCATGCAAAAATCTATTTTCCTTAATCTTATTTTTTTACAAGTCCTTAATCTTATTGATGTGAAATAAGAGGCTATGATATGAGATTCAAAATGTGATTCATTTCACAATAGCTCTCTGGTTGATCGTCAAAGATGAATCGTGTTTGATGAGTTTGTCAGCCAATGTGACAGAGAAAATACCGTTTAGATCACTTTCATTCAAAAGAATTTAAAGTGAGCTTGCATTAAGGCTGACGAGAAATGGGATGGATATGAGTTTTTTTTTTTCCAAAGATAGAGCATTTCCAAAATAATTCACCATAATTTCAGTTTTTTGGAAATAATAATCCTTATTAAAATTATTTTCTCGTAGGTGAAATTTGGATATTAATTTATTGATGGATAGGGATGTTAGACCATGTTTATTCTGATGATTCTGTCTTTTTCTTTGTTGTTTTATCTAGTATCCGATCACTGTATTGAGTGTCGAATATTCTAGATTCAGAGATCAGTTCAGTGATTACGTTTTCAGTTCGTTGAGAATCAAACCTTATTTCTCTTCTTAGTCTAATGCACTATTAGTCACTAACACTTAATGATATTCTATCATGGGTTAGTCCATATAACAGCTTAAGATCATAATCTCATATCATGTTCGTAGGAGGTAAGTTGGGCTTACAATTAAGGTTCTCATTTGGGCTTATAGCCTGTCAAAGAGAGGCCCATCAATTGGCTAGCCCACGGCCTAACATATCCGTTGAATTGACACCTCAATTCATTTTCTATAATTCGTCTGAGATTTTCAAATAACATCTAAATCATAAGAATCAGTGTCTTTCATGACTCGTTATTCTCTTCATTCATGTGTAATTATATTAGTCTATATGAGTTATGTATTATATGCCTATAAATAGAGTACATCATTGTATCAATTGGTTGAATAAGAAGAAGCAATTCTCCATATTTCTCTCTTGTGTTTCTCCCCACTTTCTCTACTCTCATTAATGGCAGATACAAAAGAGAGTCGTGGCTCCCCTTCCCCGGATATCGAATGTAAAATTATTTGTAAAATTTCGTATTTTTAGAGTTTCGCACCAGGGTTTTTGAAGTTAGGCTCCTCCACTACGTTGTTTCAGTAAAATGTTGTCTCAAATTTTATTTAATAGTTACTTATAATTAACTTATAGTATATAATAATTATAATATATGATCATAAATTATTAAAATTTGAAGAAAAATTTGTCGATGACACATATAATTCTTTTTCACTAATTAAGTAACTTGTGATAAAAAAATTGCTTGTGTATTTTTACTTAGTATTAGATTTGTGAAATTTTTCTACTATTAGCCAAATTTGGAAGAAAAAAAAATTAGCGGTGACACTTTTTTTCATTTATAATGTGACTCACCCAATATACCAATCCTGGATCCATCATTGATTCTCATACTGTGTTGTTAACATAATCATTTACATGGTTCTTCGTCACTTTCATAATTGATATTTTTCCTAAATAACAATTCTTAATATTGGTACAAATTTTTTCTTAATTTATAAAGCAAGTATTTTGTAGGGTCAAATACTTAAAAGTTCCTGAAATATAGGGTGGGTTACAAACTCGTCCTAATACTTTAATCCGTTACAGAGTGATCCTATTACTATGAAATAGGTTACAGAGTAGTTCTAATGACGTCATAAGTGTATTTTTTCAACCATTTTGCCACGCACCATTGACATGTCATCGAAAATATAATTTAAAATTCATCTTAAATTGATTCAAATCTAGAATTATATCAATATAACTTACTAGATTTAGTTTTGAACCAAAGTTTATCATATAGATGAGTTAAAATTTAGATTTGAATCATATTGTTGAACTTTGAATCATCTTTTAGATGACATGTCAACAGCGACATGGCGAAATGGCTGAAAAAAGTACACTTATGACGTCACTAGGACTACTCTGTAACCTATTTTATAGTAATAGGATTACTCTATAACAGATTAAAGTTTTAGGATGAGTTTGTAACTCATCCTATAGTTTTGGAACTTTTAAGTATTTAAACCGTATTTTGTACGACCAAATAGCTAAAAATGCGAAGAATATTATAATTTTTGCAGCACAGTCTAGAAAGTCGACAACTAACGACCTTTCTTTCCCTTTCTTCTCCTTTCTTCACCGAGTCCAAACGATTCCCAGATCATCCTCTCTGCAAACCCAGGTCAATAGATACAGATCCTCTCTGCAAACCCTTCGATCGGTAATCCTTGTAACCCTTTCCCCCTTTCTAATTCTTCGCATCGTTCTTCGTAAAGTTGGGTTCTTTAGCTGGTTTTGGAGCTTGGGTTTGGGGGTTTTCTTCTGTTTCTATTGAGGATCGCTAGTGGGTACTTCTGGGTTTTGGGTCTGTGATTGAGCTTTCTCGTCAACTCGGATGTTCTTGTTTGATGTTTTGAGATGCTGGTCATGGTTTGGATCTTTGAATTTTGGGGATGGACTGAAACGAATTGATCATTTTGTTTGAAATTTCAGGGTTCTGTGGAGGATATTGTGGTGAAGTATGGCTAACAATGCTGCAGCTTGTGCTGAGAGGGCGACTAGTGATATGCTGATTGGTCCTGATTGGGCTATCAACATTGAGCTTTGTGATATCATCAACTTGGATCCTAGGTACACTTTCCTGCTTTGCTATGTCGATTCGCTGAATTCGATCCTTAGTTTGAACTGTGGTGCAGTGTCTTATAAGTTCATGTCCTTAGTTGATACTGGTGGTTATAGCTTGATTTGTGGAGTGCTGGAGTTCGGTTTGTGTTATTGCATCTAGAAATTGTTGTCATGATCTGTATCATGCTTTAGTTTAACTTTGTGCAGTGCTTCTTTACTGCTTTTTATCACGGTTTTAGCTCGACCTAAGTTCATGTAACACCTTTAATGAGTTGCGTTTCGCGAGTAAGAATACTTTTTTCGACCCTGTTATAACTGAAATGGTATTGTTATTGATGCTTTAGCTGGTGAGGCCATTTATTGCGAGTTTGTCACAAGTTGCAGAGGTATGAAACTTGGTTAGCTGTGGAGTCTTTTGAACTTCCAGAGATGATTAGAATTGAGTGATTGACTTGTGTAAGAAAAGCACCAGACTTGCGATTCTTTCTTCTGTCTTCTGGATCATTTATCTAATTTGTGCCTGCTCTCTTGCCATGTAGTTTATATCCTATTGAGGATTCGTATAATCTTGCTAGTTTTCAATTTTTCTTTGCTTCTCAATTGACATTGCAGGCAAGCGAAAGATGCATTGAAAGTGCTGAAGAAACGGCTGGGGAGCAAAAATTCGAAAATACAACTCCTAGCTCTTTATGTGAGTGTTTATACTTCATTTCAAGCTGGTTAGGTTTCGAAAGTTCTCAATATTCGATATAAATAAAGAATGAGTGATGACTGTGTAGTGATCTAGTATGAGTGTCTAGTCTGCATCAGTAGTTTCCTAATCTTGTTTGGTTCAGGCATTGGAGACTGTCAGCAAAAATTGCGGCGAGAATGTGTTTCAGCAGATTGTCGAGCGTGATATCTTACGTGATATGGTTAAAATTGTGAAGAAGAAGGTATGTCTTCATCTCTTGTTCGTGGTGTGAACATTTTCATGGTTTGATGTTTCGCTCTATGATCGGTATGATTATCTTGTGATTCTACAGCCGGATCTGAATGTCAGAGAAAAGATACTTAGCCTCATAGACACATGGCAAGAGGCATTTGGGGGGGCAGGGGGGAGGTACCCTCAGTATTATGCTGCATATAACGAGCTGAGGGTAAGTGTTCATTTGCAGATTCATTGTCTTTTCGTAACGTATCTGTCTGACATAGTTGTCGAATGCACTTAGTGTACGGACTTGGCACTTCAAAAGGATTGAAGTGGCATGCTTGGAATGAAGTTGGTGTTTCGGTGCTGATATGCTTTGCCGTATTTTGGTTATTAACAGGCTGCTGGAGTTGAGTTCCCACCCAGGGAAGATAGCGGTGTGCCGATATTCACTCCTCCCCAAACACAACCAATAGAGCATGATCCAACGTACGAAGATGCTGCAATTCAGGCATCTCTGGAGTCTGATGCTTCCGGCTTGAGGTAATGTTCTGATAATATAACCGTTTGTAGAACCTTCTTATTTACATTATGCATGGTTTTGTTTCTTGCTAAACACGGGTAGGCTTTCGATTTACCTAATGAACTAACGATGAGTTGTCTTGCAAGTTTATTTTTTCGATATCATATGGTATCAATAAACATTAAACAGCGAACATCACACCTTAACTGCAACCCGCTTCTGCATTCCAAGCATCTAATTTTCTATCTCTGAGATGAGGAACCTGTTTTGTTTATCAATTAAATTTCCATTCATTCGAACATTTTGTCGCAGTTTATTGGAGATCGAAAATGCTCGTGGTCTAGCAGAAGTGTTAATGGAAATGCTTGGTGCCTTGGATCCTAAGAAACCTGAGGTAAGAAATGGATTCAGTTTCGTTCTCCTGAAGTTTCTTATGGCATGATTCACGTGTTCCAGTCATTAAAACGGTGCATTTTTACTACAGGGTTTGAATGAAGAGGTGATTGTAGACCTCGTTGATCAGTGCCGTTCGTATCAAACAAGGGTCAGACTTCTCGTGAATGAGACCACGTAAGAACCGAAAGTTCTCATTTCCAGAACATTTCCTCATATTCTGTTCTTCATCCAGTATCCTGACAAAGGTCTCTTCTTTCAGAGACGAGGAACTTCTAGCGCAAGGATTGTCCCTGAACGATACCTTGCAGCGTGTCATTCGTCGCCACGATGACATTGCCAACGGGACTGCTGCTGCTCAAGTAGTAGAGACGCAACGAGAAACTCCATTCGTACCCCTTGCTAATGTTAACCATGTGGAAGATGATGATGAATCAGATGATGATCTCTCCCAGTTGGCTCGTAGGTACACAATTACTGCAATCTAATGTGATCAGATGATTGTTTTCTTGTTCCTTCTGCCATTGCTTTTAGGGTTAGTTTGTTGCAGAGCTGTTTTCCTTTTGTACAATCTCGAACAGACCGTTCTTGTTTATATTGCAACCTGAATTTGTTGCAGATCGTCGAAGGAACCCTTTCAATCACAAGGCCGGAAACCAGCCAGCGTCAGGACTCCACCACGTGTCGTCTCTCCATTCCTCGCTCCCCCTCCTTCATCGAAGAAACCAGTCAACTCAGATGCTGCCGCGGTTGACTACCTAAGTGGCGACTTGTACAAGTCCCTCAACACATCGGAACCAACCCCACATTCAGATCCAGACTACTCCCCACTCGATTCCCCAGCATCATCTCCACCGCGGCCACCACCACCACCGCCTTTCCCTCTATACGACGACGACGAACCATCACTGCCTCCGCCAGCTACTGTCAGTATTCCACCTCCACCGGCAAGGCATAACCAGCGACAGCAGTTCTTCAGCCACGTCGGTGGCAGTCCCTCTAACTCCTCGCATGACAGCTTGGCTGGAAAAGCTCAGAACTTGTCTCTGGGTTCATCATCTGCTGCGAAAAAGGACACGAAACCAGAGGACGCCCTGTTTAAGGACCTCGTTGATTTCGCGAAATCCAAGAAACCGCCTAGTAACAGATCGTACTGATTTTGGTGTAGCTCGAGATTGAACTATCATTGTTCGTCATGAAATTGATCGTCTGAGTCTAATAAGAGATGTATGGTGTCTTTGGTAGGCCATTGGGATTGGAAGTTGTCTGTTCATTAACGTTGTATGTATGACTCTTGGCTGGGAAGTGTTTCTATGTATCTTTGCAATTCACTCCTTTGACTTGTTATATATTGCAGATCGCTACCTATGTTTCCCCTTGTTAGCAAATAGGTACTTACTTAATGGTTAATACTTAAGAGTGACATGCCAACAGCTATAAATAAAATGCATCAATTATTCAGTAATCAGTATTGGTAGAATGCTTTTATTTATATCTTGTAAGTAACAAACTAGTAAGCTCTTTTCATGATTAATTAGGGTCACAATCAAGATTGATGTTCGAGATTTCACATGATGCCTTCTGTTTGCAAGGGGAGTGTTTTACTCATGTATTACTGACCCTTTTTTGATTGAACGGTTGACTTTCAGGGATACTTGCTTCTTTTGTTGTGGTTTGGGATGGACCCCAGTGGACATAGAGGACGATGCTCTTCGAGTTGTTCTGAAGGTATGAGGGAGGGAGTTCCTTTTGTGTACTGGTGGTTCTCTCATCGCAGGCGTCTCTCATTTGCTTTGCCTGTCCATCGAATCACCAAATAAAATCAAAATGAGATTGATCTTGTAAAGTATAAGGGTAGTATTGCATTTAGTAAGAGTGCAAGGAGCATTTTGTAATTACAGTTGAGTCACCAAACATTGTAAAGATGTACATTTTGGACTTTTCACCACTCCTATAACCTCATATATATAAGACATCAAAAGCTTAAGAGATCATTTCAAACACAATAGCTTGGGAACTCAAAGGCAATCACCTCCTATGGATGTTGATGCCGGCGGATCTCGAAACACCACAAGAAGGTCGGGAAACTACGAGCCTGGGAATTGGGGGATTCGTGCTTCGATACCGGTGACAGAGGTTTTCGACGGAAAATTCATGAGGACCAATGACAGTGTTCTCGATACCATGGTATGTACACACAACTTTTGATCTTGCTACATTTTCTCTATGTCTCGGCATTTTTAATTCCTTGAATTGAACACACAATCAAGTTGTGGGCTTCTTGATTCGGGTTGTGTTGATGTCTGACTAGTTATTGACTATGGACCTTGTGTGCCACCGGTCAAATTCCAGAGGGACACACCCCTCTTGGCGGGCAACTTGACAAAAAATCATTTATATAAAAGTTAAAAATCATTTTTTTGTGAATTTTGACTCATGCAAGTCCACGGTTTTATTCTGGTCGAGCCTTCAGCATATTGGTTCGAATTTGAGTGACACGTTACTAGGGCTTGGCCGAGTAGTATCTTATTCTTTTTCTTCTTCTCTTTCCTCTCTTTGTCGATAACAAGATATTTTGTTTCTCTCCATGGACTAGTAATCATCCTGATCGAAAACCACGTTAAACCTCATATCTCGCTCGCAAATTTTTTTCTTGCTCATTTTCTCAAGAAATTGTAATTATATTTGGTACTTTTTCATGAACATATTTCAGCCAAGGGTGGAAGAGTTGAAGAAATACGTGAAAGGTTTGCTAGAGAAGGATGATGATGAAGAGATGACACTGATCAAACGGCTGGAAATGATTGACAATATCCAACGGCTTGGATTGGCTTACCATTTCCAAACTGAGATTTTGAAAGTGTTAGATACTGCAATCACTTCTTCTTATGACGAAGGCCTATATGGTTGTGCCTTGCGATTTAGGCTACTCAGGCAGGCTGGATTCATGATCTCTCAAGGTATGTGAATCACGTTAAAACTCGGTACGATTGAATTAACCTAAAATTTCGTTACATGTGTCACGTTAATGTGTCATGTCAAGCCAGTTGAGTTGTTGTGGTATCCTTATACGAATTTAAGATGAGTTTTAGTGTAGAGTTTTCGGTATTTAATGTTTTTTTTTTTTGTTATCCTTACATGTTCACATGCTTCACCTTTTAGATATTTTTGAATTATGGTTTTTGACACTTGAAATTAAGTCGTCATAATCATGAAAAGGTCATCATTAGAATTTCCAACGGTTTTATTTGGGTTTGTATGATATTCAATTCTCGTTCGTAATTTTTAAGTATAGATGAAGACGGCTATAAATGGTTTTTCAGATAGTAAAATGTAGATCATGCACATATTTGTCATTTTTTTTACCGTTATCAATTATAATCATAACAAAAAAAGTATTTTTTAAGGACAATAAATTCACAAACTCTCTGTTTTAATTGGATGTTTAACACGATTTTACTTTCTTTTCTCATAGATATATTCAACAAATTTAGAGATCAAGACGAAAATTTCAAGCAAGAAATCTCAAGCGATGTCAAAGGGTTATTAGCCTTATACGAGGCCTCGCATCTTGCCCTAATCGGAGAAGATATCCTCGACGATGCCAAAATCTTTACCGTTAACCATTTAAAGAAGACCGCCTCTAATAATAATATTATTGAGGACCAAATTCTAGTCCAAAAACTGCACCATGCATTGGAGCTTCCGTTACACTGGCGATCCAATTGGGTCGAGAGAGTCTGGTCCATTGGGCTTTACCATCCATAAGAACCTCAAAACGACGTCGTTACGACGATTTCACCACCTTTGCTTGAGCTAGCCATGTTAGACTTCAACATGGTCCAACAATTGCACGCCAAGGAGCTAGATGAGCTTACTAGGTAACAAAACATTTAATTGATTCTAAGTGATGAGTGTAGTTAAGTAACTAGTAGATCGAAATTCGTTACATGGGCGGATCTGGGGGTGGGGTTTCCCGGGCCACGGCCCACCCCACTCTTGGGTCTAAAGCTACAAAACTATGTATATTTTTGTATGTATAAGTAGACTGGCCCAGTGATTTTTTAGATTGAGTCCAGTATATATGAAATGGCCCAGTGTCTTGATCCATTCTGGATCCGCCCCTGATTCGTTACCTAATGCGGGTTTTGAATTAGGTGGTGGAAAGATCTGGGACTAATGGAAAAAGTTGAGTTCGCGAGAGATGCTTTGTTGAGAGTTTCAATTGGGCAGTATCAACGAATCCTGAACCCAAAATGGGGAGCTGGAGGGTAGCCATAGCCAAGGTCGCGACAATTGTTCATGTCATTGATGATGCTTACGATGTGTATGGGTTTTTGGATGAACTTGAGCTCTTCACCACAACCATCAAGAGGTATGTGTTATTAACGATATGTTGTCCACAATGTGTTAGATTTTTTTTATTCTGATACGCGCTTTTACAATAAATTGCTTGAATAGGTGGGATGTAAATGAGCTAGATAAGCTTCCTTACTATCTTCAACTCTGCTTTCTGGCGGTATACAACCTTGGGAATGAGATGGCTTATGCCAACTTGAAACAACAAGGGTTCAACAATTTACCCTACATTAAGAAATCGGTACGTATCAAGCTTCTAAGTGACTAGGACTCGAAATTGGTGTAATTGTGGTTAACTGCAGTGCACAATGTGATTAACCATCTCATGATACAATAGGAAATAGATGGTCGTCTAAGTGCCAAATCAAATCTGTTTTTCGGTTAACCACGAACCTTCCCCGTCATTTATGATTCAATTTACGAGTATAACCACTAACCGTGATCGAGCAGTGGGCGGATCTATGTCATTCCTACTTGGAGGAAGCAAGGTGCTACCATTGCAAAGGTGACCAAACCCTAGATCAGTATTTGAAGGTTGCTTGGAAATCGGTAGCATGCGCCATTGTACTTGTTCATGGATACCTTTCAATGCCAGAAGAAACCCTAACAGACGAAACACTGGATCATATATTCGAGGCCAACCTCACACGTTTGACTTCGATCATTGTTCAACTGGTCAATGATCTTGCTAGCTCCAAGGTAATTGACCACATTACTCAAACCCTAAACCAATAATTCACTATGGTACCTATGTTAAATCATAATGTACAAGATTTGATCCATGTAGGATGAGCTAGAAAGGGGAGATGTAACGAAATCGGTGGAATGTTACATGAAGGAGAAAGGGGTTTCTGAGAAAACGGCTCGTGATCATGTAGACAAGTTGATTTACAAGACATGGAAAATGGTTAATCAAGAGATTTTCAAGCGGGTAGATGCATCATCGTCGAGTCGTCTTCTTCTTCTGCCTCCAAGTTTTGTGAAGATGGCGGTGAATGTGGTTCGAGCTAGCCACTACATGTATAAACATGACGATTCTAGAGGATGAATTATCCTCATGTCATGTCTCTGATTTTCCTTAAATGTGTTTAGGCTAAACTACTTGATTAAGAACACAATCGTTTGTCGATAATACACAATCTTTGGATTACACACTTCATATGCATGCACCTAATATGTTTATTTATGATATTTTCACGGGAAAATAGCATTTTGACCCCTCTACTTTACCAACTTAATGAATAGTCCCCTATACTATAAATTACTCATTTTACCCCCTCCTACTTTGTCCACTTGCCGTTTTGGTCCTTCCATTTCAACTTTCGTCTTCTTAACATTAAATCTGGACACATCCACACACCGAAAAACAGAGATATCGGAGGTAAGAGATGAATAGTTGGTTAGGGAGGTAAATTGGGGAGGTATCACGAAGAGTATGGTGAAATACGAAAGGTTTTAAAACCACACATTTTACTCGTCGATTTCATCCTATCTAATCGGCCAATGGGCCGATGATAGTCTAGTTATATATATTTACATTACCAATTAAAACACGCTTAGTAAGCAATGCATGTCTATTGGAGCTAATGTGATGTCCTGAATACGTGTCAATTAACGTCACGAAGACTAAAGTTGGAACGGAAGGACCCAAACGACAAAATGAACAAAGTAGGAGTAGTAAAATAAGCGATTTATAGTATAGGGGGCTGTTTGTTAAGTTGGCAAAGTAGAGGGGGCCAAAACGCTATTTTCCGTATTTTCATATATGGATTTTCTAATTCTTTTCCAAACATGGCTGATTTTCTATTTGATACTCCCATTTTTGGGTCCAAAATGTAATAAAATTTATAACAATTAATGTGTATCCTAATTAATTTATTACTCTAAATTTGAAAATTTATAATTAGTAAAAATGGTATTTTCTTCCTATAATTCACCACTCTTATTGCCTATATAAACCAACCTCCATAAGCATGATAGTATGACACAAAATATATACAATAGATGCTTGAAAAGTGCTCCACTCAGGTAGTAATCCACCAGAAAAATCATAATCAAGTTTGCAATGATATAATTTATTTTCTGGTGAATCACTAATCTGATTGGAGCACAGTTTCAAAACGATAAGAAATGAAGAAATTATACTTCAATGATTCAGGTAAACTAGCTTCTCCTTCGTGTTTACCAACAATCTTCGATTCAGATTCGTAACATAACATATTCTCCTTCTTTCTTCTTTCGCAATTGGTGGTGAGCAAATTCTGACATTCTTATGAGCAAGCGGATAATTCAGATGAAAACTTAGATGTAATCAATGTACATGATTATAATATTCTCGAGATTTAAACATTTCGACCGAACTCCTTGAGTTAATCTCACTCTACAACTTTCCCTTTGCTTGATGAGAAGAAAAGACACCATCGACCTCCACTCTTCCTCCTGCATATTATCCAACAAATCTTATCAGGTTAATCACGTAATTAAAATAATTAATCCGTAATTAATTTGACTAATTTCACAATAATTTTAATTAATTTTTACTTTTTAGCTACCGGTCAAAAAGGTTCGTTACCAAAAACAGAGTGAAAAACAGAGGAAAAAAACAGAGCTTTAATGGCGTTTTGATTCGTTCATTCACAAACCTGATGCTGTTTCTGCTGCTACTTCTCCAGCTTCCTTGGCTAGTACTACTCTTCGAGCTTCTACTTTCGCTGCTGCTTCCTCCGCCGCCACTAAACGCCGAACTACTTCTTTCACTCTCCCCTGTTCCCACCGCCGCCTCCGGCGAAACTCTTCCGCCGTAGCTGTCGCGACGGCGACGGCGACGCCCCCCTTCTTCTTATTCTTCTTCATCACTTTCTTCTTCTTCCTCCTCGAACTCAAATAAGAAATCGGAAGCCCCATTTTCAACAGAAACCCTGTTCCGTGACCGTTGTTCATACTCCCGCTTCTTTTCATCTTCGCCGGCGCCGCCGTTACAGCCGCCGAAAGCGCCGGCGTCGTACTATTATCAATCTCTCTCTCCGATTCCACCGGCCCGCTAACTCCTCCTCCACCTTCTTCATTGTTCGAATTTCTCTCCGGCGAACGATTGGGATTCGATTCGTGTCCGATTAGGGCGTGGTGATCAACCAAATCTTTCAGAGAAAGCTCGTAGAATTCCTCAGGCATTCTTTTGATCATATCCATAAGCTCCCTCTGTCCTCTGGCTATCTCCATAGCTCTAGATGCAGGGGAAAGACACCAATTATCGATCTCATCCTCCTCCGCCGCCGCCGGCCTTCCCATCCACCGCGGCGGCAGTGTAGAAGCTGCGGTGGTGAAATATTCGTCGTCGTCGTCGTCCACCACCAGAAAGACTTCCTCCGCCGCCGCGCTCGGCCGGCTACCGTATCTTTCGGCGAAATTCATTGATGGGATTGAGCTAAATTCAACTGTTGAGAAATTGTGAATTAGAGATTTCTGAAATCTTTATATTATAACGATTCAATCAATTTGTAATGATCAAAGTCAATAAGTTCTAGAGATCGAATTGTTAAGCTGTCGTCTTCCCACGCTTTCATATCTGTTTTTTTTTTCGGATTTATGTAATTAATTAATTAAGCTCGTGAAACTTGTTAATCTTTTTTTTAAGTGATAATCGGTATTTTAGGGCAAAGGATCTGCGTCCAGGATTTTAATCCTGGAACAATTCCAAACCCAAATTCGGAGGGGCATTCTGGTCATTAAAAAAAACAAAAAAACCCTATTCCTAAATTGGAACTGCCGTCGTCCTCAACACACATCAACACAACACCTACAGTCCATCGCCGCCGACCGACTCAGAGTGCATACATCTATTGGGTGAGAGGGAGCAAGGGTCGTTTTGAGTGGTTTCGATCCGAGCCAGAGCAGATCCGACATCGGACGGCTGGTCAGCGGGAGCAGAGTAGCGGCGCCGGAAGATCGAGTCGGAACTCGGAAATCGGCGGCCGACGAAGCACGATTCCTCCTCCACCTTAGCTATAATGCCAGCCTACCTTCTTCTTCTATATTTTCTTTCAATAACCCCTGCCTCACCACCATTTGACAGAGTTGGAAGCGAGGCGATGTGCTACGTCGATCTACCGGCGAGGAGAAGTGGATTAATTGATTTCAGATTCGAAAGCAGCGGTGATGAAGGTAAAAGTAGAATTGGTTGCCGAGGTGTTGGTGAGGATGAATAGGGAGAAGGATCTGATGATATAGATAGAGATTTGGGTCCGAATGGAGGAAGGGATAGGAGATGGTGTTAAATTGTTCTTGTGTAGTTCTTGATTGTTGACAGGGGAGATGGTGCGACGGAGGACACTTCCGGCGGCTGAGGGTGAAAGGTTGAAGAAGAGGGATGTGTTTTTTATGTGCTAAAATTGAGTGATTGATTTGTAAATAAGAAAATTGTAGTGATTGCTTAGTAATAATTGAAAGTTTGGAGTGTGGCTGGGTAGGAGGGATTTTGTGTTGGGTAACAGGATAGTTTTAATCTTAGGATGATGATGTTTTGCTGATGATGATGTTTATTGGGAATAAAACCGATTGTTGTATCATGTTGATTATCGATGATGATTATTGAACTAGTTAATTTGATAACTAGTTAACCCGATTGGATAACTAGTTAACATGATTGGATAACTAGTTAACTCTATTGGTTAACTAGTTAACTCTATTGGTTAACTAGTTAACTCGATTGGTTAACTAGTTAACTCGATTGATTAACTGGTTAACTAGTTAACTCGAGTAGATAACTAGTTAACTCGACAAGATAACTAATTAATTTGATCGGTTAACTAGTTAACTTGATAAATCATGATGTTAAGCAAGTTAACTAGTTAACAACTTGGTAACTAGTTAACTCGATTAGATAACAGGTTAACTAGTTAACTCGATAAATCATGATGTTAACTAGTTAACTAATTAAAAACAACATAACTAGTTAGATAACCTATTAACAAAAATTTAGTTAGCTGATCACGGTAATTCGTTAACTAATTATCAGCAAAATAACATGTTAGCTCGATTGGTTAACTAGTTAACTCAATTAGATAACATGTTAACTAGTTATTTGTTGATAACTAGTTAACTGTAAAAACTCAGGTTAACTAGTTGTCAATACAAAAATCTTGTTTAACAAGTTATTAGTAAATATCCGGTTAACTAGTTAACTTATCATCGCCGGAAAAGTCACCAGAGTTTGGTCGGTCTTCGGAGCCTCACTGGAAAACTCACCGGAAAACATGTTAACTAACTAGTTAACCGTAAAAACTCAAGTTAACTAGTTATCAATAAAAATCATGCTAACAAGTTAATAGTAAAAATCAGGTTAACTAGTTAACTTGTCCTCGCCGGAAAAGTCGTCGGAAAACATGTTAACTAACTAGTTAACTGTAAAAACCAAAGTTAACTAGGTAACTAGTTTATCAATAAAAAAAACGTGCTAACAAGTTAATAATAAAAATCAGGTTAACTAGTTAACTTGTCCTCACCGGAAAAGTCATCAAAAAAGTCGCCGAAAAAATCACCGGAAAAGTCGTCGAAAAAGTCACCGGAAAGTTGCCGGAAAAGTCACCGGCGGCCGGCGGCCGGCGACGGTGACCGGCGGCCGACGACGGTGACCGGCAACGGTGGCCGGCGACTGCAACATAAAACAGTAACAGATATAAATATTTAAAATAAAAGTAATAATTAAATATTTAAATTAAATATAATAATTAAATGATTTGTGTAAAGTCCTAAATACCCCTAACAAATCTGGACCATTAGATTGGTCAAAGGGTCAAATTAGATCTAATGGTTGATAATGGGTTTGGAACTTTCCAAACCCAAATTATATTGGACGCTGATCTGATCCCGGTATTTTAGCCGTTGGTTATGCAAAAAAAAATTAGTATTTGTATGGACTGTCGGGTTGGTTAGATCGTGAATCATTTGTCAAGATAATTTTATATGATTTTGATATAATTACGAATTAACTATTATTTTGATCGATTTAAACTTTTAAACTATATATCGTAGGATGATCAGGTAGATATTTAGATTTGACATTCGGTACAGTCAGATTGAGTCATGTAACGAATTTACTAACTGTTCCATTTTAAAAATTTTTGTTGCGTCTAAATGGATTGGTCAGACCAATAAAGGTTCAACCTAGAAGGTTGTTGGTGTAAGTAAGGATGACCATCTGATCAAATCTTAAAGCGTTTTGTAGTCTAAAAATGTTCCTCGCAAGGTGTACAAGAATTGGTAGCCATCGCTTAAGTGTAAAAATAGAGGGGGTTGAACATATTTGAGTGAGGCCAGAGAAGCACTGAGGGCGTACTCTTAAGAACATATATAGGGAGCCTTAAGCGTGCCCCGGGTAGGAGTGATTATGCTTAAGAAGTATTGTTTGGTTGTTAGGTCATGTCCCATCAATGTTGGGGTCACGTTCCTATTTATGGGATCTCGAGATCTCGGGCGGGTCATCATGTGTCATCGCTTGATTGGTGATCCGACTTAGAAATGAGCTCAGTCATTGACCCACGTCTGGATCGCCTATAAACAAACCCTAGGCCCTTGATCTTTGGGCCTCGATCTAGAAATTATAAATTTGTAGTGGATAAATCATGCCTGGAATCCAATAATAAATAACTCAATGCGTGTAAATGAGAAGCTTTTGAATCGAAGCTTCGGCCAAGTCGGTGGTTATTAATGGCGGCTGTTGCAAGTGGGAAAACAATTTGTAGCAATTTGGGCATTCCCACAAAGTTTGAGGACCTGTAAAGAACTTTTACCTCTTTTTTTTTTCTCGGGATATCTACAGAAGAGATATCGTAGACCGTGAACCATCCTAGGAGCTAAAAAAAGAAAAAGAAAAAGGGAGGGGGGTTGGGGTTGGGGGTGGATATTTATCCACCAACTATTTAAATAACCAAGTGGTATTAAGTTAGTCAGACCTATAGAATTTTGGGAGTAAACAAATAATAATCTAGGAAGTAAACAAATAATAATCATAAAGCCCATCTCCCACATTTTTACACTTTCTCACTTTGGCCATTCACTCCCTTTCATTCAATCAAATTAAAGACTACGCAAAATTCATGAGTATTATAAGCGACTAAACGTTCCTAAAATGAGAAGACTTAAACAAGGAAATACAAACAAGGAAATCTGTTGGGGAGATTACTACTCTCCCCATAATTATTGAGTATTGGTCCAATTACCGTATAACAACCGGACGATAATTAAGATTCTAAATAAGCGGAATTATAGCGTTACAAATTATATCGGGTTACCAATTAGAAATCCCCAATTAAAGATCATAATTAAATTATTAATTAAGCATTAATTTTCAAATGTCGCTGATTACCCACAATTTACACTGTCTTACCAAACAAAGAATTAAAATATCCGTTCAGCAGCAATAAATTAAATGAGATAAATTATAGTATTGGAAAGATCAATCATTAATAATAATAAATAAATAAAGAAATACCAAACTTTATGTACCTTCACCAATCACGACGTCCATTAAACAAATTAAAAGTTGGCAGAAAAGGCCAAAACCAATGGTCATAACATGATTGGACCGAACAATAATTAAAATTGACAGCTCTTCCATTGGTTGAGGATAATAAAGACCTTTGATATACTAAAATCACAATTAACCATTAAAATTTAAAGGAGGTAGTAAATCATGCTAATTAGCCCAAACGGTTATTGATTGGCGACAAAATCGTAATCAGCACTGAATGCGGTTTCACCGGAGTTTCCGAGACGTCGCCGGTGATGAAACACCACTGAAAGAGCACCCGGAGAGAATGCTATGACCGACAGTTTTTCACTAGTATCTGTTGACTGTGATGGAAACAAATTCATTATTTCACCATTTTCTGATGGTAACCCAGAATCAATAAAATCAGGCAGATCAATCACAACTCTTTTTCCAATTTCACCAATCAAGTGTAACCAGTCCAATCATTCCGAATAATTGGTAGGGATAAAGACCATTTAATTACTCTGTCAACAAGGAGACAAGTTTCCAAGCTCTGGTATCATAATCTCACTCATAAACCTCAGGAAGAGACTTCCTCTATTGTTAATCAGGGATTAAGATCCCTAGTAAGCGCCGTCCAGCAGACGGGCTATCCACCTCAGGTTGGAAAGATCCCAACCTCTAGAATAAAGGAACCCCGAAGGACAGAGACGGATTCACCGCGGTCGTTGCAGTCGCCGCCGAAATTGATGTGACAGCCAATGCCAACCGCCAATGTATAACATTCGTTTAAGAACTTTTACCTCTTATCTTTACTCGTTTTCGTCTCTCAAAATAATAAATAATATTGTGATAAACAAAGATTAATTAGGTTTTATTAGTAGTTAAGCAATGACGTAACTTGAAGAATGTGATAGTTTAATATTTTAGGAAAAAAAAAATATTCAACAAAAGGACAAATAAATGTGAATATTTTTTTTTTTTTTGTAATTTGTGGGTTTTGTATTGAAGACTGAAAATGAAACAAATGGTTGAATGTATAGTTATACCGAGTCGTAGTTGTTAATACGAACGAGTTCAAGCAGATTATGAGTTATGGATTAGCTAAACTATGAGTATATTTAACCATAAATTAACCAAATTATAAGTTAAACGAATTATAGATTCATTGGGTCACAAAATATTACAGGCTAACTGAATCACAATTTACTTCATTTATAATAGAGTTTTCAGTTATTAAGTTGAACGGTTTGATACATAACCCGAGAATCCCTGAATCTCAGCCAATCTTTAGAACCATGTAAAAAGATTATACATTTCATTCCCACCTCATTTTCAAACTTGTAATCTTTGATCAACACATGTAGGGTCGTTCGTCAAGTGGAATTGGGAAAGGGAGAATTGAATTAGTTAGAGAATTCAATTAGATAGAGAATAGAGAATTGTCTGTTTCGAAAGTAGACCGTTCGGAGGAGAGAATGTGAGAGATTGTGGGGTGGAGAATTGATATTAATAAAATAAAATAAAAATAAAAAATGAATTGTAAAACACTAAAAGTAACCAGTTCTCCCCAATTCTCCCCCCTCCATTGGAGAATTGAAACACACCCCAATTCTCCGTGGGTCCCACGATGGAGAATCTGAAATCTCCCCAAATCCCTCCTCAATTCACCTTGCCGAACGGGCTATTTCGACGAATTCTCCAACAAGCCCTAATTCACCCCAATTCTCCTACCCAAATTCTCCCTGACGAATGAACCCGTAATCTAGTTTAAGAAGATATTAGCAAAAAACAACTAAACTAGAAGGCCTGTTTTCCCACCGTGTCCAAATAGTCATCCGTACGTGTTCAAGCTATTAGCTGTATAATTAAATAGTTAATTTTAATTCAATCAAATCCACGGCTGGTTGATCATATGATTTGGGTGTTTGAACGCTCAACGACCTTTGCTTATTTAATTAATATTGTTCCACCCTGATCACCTGGATTCGAAGCCGTATTAAAGTATGAGAGGTAGTAGTCAGTTTTATACGATAAAAATGAAGGTATTTAGGGAAGAAGGGTATGTTTTGTAATGAGAGATTTGTGTAGTATATTTATAGCTATATCGCTTGTCAAAGTGACCAGCTCAAATTGACTCTCTTATACGGGTGATCTGAATTTTTTATTGAAATTGCTTTGATTATGCAGCTCAACCTCGATACAGACAATTAAACAAAACTTATCAATTTTTTGCATAATAGAAACTGAAATATTGCATTAAACTATTTTTGACAAATTGGTCGATGAAACATAGTTTTTATTTTACATGGACACCTTCTACGGAGAAACAAAGAGAGCAATCACAAACAAGGAATGAACATCAAGTCCCAACCCGGAAGTCATGTCTATCTCCATTCTATAATCCATGATTGGTCACTTAATGATGTGCCCTAGGCCCGAGGGGCCCAAGCAGGCAAACAACAAAACTATCCACCTATACCCAAGTCGTCGGGAACGTCTAGCCAAATTCGCCCAACACTTCTCATTTAGCCATCACCTAAAGCCATCTCAAAGACGAGGTGAGCACCAATCACATTAACAGACTAGTCATATCATGTTAGGGACATTCCAGACGTGCCTTTGTCACGACCCACCCACCTACAACTAATTGAACCCCCATTTGACGGTCCAAATGTCCACAACTTAAATTGCACCACAAAGGAGAACCACTCAAGGGTGGACACATGGAGCTTTAGCCCATACCAAAGTGGCTATAAATACAAAGCTAACAACTACACATAAAGCACGCATAAACACTCTGACCAATCGTCTGATACTAAACACACATACATTGTATGCAATATGTTCAGTCACACCCTAGAGCATATCCCAATACTTTTCTATTACCCGTTCATAGTTCATACACATACCTTATCCCCTAAACACAATCATATATTTTTTTTTACTAATCTCCTTTACACATTAGAAGAAACAACAGTCAATAGCTCGAAACCATACAAGCAAAGCAAATCACTCTCATTCATCAACCCAGCAGCTCACTCTTATTGATCCACATCCACCACAAAAATGATAGTCTCTGTGTAAGCAGCAGCTTGTACAAAGATGGTCGATCAACCTCAAATCTGGAGCTAAAACCTCATCGATTCCATGGACTGCTGCAGAACCGGACAGAGGGCACACTATCTTCACAGAAGCTGCATCAGCTACATTTCATCCATTATTGTAGAAACCAATAACCTAAAAAATTTGCAGAATGGCTGATTGTAAACACCGGGTATTCAGTGAGTGTTTAATAAACTTGAGACGAGATAACACAACCAAGATGCATTAATACAAAATTCAAAATGGAACTAGTAGTGTTTGAATCAGCCCATGATTGGAGCAAGAAGGAATAAGGAGGCATTGCTCCTTAACCCTTCTAAAAAGATTCATTCTTGGCATTACACCAAAGCTTTGTTCTTTGCCTCTGTCTGAACCAAACGGCGGCCAATTCACCAGATCGGTTATTCGAAGGCATTGGTACATCAAATTCAATATTTTGCAAGCAAATGGTTTGGAGGACATTTCAGAACCCTGCTTGAGAGTCAGCTATTTGGTTAAAGCCAACACTTCAAGGAGGCTCAAAGGTTTAGAACCCTTTCGAGCTCAGAACCTTGTCAATCTTCGCATCCAAACTAAGCCAAGATGTGAAATTTTCCACTAGGGTTTTCACAAGGCTACTCTAAGAGGCGAGTGTTGAATCCACATAAACCAGATTGGATCATTCAACTTGCAAGCATCCAAGACTAGACTGTGTAAGTCAGCAATCAAGGGTTCTTCAACAATGGATTAGAATGAACCAAAATCGAATAGAATGTGCTATGGTTCTTCATGAGCACAGCTGAATTCAAGCATGCTCACCTAAATCCCACAAACATATGATGTTTGTCCATATTTACGGCAGGATAACACAAACTTAAGCGACCCACCAAGAATTAGGACAAATTAAACAACAAAATCAGGTGTTTTATAGTATAGGGAAGATGATTGTTGTAAGATTCAATAGCATTAAGCAGTGAAGCACAACTGCCCATCTTCCCCTTGCATTCAATCTTGCAGAGAAGTCTTTCGGTTTTTCAAAGTGCAATCATAAGCACAACGCCGATACACACAATCTCTGCAAAGCTTCAAAGAACTAACTATAGCTGCTATAAGCTCAAAATTAAAAGAGATTTTCAGAAAACGAGATTATATCATCAATATAGGGAAGATGATTGTTGTACGATTCAATAGCATAAAGCAATGAAACACAACTGCCCATCCTCCCTTCAGTGTTGCAGATAAATCTTTCGGATTTTCAAAGTGCATTCATAAGCACTACGCCGATACACACAATCTCTGCATAATCATAAGAACTAACAATAGCTGCTATACCAAATACGAACGCTACAAATGAAGAAGAAATTAAACAAGGAGCAGAAGAATCACTAATCGGAAACAGTACGAGTACGTGCTGCCGAGATTCCTATAGCCGGACGCTATACTTTACCGGCGGTCACTTTCTAGAGATTGAAACTGGAAATGAAATGCAGAGGGAAGACTCAAGGCTGCGCTTTGGTTTTTATAGAATTAGGGTTTAGGTTTTAGGCGTGTCATGAGTTGACCCGGTTAGTCGGACCGTAAAAATAGGGAACCGGCCTAACCTTTCCGGTCAAACCCGGAGCGGTTCTTAGTGATTTAAAAAATTAAAACGGTGCCGTTTGGGTAGTTTGGTAAATACATTCAAAACGTTATTATTTCGGAATTTAGATTTTTAAAAATTGGTAACACAAATTGGGTAAGTTCAACGGAATTTTCCAAAGAAATTATTCACTAATTATAGTCGTAACTCGGTTCTGACCGGTTCAGGTTATTGAGTATCGTACTCCTATAAATCTACTAATAAACCCTAAGTTGTAAACACGATCTCTATTCTTCCACTTCTCTCGTATTTAATTTCATGGTATCAGAGTCTATCCATTCCTAGCTTCTCGTTTGATTTCTTCTCTATGTAATCTGATGACTTCCGACGCAACCGATTCTCTCGCGGTTAAGTTCAATGGCCGCAACTATGAACTCTGGTCATTCCAGTTTCGCTTCTTCGTTAAGGGCAAGAAACTACTTTCATGGGTCAGCTCCTCGACCTTCAGAATATTCATCCTCTTCTCAATCTACGGGTTGACAAAAACAAGCTGACAGTTGAATCTTCTTCGGCTGTCGATGAGAATTTATGGGAGACCAACAATGCTCGAGTCTTCTCGTGGCTGATCGGATCTATGGAACCGAATATCGTGTTGACGCTACGTACTTTCGAAACCGCTGCTGTCTTACGTGTACCTGGTATTAACAATCAGCCCAGCTATACCCAGGAAGCTTCTTTACTTGATTCTCACGCATCATGTTCCTGATCAGGGATGAACTTTCCCATTTCCCAGAATCGGCAAACATACCAGAAAGTTGTATGTACGCACTAGCATTCTCTGGATCAAGCTCGATGATCCGTTCCGCAACTTTCTCTCCGAGCTTAGCGTCTCCATGAGCAACACAACCTCTCAAAACCGAGGACCACATGGTGGCATCTGCCTTGAAAGGCATATGATCTATGAGGTCCATTGCTTCCTCTATCCGGCCAGCACGAGCAAAGAGATCAATCATGCAAGAGTAGTGCTCGATCCCTGGTTCGATATGGTACCGTCGCTTCATTTCGTGAAACCATTTCCACCCTTCTTCGACCAGTCCGCAATGATCACAGGCAGAAAGAACGGCTGTGAATGTGATGTCACTTGGTGGGACACGGGCATGGTGTCTCATTGTGTTGAACAGAGTCAGTGCTTCGGATCCCTGTCCGTTGGTAGCATAACCCATCAACATCGAGTTCCAACATACCGGGTCGAGTTTATTTGAAGCTGCGTCGAATATCTTCCTCCCGGTTTCTACAAACCCACACTTGCAGCAGAAATCGACGAGGGATGTAGAAACAGCAGGATTGGAGTCGAGACCAATCTTAGTTGCTCTAGCAAACGCCTGTTCTCCAAGTTCAATGGAGGAAACAGCGGCACAAGCACAAACCACACTGGCAAGACTAAACTCATCCAACCTCAAACCCAGCATGTTCATCTCGCGGAAAATATCCAATGCTTCGATCGGGCAACCATTTTTACTCAAAGCTACAATCATCGAATTCCAGGATATCAAGCTTTTACATGGCATCGTCCTGAAGATATGCTTAGCATCTTGTATCCTACCACAGTTGCTATACACAGTTATCATGGAGTTTAGTAACACCGTGTCGAATACTTTAGACTCATTGAACAATTCACATGCATTGTTAGGGTTTCCACACTTCGAATATGCATCAATCAGCGTAGAACAAACAACAACATCATGTATAAACCCAACTTTGGAAGAATATGCATGGATTCCCAGAACATGCTTGTAGTTCACTGAAGCACTCAAGATACTTGTAATGGTAGAGAAGTCTACCTGAATTCCTCTGCTCTGCATCTCACCAAAACACTTTACCGCTTCCCTTCCATCACGATTCGCCACAGAGCCAGATAATAACGAATTCCAAACCACTGTGCTGCGATTACTAGTCCTGTCAAGCAGTCTTCGAGCATCATCAAACCTGCCGCAACTTGCATATCCTGAGACCAACGCAGATATGGAGAAATCATCAGGATCCCCCATCATATTCAGAACGAAACTCGCACTATCAAAATCACCACACTTTGCATAAAGATTTGTCAGCGAGCTAGCCATCACTGCATCAAACTCCACACCATAACTTAGAATCCGGGCATGAATTTGCTTGCCACAATTAACAGCTCCCATGTCAGTGCAAGCCCCAATAACAGTAGCCAACACAAAACCATCACTGTTTGATTCTTCACAAGGATCCATACTCAAAATCCTAAACAGCTTAACAGCTTCATTGGGTAGCCCATTCTGAACATAACCATGAATCACAGAATTCCAAGCCACCCCATCTCTCCTAGGCATCACATCAAACAACTTCCTAGCAGTTGCAATGTCACCAAATTTAGCAAACCCAGAAACCACCACATTCCAAGAGTAATCGTTCTTACAGGGCATTGAATCAAACAACTCCAGCGACTTCCCCTTGTCACCAGCGTTCATATACCCTTCTATCATAGTGTTCCAGGAGAAGCAGTTTCGGTCAGTCATTTCGTCGAACAGTTTGTGTGCATCTGTCAAGTTACCACACCTTGAGTACATCTGCAGAATCCGGTTAGCTAGCGATACTGTCGATCTGATGAGACCCTTCTTGAAGAAGTGGAGATGGAGCTGTTTGCCTCGAAGGATCGAGCTGGGGCTGGTGAACGACTGCAGCAAGCGAGCTAAAGAGTGGAGCTCGGCATCCATTGAAAGAGAGCAACAAACAGCGCTGAACGGCTGAAGAATGGGATAAGATGTTACTTGTTAGCGAACGAGGTCGATGATAGAGTCGAAGAAGGGATTCGTGTACAGGAGGATGCGTGAAGTACTGTAATCGCTTGTGCATTCTTGGTGTTCGATAAAATGCTTCACAGAGGAAGAAGAAAGCGGGAAAAATCAGCTCTAAACTGACGCTTTCAGTTTTCCAGGGAATTTCTGTTATGCTTTGGGCCATGATTCGGCGGTTCGACCCGGCCCATATATTTTGTAAGGTCCAAACTCCGACTCGACTTGATGACTACAAGATTGAACCGGTCGAACCAGTCTCTTACAAAATTACCCTAAAGAAGTGGCAGTTCGGTTTAGGTTAGTGGTTATAATCGATTAACCAACATAAATTCGTTAACCAATGGTTAATCAATTGATCGGGCGAGGAACGGTTAAACGTATTTTAGCAAGTCGGTCAACAATTAATGTAGTTAACTGATCTTGACCGAGTTTGACTGAAACAATAATAGAATAATGAATTTATTCCTCGTATTTATTTACATGGTGTATAATTTATGATTTTTATGAAATTTTAATGTTAAAAGTAGGTTAAATCGGTCAAATCTGGTAGAGTATGATTAAATTGATAGTAGTCGGTCAAAATCGATCAAATTATTTTGGTAAAAAAACTATCAGTTAAACAAGTGTTAAAAGGTCACAATTAATCTACGGTTGACTGAATTTCGACTGGTTTCCGGCCAATTTTTTTTAGTCGATTATTAGTCAAAACTTCTTAGAAGTTAGTTAACCGATTTTGATCGATTAATAAACGAATTAACCCACTCTCACCCCTACACCAACAAATTCTGAGAACTAAAACCTAAGAAACTTCAGGATATACAATAAAGGAATCAAGAAGTCAGCTAAGCTAAGATCAAAGTTCCTAAAAGTTTTGCATTAAACCCTAAAAGTTCCTAACTTTCTGATAAGAGGGAATCCATGGCTTCAGCTACTTTCCTCTTCAAAGCACCCGGCGTCTCCACTACATCAAACACCTCTTCTTGATCCATCTCCAGCAACATTGCTGCAACTTGCCCCGCGTTTTCGCGCTCAATCCTGTTCATTAACGGGGAGTAATCTTCGGAAAGCATCTGCAAAACAAAGAACAAATTTGCAGCAATTCCGGTGGAGATCGTTCAGAACAATTGAGTATCAAAGGGACATGATACACATTACCTTGGTGATTGGGGAAGAAGCCAAGATGGTCTGAAACGCTGATTTCGAGTTCTTCAATGGTCGAATGATCTTGCTGATCTGAGTACCGTAGCCTAGTTCTAGCATTGTGTCTGCTTCATCTAACACCTGCAGAACACAGATTTTAAGCAATGCTATGGAAAAAGATTATAACTTTCAATGAAATGGCAAAGGAAAACAATCCGAATTTTCGTACCAGATGTTTGATATCATCAACCATGATGGTTTCATCGTCCATTTGCTGGAGAATCTCGTCAGGAGTTCCTACCAGCAACCCGATTGAGACCTCTGCAACTTCTGGTCTCATTCGAGTGACCAAATCACAGACGAATTTCGCCCCTCGAAAGACCTTTGAGAAAAAGGATATCACCCATTTCAGCCATTAACAAAAGATTGACCATGAAAGCAACTACACTAATTTACCATGAAAACAAACTTCCATTACATCCTGAATTCGACCAACGAAGGTAAACACTAAAAGCATACATATCACACTCTAAATTTTAAGATCAGTCGTCAAGTTTGCTACAGTATTCTTGAATTGAAAATGCATGAGATGAAAGAGCAACTGCACTAATCTACCACGAAAACCAGCTTCCATTACATCCCGAATTCGACGAACTGAGTCGAGTCGCAAACACATAGAACTACTGTATCTTCCCAAGCATGAAAGAAACTACAGATCTACACTAATCTACCATGAAAGCTTACATTCCATACTAATGATCGGCCGCTAACATTCACTATACATACTACTCTTGGATTCAAAACTTGAGGTCAGACTAAGACAGAAACACAAGAGAATACCTCATCTGATAGATCTTCATTAGGGCACAGAACGATGGCTTGGGGGCGTTTTTTCGAATTGGGGGTGGTCTCGTTCTGCTGCCTTAGTAGCTGAATAAGGGGTAATAAGTAAGCAAGAGTTCTCCCGCCGCCGTCGCCGTCTTCGCAGCTCAGAACCACGCTCTTACCTTCCAAGATAGCCGGGATCCCGACGCACTGAATCTCGTCGGGAACTCGGACCCCCATCTCCTCTGCTGCAGCTATTAACTCCTCTTTTAAACCTAACTCCGCGAAGCTCGACACCTCCTCCGCCGCTTCCACCGCTCCAATATTCCGATCATTTCCAGAATCGGAACTGCTGGTTTCTGGTTTCTGAGACTTCAATCGAGAGCCTTCGAGTTTCCTCTGCCGGAACTTCTCGAGGACCGGCGACTCCTTCTTGGATTTTTTCGGATTTGCTTGGGGTTTCTCATAGCCGCTTGAGAAAGGTCTCAGTAGAGAGAAGTGTTTGGTCGGCAGTTTCGATTCAGCGACGCCGGTAGCGGCGAGTTTCCGGAAGAAGGTCACGCTAGCTCTTCTCATGGCTTCCGGCGGGAATAAACTAGCTCGATGCGACCGCCACAGCTTAAGTACGTCTTTTTTGAAATCATATTTATAGAATAAGCTGGTAAACCAAACATCGGTTGGGGATGTAGCTCAGATGGTAGAGCGCTCGCTTAGCATGCGAGAGGTACGGGGATCGATACCCCGCATCTCCATTTCTTTTTCCGACTATTTTGGCGAAGTGGTAAATTTCACTTTTGATCCTGGTATTATGTTTTCGTATGTTTTGGTCTGTCATTGGGCGAGTAGTCATTAAGTTCTCTTTGGCCCCCATTCTTATGTTTTCGTTCGTTTTGGTCTGTCCGTTTGAAAAGAATGCAGAAATGTTAACTACCATACTACAAACTAACAAAGAATGAAGAAATTTAACGGATGGTTGACGGAATTAGATGGGTTGGGGTGGACGTAATTATTAAATCAGTAATTTATAAAATCTTATCATAATTCATACATATATATTAGGCCAAATACACAAATCTGGCCAAACCTTTCACGTTTGTGTCAATTTTGTCCACTTCTATTTTGGTGTCACGATTTAGGCCAAACGTTTAGTTATTGTGTCAATTATGTCAAGTTGACCGAGTTGACCCCAACAGACCTATTGAAGCCTTGACGGCGTTAACTCTGATTCCACATCACATATATGACGCGATAATATGCGCCACCTAGAAGTCCACTCAACACCGACTTCATTTTGGAAAAAATAAAAATTCATCGCTGATTTCTCTCATCTCCCACGAATTGAGTCATCCCTGATTTTCGACAGCCGGCGCAAGATCTCGATCGTCTTCTCCGATCAATGCTATTGAAGCCATCGTATCAGTCGACCGAATGTGCTGCCTTTCTCAATCGCGGTCGAAGATTGTGAAACTTGTATTGTCGTCGACCATATTCACCCCCTTGACCTAGATTTCTGACCATCATCTCGTCGACCGAATCAGGTAACCCTAAACTCGGCCTGATTGATTCGTACTCGTTCTTGACTTCGCCTCTTCTTCCTAGAATCATTCCGTCTTTTGTATTTCTATCTTTCCTTGTTCCCCTGTATTCCTTGTTCCCCTGGATCAGTCTCTTTGTATTTTTGTCCCTTCAGAGTTCCTCACGGATCTGGGGTCTAGCAACCCCAAGGACCACTAAACCATTAACTGACCTTTGACGGCGGCTACGACCACGGACGGCGACCTTAATGCCGACTTCTTAAACGCTGCCGGAATAAGTACCGTGAACCTGTCCTCCAGAAGCACCCAACACCAGAGACGACGAATGGGCTCCGACCCTAACTCAATTCCAGACGAGATTTCGCGATCTTCGTCACTCAAAGTCAACCAACTGGAGGAATTCCGTCGTGGAGTCTAGAATTAGATTTGCAGTCGTCTGCGTGAAGAGGGAGTGAAGAAAGGTGGGAATCGAGATTGCAAATGGAAGGTTCTCGATTTCCAATTACAGCGGGGATGTGTACGTACACCTTTAATTGAAGTGTCTGGCCACGTCAGCATAAGCCCACCACGTCCTTGCCACGTCATTTCAGGATTCCACCAAGCAGTCCACACACTTTAACGGACTTCCGCGAGAACGGACGGAACCCACTAAATTGGCCAAAATGGGTTTTCTAATAGAAGTGGACAAAATTGACATAAACTTGAAAGGTTTGGCTAAATTTGTGTATTTATTCTCAGCAGGTTAATAGATTATTAATTTGATATTAACGGTTAAGAAATAAGTGTGACAATTTAACAAGTTACTCATCATTGACGATGCGGAGGAGGATCTGAGTGTAGAAGGCCAATGGCAGCTGTTGTGGAAGCTGGATGTCCCCCCCAAAAATGAAACACCTGTTGTGGAGAATCCTCAGGGGAGTTCTTCCCACTAGAGGGGCCCTAAATCGGCGTGGTATTAATATCCCGAACGAGTGTGGGTGTTGTGCTTCGGGTGGCGAGAGTTTGGCGCATCTTTTCTTTGAATGTTCAGTGGGGACGAAATGTTGGGAGGAACTTGAACTACTGCCGACTGTGAGAGCAACGATGGCTGGTGGAGGCGACGTGAAGGACTGGGTTTTTAATCTTATTCGGCCTCAGCTCCAAGAGTATCACCAGGTGATTGTGGGGACGATGTGGAGTGTGTGGAAGGAAAGGAACGAAAGAGTGTGGAACCGTTGCTCGAAATCGGAGAGTGTAATTGTTAAGCTTGGGCGAGACCATGTCCAAGAATGGTGGCAGCTTCAACAGCGTCGAGGAGGAGGAAACGGAGGTGAACCGACCAATGGGTGCAGGCGGTGGCATCCACCTGAGGCAGGAATGATGAAGGTGACTGTTGACGCTGCTCTGTTTGGAACAGATCGCAAGTTTGGGGTAGGGCTCGTGGCTAGAGACGATACAGGGGGGATGGTGGAATTCAAGCAGCTATTGTTTGCAGGGCTACCCCAGGTTCATGAAGCGGGAGCACGAGGAATGCTGGAGGCGATTAAGTGGGGTCGATCGATGCGGTGGGATAGGTTGATATTGGAGACGGACTGCCAACGTGTTCAACGTGATATCATTGAAGAGAGGCGAGATAGGACGGAGTATGGTAGGATTATTGGGGATTGTCAGGACTTGCTGCGTGTTCAACCACATGTAAAAGTGGCTTTTGTTAGGAGAGAGGGTAATAAGGCGGCTCACACGATTGCGAGACGATCTATTAACCTAGTCGACCCATCTACGGGGGAGACAGCTCCGGACTGGTTGTGTGATTCTTTATTTGATAATTGTAATTGTTTGACGATTTAATGAAAGATTAACTTTCCTTCAAAAAAAAAAAGTTACTCATCACATATTTTCTCTATAGTTAATGTCTTAATGATTTGATGTTGGTTCAATCTTTGGATTTTGTATAGGCGAATTTATGTTCTTAATGACTCGACATTAAACTTAACTTTTTATTGAAATGAGAATAATAAATTTAAGTATATATTGGTGAATTTTTCATAATTAATATTGTGTTAAGCCAGATTCGTTCTAAATATAAATTTTATTATAAATAATGTAAAATTCATCGTCAAAACAAAAATATGTGTATAAACTACAAGGCATATACATATGAAATTTGCTAATAAATTTTTTCTCCTTGTAAAATTGCATAGTTGTTGAGGGTCGAGACTTAAAGCCGTAAATCTCATAACCCCTAGGCAGAAGACTCAATCGCTCTCAATCAGGCGATTGTCCTAAACTCCACCTAACCTGATAATGCGATTGTCTCAATCATGTCTCTTCTGCAGCAGGGCGTCTGCTTTGTCAATCAGTCACTTGCCACTATGCACTACTTTATAGACCCGTTAATGACCAGTCATAGACATATCCCTCATGCCTCAACATGCTCTAACCCCAACCACCTACCTGCAATGCAAGTAGGCCCTCGTCTGATGGCCAAAATCTCACCTTCTAGAGGTCACCACCTAGGAAGGGACACGTGGAACGCTGACTTCTGCCACTGTGGCTCTATAAATACCGTATCATCCATTCAGCAAACCAAATATTTATTCTTGTACTTACATAACAACATCTTCTTATACGAGCACAGTGTAAGTGATTAATGCGGGAAATCTCCCATCAAAACTGTGATCTCGTAACTTTAAACCGTATCACAATTAGTACTATAACAACATTCCCCAATCATTTTTCTAACTTAAACCGATTCAAATCTAACTCCGATCAGGCCACTCCCACCAAATGCGTTACACATTAATATATATGAAACATAACATGTGGTCACACACGTTGCATCTCCAGAAGTTCAGTTTTCTCTGACAAATTACTAAAAACCCCACAACGTTAAAATTAGAGCACTCCCACACACCTGGACAAATCAAATTACACAAGTGTCACCATCTTCCTTCCACATTAAAATTTGGCAACCTCCTCTGCCTCTCATTCTCTCCGATTAAAAAACATTAATCCCAACAACAACAATATGGGAATCTGGGTTGCCAGGAAATCCGGCGCAGCTATGGCGGCGGCGGCTGGCTATCACCTGAGGAGAACGGTTGTTAATAACAGTACTAGCTGCTGTTCTTATTACTCTTCTTTGATTGAGAAGAAGAATATCGGAAATCCTTCTGTAGGAGCTTTGTGGAGGAGATTCAAGTCGACGAGATCCGCTGCCGTTGATCATGCTGAGTCCAGCGATGAAGATTCTAACGGTAACGCTCAGGTGAGGACAAATTTCTGCCGTTTCTTTTGTTGCTCTGTTTTTTTCCTGCTCTGTTTTTCGGCTGAGATTTTTAAATTTCTTTCTGACGAGTTAGGAAATTGGGTTTTCTTAATTTAATTTTCTTTTGTTGTTTTTATTGTTCTTCTCATGATTCCATGCAAAAGGATCTAATCTGCTAAGCTTAAGCATAATGTTCTTGATAATCCCCTGTTCATGAACAAGAATAAGAACAAAACGACACCGTATTAGAGCTGAAACGTGAGCATGTTACGTTTATTATAAAGTTACCTTCAAGAAGATTCAAGCACTAGAAAATTAGGTTCAAGACTGTGTAATTAAGAGGCTTGCAGGGTAGATATCTAGGGGAGGTTGTTTCATTTCGAACTAGAATCACGGTTTTCAAAACCATACCGAGATGTTGAACTGTTGAGTCTAACAGTATTTGTGGTTCAACCACATCAACTGTCATGAATTACAGTTGAATCATGATTAAACCATAATTGTATTGAGACTGCATCGTACCATTTTGGTGGGTGATTCAAGGTTTGACTGGTTGAACCGTCTATATCAGTACGGTTTTAACACTGGCCAGACAACAAATATGTATTGATTGGTTTTTTTTTTTTTTGGCAATTTGGTTTCATGTTACTTTTAGAACCCATGACAGAAGGTGATTTTTAAGAGCATAAGTAAGAAATGGGTAAAAAATATTGGCGATCACCTAAGTTTGAGGTTGTAACACCGTGGCAAACTAACTTCGTTTTGTAACAAAACAATCATCTATGTTTAAACAAGGTAACCGAGCAATTATTTTGGTCACTTTTGATGGTAATTCCGGCCAAACTGACAACTAAGTATGCAACCTCATCAAATATAATATTTTTTAATCTCCCTTATCAACTCTGTTGAACCCTCAAAATAAATCGAGCCAACTCAAAAACCAAACCAATACCTACAAAAATGGCTGACTCAAATACAGGTGAGTGCTTTGTTATAAAACGAAGTTAGGTGACCACGATGTTACAACACCCAAACTTAGGTGACTGCTAATGTTTTTGACCTATAAGAAATTAAGTAGTTGAATGTTATTGTAACACATGAATGATTTCTAAGTAGTCATCATAAAAGTAGGTCTAGTGTCACTTTCTATTTACAACCCACCTTTGTATAACTGTAAATAAGTCGAGCTGAGCTATAACCAAGCTCGGTCTGAGACTCGTCTTGAGCTAGGCTCAACCAACTTGGGCTCGGCTCGAACTCGGGACATATAGCTAACCAATCATCCTTTCACATTCATGCATCTAGTGACATGAATTAGGAAAGTCTAGTAGTTTAGTTTGGTAAGGAGTTGTCTCCCTTTAGTCTATGCATATCCACCTTTGGACCTTATCCTTATTCTCAATGATGTACTCTTTGTTGGCATTTTTCTACTCACTCCAATCCAAATCAAGAAAGGATTCATCATAGTGCCTTTGTACCTATCCCTTTATTTTAATATATTTATTAAAATAATGAACCATAACCGAGACTCTTATACCATGTTAAGAAAGACATTCAAATTCACGCTGCGTAAATGTTTCTACTTTCTATTGTAGGTACTGGATTTTCTGGGAGGACAAGTAACGTATGTTCCGGAAATGAAGTTCATTCTTGAATCGAATCACAAGAGGGTTCCTTGCTACAGAGTTCTCGATGATAATAGCGGCATAATCCCGGGAAGTGAATTCAAAGAGGTATTAATTTTTTTTAATGCTAGTAGGTGTGTTAGCCCATTTTAGTTTGAAAATAATATCAAACGAATTAAGCCTCTCCTACAACCAACATGTCAGTGGTGACGTGACAAAATTGTCGGAATATGCTACCACCAACGACTTTAGGACTGGATCGTAACACAAATCAAAGTTTTGGGACCAATATGTAACATTTTGAAATTTCAGGACTTATTAAGTATTTGACCCTATAAATAATTCTGTTAGAATTTCAACAAATTCGGCTAGTTTTGCCTGCTCATGTTGACAAAATGGTGTGTTTGCTAAGGACTTGATTGTATGAGGGGTAAATTAGCTGGACTAATTTGTCATATTTTAATAATAAAAGGAGTCAAATCTACTAATACATTAAAGCAGATACCATTTTTTTCAGTTGACACATCAGCTTTTTGAGGATTTTAGAGCTTCTCCTTCATTCTAGAAATGAGAGTATTTTGGATAAAAATCGGTTCTGACAAACAAAATTTTTTTATTCTTTTCTCACGAACAAGGATCAAACTCTCAACCTCATGGTTAAGAGACAAAGTGAACAACCAACAATGCCACACCTAATGATTGAAGTAGTTTACTATTTAATCAAAGAAAAGTTGCAGTGTTTTCAACGTAACAACAAGAAAGCATAACTATAATGCTTTTGTTTATTATATCCCAACAATTGATAACAAATTTATAATTTTTTACCAACATATGAATTAAATGATTATATATTAAAAAGTAGAAATAAAAAGTAGGAAAAAATATATATTAAAGTGTAGAAATAAAAAGTAAAAAAAATTCAACCACACTTCTAACTAATCTAAATAAAAATTATTTTCCGGTAAACTATTAACACACAAAATCGGCCAATGGGCCGCTAATAATCTAGTACCTATTATACCTGAAACCAATAACATTTGCTTTCAATAAGCTCATTAAATTCAACAATCTCTTAATTAGGCAAATGTTAATTCTAATTGCCAGGTGAGCCGGAGTTGCTGTGAAGATGTACACAGAAATGGTGAAGCTTCAAGTGATGGACACCATTTTCTACGAAGCTCAGCGGCAAGGCCGGTTATCGTTCTACCTAACGTCGTCCGGTGAAGAAGCCATCAGCGTTGCTTCGGCCGCTGCACTCACCTCCGATGATGTCATCCTCCCCCAGGTACCGGTACATTTACATACAGTCTTGTACATTTCGTTTGCTATGGTACTTGTATCTTACTCCGCGATTTTCACAGTACCGGGAGCCAGGGATTCTGCTGTGGCGTGGCTTCACGCTTCAGGAATTCGCGAACCAGTTGTTTGGGAACAAGGACGACTACGGGAAAGGGCGGCAAATGCCTATACATTATGGTTCCAAGAAGCTCAATTACATCACCATTTCGTCACCTTTAGCGTAAACAAACTGTTACCTCTTGTTCGTAAGTATAGGGTTTCTTGTGGCACAAGTAACCTATCTCTTTAACAGTTTTACTTTCTGTACCACTTCAGCACCCAGATCCCACAGGCTGCTGGCGTCGCGTACTCTCTCAAGATGGACAAGAAGGACGCTTGCGTTGCAACGTTTTTTGGCGACGGTAGCACTAGCGAGGTAAAGTTTCGTGTTTTGGACCCGACAGTCGTACAATTTGGAACACTAATTTGTTGATTTTGGGCTCTTTAGGGAGATTTCCATGCTGGCTTGAACTTTGCTGCGGTTATGGAGTCCCCAGTTATATTCGTCTGCAGAAACAACGGATGGGCCATTAGTACCAATGTATCCGAACAGTTTCGAAGTATGTACCTTACTTATGTCGTCTCATCGTTAAAAATCGTATTCGAAGCCCGTTTTCCCAATCAATTTTGTGTGTTTCAGGTGATGGAATTGTAGTCAAAGGACAAGGCTACGGGATTCGAAGCATTAGGGTCGATGGAAACGATGCTCTTGCTGTTTACTCTGCCATTCATACCGCTCGTCACATTGCGGTAACCGAAGGAAAACCTGTGCTAGTCGAGGTAAAACAATGCTCGTTTCGACCTTGTGATAACTGTATAGTTTGACTAGTTGTAACAAGTTTGTTAAAATGTGTCACAGTTTCTAACATACAGAGTAGGGCACCACTCCACCTCCGATGACTCAACCAAGTACCGGCCATTAGACGAGATAGAGTACTGGAAAATTGCGAGGAACCCGGTGAACAGATTCCGAAAATGGGTAGAGGCAAACGGATGGTGGAGTGACAACGAAGAATCTGAGCTCAGAGCCACAACTAGGAAACAGGTAAAATAACTTGATTAATTTCTGACCGTTCGTCGTACAACTAGCAGAGCTAACAGAAAACCGTCTCCCTTTCAGCTAATGCAAGCGATTCAATCTGCGGAGAGGATGGAAAAACCTTCGTTGGAAGAAATGTTCGCCGATGTTTATGATCAACCACCGTTGAATCTCTGCCAGCAAGAAGAACAACTCAGAGAAGCTGTAAAAAGATACCCTGCAGATTATCCTTCTGATGTTCCTGTCTAATTAAGAACATTTGTGTATCTATTGATTAAGGCGAAGATCGAATTCGCAACCTTGATGAATTATGTAAGTGTTCATGTGTAGTTTGAAGTTGTAACTTGTAAATGAAGTTACTGGTTCTCTGTTTGTGCAAGTAACCAAATATGAACCAACCCGTTAAAATCGGTTGAACCAACATATAAGTAGTGATACAATATGTACATTGACAATTTATAATTGCCTAAGGAAGGGCTAGAAAACTGGGCGGGTGTGAGTACCCGTGCCATTTGAACCGGGCACCTACACCCGTTATTATTGAAAAATGCATGAAGGTGTACAACGGGCACTCATAAAATTGTACGGGTCGAATAGCGGGTATCGACTAACTTGGGTAGGTTGAATAGTGGGTAACCCATTCTATCTAAATCCACTTTTCTCATAACCATTTTTGGTTGGGTGATTGGTTTTTCGGTTCGGATAATTGAAATTACAGGTTGAGTTTAGATCGAACTTGCAGCCATGGTTGATGTATGTCGGACAGTGTTTTCAAAACCGGATTTGTCGGACTATGAATTACTCACCAAAACAATATGGTACAATGTCGATATAATGACAATTCAAGTACGGGTTACCTATGATTTATAACGACTTACGCAGTTGAACTTCTTACGGCTAGACTCATCAGCTTCAGAAAATATAGTGTAGGCTCTTAATATACTTCATGGGCTTCAGCTTTCTCGGCCCACGTTCATTTCCCGGCCCATGTTCATTACTCGGCCCATGTTCTTCTTCATTCTGTAATTTGCCGCGGAAAAAGAACCAACAACGCACAAAATCCTCTGCGTCTCTGGTCCTACTTTTGCGGCTAAACCCTTTCAGCCGTTCTTCGTCAAACTTCACCGGAGAAGAAGAAGACGACGAGACGGGCGGTGAGTTGATTACATCATTTTGTTGACAGTGGATTAGAAGCTCTGTTATGAGTTTAGGGTTTGCTCTTTAATTTGCAGTTTTAGCACACTAGGATTTGTTGCAGTTCCAACTTGCAAGCTTGAATGATGCTCTGTTGCGTCTGTTTCCTTCTTCATGTGCTTATCAATGGCCGTGTAATTAGGTTGTTCTAATCATCACTAAGAATCAGCTGGCATCGTCAATAGGCAATAGCATTCCTCCTTATAAAGTGTTGTTCATTCTTCTTTTATCACTTCGTTACTACCCAGCAGCTCCTAATCTAGTTGGGTACTTGAAATTTTGAGGATCTGCAGTGGTGGTTTGATTTTGATTTGAGTTTCCTGAGTGGGCATTTTTTGCTAAGTTTGGTTCTTGATTTATTTGAATTGTTAATCAAATGAACTATGAAGATGAAACTTTGATGATAATGGTGTTTGCTCATATGCAGATCATTGATGAGTTGGCCTTGCTGTGTTGAACGACCGGGAGGAAGAGGAAGCAGATCTTGACCTGCCAGCCTTAGCCAGTTTTCATCGTTTGTGAACTCGTCTCCTTATGTTTTGTGGCTGGCAGTGCTCGATATTGTTTGAATTTAGGTATACATTCCTTGACTCTTCTCTGTCATTCTTTTGTTCCGATGTGATATTTTTCGGTATGTGTTGGATTATCTGTTGCTTGTGTATGAGTTTGGAGTTTGCCTTGTCAGGGTGAATGGTCAGGACAAGACTAGACCATCCGATTTGGATGTACACGAGGATTCGGGTTATCATTTTTTTCCTTTATGCTAAAAATGCATACTCTAATCATGAAATTCCTTATCAGTTTGTTATCTCGGCATTTTCTGGCGGAGGAGATTCGTTAGGTAGTTCAGTGAATCAAGTCAAAAGGGATAAGAAACTGCGATGGAGAACTCTGATTTGCTCCAATGACTAATTATAGGTTCCATTATTTGTATGTACCCTCTGGTAAAGCACAACCATAGGATCCTTAAACCTTCTGTTGCCTACTGCATTCATCTTATCGACCAGTGTTTATCACTGAAATCCTGGAAGAATGTTACAGCTCTTCATGCTCAGTTAATTAAGGTTGGGTTCAATCGTTACACTTTTCTTGGTAACCGATGTGTGGATCTATACTGCCGGTTTGGTTCTTCTGCATTCGATGCTGTAAAAGTGTTTGATGAGATTACGTTCAAGAACGTCATATCTTGGAACATTTGTTTGAAGGGGTTGGTGAGCTTTGGCCATATGGAGAAAGCTTGTGAAGTGTTTGGTGAAATTCCTGAAAGGGACGTTGTTAGTTGGAACTCAGTGATTGTGGGGCATGCTTCATGCGGCCATGCCGATAGAGCACTGGAAAAGTTCAGGGAGATGCAGATTTCGGGCATACGACCAAGTGAGTACACATACTCGATTTTGATGTCAGTTGTGTCTACTGCACGTCATGTTAAAGAACTCCATGGAAACTCAATTCGATGTCGATTAACTACCTCGAATGTGGTTGTCGGGAATTCGTTGATTGACTTGTACGGGAACCTTGGCCTACCATATTATGCTTTAAGTGTGTTCTTAAGCATGGAAGAGACGGATGTTATATCGTGGAACTCGTTGATTACGTGCTTCTGTAAATCTGGATGTGGAGAGTTAGCTCTAAATTTGTTCTGTTTGATGAGATCTTTGGGGCATACGGTTGATGCATTTACCTTATCTGCAATAATAAATTGCTGTTCTGATTTGCGGAAATTGAACAAGGGTAAGCAGATTTTAGCACTTTCCATGAAGTTGGGATTTCTCTGTAATTCTCTCGTTTCGAGTGCCGCTATTCACATGTTTTCCAAATGCAACAGATTTGGGGATTCAGTTAAGCTCTTTGAAGAACTAGAGCACTGGGATTCTGCAGTTTGCAGCACTATGATCTCGTGCTACACATGCCATCATTTTACAGAAGAGGCTCTTCGATTAGTCGTGCTTACCTTGAGGGAAGACATAAGGCCAACAGAATTCACATTCAGCAGTATGTTAAGCAGTGTTTACAGCTTCCCATCAGATCAGGGAACTCAAATCCACTCCTTAGTTGTCAAATTAGGATACGAATCAGATGCCATTGTTGCTAGCTCATTGGTGGATATGTATTCCAAATATGGATTGGTTGACTATGCTATGGAGATATTTCTTACAATGACTACCAGAGATTTGACATGTTGGAATACCTTGATAATGGGGTTAACTCACAACAGTAAGGTACAAGAAGCCGTGCAAACTTTCGAAGAACTACTAAGGAGCGGTCCACCTCCTGATAGAATCACCTTCTTCGCAGTTCTCCTAGCTTGTACTAAAGGAGGGTTCATCGATGAGGGAATATCACTCTTCTCATCAATGGTGGCTGATTATGGAATCACACCAGGGAATGAACATTTTTCTTGCTTAGTGAATCTGTTGTGCCAAGCTGGTAGGCTTGACGAGGCAGTGAGGGTCATTAAACAAATGCCGTACGAACCAGGATCATTAGTTTGGGAGTCGTTACTTTATGCCTGTTCACTTCGTCTTAGTGACCCGAATCTATTGGAAGGGCTTGCAGTGTGGCTCATGGACATTATCCCAGAGCCATCTTTGCCGTATTTGCTATTGGCTCGAATATACGAGAAGCAGGGCAGATGGGAATCATTGCTGCGGCTGAAGAACATAATGAAAGGTAGGGTGAAGGAGGTGGTTGGGTTTAGTTGGATTGGGATCAAGAACCGAGTTTACCTCTTTGATGGTAACCAGTTAGAACAACATGGAGGTACAGATGTTTATTCCTCCTTGAGTTTACTGAGTTGGGAAATGGAGGACAAAGATGCCGAATCAAAGAACACCACGATTGCTTCCCTATGACGGTATGAAACGCATTTTCGATCAAGTGGACATTTCTTTCATATTTGGTTACAACCCTCTTACCCTGTCCGACTCCACAGACAGGTCAGTTTTCGGATCACATAACTTGGCTGTTCAAAGTAACGATTCGTTGTTAGTTTGGCTCTACAATTGCAGCTCTTCTGTTTTGTTCCCAGGGACGTTTGATGTTGGTTTCTACCTTATGGCCTGCTATGAAGTTGTTCTGGGTGCAGCTCTGCAAATTCATCGAGCTGGTTCGAAGTATCACAAGGATGGGAATTGCAGTAAATGGGTCGAGCTAGGTTTTGTGGCAATCACCATTGATGGTAATGATGCAACTGACAGTAACTGAAGGAATCCTTATTTGTATTGGAAGTGAGGCTTGAACTTGCTGATCAGATTTTTTGCAGGCCTGTTCTGTGTTTCTAACAACCAGAACACTGATAAAAACCCGATTTGAGCCTACAGAGGAGGACACGAGCACCAATCGGTGGACGAAATCGAGCAGTGGAATGTGGCGAGGAACTCTTGTGTACAGATTCAAGATGATTGAAATGAAATCAATTGGTGTAACATGTACAGTTTGATGCCCTTACACACTGGCCTCTTTGTATTGACATTCCTAGCAATATGTAATCTAATGACATGATAAGCTTGCTCCCTGGTGAGTAAGTAATAGTTTAAAGATGAGTGACTGAATGGTAATATGCCAAATAGACATTTCTAGAACGGATCAAATACTTCAGCGGTCACCTAATTTTTCTCATTGTGTTAACTCAGTCACTTAATTTTAAACTCAGTCGAATGGGTAATTTATGTCTTAACTTTGTGATAGTGTGGTCACCTGGTTCAATTCTGTGATGATTTACGTTCAAAAGTGGCGTGTAGACATACCATGACATCCATTATATTTGTTTTATATTTAAAGTCAACTCATACCACGAAATCAACAACCTAAACTAAAAAAGTCGATTCGCTCCCCTCCTTTACCCGAACAAAAACCCAAAATAAAACTCTTTCTGCAACGAACAAAAACCCAAGATAAAACTCTTTCTCCAAATGTAGAAAGGGGAGTGAATACATCAGGTTTGTTAGCTTAGGTTATTGGACTTGTTGCTTGGTTCGATTCAAATATAAAATGATTATAATTGGTTACATGATAGACTTACATGTCACTTTAACATAAACTGTCATAAAATTTGACCAAGTGACTACATTGTTACAAAGTTAAAACATAAGTTATCGATTTGACTGAATTCAAAGTTAAGTGACCGAGTTGACAAAATGAGCAAACTCAAGTGACCGCAAAAGTATTTGACCTTTCTAAAACACTTGTCGACTTTATATTAGTTTTTGGTCAAATACTCAAGTGGTCACCTAAGTATGAGTCTTATTCATTGTAGTCACTTTAGTTTAACCAATTTCTTAAGTGACTACAATGACACAAGACTTATACTTAAGTGACCACTAATGTATTTGACCAATTAGTTTTTACCGTTTACATTTGCACCCGCCACGTCACCAACGGTATTATGCTTTCCGGTCCGTAAATATGCCATCTTCCTTCCGTCTCGTCTTCCTCTGTCGCTAACCGTACGGACGCCGGCGGAAACACCAACACGCAATCAACTGAAGAGAGCTCCCTTTCAATAATGGAATATCTCCAAAGCATAATAATCATCCACCATTGTTCGAAGCATATCCCGCATATCCCCGTTGGTCCCAATGCTCAATTCAAATCACCCAATAGAACCCTTCCTCCACCTCGCCACCAGACAAAACAAGTGTCTGTCTCCAATGTCGGCGCCCCCGATCGACGACGACGGCCCTCCCCTTCTTCAATTTAAAAGGGGATTGAAGATTGGTCTGAGGTGGAGGAGGTGGTGCTATTGATGATCATGGAGGGTGATAGTCATTCGCCTTCTGCGGCGGCGTCGGCGTCGGTGGTGGTGATTGCGTTTGATGCTACCAAGGAAAGGAGTGTGAAGGAGCTTAAGGCTACGATTGATGGTGTTAGGGGTAAAGGGGACATTCTTTCCCTGGTGATAGGCTTGTTTTTCTTGGTGTTCTGGATAAAGTGCCGCATCCTAGTAAGTGTTCGATGAAATGCCTCAGTGAGAATTGGTTTCGTTTTTTTGGTTTTGGAGGGTTGCTAGCTTATGATTCTGCTATACTTGTGCTAAACATGCAGGAATTTGGAGTGTTTGAATTGCAAATTTGCATTGTTTGCGTTTGTTATGATTATCTGCTAAACCTGTGGTATCTGTCATGGTTAATACTATGGAGAACTGTTGTATTAAGTAGTAACTCCAGATATTGGGAGAGGTTTATGATGATTAATTGGTTTATTTAACATTTCTTACTATGCCATCATAGACGAAGCTCATGAAAGAGATTAAAGTTTTAAACTGTTCCACCAAGTCTTGTGTAAGTGAATTTGTTATATTAGGGACTAAGAGTGTTCGATACGGATTTCTCGATCAAAGACTCTGATACCGTGTGAAGAAGTGTTGTATTCCAATAGCTCGATTTTTTAGGAGAGGTTCAGAGGTGGTTTATATAACATTCCTTAACTTTCTCTTGTGTACGTTTGTGAATCACTTCGTATGCAGGCCAGTGTTGCTTTACTTGTTCTTGATGAATTATGTAGCTAGAGACCACTGCATGAAAATTTTATTGTCTGATGATAATTGTTGAGTGTTTGATTTGGATCTTCATCAATGTGAAATGTGATTCAATTCCTGTTGGTTTGTGCAGTGGGTTATCAAGTGAAAGCTTGCCCCGATTCATTTGCTGGAGCAAGCATTCGTGTGATGGAAGAGGAAGTTATCAAGAAGGTCGATATATATGTGAACAAGCTCTCGAAGAGTGCTGGAGTCTGCGTCGACGAAAGGGTGATTGTCTCTGTTCTCATAATCACTGGCATCTCAGAGCTGTTATCTTAAGAGTGTTATCTAAGTCCTATATGTTCATTCCGTTTGTGTGCTTTTGAGATAACGTTTCGTATGTGAAATTTCAGTATGCTGTATAGTATTCACGCTATCTCTCAGTTTCTGCATGGTTGACGTCAATTGATGCTACTGAAACAGCTCGTAAAACTGTTTTTAACTTGCCCTTAAACTATTATGGAGATCAGAAAAGACGGAGGACCTGGTGTTCATCTTATGTAAATAGAACTAGACTGAGAAGTATTTAGGTTTGCATTGTCCTTAGTTATTTTCCCTAATCTATATGTTTCGGTTTTTCATATGCATGTGGAGAGCTCGTATTGAATTTATATGCTGGTGGCATTTTTTCCCTTCTGTTTCAGAAATTACTGCATCCGTTTTCTTTTCCGGTCTAATAACTTTTCTTGTTTTTTTGCAAAAGCAGGTTTGTGTCGAAGTTACAATGGCTGCCGGAACTCCACTGAAGCAGGTTGTATTGCAAGAAGTTGCAACCTTTAATGCAGCATGGCTCATACTAGACAGGTAGTTATTTCGTTATACTCTCAACGACTCTACTTATACCAACATCAATATTCATCTTCAATGATTCGTCAATGTAGTACCACACACGAGTATTATGTGCTAGGTATTTTGATTTGGTTCTCATCAGTTGTTGCATACCTGAACAGGCATCTTAAAAGGGATTTGAAGTTTTACCTTGCACAGATTCCCTGCAAAGTCGCCTTAATTCACGATGACTTGTCTGTGGAAGTTGAGAGAGATCATACAAGGAATGTCTCAGATGTTACAGAGCAGAAAACATTTTATGCAACCTCCAGACATGTTCCAATCTTGGATTATCAAGGCTATAGAAACAGCAGGCAGTCTGTTATACCTTGCATTAACTACCCCTTATCTGGTGATTCAGTTAACGACTCCAAGTGGGGAATGGACCGTAATAACTCTCCTGCTATTAGCATCTCTACTAATCAGGGCGGATCAGGTGATCAAACTCCTACCTTGGACTTTCACACCCTTGGTCATAAATTTGGTCATTCTTGTTGGATCCTTGAATAATGTGCTGTTACAGAAATGCTTATCTGCCTATGGCAGTTACAACATTTTGTTTGAGCAAACACTCTTATAGAACTAGATGTGCTTGCTAGCTTGTCAAATTGAAACATCCCCACATATGTGCTGTTTGATTTATTTCCTGACATGACAAGTATCATGTGTTCCCGAAGCAGAAGTTCAGCACCATGCCGAAAGTCAAATCATACGAAGGCAAATAAGTGATATATTCAGACAGAGGTCCTCAGAAGAACCTATTCTCTGCTCCATTTGTGGCATCAGAACTGATCTAAATGTCAAAGAGTCAATGAGATTCAGCATCTCCGAGATTCAGCTTGCGACAGACAATTTTTCAGTCACCAACTTATTGGGAGAAGGTGGATATGGTCATGTCTACAAGGGTAGGCTGCACGGTGGACAGTTCATTGCAGCCAAGGTACATAAAGAAGAAAGTGCACAGGGATTTTCGGAATTTCAATCTGAGATTCAAGTCTTGAATTTTGCCCGCCACAAGAATATTGTGATGCTTATGGGATTTTGCTGCAAGGAGAACATTAACATTCTTGTCTACGAGTATATTTGCAACAAGTCATTACATTCGCATTTATTCGGTAAGTAGTTGTCAGTTTCGTATTTCTGTCTCTATGAGCGGTGTCAACACATAACTCAAAATGCAATCATTGAATTTGATTTTCTTGAGAAATTGTGTTTCTCTCTGTCTGTCTCTGCAGATAAAACAGAAAGTACTCTTCAATGGCATCAAAGACAAGCTATTGCCATTGGAATTGGCAAAGGTCTGCGCTTTCTGCATGAAGAATGCCGAGGCAGCCCAATCATACATCGAGACTTACGCCCAAGCAATGTATTGCTTACACATGATTTTGTTCCAATGGTGAAATTCTACCCTTGTCGATGTACATATTTAGCCTCATTAAGGGATCAACATCAAATTTACAACAGCTAGGAAAAGACTTGTGATGTTCTATTATTCTTGAGACAGGTTGGAGATTTCGGTCTTGCAAGATGGAAGACTATTGATCCTGTGCACACTAGACTTCTAGGCACATTAGGGTAATGCATAGAGATGTTTGGTTCGAAAGATCACTAAGGTTTCAACTGCATTGTCTCGCCATACCTCTATCCGAATAATCTCAATCTACCTTTGATCCATGCAGATATCTTGCTCCCGAGTACGTGGAAAGTGGTTGTATCTCCGTGAGGACAGATGTGTATGCATTTGGTGTTATCTTGTTGCAACTAATATCAGGACGCAAAGTAATTGATGCCAAGCAGCTTGAAGGACAACAATCCATTAGAGAATGGGTAACTGTGATTTCAGCATAGATGAATTTGAATTCTCTTTATCTTTCACAATCCGTGAAGGCTATAGAGTTCACGAAATTCACTGGTAATCTTCTGATGATTTTCAGGCAGTACCATTGATTGAAGAACTTGCTCTGCACAAGCTAATAGATCCTCGTCTAGGAGAATCATACGATACATACGAGCTGTACCAAATGGCTAAAGCAGCTTATCTGTGTGTACAAAGAAACCCGGAAAAGCGACCTTCAGCTGGACAGGTACCGACTCCGAGTTTCTGTTTCTTCTCAGTTTATCCTCTTACTGGTTTTGGTTGATTTCATAGTCATGATCAGGCCGTCAGACTCTGTATTCTTCTTATGGACCCCTATGCTTAAAACCGAATGACCTCTTCTTCGCAGGTTCTGAGCCTTCTTGAAGGGAAAGATGACCATATGCAGCATTTCAGAGACCACTTTGATCCTAGCTATAGCAGCTTATGAGAATGGTTTCAGTTACTCAGAAACCCAGTAAGCTTCAGAAAATTTCTCTATATCTGGTGTAGTATAGCTACATGTGCTTTTCGTAGACGTCTTTCGTTATAGCTGATGTTGGTCTTAATTCGAACAACGGTTATTCGATGTTTCTATCCGCTTAATATCACCAGAATTATTCTCATGTTACATGCAAATATTCGTTTCTCATGACGATGCTATGTGCTTGCCAAGTTATCAGCAACCTTATCTCTTGCTTGTCTGGATCGAAACAACGTAACGTCTGAATCGAGTTACTGTCATGCATTCCCTGTACTGTCCATTTCAGCTATGTTTCTTGGGATAGAATGATTGTAGCATAGTGTTTTAGGTCAACAAAAGCATCTAGCTTTTGGATAAGGGTTCAGATAACAATTAGGTCAAACGTTCTGAGGATTCCAGACATTTGGTACCATACTAGAATCAAGCGTTCGTATCGCCAATGCGATTTCGTCTACTCATGGTATGAGAGACACGATCGGTTCTGTCATATTGTTCTAAGATAAGAGTCTGAATATCTTAGCTCGTTTCGTCAAACTCATGGTACAAATAAGTGTATTCCAAACGGAGTATGTACCACGTAAAACCGCCCTTCGACATACCAACGAGGTTGTCACTTGTCAGTGATGGTAACTCCAATAGTCTAGGAGGCGAGAAAAAACCCGAACTCACTCGAAAAAGGGGTCAACAACATGACTAATGTCGAGTCAAAACACCAAGATGAAACCACACCATAATACCGATCGCGGGTAAAAAGATCAAAAGCAAGCATATCTTAGCTCTTACTGTCATGAATCATTGCATCCCAATAACTCGAGTTGTTGGGAGAGAGTTCTGAATTGACTAACTATAAGCACTAAACAGAGCGCGACACCTATGTCGCTCGAGATTAGGGGCTTCCGATTGACGAAACCCTCCACTTTGTTTGGACTGAGGAACAGTATTCTGCACCTGCAGATAGAAAAGGGGATGAAGAGATGCCCACCAAACAACATCCATTGATAGTGGTTCCCTTTTGATGATGTTCTTTCTGATGCTATAGGCAAAAGTGGGGCTTAATGTACTAGTACTAACATCACCAGCATCAGCATCAGCATCGGAATCGGCATCGGCATCGACATCGAACATCAATGGTGGGTTGGTTAGGGTTTATCTTAGAAGTGATTGTGTGGTTGCCAATCTTCTGATGTTTGGGATATTCTTCAGATGTGATGTTCTTGAGAATTTTATACCTAGTTTTCACCAAACAATGTGCAGTTGACTGGGAAATGATGTGAAAGATGCACAAGGGTCTGTTTGTTTGGAATATCTGTGGCATCATTGTCTTTGGCAAACTAGTGATTTTCGGGTTTTCGATTGTTTCGGTGAGGAATAAAGTAGTTCAGATGCGCGAGCGAGATCAAAAGATTTTTTCGGTTTTTATGAGTATGCGTGTGAGAGGTCTTTTTTCTTAGATGGAGCTGAGAGGCCATGGGTCGTCGGATTGAGCGAGGAGAGTTTTGTTATAGTATTCAGGAGTTAGGATATAGTGTTAGGAGTTTCGAGTTTATTTTGGCGTTTATAAATTTTTAATATGGACTTATCGTCAAATGTTAGAGTTTGGGGTACGATTTAGAGTTTGAGTCAATGATATAGTATTTGCGGGTGAAGATTTAGTGTTAAGGCGGTTAGTATTATTCATTAGTGCTCGGGGTTTTATTGAAATAGGTTTAGTACTCATTATTTGAGTTTGAAATATATAAATGTGGACTTTTAATGCTAGTTAGGTACCGATATCTACGAGTGCCGAAGTGCTCGATATACACTTACATAGAGTTTTATATTCACAATTATCAAATAACTAATGACAATGAGAAAGGTATCTTAGAAGGAAAGTGGGAGTGAGGGGTGATGTGACCTCTACCATCATTGGAATCTTTGGCTACTAATAAATTCAACTTCTTTAGTAGGAATTTTGTTTTATTTTATTTACTAAAAATTCGATAATATATTAATGCACGTCGGGTAGCAACTTATAACAAATTACAAATATCAGAATTGAAGAGCAAATTATAAGAGGGAGACAGACTATTAGTGCGAGAAGCTTTTGCCACTCAGTCTGCCGCCTTATTTAAGCATATTGGGAAAAATGCTAAGAAGATACGGGTCGTGAGCAAGGTGAATACTTTCCATGAGCAGAAGCCAGGCAAAGCATTCACATGGTCATGTCGACCAGTCCTTCCGAAGAGCAACAACAAGGACCAGACAGTCATACACTCATACTTGAATTTAGATCTCCCATTTGAGCTTGCCGCTAATCTCAAGGCTACAAGAGAGCATTTGCTTCAGCCACCAAGGCAGATGACATTATTGTAGTGAAAGATGTTTGATTTTGAAGTTGGAACGAACAATAGTGACTTTTGACACCTTGAAAATCATCAATAGTGGAAGTAATTATTTACTTTGGTGCATGCACACTCATAATAAACAATTCTTAGTAAAATAAAATTCTAAAATTAATTCACAACCTATTGGATAATGACATCTACATATGGCCATTAATTAGTTATATCACTCTTTGTCTTATTAGTTATTAGGTTTTATTTTCATGTGTCGATAAATATAATCAAATGACTAATATTAGTTGGCATCGTGTAATTCTACTCTTGTAAATTCAAGTTTGTGTAACCATTTTTACAAAATTTGCTTTCTTTGATTTTTTTCCCCTCTTAAATACGATCTTAGAGTGTTCAAAATCATATAGACTACGATAAAATACTTACATGTATACCATAAATCAAATATTTAAGCATTTAATTAAAGGTTGATCTAAATATTTGCGTTTTGTTTGACTTTTGTCAAGGCAAATTTAAGAAATTATTTGTTGGGAATCAAGAATTCCAAGTTAAAGTGCTTATTGATAAAATTAAAAATATTCAAGAATTTCAAGTTTTAATTATTTCCTAATTTTTGAATTTTTATTTTAGATCATTTATAAATACTAAAATTATGAGAGAAGACGAATAAGTTCCACGTCACACTCTCACTTATTAATGAGATATTTTATTTCAATGAAAAAAGTGGCTTTTTCCCTTTGCTATATATTATTCATAAAAAAAAAATACTGAATATTGTAATAATTATTTTTCCATGTAAGAGATAAAGACATTATAATATATTTAGTATTAGTGACGGAATTTGATGTGACTAAGTTTTGCGATTTTTCTAAGGAAACATTTTAACGGTCCAAGCTCGTCCGTACAATATATTTACGTCACGTGACGTCATTATTCTTCCCTATTTTCCCTATTTTCGTATTTTTCCCAACGGCCTAGGCCTAAAGCTATATGCTCAATTGGATTCAAAACTCATGGACCTATTTTAAAAGCCCACCAAAATTTAAAATTATGAAGAGAAGAAATTGTGAAATACAAAATTAATAATTTTTTTATTAACGGTTCTCGCGAGAAAATATCAACCTATACAATCAAGACAATTTAAATATACACCTAAATCGTAAGGTTTAACACATTTTGGATTGAAAGACGTCCAAGAGTTATGTGACTAAACTGGCTCTCTAGCCTGTAAAATTTAGATTGAAAGGTGTCTAAGAGTTATGTGCCTAAACGGGCTCACTAGCCTGTAAAATTTAGATTGAAAGACGTCCAAGAGTTATGTTCCTAAACTAGCTCACTAGCTTGTAAAATTTAGATCGAAAGGCATCTAAGAAGAGTTATGTGCCTAAACTGGCTCACTGGCCTGTAAATTTTAGATTGAAAGGCGTCCATGAGTTATGTGCCTAAACTAACTCACTAGCCTGTAAAATTTAGATGGAAAGACGTTCAAGAGTTATGTGCCTAAACTGGCTCACCACTAGCCCGTAAAATTTAGATTGAAATGGACTGTAAATCAGATCAACTAGTTTATAACTAAACTTACTTTCTACTTGAGCTATCCTGTAAATTTCAAACTTAGCATGAGCCTTTTAACGGACGAACGTTCAATTTTCACTTGATCATGAACTCCACGCTTAACAGAAGAATTATTAACCCTTAGTTTTTCGAGGAATCCTTCATCAGTGATTTGAATGATCAATTTAACTCAATGAAATTTTTGGATAGAAAGTTAACAATATAACCAACAAGTTACAACTGAAATAAACTATTGACCATGATGTAAAAAACTTAATAAGATGATGACCAAAATGGATATTAACCGTTCGAACGGTCAGCTTTTTACTCGGGCAATTTACGCAGCAATAATCGGCCGACAGCGAGGGGGGTCTGGGCCGGCTGAAGGATGGTGACATAATTTAAATTATGTCACCTTAACAAAATCCACTCTCAGCCGTTGGATTCACCAGCATTAGGATCTGATCGGATTGGGCTATTAATATTAGGGAAATAGGCAATTAAATGCATTGATTATATTTGAGTCATTTTGGGAAGGCATTTATATAATGATATTATTCTTATTCTTTGTAATCAATAGTTTATTTTGTTACCAAATTATTTACTAATAGTATTCATGTTCAAAATCCGAGATTAAACATATATATTACCTGCTATTTTTTCATTATTCAGTACTTATTCTCATTTCCCTAGCTTGCGGCTGTTTGCTTGTCTCATGGAGTCTAATATTGTAATCGATGAAGCCAACCAGCAGCCTAGGAGCGAAGGTTTTGATCTTAATCTCATACCTGATGATCCACTCGACGAAAATCATTCAGAATCGTCTGAGAATACTGTACCATCGCCAGGAAATCTCGAAATTTTGCAAGGACACGGTACGTAGCTAATACTATTATCCCGCTAATACTATTACTTATAAACACTCATTTTTTACTTTACTTAGTATGAACTCGATTGTCAATACGATAATAAACTTTTGCAATGATACGGTGTGATATATTTGTTATGTTTTGTGTTTCATATTCATTTTCAGTTGATATTTCTTTCAGGTGTTCCTTTTTAGTTTCAACTAACCGATAATATTATATGTCTAATAATAGTATTTTATCAATTCTCATGTTTTGTTATTCGTACATTACTGTTTTTTGTATAATCTTTTATTGTGTGTGTTATACGTGTTGTAAATATAATACTATTATTGAACATTATTTTTTGTTTACTTAATAGATGTGCCTGATGTGGATTTTGATTGGGAGGCGTTGGAGTTCAAAACTGTCAAGGATGCCGAATCATTTTACAGAGATTATGCTCATAGTCTCGGATTTGAGATAAAAATAAGATCCACAAACAAGAATGACAGTAAAGGAATGAAATTGCAACGTTTACCTGACTTGAGCTTGCTGTGTATTCATTTGAGATTCTCCAACAACAGGTTCATCAGGCCTATTAACTGGTTCAGCCCTGTCTTCAGGTCGTTTTGGTGCAACATTTTTTTTCGGCTTAGGCTTTTTGGATACCGCCAACTTAATTCTTTTCCCCTTTTGAGGAACAGGAGTTTTCGTCATCTTTTTCTCTGAATTTGACAAAGAAACTTCATTAACATCAAACACCACAATCAAGAACGTGAGCCCAACAAAAACCAATCAAACCACACACTTGTACAACAACATGTCATCACAAGTATAACTGTTAATAATAGTATTACAGAAATACTATTATCTTCTCATCCAGACCACACAGAAACAACACAGTTCACCTAATTCAATAATAGTAATGCTTGAATACTATTATTTGTCATTTTGCTGTGAACAACGACAACTAAATGCTTAGAATCTAACGCAATGGCTGCACATATGAACAAACAGTACTCATACAATAATTGCATCAGAAAGGCCAATCCACACACACACAAAACAGAGTTGCAGGAACAATTTACATTACAAGTTACATTGATAATAGTATTTCAAATGTACTATTATCAGCTCAAATCAACCCCAAACAAACACCAAAGTTTACCTCATTCAACGCAGTAATCCTACAATACTATTATTGGCCAGTGACTGTGAACTGCAACAGTTATAATCTTTCAAACAAACGCAATAACCATGGACTGTGATGCAGGAACCATGGACAATACAGAGATGCAGGAACCATGGACAATACAAATTTCATATCATAAATTTCACATTCTGGAAGGAAAACACACAAATCATTTTATATGGTAATAGTATTACACAGTCCAGATGTACTTTCAACCACGAATCATTTGGGATAATAGTATTACCCAAATAAAAGTACCGAAACCATACACAAACCACAACAAAACGCGATGAATGCTGTCACTAAACCTAATTCCGAACACAATCGAAACCACAACTACGTCTGATTGCACATGCAGAGTTAGAAATCAATACCTGGTTATGGGTCTTGTCGGCTCTTTATGGTTCCACGAAACCAAAGCGGCTGCACCAAATAATTGCACCAAATCAGAAATCGGAGTGAGGTGGGATGAATCGGCAGAGGGATGTCGCGCGGTAGTGCTTACCTGAGCGAGAAGACTGACTCTGCTCTCCCACCGACGGCGGTTGCACTCGGCGACTAAGGGAGACGGTTTTTGACTGCAGAGAAGAGGGAGAGAATGGGCGGCCAGAGAATGGGGGGAGCGGGTTTTTGTGTGGTCACGGTTAAAAGAGGAAGTTAAATGTAAAAGGTAAATAATATAATGAAATTTGTGGTAATTAAAATATTTAATATGCCACATTAAATTGGGGAATCCCATTATTTTATTACTATTATCCCTCCACCATTAGATCAATTCTATAGAGATCTAATGGCTCTTATGGATTATGTCTTATAGACATAATCCATAATTTTGTCACCACTCCTAATCCGGGTCTGGGCCAGGCCCGGCCCAGTAAATATCTCCTGGGAAAGATTCCCATCCTCTTTCGTCGCGCGTGAGTTCCACTCGCTCTAAAACACCCTACGACAGCAGAATAAGCAGTTTTTAATTAAGAAAGAATCTAGAACGTAACCCCCATTAATTAAGTAATTAATTAATTAATTAGTTAAAAAAGAAAGCACAGTGTATGGTCGCCGCGTCATTTCCACTTAAGCATATCGTGTTATTGGTTGGTGGAAGAGAATCAAGATGTAATTAATTATAATTAATACCACTCCCCCTGCATGATTGAGTTTGTAATGCTGTTCATAAGTTAATTAATGCTTAATTAGGCAGTAACTTAATGAAAAAATTCACTTTATCTCACCTTATTTTGTCAACTTAACAAATAACTCCGTACACTATCAAACGTTATTTTTTGTATCCTAGTCTACTTCAACCGCTCCGGTTTTTGAATCATTACATCCCAATTTTCATTTTTTTTTACGTTATAAATCTTGATATATCAACATACCACGTCAACAACTGTTTTCGTAGTTATTTCCAAATACAACCACAACGGTTAAAAAAATAGGCTTGGAAACAACTCTGAAGCGGTTACAAATTAACCGCTCTTCCGTCCATTGCTCTCCTCCGCCGATCGGAAGCAATTTTGTTGCTGGTGAGTCTACTGGACAGCGGTGGGACGAAGGTGCGGTAAATGTGCTCTACTCGTTTTGCTCGGTGAAGGAGAACAAGTGGCGAGCAGTTCAGGCTTCGGAGCATACGGAAGCGATGAAGCCTTTGTGTGAAGAGCCGCGATGGGTGACGGTTTGCGGCGACAGTTCCGACGAGAAGATATTTGTTTCGTCCTCTTTTTTTTTTTCCCCTTTCTTTTGCAGAAGACTAACTTTTCCTGTGGCCGATCCCACGGGGTAGTGGCTGGTCGAACCCATTGCGATCTGTTACCCACAGCAGCAAAGCTTGCAAAGGGGTCGGTGGACGAGTCTCTGTTGCCGATGGAGGGTACTGTTCCAACGGTGGCGGCGGATGCAGATCAGCAATAGCGGCCCACAAACTCCCTCCGACATGGTTCAACAGCGATGACGTTTCCACGAGGAACGATGATTCCACGTAGTCTCCCGTCTTCAACAACGGCTACTACACGAGGGATCGGCGGAGGCACTTATCGGGTGAGTAAGTTTCCGTTTTCCCAGGTTTTGACGATTGGCTAGAAGGGGCTGACGCGGTGGAGGATCGTTCTTCGGCTGGTGGCGGCAGTTTTCGGTGGTTGGTCTAGGCGGCGGTTTTTATCCCTTTCTTCTCGTTCGGTTTATTATTATTATTATTATTTGTTTTGTTTTGTTTTATTTTTATTTTTTCTTTTATTATTACTTTTTATTTTTATTTTACCGTTATCTCATCTTGTTTCTTTAGAGCAGGATGTAGATGATTTCTCGAAGTTGAAGAGGCCTAATAGTATGGCGTTGAGCAAATGGCTCTTTTATTCACCGTTGCTTTTCATGAACGGTTGGATGATTATTTAAGTATTTTTTTCCTTTTACTTATGTGGGTTGAATTGGTGCTGACCGATTAGGAACTGGAAGGACAAGTAGTCGGAGCTATTTACCCAGGTATACTCGACCCTTTTCTGATGGAGTCTCTTACTTTATGAGATCCACGTACTGTTGGTGTCCTTTATTTGGTGTTTGTAGGTTTCATAGGAGATGTTGATTTGTTGATTTCCAAGGGAGATCGTTCTCCTGAGGATGCCAATCAGCTGCAACGCGAAGCTCTAGTTTGGCGCTTCATGACGGTTCGCGTTCAGGTAACAGGGCCGCCCGTTACGTGGCTCGTATGGCCCTGATTAACCTCCCGGGAGTCATGGAGGTATACATGACTTCCCGGGTTGGGACTTGATGTTCAATTCCTTGTTTGTGCTTGCTGTCTCCGTATCTCCGAAAGGAGCTGCCTTTGTCAAAAAAAAAAAACTGTTTCGTAGTTGGAGGAGATAAATTGAGGAAGTATCGCAAAGAATACGAGTGAAATACAAAGAGTTTTAAAATCACGCGTTTTTACTGCTCACTTTTATTCTATCTAATTAACTATATACATTTATTTCTCCAATTAAAAAAAATACGTAGTAAGCTAAAACGTGACTATTGAAGCTGACATATATAGTGTGTTCAGTGGCCATCGATTTACATTAAGAAGACGAAAGTTGAGTCGACGGAATGACCCGAAAAGACAACCCGAAAAGACAAATGTAAACGGAACGATTAATATGTAGGGGTTATATGTTAAGTTGACAAAAATATAGGGTACAAAATGCTATTTTAGTTGCAGAAGAAGTAGTATATATGGAAGATAGCGTCAGCAGTGGTATTCCAACGCAGAAAAGCAGTACACTGACTCAGCTACACATATAACACAGCACCACCACTACGATCCGCCATTAATACACCTGCAGAAAACTCAACTCAACACACGCTCAGATCGATCTATATATATAAATCTCTACAGAACTCGAAGATATTAGATACACTTGAGGCGTCGCCTGATGCTTTTCCGTTGACCATATTTTCAACGGCAGGGATTTCTCTCTCTCTCTCTCTTTACAATTCCCAGGTGGGGCCCGCTGCCCAATTTCTCTCTCTCTCCGGGATTATTGAAACGGTGCCGTATTTGTGGTCTTGGTTGTTCGCAGGCCGCCGGAGTTTGGGTTCCGATGAGCAGATCTCGATCAATACTGTGATTCAAATTAACGAGGTAATTACTAATTAGCGGTTCTTATCTAAGTTGGTTCTTTTGTTAATGATTATTAATAACTAGAATGTCACATAGCTTCATACAAATAGGATTGATTAAAGTTATGTGATTAGTGTTGTCAAAACCAGACCGGTTCGGTTCAAAATTCAATCAGTTTTTTCACATTTCAAGGTTGTTCTTCAACTTTCTTAGTGGGATTGTAATTAGATTAAGGGGTCGTTTGTTTGAGTGTAAATGAGGAAAAAATTTTATAGTTGGCAAATTAATGTGTCGTTTAACGTTTTCAAGGAGTTTCTATATCAATTTTGTTCCTCGAATTAAGCTTTGTATCAAACGAAATTAAAAGACACATATATACTAAATTGTTAAAGTGGGTTCTCGAGATCCCACTTGGCATAAGGAGGATTTGCCGTTATCTTTGAGATTAGTAGTGTGATTCATGATTCAATGGTGATTTGTTCTTACAATACAGAGTATGTAACATGAATTTGTAAGTAATAAAAAATAAAAAAAATTATGGAATCTACTCGTGATTCGTTTCTTGTGTTTCTATGACTTAGCAGTAGAAATCTACTCATTTCTATTCTACTATCCAATTTTTCGCAGATCTTTATTATTAGATACCTGAGCAACACAAACCAATTAAGTTTACGAGTCGTTTGTACCTAAGAATTGGTTTGGAGAGAATTGAATTCTCTAAAGAATTGGATGGGTGAATGTGAGAGATTCTTGGACTTAGAAATTAAAAATAAATAAAACAATTACAAAACAAAAGAATATGAAAAATACCAAAATGCTCTAACTTTAATCTCTACGTGACTACATTCCCAATAACCAAGGACATTTTTGTCATCTTACTTTGAATTCACCCTAGAATGTGAGTTTTCACCTTGTCATCAGAGAATTCGGAGAGGGTCCGAATTCTAGGATGGGCCCACTCCTTGAATTCACTTCTAGACAATTCTCACCATTTTTTTCCGCAAAAACAAACAGTGCATTTGGCTTAATTCTCTACCCCAATTCTAGGCAATTCCCACCCCCTCAATTCTCTGGCACAAGCAACACCTACCTTATTAGTCAAATTGTAACAAAAAAAACCATCTGATTTATCTCGTTTCGCAAAATTCGAACCAAATAATCAACCCGATTCAAACTGCTTACATAACCGCAACCAACTCCGAATTCGAGTTTGATTTTAACCAACTAAAACCATCAACCAATAAAATTAATATAACCAATATAAAATCCATTTATCTCATAAAAAAACGTTTTCTTTTGACAAAGTAATAGAATCAGTAGTAGTCAATTTTGCTCTGAAGATGTGGCTGAAGCTTATAGAATCAGATCTCTTCAGATTTTATAATAATCCCAAAAAGTTAAAAAGATAAAAAAAAAAAAGGATAATATCATAATAAAATTGATATATCCCCAAAGATGTAGGATGTGGATTCTGATTCCTTTGTTGTTTTCAACTTTTTACATCAAATTTGGGATTAACTAGTTGATAATTATCATTAGTCAACTGATTGTAAGTTTCCATCTAGTTTTAATTTGGTTCTATCCATATGCCACGTTGGATATGGTCAACTTGTACTTATCAAAATTACTAATTAAATAATGATATATTACTGGGCGGTGGCTGAGGTAGAAATTTTATGCTCAGACACGCGGAATACGTGAAATAAAAGTATAGTTATTTTGTAACGTAAGGAGTAAAGAACCTTTTCTTGGCCTTTACAGAGAACGTTTTCGGACACGAGATAGGCACCTCTCGAAGTTGAAGTATATCTTGCTGGAGAGGGTATGTTTTCAGTGAATTTTGTGCTTTTACAATTAGATAATTAACAAAAAAAATACTATTTTTTTAAAACTTTTTTTTTGTTAAGTTTTGTGATGTATGGTGACTTAATAGTTAATATAGGTTATTATATGTTCTTTTTACTCAATTAATGCTCAATTAGCTATTTATTTTTATGTGTGTATAAAACTCATATTTATTTTAAATTGTAAATTTAGGAGTTTGTGGTGGAAAATGTCATCCAAAAATAAAATTAAGTGGAAAAAATGAGTTATCTATACTGAACCAACCTAATTATCAAAACCCGACAAAAAATCTGGTAGAATAATGTGTCTATCAGTAGTAAGTGAATCACATATATGCCGACATATTTAATTAAAAGATAGTAGAAGAATTTTTTATAATCAATAAAACTTACAACCAAATGATAGAAATTTCATGAAATTTATACAAACATTCTCACGAATGTGACAACTGAACAAAATAGTTAGCACCGTTTGTTGATGGGACTGACGGATGTAATTCACCCAAAATTCCTCATGACCTCAAAGATTTGACAAGAAAAAAACCAAATTAATTTTACATCAAAATAAATCCAAAGACAAAAGTTCCTTGGAAAACCCTAGCTAGTTGTCATCAATCATATGGTTCTAAATTTTTAATTTTTATGGTTTTTTTTTTTGTCTCTTTCAATTATTAGGTTTGTTTGGGTATTTGGTGGAACCATGACATTTTGTCTCTATTTATCTTATATTTGTACCATGATGATAAAGACTTAATTAACTAGTTTTACTTACTTTGGGTATTTCGATCGACATATGTAATCGAATCAGCAAGACCAACGAGCAATTTGTGTCAAAAAATGGTAAAATAACTGAATCTTGTTTTCTTTACTAGCTAGTCTAACCTACCAATATTACATGTCTTTTTTTTGTTTTTGAATATTGACCCGTCAGACTGGCTCAATCTAGGAAAAAAATCATTCTAGAAAATAGAGAAAGTCGTAATTATAAAAGGAAATGACTAATGCGATCGATTTGTTAACGATTTAATCTAAATTGAATCTCTAAGTAGTAAATTCTAATACGCGTAATCAAATCAGCCAGACTAATTGTAAATTAGTGGTAAAAACTGGTAAAATAATTATTTTCTTTCTTTCTTTTACTAGCTAGTCTAACCTACCAATGTTAAATATCATTGTTGTTAAAATCGGACCAAATTAGCAGTTTGGTACTAATTTGGTATGCGAGAGTCGAGAATTGGCCCGTCATATTGGTTCAATCTAGTAAAAAAAATCATTCTATAGAAAATCATAAATATTAGAAAAAGTTACTTAGTATGATCGAATTGTTAACAATTTAATCTATATTGTAACTCTAAACCTTGACTAACCAATAAAAAAAGTAGAAAAATTCAATGACACTTCTAAATAAATAAAATTAAATAATAATAATTTCTACTAAAAAATTAACACAAAAAGATTGGCCAATGGGCCGATGATAATCTAGTTGAATAAATAAACAATTCGATATTGAACCAACCTAACCGGTCGAACCAACTGGATATGAAAACACTGTGGTTACCTCACGAGCAAGATATATGAAATTGATCCGAGAAAATGACACTACAGATGACAGAGGTTCCTTTTTCCTCTTTGTATTCTTCTTCTTCTTCATCAGCTCACAAATTTCTGACAGCAATTATAAAAAGCCAATTCAACTACTCATAATAATCTCATATGTGGCCCAGATAATCCCTTCCACCCAACTTGCATCTCAATCGATATCTTATATATTTTCTTTTTCCCCTTCTCTGGTTCGTCTTTTTGCCATATTCGAACCCAACAACATACAACTTGCTCTGTGTCAGCTCTTTTAAATCTCGACTTTCAACCATTCGTACATTCACTCGCTTGATTCTCCTTATCCCCGTCATTTCTTCTCTGTTCCCTGAAGCCAACCGCATAAAATTCTGTTTCTGGGTTCATTTTTTTCGCCGCTGCAGGAAACTGGATTGACCATCATCATGTAAGCCTGTTGACCTGTTTCAATTCTGCCGGACGAAGAACGAAGAAGGAATCTGTCTAGGGTTTCGTTTCGTTGTCTGATTCCAACTGGGTAAGGCTTTTTCGCCTCTGTGTGGCTAAAGATTTTCTGGGTTTGTTGTTTTTTGCCTGCTAAGTGTTTGTGTTATTGTCTAGGAAGGTTGATAAGGGAAGAAAGAAATGGCTAAGTTTTGCTGGCCGTATTTTGATCCTGAGTATGAGACGATGAGCACCAGAATTAACCCTCCAAGGTATTTGTCAAAATGTCTCAAAGAGTATAATTTTGATGTCAATATCTGCCTTTCAATTCAATGAATTGAATTGAATTTGGTGGTTGTTCATGGCTGACAGGGTATCTGTCGACAACACTACTTGTCAGGATAGTACTCTCATAAAGGTGATTTACTTATTACTCAATCTTCACTGTTTTTTCTTCCTTAGCTTCTTTCGTTTGGCATGTGCAGTATGAGACAAAAAGAGTGGGAAAAAAATGACTTCAAGCTGAGTTCTTCACAGCTAATGTTTGTGTGTAAATATGCAGGTGGACAGCATGAACAAGCCAGGGATTCTGCTGGAAGTAGTCCAGATTCTAACGGATCTTGACCTCATTATCTCAAAAGCTTACATTTCGTCGGATGGTGGATGGTTCATGGACGGTATATCTCAACCCTTTTAGCACTTTCTTATCTCGAAAGCCTTGATATTGCATAACTCTCCAGGAGTCTTTAAGCTTTAGCAGAAATGGATGGCATGGTTGCGGTTTCCCCTGTTTCATACGTCTTATTGCCTGTCTATCTTGTTTTTTATGAGCAGTGTTTCATGTTACTGACCAACAAGGGAACAAGATTACGGATACCAGGACCATCGATTACATAGAAAGGGTATGCTACCATTCAAGTTTGTTCTAATCGTCTTTGTTCATATTGAAACACAGTGTAAAACAGTTTCTTGATGTTTCTCCATGTTCTGTTAAACTCCAGGTTCTAGGACCGAAAAGTGGGGCGAAAGAAGAAGGGTCAGCTTGGCCTGGAAAACGAGTTGGGGTGCACTCGATTGGTGATCATACAGCCATTGAACTAATAGGCAGGGATCGTCCGGGCCTTTTATCCGAGATCTCTGCCATCCTTGCCAATCTTCACTTCAACGTCGCAGCTGCAGAGGTGTGGACACATAACAGGAGGATAGCATGTGTACTATATGTAAACGACGATACCACATCTCGTGCTGTGGATGACCCTACCAGGCTATCTGCCATGGAAGAGCAACTCAAGAACATCTTACGTGGATGTGAGGATGACGATGACAGAGTTGGACGAACCAGCTTCGCAATGGGGTTTACGCATACGGACCGTAGGCTGCACCAGATGTTGTTTGCTGATAGGGATTACGAAGGCAGTGAGGTCGATTGGCCTGCCTCTTTGAAGCCAGAGGTGATCATCGAGCGGTGTGAGGAGAAAGGGTACTCGGTTGTCAGTGTTCGAAGCAAGGATCGAGCAAAGTTGTTGTATGACGTTGTTTGCACTCTAACTGATATGCAGTATGTTGTTTTCCATGCAACTATCTCGTCTGATGGTCCTTATGCATCACAGGTAAATCTTTCATTTGCTTTAAACAAATTAGTCAAGCTATATATTCGGAACAATAATGAATCATATCATTATATCAAATTAATCAACTGATTATGTTGTGTTGTTAACTCTGCAGGAGTATTTCATCCGTCACATGGATGGTTGCACTCTTGACACTGAAGGAGAGAAGGAACGAGTCGTCAAATGTCTCGAAGCTGCAATCCGAAGAAGAGTATGTGAGGTGAGTCAAATCATTTGGCTATACACTTTCTTATCATTTGAACGACAATTTCAACACGACTCGCTCAATCCGATCTATTTTAAGACAGATATTAACCCGTCTTGACATGAATCTTCCTTCAATTCCGCCTAGACTTGAACCGTTCTTGATTCTTCAAATGTTTTATGCTACAGTTTACCTAATTAAACTGCAGAAATCTCTAAAGTGTGAGCCTTTTTGTCTATCTGTAGAGTTCATGATGACAACTATAACCATTTCATCGATTCTACATTCTGCTCAACTACTCGATTTCACTTGTGAATTGTCGCTCCCGGAGATTCTTATTAACCGTTTTCCTTGCTGTGGCATCCTTAGGGTGTGAGCCTGGAGCTCTCTGCCAAAGACAGAGTGGGGCTGCTATCAGAAGTCACAAGGGTACTACGTGAAAACGGACTCTCCGTGTCTCGAGCCGGGGTGTCAACAATAGGAGAGCAGGCTATGAATGTGTTCTACGTTAGGGATGCTTCAGGTAATCCGGTTGATATGAAGACCATCGAAGCTCTGCGAAAAGAGATCGGACAAAGGATGTTGGTTAATGTCAAGAAAAGTCCTGTTACTGCTGCTGCTGGAAAGGGTGAGCAACAAGGCAACACAGGATGGGCAAAAACAAGCTTCTTCTTTGGTAACTTGTTTGACAAGTTAATGCCTTGAGGAAAAATTTGGGAATATATGATAATATACATGAAGAAATGTAAGGGATAAAATGAAGGGACAGGATGAAAAGCTGCAGAGGGCAATGAAAATTGTATAGGGTAATAAAATTACCTGTTCAAGTGAGAGTGCCTGAGATTGCAAATTGCAACTGTGTAAAACCTTGGTTCTGTATCATCCATGGCTGAGAAGTGGGTTCCTAATTTATCAAACTTTTGTGTTATGTTCTTCTTTGTTGGTTGTAGGGACGAACCGAGTTAAGCCGGACTTTACTGTGCTCAAATTTGACTCGTTACTGTGAGTTCAAACTCGAGCTATAAATATTAACATCTGTCGAGTTCTCGAGCCTGATTCTGTAACTATCTTTGACGAGCTAAACTCGATGTCAATTTGAGCATGACACAACAAAAACAAAGGTTTGAATGTTTTGTGTACCAAATACAATGAGAAAACTTATTGGATATTGGTCAGTTATATTATGGGCTTATGGGCTTTTATGTGGATCCCAATTTGGAAAGTGGGCCTGACATTGCTCATAGGCCCAACGTATGTATGAGCCTAAGAAAGATAGCCCAATTGTGTGTTCATTCAATTTGGCAACTAGACCTCCAATCCCCAATAACCATGGAGATGGAGTTATGAGAAATTATTTTCATTTATTTTTTACCTTGATTCTTTTTTCAATAGTTCCACGAAAAGACATCAAAACACTTAGTCGATACGAAGGTTTTAACCGTTGTTAGGATCGATGATTAGACTGACAGAGCAAGAATGGTAGGTGAAAATTAGGATTATGAATTGAAAATTGATCGTTTGTCTTGAATGTATCTATAAACTAGTCGTGAAATTTTTTCTCTTTTTTCTTTCTCCAACGTACGAGAATTAGTCAGAAACTTTATAATTGTGGCTTGTCTATTAGTGGAAATGGGTCGATGAGCTTTAGTCAGTCTGATCCCTAGGTAGATAGCTCATCAATTCTCTTCTTGCTGTCTCATCATTTTATAGTGTGATTAGCACCAAAAATTTCATCTCCTAACATGCAATAAAATAAAGATTAAACATACACCCAAAGTGATAAGATTACCGATGAGAACAACACGTGCCGTAAAATGAGTGACTCTATTATCCAACCGGTGGAAACCACCTGCAAATTTTATGAAAGGGACAAGACCCTGAAGAAGCAAAACTTCCTCAATGATAAAGCCCCCCTCAACGACTTATGTGTGACCTAAATGAAGACAAGTGAGGACCAATTACACATCGGTCTTCTTTAATGTTCATATACGGTATGCCAAAATCAAGATACCAGAAATCTAGATGTTAACGATTCAATAACCTTGAAAATTTTTTTTTTTTAAACTTTATATCAATAATAATAATTTTAATAAATGTAGGTTCGAATTCTCTGTCATTTTGCCAAAAACAAAGGATGAATTCATCAATGTGGCTGTTAACTTCAAATGAGGAAAATCCAAAGAGGCACAAACACAAGTTTTGATTATTACAAAGTCACCATCACAATTAACAAACTAAATTATTAGTATAATGTAAAGCTCAAGATAATAAAATAATTTCTAATTGATAAATGCATTTACTATTATAATAATTACATGTGGTTCATACGTATAAAAAAATACTTATGAGAAAAGAATGTCTCCTTCAATCAATTCCTTCTTATTATGTATGTGACTCGTCATGCGCTTCGTTGTCTCCCAAGTCGGAGTGTGGTAAACCTCACGGCTTGGGTGTGCACTTAATTTTAAGAATGCATGGTTATTTTCAGCGCTCCTACGGGAGTTATCTAATGTAAAAAAAAAATTCCTTCTTATTAGAGCTTATAAAGTTGTTAATTGATTGAGGTTATGAGTTTTAGAGATCTTAAATTTGAATAATTTTTTTTTTATTTGGTGGTGTTTTCTTTGATTATTTTCTCGTAATTAATAGTATTGTTAATCGTGTTTTCAGATTCGATAAAAAACACTCAATATAGATCTGAGTTGAACCAAACTGAAAATGATTTCATGTTCTTCCATCTTGTTCCAGTAGTGACATTCAGTTCCATTATAATAGAAGAAGAAATAACTGACCGTCAAGAGTAATTTCATGTTAAAATAAAATCGGACCCATTTCATCCTTGAAAATTTTAATTTCCCACAATGACTTGTAGAAAAATAAACACAACTATAGACGAAAAACACAAACACAAGACATGGAGATTTGTTAATTCAGTTCTTCTTCACAAGAAAAGTACTTATGGGCGCATTACCAAGCTAGGAGATTGATTATCTACTGCATTTTGATGATATGGGATTACAATGATAGACAAGTTACGCATAAATTATAAGATTAACCGTAATCCTCTATTGGACAAAACTGATAAAGTTAACTAATTGACCAAAACAGTAAACAAGTCCCAAAAAGTCTGACCAACCATAGGAACCTATCGTCCCTTCAAATCTCGTTCAATTTTTTAAAAGTTGAATTTAATTACTCATTCTTGTTCCGTCCATCAAAATTCATAACCCAAATTTTGTATTGAATGGATGGCTTGAAATTAAATTGTCAACTTAGAGTTGTCCTTTGTCATCCACACGCATAAGCAATTGCAACATAGCTTGCATACTACTATAGTACACCATCTCAACAAATTAAAAATGATATTTTCTATTTTATTATATATGATATTAAAAATGGTATTCCATATTGGATCGTGTGTATGATCCAATATGGAATACCGCCCTAACAGGCCATCGAATACCATGCATTTTTTAACTAACATTCGACTAGTTTGGTTTTATATATACAAATCAACTGGTATCTTGTATAGAATTCAATATCAATGAATAAAAAGTACAACGAAACGATAAATACATCAAGTTTTTTTTTTCACATTATCTCACGGGACATCACTCTATAATATCATGGTAATGGTACATATATGTCATTAATAGTGTCACAAGTAATAACTCATTATTAGGGGTGGGCAACGGTGCGGTTTGAACCGAACCACACAGCATTGATGAAAATCCGCAAGAACCGCACCGTATATATTGCGGTTCAAACCGCACCGCATTATTTGCGGTTTCGGTGCGGTTTAAACCACAAACCGCAAAAATCAAAACAAAAATATAATTATAGAGGTTAATCACAAATCCTTAAATCCACAAATCCTTATTATTAGTCCCAAATCGCATAATCTCTAGTTTCAACAATTGAAAATCAACTATTACTAATTTCGAAAACAGCCACAAGGTCGATAAGATGTCAATTAACAACGTATCGTTCGAAATGCCAAACAGGGCATTGCTACAATCACATTACTCAGGTCAATCAAATGGAGTGTACTCTCCTTACTTCCCAATCAGCCCACTGATTCCATTCAACTACACTGGAACCCCACCGAACAATACAATGGTGGGAAACGGAACGAAGATAGTGGTATTACCTTACAATACGAAGGTGGAGGTGATACTGCAGGACACCAGCATCCTTGGTGCAGAGAGCCATCCTCTCCATTTGCACGGATTCAATTTCTTTGTAATTGGGCAGGGTTTCGGAAACTATGACTCAAGTACTGCAAAGTTGAATCTGGTAGACCCAGTAGAGAGGAACACAGTAGGAGGACGAGCTTAAAACACTGAAATCGTGAGCATTCATGGAGGATGAAACCGGAGATCTAATTGGGCTCAAATCCTACGTAGAGTTTAGCCCATTGATTCACTGATTTTGATTATGATTTGCGGTTTGCGGTTTGAACCGTCAAATCACGGTTACGACTCAACCGAACCGCAAAAAATTGCGATTCGGTGCGGTGCGAGGCGGATGAGTGCCCATCCCTACTCATTATTATATATATTAGTCAAATATATTATTTTGTATTTTATTATTTATTTATTTTAATATTCAATTTTGAAGACTTTGTGTTGCAAGTCTATGATGGAATACAATATATACAATTGTCTAAGGGGTCATAATAACTTATAGGAGGACAAAGCATGAGATGACAATCCTATAGCTAGGGCTAGAGCCGGCCAATTTATATAAAATTAACCAAAATGTTTGTTTAGTAAATTTAAATTATTTAAGGCAAGTTGGATCTGGATTTGGTAGAGTCGAATTGTTCTATAACTGAAAAGGATGGGGATGATGAATTGAATTTAAGAGGAAAAAAAAAAATATACTAAAATGGTTATCGTTGTTATAGCATTTCATCTAAGATGTATTGAGATGTGCGTGCATGCATATGAAGGCTAAGATTGTGATATCGTCTAAAGATTATATTTTTAGATTCACTGATTGTAAGACAACTATCAATCAACGAGCTCAGATTCATCGAACATGTTAGAAATATAAATTTTACTCATCCAACGAATGTTGATATCTAATATGCATATGACATTATCATCTTCTCATAGCCATAATCGAACTGCTGAAACGAACACCTTAGAAACAAATACATAACTAATTCAATCTCTACAAATTCAACGACGAAATTGAAACTAGATTGACATTTGGTCTACCACAAAGTAAAACAGTTCATTGACATATAAATAAACCTTACAAAAAATACTACAAAAATGATCTACATTACAATAACGAACGACCACTTAAGTTACAGATTATCCAACTCACCAACACATACCTAAATCCACTGTTGTGGCATTGAGAGAGCGAGAATAATACTAGAACAAAACTCCGTACAACCTCAAATTATTTTTCGTCATTTTCTTAGATTCATCGATTGTAAAACAACCATCGATCAACAATCTTATAGTCAGAAATTGAATTTAATCAGAATAAATATGTGTATTTTGAGCAGTCTTCTTTCCGTATGGTTCTAGTTCATGTTCTTGGTCTGGATTTGCCAGCTGGGAAATGCATGAGATTTGGGAATTGTCCATTGATGAAGTCATTCTATTTTGTTTGGTTGGTTGGTTAATGATACGTGTACATCACAACCAAAACCAATTTAACAGAACTATAGGGTTGGATACAAGGTGGTTGGGTAGATAATTAATTAAACGCAATCACGAACGAAAAATATGAACGTTCATAGAATATAATACAAAGATTTGTTGATTCAGTTCTTATTTGTGAGATGAGTTTGTTTCAGGGTGTTGTTAAACAAAGATATCGATTACTATGTTGTGATGATATAGATTAAGTGAGGAGTGAACTATAAATAAGCTACCGTGTTAACCCTAATAATTTATTGAAATAGACAAAACTGATAAGGCGTGCGGCTCATTAATCAAACTGGTCAATAACCCGAAAGTTTCATATACATTTTCAATTGTATAAAATTTTATGCAATACAATTTGTCATCTCTATATACACAATTTATGATTCATATATTATTGAAGTTTTGGAATAAAGACTGAACTGGATCATGATTCAAGAAAATCTATACCAATTTCACACGTAATCTCAGACTTAAACATACTCTTATCTCTAAATAAATAAATTATTTATTTTATCCAAAAAGATGATATCAATGAATCGAAACGTGAATCCATACAAATAGGATAAAACCATTGATACCACAAAAATTGAACATGATATAAAGCACAAACATTCAATCAATATGATGTATACACACCAATTCCTCACAAACCAAAACCTCCAAATGATTGATATGACTCAAAACATTCCATGAATAATGTGGGTTTTGTGCTTTGTTTTTTTGAAGTGGGACAAAATGCATCTAGACCAATTTTGGTCCAAGTTCACCATGGAGTGCTATGATTTAGTGATAGTAAATCCTTGTTCTTCCAGGGAGTATGATTTCATATGGCTATATCATAATCCGTTGTATCCCAATAACTTGAGTGTTGTTGGGAGAGGGTTCTGAATGGATTTTATTAGTGTTTACTTACACGCCCTTTCAAACGAAAACCCATGAAAGGGGATTGAAGTTTGCATAAGGCTGGACTTATGCAAGATAAATCGTTATATTGGGGGCTACCAGGACTTTATGCTAAGACCTTTCGGTCATCAAATGCTATGATACCATGTCATTAATCGTTACATCCTAATAACTCGAGTTATTTGGAAAGGATTTTGAATGAATTATAAACAGATGGACATATAAAAACTATATTCTCGGCTAGTATGTGAAGAACAAAGTCACTCATGAGAACAAACTTGTGAACCTTGCTCTTGAATGCAGGGGCAGATCTGGGGGTGGGTTCCCTAGGCCGCGGCCCACCCCACTTCCGGGTGTAGAGCTACGAAACTATGTATATTTTTATATGTGTAAGTAGACTGACCTAGTGATTTTTTAGATTCAGCCCAATACATATGAAATGGCCCAGTGTCTTGATCCATACTGGATCCGAACGCTGAGATATGATTCTATTATATCACGTTTTACACCCTTATCTATAATAGAAGTATCATGTGAAAAACAAAATAACATTACTTTGTGTTGATTTAGGAGATATTTTACAATGATTTCAAATAACCTAAAATGCAAAACTCACGAAAAATGTGCTTATAATTAGACTAGACATAGGAATGGCGATGGGTAGGGTAGGGTGGGGGTATGGGGTTAACCGTACCCTTACCCTCAGGGTATAACTTTTGAAAATACCCGACCAATTACCCTGCGGGTTTGCAATCAGTCGATCCTTACCCTACCCTTCGAATATCCATAGAGTACATGGGTACCCTGGGTATTTTTATTGAATCTTACACGTTATGTTTTACAGTGATTCTATACCAACACACTTCATTCTCATACAAAATATATATATAAATACAACAAACACATTACATAATACGAGAATAATATATATTTATAGGAAAGGTGTTTTCGGGTGAATGTTACTAATAGGAATTTGGAAATGTTTATGGGTTTGGTTGGGTTTTCAGTTGGGTTTTGAGTTTGGTTGGGTATTGGGTTTGGTTGGGCCATGAAGGTAATCAATGAATTAACCCAAAACTTAATTATAAGTTGATGTAATGAATACATTATATGAAAATCATATCATTTATAAGTGAGGTCAAGGGTAAGGGTATTTTGCGGGCAGGGTATTACTCAAATCCTTACCCTACCCTTACCCTATATTCTTAACTAGGGTAATATCCTTACCCGGTCAACACAGTTATTACCCCCGTTGATCGGGCAGGGTAGGATAGGATACCCTAGGGCAGGGTTTAAATTGTCATCCCTAACTAGACACAATAACATATAATCAATGGCAGAAATTGACAGTGAGACAAACCCTAACCATTTTTTCAAAATCAAAATCAACATCCTGGCCCGGCCCAGTTTTTCTGGACCCAAATAACTAAAATACATGTATTATTTCGTACATGAATATATTCGACCTATTATATTTTATATATCGGTAAGTTGCTTGCCGAAGAAAATGCATCGGGCCAAAGGCAGAAAAGAGTTTAGTTTACCATTGTTCCGGGCTGTGATTTGTTTTCTCTTCATCTCGATATATGAAATCAATGCAGAAACTATTACGAATTCCGGACTCAAAACCTACTAGAATCTTGACTTTACCACTCACAACATCTAAAATTTGGCCTATAGTTAATAGTTTCCTATCAATGAAAAAAAAAAAAAACTTGTAAAATTCATCCTTATCATGAATGGGATTTGGATGGACGAAGTTACTCCACGTATGTACGTGGTAATTAATACATTTTTTTTTTACCATGGCAGATAAAAACAAAGCAAAAACATGAACAGTAAAAAAAACAGAAGTGAAAAAAGGACAATTTGCTGATGTTAGGGATTCCTTGATGATGAGTGGAGGTGTTTTGCGGTGCGGTTTCTTTTCTCAACAAATCGAACTTTCTCGAATTTTTTACCTTTTAATTTCCCTCTTTTTTTTTTTCTGGAATTTTCATGTATGGATGTTTGTTGAGTTGAAATTGGTCTGATCGGTTTAATTTGGACGATTGGTTAGCGGATGTAAAAGAGACGTTTTTTTTTTATCCAAAGCACCTGAAAGTCGTCATGTGGTACCTCGTAAGGCGAATTAAAAGAGATAGTAGTAAGCGTATTATATTATGAAGGGGTAGCTAGGCGTATTTATGAAGTGTGAGACAGAGAAGTAACGAGGCGCACTCTATGAGGTTGTGTATTGTAGAGCCTTAAGCTTTCCTGTGATAGGGCGAATTGAGTTTGAGGCGTCTGTGTTGGTCGTATGTTCTTCTATCAATGTTGGGGTCAAGTCTTGTATCTATAGGTTCTCAATTTTAACAACAGCAAACCCCAATACCAATACCCGAGCAGCATTTTCTGCAATCATATCGATTTTTTAAAGATGTTGGTATATGCAGTCTATTGCTTCATTCACGCCATAAAGACAATCTACCCATATTAAACCGATTATATATCCGTGATTCAGCCGGTTAAACCAAATGGCTCATGTATTGTTTTATAATTATTGGGAATAATACTAAAATTCTATAAATAATTACATATTTAAGAAATATAATCAAATTATTTAGAATATAGGACTAATAAAATTTCTCTCTTTATTAGTGCCTTAATTGCTTTCTAATGAGTACATTGTACTAAAAAACAAATAAAAAAAATTCAATCCCCATGTGAAAATCCGCCACGTGGCGCCACACGCGTCGCCTTCTCACTTTCCCCCTTAAGCTTCTCTTCTTCCTCTATAAACTTGTTTTCTTCGTCTCAGGGTTTTCTTTCTTTCAGCTGTTTCACACAGCAGCACGCTACAACTACTCTACAGGTTCATAATCTTCTCTCTCGATCCTTCTCTTTCACTACTGTAATTAAATCCTATTCAATTTCATTTGGGTTTCTTTCTTTTTCTTAATTTCCGTGGTTCATATTGTTCAACAGTTAATTTCTCTGATAAAGGTGTGAAAGCTTAACGAAAATGGCTGAGTTTTTTAGTATAATCAGCTACCCTGTTAAGATAATCAGCTTTGATGATATGGGTTCATCTCAAAAGCTTACTTTGATCATCGGGAATAGAGTTTTTGTTTGTAGTTTGATTCGCTTTGTTCTTAATTGCAGAAACGAGGGGTTCTTTTTGTTAGAGATCAAGTATGGTGAAGAACGAGGAACTGAATCGGTGCTTTGACAAGCTGATGATGGTGTGCGGTGAGGTTGATGGAAAGGGTGTTGTTGTTGTTCCGAGTCAGAAGATGGGGATAGCTGAATGGAAGGATATTCCAATGGAGCTTCTGTTGAGGATTGTCTCTGTTGTTGATGATCATCGGACCATTATAATGGCTTCTGAGGTTTGTAGTGGCTGGAGGGAGGCTATTTACTTGGGTCTTACTCATCTCTGCCTCTCTTGGTAATCATCAAATCTCTTTGCTTTTAGGGATGAGGTTTGGTTTCGTTTGTATCGAGAACGGTTGCATCCCAATAACTCGAGTTGAGGCTTTAATAAGCCGTTGTGCACGAATTGGTGGTCACCGAGACTAGAAACCTATCAACTGTTCTCGAGTTGTTGGGAGGGGATTCTGAATGGTTCTTATATTGTTTACCATTTGAAAGTTGGGATTTTGATTCATACAAATCCGGGATTTAGAATGTTGTGATTTTATATTATCTTGTGATTATGAATGTTATGTTTGAGATTTGAGATTGTGTAGTGTTGCACTAAATCTCAATCTCATCTAAATTCTATTTCTTCATTCACAAAAATACATAATCCATGGATGGGATTCTTCTGAATTCTTGATTCAGAATCAAATCTTAAAACACCAAACTTCCCCTGTTACTTGCTTGTTCTTGAATCATCGTAGCTTGATTGGACCATCTTACTTTGATATCATAATGTGGTGGAATCAATGACCAGAAAAAGCATTGTGACGAGTCTGTAGTTTTTGCAGATGACAAAGTTTGTTGCTTTGTTGAAGATTTGCTTTTGATGAACTGCAGGTGCAAGAACAGTATGAACAACCTGGTTCTGTCTCTAGCTCCAAAGCTGAGGAACCTGCAGAGTTTGGCGCTTCGACAAGATAAACCGCAACTGGAGGACAATGCAGTTGAGACTATTGCTATGTACTGCCATGATCTGCAAGACTTGGACCTCAGCAAGAGCTTTAAGCTAACTGATCGATCTCTGTACGCTCTAGCTCACGGCTGTCCTAATCTGGTGAAGCTCAACATCAGCGGCTGTACATCGTTTACTGATGATGGTCTAGAGTACCTCACCAGATTCTGCAGGAAGTTGAAGATCCTCAACCTTTGTGGTTGTGTTAGTGCAGCCACTGATCATGCCTTGCAGGTATTTTCGAGACAGAATTCTTTCTGTTTCAACTCATTAGGTTCTATTTGTGTTCCTGAATGCTTATAGTTTTGATCTTCGCAGGCTATAGGACGCAATTGTAACGAACTGCAATTGTTGAATCTCGGTTGGTGCGAGAACGTTGGTGACATTGGGGTGATGAGTTTGGCATACGGATGTCCCAAACTAAGAACACTTGATTTGTGTGGCTGTGTCTTTATAACCGGTAAGCCTTGATGTGCAGCAATGCTTCCTTGGTTCGAACTTTCGATCATTTCGGGCTATATAATCTGAGTTTGACGTTGTTTTCAGACGACAGCGTGATTGCATTGGCGAACCGATGCCCACACCTGACATCACTCGGCCTGTACTACTGCCGAAACATCACTGATAGGGCTATATACTCGCTAGTTCACAGCCGAGTTAAGAACAAGAATCCGGCATTATGGGAGACCGTGAAGAGCAAAAAAGATGAAGGGTTGAAGAGCTTGAACATCAGCCAATGCACGGCACTCACGCCGCCTGCAGTTCAGGCATTGTGCGATTCGTTCCCGGCTCTTCACACATGTTCCGGGAGGCATTCCTTGGTGATGAGTGGCTGTTTGAACTTGACTTCCGTGCATTGTGCCTGCGCGGTTCAGGCTCACCGCTCTCTGGGTTATGTTCCTCACCATCATGCCCATTGAAATGTGGTGGGAGGGACTCGAAAAGTTGAGGAAGTGTGCTTTTGTTTGGGAAGCACATGGAGACCGAAACCTCGATGAGGTTAATGTGTATGTATGTATTATGGTGAACTTACCGATCGGATGGGGGTAGCTTTTGTTTGTTGTGTAACAAGCACAGTAATGTAAGAATGTAACTGGACTTTTGCTGTCAGCTCTAGAATTCATGTCTCGAACCTCGAAAGACTTGAGCTTTGGCCTTAAAACGTCTCCCTATACGTTTCGTAAACTGTTGAACTGCACTCTACGAAATGCGAATCCGGGAAACTGGCGAGGTAGACTCGACGAATGGTGAATGACAGTGCTGTGAAAATTATTACAGGATGGCTCGAGTTTCTGCAGCTGAAAGGGCGTTGGAACTTGGAATTATCAATTTCAAACTACAGAAGAGAAATGGAGGTGAAAATATAGGAAAATAAAAAAGGTCCTACCGGGAGTCGAACCCAGGTCGCTGGATTCAAAGTCCAGAGTGCTAACCACTACACCATAGAACCAAACCTTGATGACATCATACTGTTATTTTCCTATTTAACCAGGAATCTTAGCACTTGTTACCAAATAAAAGAAGTATGAAACGATATGAGATGAAGCCAAGGTGTTGAAGTTCCCAAAATAATCTATGTTTCTCTATTTAAGATGTGAAAATCTCGCAAAACCGAAATCTGGCATGGTACGAGGCAGTAGAGATCTTCGAACCTTGTCTTCACTCTCAATGAACTTCTTTCGGGTCACTTTTCGTATCTCGCTTATGTTTAAGGGTAAAGTGCATATCTTTGCTTAGCTTGTGGGCAGTTTTAACCCTCGAAGCGCCTAAGCAATGAACAAGGATTCACATTTCAACCTGTACAATATGCGGGGTTATGTCCAAGGAATTTGCTAGACGAACTCTAAAGTGCCTCGCTTGTGCGTGGTTTTAACCCTCAAAGCGCCTCACACAATGAACAAGTATTCACTCTTCAAGCAGTAAAAGTGCGGGGTTATGTCCGAGGAATTCGCTAGACGAAAGAAAAATCAAAATCCTGCTCTCTCTAAGGCTAAAACTCTTGTCAATTAACACTTTGGAAAAAGAACTAGTAATGTTGGGATACAAAAGATATATGATTCTCCTTTTGTCTAAGATATGAAAGACACCAAAAAAAGAGGTACAAACAAGTAACTCGAACACGAGACAGTTAGCTCGTGCCGAAAAACCAGAACAAAAACTCTTTCAGAAATCAGAATTTGCCCCTCTTCCCAGCTGGCCTTTCAGGCCTCTTCCCACCCTTTTGCTTCCCAAAACTCTGCTTCCCACTATGTTGCTTATCAGGTCTATTCCCACCCTTTTGCCTACCATTCTTGCCGAATTTCTTCCCTCCTTTGCTCTTCAGATGCGTGATTCTGTCCGCCTTCTTCTGCCGTTCTTTCCGTACCTGATCAAGATCCTTGATTTCGGATCGCAGGTTAGAGTTAGGCACGGCCTTGGAGTTGTTTCGGCCTCCTACTCTGAACTTCCCATACTTGCTCCATCGTTGATCGTTGTTCCCTTCATTCGCCGAAAGATAGTTCGTTAGTATATCAATCTTAATCATCTTACCACCGAAATCAGCAGGATGGGGATTTTGAAGTCAATTCATTTATAGTCTGATCAGATTACAGCAGGTGCAGATAACTCGAGACGCATAATCAATTATCAATCAACATGACCTAGCAGTATCAGATGCAATACCTGCTATGGTGCTGCTAGACCCATCTGTGTTCCCATCGCCATTCGATCCTCTAACGGAGATCGTTTTATGGGACTTGTCCTGCCATTTCTTGTATATCCCCGTCTTCGATCCACTTACTTTGGCGCCGCCTTCTGTTTTTATCTGCTTGTCGTACAAAACAATTACGAGTTACAATCTTTTTCTGCATACAGGGGATGAAAACGATGGAAGAACAGCAGAAAGTGAGCTGAAAGTGTACCTTCCCGCTAGCTGTAACACGATCACCGTTGTTTAGCTTGATGTACTTTTTACCTTTCTGCCACAACATAGAAGAGGGTTCAAAACGTTAATAAGAATAAACCGTGTAAGGAAATTCAGAGTGCTTTTGTTCAACAATCAAAGCACCTTATCCCAATGGTACAAAGTCTTCTGCTTCTTTATGCTATCCTTATCGTCTGCAACCAGGTCCATAATGGCAGATTCCAACCTAGAGGCAACCGTAAAGAACATGTCAAAGAATGAAAAACACCAAAACAGAGCAACGATGATCATCGTGATGGATGGACAATGATGGAAATTTACCTGTTCGATCCGAAGCCATCATTGCCTCTTACTGATAGGCCTGCCTCTGAATGCTGGTAGTAGTATCCAGATGAAGTGTAGTTAGTTAAGAGTTCAAACTTCAATGGTATCCACGAATATGAAGCTAAATTAACATAGAACATACAGAAGATTGAGTAAACCTGATTTGTTGGTACTGAACTAATGTAGAAATCATCATCCTTGAACGTCTGAGCCTTTCTTTTAGTTCCACGATCTGCACCTCAATTAGATACAAGATCGATCAATTTTTACACAAAATACCCAAATCAGGCTTATAATATCACATGGTATCTAATGACAAAGTACCTTTTTTTCGTTTTTCTTTAGAAGGAGCATTTTCAATAGGATCTTCCTGCAACATTGCGAATGAGAAAAACCAGGGCAGTTAGTCAACATTGTGCTCAAATTCTCCACAACCAAAACAATATAAGTTCTTCTGGTTCTTCTGGTATCAGATGCAATGGATGTTTTTAATTGACCACTAACTATAAGTAGTGGAATTTTAGAAAGGAGAAGATAAAGCATATTATGATATTACTTCTGTTTTTAGGTTATGTAGAGAGGAATTCAACAAAGCTAACATGTGTTACCTTTTCCAAGTGTTTGCCAGACTTCTGCTGCTGAACCAAATTAATGACCTTTTCATGGATTGCCCTTTTCCGCTTCATCACATCTACCCACTTACCAGCTGGGCCCTGAGAAAGACATAAACATCACTTATAAATCAAAGCCTAAAACAACCGTAGATTAAATCCAGAAATGAATCGCAAGAAGCCTCTTCCTCAAAACCTTTGAGCAGCATCCATGTCATAAAGGATTCTAAGCAAACATTCTAAGTATAAATAAAAACTGTACAAATACATGCTTCCTCAATATTTTTCCAACTTATTATCAAGTATCCTCAAGATATGAAATCTAATGCAAGAATGGACGTCTACTAACAGCACTGGAGCTACCTGAAAATTCTTCGATTTGGCAGCTTCACCTTCAGCCTCTAAAATTGTCTGCTTGGGTCTGATATAATCCAGTCATGGCAGAGTCAATTTGTGTAAACAATGAGCAACTATTGCAAGCCGAAAGAAAGAGATTTACTATATTTATTTTGCAGATTTTAGGTTTACCTGAACCCCTTCAAACGTTCAGAAAAGGCCATTGCCATTAATTCACCACCGCCCAATACATTTATGAACATCGGATGTATCCCTCCACGTGGTAAATCCTTTGATCTTCTAATGGACTCCTTTGAAGGCACAGGTTTGGTCTTGCTATACAAGCGGAAAGCATTAGCCCGTGATTTCTGAAGGTCAGTTAGCTCTTTAGACGCACCAACAATATCTAGAATTCTGTCGGAAACTAGATCAAGCATCGTGTCAGGGAAGCGACCATAAACAGTCTCTTTATTTGCAATTGCCTGATCAACCTCTTTCATTACTTTGTCCATATCTTGAACAAGCTCCTCTTCTGCCGGAGCAGCTCTGATTGGTTTTGAAAGAAATAGATGTAGATCTAGAAGGTAAGGCATATCTTCAGATGTGACAAAAGAATATGCTGTCCCAGTACGGCCTGCCCTTGCAACTCTACCAACACGATGTACAAATAGTTTTGGTTTGGGAGGAAAGTCCCAGTTGATCACATTATCAAGCAAAGGAATGTCAATACCTCTTGCTGCAACATCTGTCACAATTAACAACATAGTCTTCCGTGCTCTGAACCTCGATACATGAATCTGGCGGGCCTCGGAATCCATGTCACCGTAGCATACTGAAGGCTCTATACCCTCTTCATTGAATAGAGTATTCAGGAACTCCACATGATACTTAGTGGAAACAAATATCAACGACTGCTCATTAGAATTAATATGTTCCCTAGTTAAATACAGCAAGGCTGCATCTTTTTCCTCCTGCCTTACAGTGAAAAAGGTCATCTGCAGATCAGGACTAATCTTGGTTTCCACATCAAGACGAACAAGCTGAGGATCCCGCAGACCAGCCTTGGCAAACTCAGCAAGGGCACTTGGCATAGTTGCACTGAACAGCAAGGTCTGCCGGTTCTCACCCAACTGCATTAAAATCTTATGCAACTGCTCTGCAAAACCCATCCCAAAGAGACTGTCTGCCTCGTCAAACACCACATATTCTACCGTTTTCAGCGAAATGTCATCAACCTCAGCCAAATGATGCATCAGCCTTCCAGGAGTAGCAATAATGATATCCGGGTTTTGAGCTAATTCCTCAAACTGACTTTCCATGCTGTCACCACCAACCAACAAACTAGTACGAAGATCTGAATACAGAAAACAAAAAGACATATATAACAATCATCGCCAACTGAGAAGAGAGCTAAATCACATTTCATTCCTTCCAACAACTAATATTACTCAACAAATTACTGGCAGATACTAATTGAGAAAACTGTTCTCCTGACGAATTAAAGTGACAATGAAACGTCTTCTTAAGGTGCATCAGAATCATAAAGTGACAATGAAACGTCTTCTTAAGGTGCATCAGAATCATAAAGTGACAATGAAACGTCTTCTTAAGGTGCATCAGAATCATAAAGTGACAATGAAACGTCTTCTTAAGGTGCATCAGAAAAACAATCGCATTCGTTCCAACAACTAACATTACACCATGACAAATGACTGATAGATACTCTACCATTGATCAAATTGATGAGGGAAAACATTCATATCGATGTCTTTTAATCTTTTTATGTCAGTGAAGTTGATGTTTTAACTGAACCATTCAAGTAACAATAAAACATCCTCTCAATCATCAGACAATAAATTGAACGCAGCTAAACCTAGTTACAGATACAGAATGCAAGAACTAGTAACTCGCACAAAAGCAAGCAGGTCCACCGAAGTAACTGATTCAATAAGCCAAAAAGCGTTACCAGTAAACTTCCCGAGCTCCTTGGTGAACTTCAAAGTCTGTATGGCCAAATCCCTAGTCGGAGACAGAATCAAAGCCCTGACGCCGCCCTGAGGCACATGCTGCCTGAGCTTCTCCAGCATCGGAATGAGAAACGCGGCGGTCTTCCCCGAACCGGTACGAGCCATGGCGACAACGTCGGTTCCGGAGAGGATGAGCGGCATCGTCTTGCGCTGGATCGGTGTCGGGACGCGGTAACCTTTCCGCTTGATTCCTCGGAAGACATTGTTGGAAAGGTTCAGAGACTCAAATCCTCCTGACTTTGCCTTCTTCTCGAACTTCTGCTTGATCTTCAGCTCCGATACGGAGCTCACGAGCGGGTCTCTCATCATCGTGTGGTGAAGCTCTGGAAATCGGCGGCGATGGCCGAAAGCTTTTAGAAGTTAAAACCCTGATCTTGCTTCGGGTTTGGGTTTTAGTCGTTTTTTTCGAGTTTGTTTTCTGAGTTGGCCGGTTCGGGTCAGGGTGTGGGCAGGGCGATCCGGCCCAAGATCTATTGCGGCCGTCCGGAATAATTTCGACCCTATATAAAATGTTTCAATATTTATCTTATTTATTTTAACTAATTATTACTAGCTGTTTGCCCGCCTGTTGGCGGGTCGCAACTTGTGAAATATATAGTTTTGATTATCGTTTAGAAAAATGAATAAATAATTTGGAGATAAAAATAGCATTCTAATTAGGAAAATTTGCCACTCTTATCCATAATTTATAACACGTTAATCTCGATGTTCTTTATTTCATTATTCCTATAATATAAAAATTATTATTGTAAATTCTAAATCGTAAAATTCATATAAGAAAGAGAAACGGACATTCATCAGCTTAAGTAGACTCATTTACACAAAAGTGGTGGCGGAGCTTTTTCGTGTTGTTGTGTCATGAAGTTAAATTGCAACATATGTTTACTCAACAATATGTAACTATTCAAATTATTATTTTTTTTGTGAAAGTTTCCAACTATTAATAAATTTATTTTTAATATTTTGCTAAGTATGTGATTAGTTATAGATAGAATTTTTTTTGGAAGAATCAATAGAAGGGTGTTAGAAACTCAATCATCTATATAAAAATATGTTAATTTTGGAAAATTATACTATCACTTTACCCCTCAATGTACACATTTTTAAAAAAAAATTCTAACTTATATATTTTTTATTCTCTGATGCTATTTATTTAATATCCTAATATAAAATAACTAATAAGTTCAAAGATAGATTTTCTATATTTTAGTATTTTTTTTATATTTCAAATACATAAGTATTTCTTTTAAGAAAAATATATCACCTCAATCGAGGCGATCTCGTCTAGAAAGATTTAAGGTGTAAGTTTGAAAATGATGATAAATGCATAATTAGTTATTTTATTAGTATTACTATGGTGAAATCACCTGTTCAGGAGATTTAAGGTTTTACAGTTACGATTTTTTATGGTTAAAGTTTAGAAAATTAAGGGTTTAAGATGTAAAACTGAGTTTATGAGTTTACGATTCAAGTATTTGGACTTTAGATAGTTAATATCAAAATTTTATATTAAACATGTTAATATAAAAACTAATAGTAAAATTCATCCAAAAAAGTAATTTTAATTAATGCTACAATTATATTCCAAAAGTATTAATTGATATAAGTTTGCATATTAGATTATCTTGAATGTCATAGTATGATTTATTTTAATACTTGTATAAAATATTTTAAAAGGGTCAAAAACATTGGCGGTCATTTAAGTAGGGTCATGTAACAGCGTGGTCACCTAACTATGTTTTGTAATAGCATGGTCATCTAAGTTTGTAAATCGTAACCGATAGGCATCTCCGTCGATTTTATACCAATCTCTAGTGAATTTGCCAACTCAGAGGGTCACATCAGCAACAAAATATTTTTATTCCATCTTCTCCATGTTAACAATATTATTTTGTTGGCTGATGTTGCCCTCTGAGCTAGCAAATTCACAGGAGATTCGGTGAAAAATCGTCAGAGATGCATGTCTGTATGATTTACAAACTTAGGTGACCACGTTGTTACATGACCCATACTTAGATGACCGCCAGTGTTTTTGACCCTATTTTAAAATCATACAGTCACAGAGGGTCCAACCTGTTAGATTTGATATAATTATTGTTCAACTACGATTTATAACAATTTGAGTGGTTGAACCACATATCATTAGACTCACCAATTTGATCGCTGGTATAGTTAAAAATGCTATAGTTATATGATTACCATCTAATACTTTATTTTATTAATTATAGCAAGGAAAATTTATGAAAGAAGTCTATGATATCAATAGATAATAGATATTTCTATTATTTTTAATATTTCTTCAATTAATCTAATTATTTATGCCTAAAATTTTTGGTTGATAATTTAATTTTGAAGATATCCAAAGGCTTAATTATAATTATGAAATAAAATTTTAAAGATAAAAATGTTGAAGAAATTATCAAATGTTTTCTATAGATTAGATAAATGTAGGATTGTGGTCAAAGTGCACATGGTTCAATTATTAACATCTTATCAAATTTTATATAGGATATATAATTTATAATATATAAAGTATAATTACAGTAGACAGTGAGGGTTTTTTAACTTTGTTTATAGAAAATATATGTAGATGAAAATCCAAAATTAGTTTCTCAAGGCAATATAGATATAAATATATGAACATATGATATTGTTCTTTTTTGTATATATTCAGTTCATTAAATTATTTATATTTAAGCCTATTTGATTGCTCATTTACTTTTATAAATATTATTTTTTAAACCGAACATTTAAATTATTGATTACAAAATAAAATAAGCGTTGAAGCCATTTGTTTAAAATATATGAAAAATTATGTTCGTAAAAAGGTTCAATACACCTTCTTGCCCCTCTACTATGCATAGTTAACAAACATACCATTTTACTATTTTAACTGATTTAACGCCCTCTACTTTGAAGGTTTTAACAAATATGTCCCTCCGTGGACAAATAATATGACATAACACGTATAATCAACACATTAGACGAAAAATAGATGAAAAATAAACGGAGAGCGTATTTGTTAAATTTTTCAAAGTAGAGGGTGTTAAATCGGGTAGAAAATAGCAAAATGGTATGTTTGTTAACTTTGCATAGTAGAGGGGCAAAAAAGTGTATTAACCCTAAAAAATTGAAATGTGGTTAAATTTCATGTTATTTAAGTGTCAAAATCCCATTAATTTTAAGTATGAAATATTATTTATGATATTAAGTATACATACCACACTAAATTATGATTAGTTATTTAAGTATGTCCAGAAATAGTATATATAATATAAAATGTATCAATTAATTTCACTTATAAATTATAATGCAGGAAGAATAAATAATATATTGCATTTTTTAATAGTGAAGTTAATTTTATAATTGTTGTACAATGTGTACATGATAAATATTAATATAATCTAAAAATTTTAACCTATATTAAAAAATAAAGAAGACCTGAAATATTAATTAATAATTTTTATTTTTTAATGAATATAATTTAGAGTTAGAAGGAAATGAAATAAAAATTATTTGGTGAATAAAAGTGATGAAAAAGTGGACATATATTAAACAATAAAATAAAACTGAAGTATTAATTAATAATTTTTTTTCATTGAATATAATTTATAGTTCACGTTAAAAAATATACATTAGAGTTAAATAAAAATTAAATAATAATTATTTTGTGGGCTAAAAGCTAAATTGTAGGAGAGTGGGATAAAAAAGAGAGATGAAAAACTAAATGATATTAAGAAAAAAAGAAAAAGAAAATATTTGATTTGTGGAATCCCTACACTTAAGGAGAGAAAGAATAAAAGGGGGTCTCTTTTATATTTGCATAATAATAATAATAGATTATTATTATTATTAATTGAACCTTTCTTGTAGAAATGTCATTAGAAGTTCACAAGAGCTTTTTTCAATAACAAATGGTAACTGATGGGCTCAAGCCCTCTTGGGTCCGAACCAAGAGAACCCAGACTCCCCACAACTCGGACCCAACTCCCCAGACGTCGAAGCCCACAGAGGGGTTAGGGTTTCGGGAAGATAGAAGACTCAAATCGCCACTAAGAGGTAAATGAAAAAATAGGCATTGACCCCACGTGGCGAACCGACTCGACTACCAAGAAGCTATAAATAGACTCTCACCTCAACAATGACAGAGGATGACACACGTACAAGTTACAACCTACATAATCATACTCACACACATCCTTGATCGTATGCCCAACACTCATACATCCAAGGAACCCCAAACGCGTACAAGCATACTCCGGTACTTCTTTGTCTCCCACATCATCATTCTTACAAGCTTATCCTTGCCATATCATCCTCTTACTATTATTTGTCTGCTCTGTGAGGTGCACATCCGGCGCCAGGAATCAGACGTGCTCATCCATCGACCCTACACTCAAACCAACTCATTGAACCAACCCAGATCCATCAACCCTACACTCAAACAACTCATTCAACCAACCCAAATTCTCTAGGACGAAACATTAATGTGATCTTGGTATACTATTTCTTAGTTTCTACAAGTTACCTACCTTAGTTGTATTTTTTCCTTATATATGTACAAAATAAAGGAAAAAGCTTGAAGTTTTCCACCATGAATCATGCCCTTATAAGTAGATGACTTTGACATACTAACCCAACTAATGGGGCAGCTCAAACCTTTCAATAAACAATTTATAAAAAAACACCACAAAATTGTTAAAAAAATAAAATGAAGGGACCAAAGTTGTAATATTGAAGAAAATGAATGGACTTCCTCAACCATCCCACATTTACCAATCCTCCCACCAAATCTTCATTTCCTTTTCTCAATACAACATCTTATAAAATGAGTTGGATTGAACCGAACCGAACCGAATCGGATCATTTGGTTGAGTTGTCAATCGACCACCATACTATCGAACATTGGTACAATTTATAGTCTTTTCAATAAGATTTCAGCTAACTTATTTAGAACACCTGTTTTTTCACCTATACGATAAAGTGGTTTATAAAGAACTATTTGAAAACGGGTGAGATTCATCTATCTAAACAACTGAAGATTCACAAACTCAGCACAGGTTGACCAAGAGATAAATATGAGATTTAGATCGATAAATTCATTATAGTTCAAATTTCTCAATTATCAACAAAGAAAAATACTTTCACTTTGAACCATCGATCAATTATGTACTCAGAATCAACTATTCTCTAAACTAGCTAGCCAGATTTCATGTAACTAAGCATGTGTCCACAGCTTGGATTTCCCCCAATTTCGTCGAAAAAGTAAAGTTAAATGACTGTTTCGTACATGGCTCATAATCATATTATTAGTATGCAAACCCAACCAAATTGCACACAAGTTAAAGTTCAGCTACCGTTTTGTAAAAAAAAAACAAATAATAGTCATCTTCTCTGGCTGGTTTGATTTTCTAACCGAACCATGAACTGCCCGGTCCGATTCGACAACAAAGCCAAAGAAAAAACAAATTAAATTATATAATTAGTCGTTAACATTGATCGTTGACCCATACCAACAACCTCTATAGACTTGTTCTTCCTCCTCTGAATCATCTCTCACGATCAACTCTTTCTCCTTCATCAAAAATTCTTGATCACCAATTCGAAACTCCTCGATCTTCGTATCGAAAAATCTCGCAACCATGGACAGAGAGCAGGAGGAGATGCAGTTCCTGGGGATGTTCGGAGTGTACAAGGAATCATACAAGATCATAATCCTGTGGCGCAGAATCTTCAGTCAAATTACTCTGTCGTTAATCCTTCCTCTAGCCTTCATCTTCTTGGTTCATAAGGAGTTCTCGAATCTCCTCCTCTCGAACATCCTCCGCTCCGAAATCCAGCTCAACGAGACCCCTGTTTCCTCTGCCAGCCGTCGCGACAAGCTCGCCGGAATGTTGACCTCCGAGTGGACCTACTTCTGGCTCCTTAAGGCGGCTTACTTCACCTTTTTGCTTCTCTTCTCTTTGTTGTCCACCTCCGCCGTCGTCTTCTCCGTCGCCTCGCTCTACACCGGCCGTCGTGACCTCTCGTTTCGGAAGGTATGCAGAGTTTGATCGTTGACTTTGACTAGTTCTTTTCTTGATCATCTGATCGTTGTAGTTAAAATCCTGATTTTGATCTTAAAATTTTACGATTTTTACAATTTTCTTAGTATCTAGCGATTCAGATTTGATGTGGAATCCTGATTTTGACTACCGTGATAACCATATTTATGACTTTGTCAGGTGATCACGGTCGTGGTGCCCAAAGTATGGAAGCGTCTAATCGTAACATTCCTATGTTACTTCCTCTTCATCTTCGCCTACAACTTCGTCGCGTTCATTATCTTCGTCGCCGTCGCTGTCCTCCTCATCAACACGGCGGAGGCAAACTACGCCTTCCCGATCCTCGTCATCCTCTACTTCATTGGCTTCCTCTACTTCACCATAATATGGCAGCTCGCCAGCGTGGTGTCCGTCCTTGAGGACTCGTATGGGTTCCGCGCCATGTCGAAGAGTAGGGCCTTACTCAAGGGGAAGACATGGTTGGCTTCTTTCATCTTCTTCAAGCTCAGTCTTACCTTTGGAGCGATTCAGGTTCGTTCAAATTTCGATTCTGCTCTTAAAATCTTATGATTTGACGAGGTTTGCAAACTTTGTCATCACTTTTTATGTTATGTTAAATCTCAATTTTGTCTCTGATGCATGACTCAGGTCTTGTTCGATAAGCTAGTAATCCACGGGTGGAGCAACAGAGTCGGCCCAGCTAGTCGAGTCGCAGCCGGATTATGTTCCTTGTTGTTACTCCTAAAGGTGTTCTTGTTCGGGCTCGTTGTCCAGACAGTGTTGTACTTTGTCTGCAAGAGTTACCACCACGAGAACATCGACAAGTCGGCCCTATCAGAGCATTTGGAAGGATACTTAGGAGATTATGTACCGTTAAAGTCGAAGGATGTTCAGATGGAAAACTATCTAGACGAAGACGAGGTTTGAATTTATATTAAAAAAAAAAGAAATTTGATTAGTTTTCTATATACATGTAAACAAGAGAGGGGAGATTATACCAAGGTTTGATTTTGGACAACATTGTGACTAAGGAAATTAGGTGTTTGTGTCCAATCATACTCATTATTATCAAAGTGAATTTTAATTATTGGTAAAATAAGAAAAGGGAGAAAATTATTATAAGAAGGGAAAATATCATCTTGACCCCCTCTACTTTGTCAACTTAACAAATAGCTCCATATACTACATATCATTCTTTTTATTTCCTCCTACTCTGGCCACTTTGCAACGTGGGTCCTTCCAGGGCCGGCCCTGAGGGTGTGCTGGCCGGCCCTCCGGCACAGGGCCTCAAAATATCGGGGGCCTCAAAATTTCCGGGTTAAGTAAAAACACCTAAAATATACATTATAAATAAACTGTGCAAAAACTAAACATAAATGTTGATGTGGTTTAGTGGCTGGAGTTTTTGTTTTATTCCAAGTGGTCATGAGTTCAATCCTCATCTTTGACAAAATCAAACTAAGTTTTTTTTGTTCTTTTCAGCATTGTTTGTTTTTTCGAAGTCGTCTTTCTATTTTTACTATCATTGTTTTCAAAAAATTTATTATTAAATATATAAATATGATATGATATTAAGTTATACTTCATATATTATTTTACTTTTTAAAATTTTTAGTTGTTAATAGATTTTATATAGTCTTGGAATGACATTGGGTAAGTCGAGGTGGGCACAAGGTCGCACGTGTAGACCATCATAAATGGGTATTATTATTGTCTCAAACCAATCAGTATATCCGCCCAAACAAGTCAAGTTAATGTAACCCAAATAATTTGGGTTTAAATTATCATTTTATAGGGCCAAATAATAAATTTCGAACAGGGCCTCCGAAATTCACGGGACGGCCCTGGGTCCTTCCATTCCAAATATCATCTTCTAACATTAATCTAGACATATATGCACACTGATAGGGAGAGATATCAGAGTTATGCGACTAACAGTTGGTTAGAGAGGTAAATAGGGCAGGTGTCATGAAGAGTATGGTGAAATACGAAGGGCTTTAAAATCACATGTTTTATTCGTCGATTTCATCATATCGAACTACATATACTTATATTCTCAATTCAAAATGCTTAGTAATATACATGACTATTGGAGCTAACGTGGTGCGCACCCATTAACGTCATGAATATGAAAGCTGAAACGGAAGGACCCAAAAGGCAAAGTGGTCGAAGTAGGAGGGGTAAAAAGAGTGATTTATAATGTATAGGGCTATATGTTAAGTTTGAAAAGTAGAAGGGGCAAAATGCTATTTTCCCTTGTAAGAATGGAAAATTGTCGCTTTCATTTGGTGGAAATTTTTATTGTTGGTGAAGTACCTTTGAATTTAATTTATGTCTTTGTCATCATATGGTTGTAGTATACATTGTTCCTTAATAATTAATAGATTACTATTATAATGAAAATATGCACAAAAATAACCATCATATGAAAATACTTAGAAATCACTCAATCGGCTCTTGAGTTAAATGATGATAAATTCAATGCATTTGATAACTTACTATGCCAAATTATTCATGTTTTTTCAAATTCTCTTCAACAAATGAAATCAGAATTCTTTTTGTTGGCTCGCTAGGTGATCTGAAATTTCACTCAAATTTCACATAATTATTCTGTCCAAATGTGTTATTTCGTCAAAATCACTTTAGCATGTTAGATTATCTCTCAATTCACCTCCCAAATCTCTAAAATGGGCGTTTAATTTTGAAAAGTGATCTGTGAGGTGATTTGGACGAAATATCTCGTGTGGATAGAAAATTTACTTAAATTTTTAGTGGGATTTCACACATCATAGGTGATTTGGTGTATTTTACACATTACCTATCTAAAACGTACTTATATATAGTTTTTAACTTAACAATGACTATTTAAGTGGAAGACCTTGTAATGTACTAGTAAAATAACAACACCTCCAAGAAAGAGGTCACAAGTTCGAATTCACACTCAATTATTTTTTAAAAAAAGTCACTATTTAAGTGGTAATAATACAAATTAGGTAATAAACATTTTGTACACTATGAAATAAAATTCCTACTACAAATAAGTTTTTTACTATATAACTTAAAATTCATTCTAATTTCAAATAACTTACACTAAAATCCTAAAATCGAACTAAAAGGCTAAATTAAATTACCACTTGATCCTATGGTATAAATTTCAATGATGTTTTGGTTGAATTGTTTTATGGGGAACATAAGAAAACGAGTCCTCCTTTTTGTTACCCTAGTCAACAATAATGGTTGACCAAGCAAGTCTTCCAACAAGACTTTTCTATATTCTTTGGAGACTTCCATTTTCCAACGAAAATTGGTTCAACCTATTGATTTATTTCATGACTTTTATTGATTATTTGGTAGTTTTTTTTATTTATTACTCGATGATTATTGAGTATTCTCTAGCCTGGTATTGATGAAACAAGACATCACAATGAGACCCCATACTCGCCCTCTCTATCGCTCTTGAGCTATACGCTCAGTGTACACACACTCCTACAATCATCTCTTGGTACTTCTATGTCTCTCCTACACCTTCTCTCCATACATTTACTCAAAATGTATTACCGGACCGTAATTTGGTGAATGCATAAATTACGGTCATTTTCCACCAACTATGTGGTCATATCAAGTTCACGATCTTGTTATTTTATAGTAATTATTATTTTTTCGGCAAAAAAGACATTAAGGTTCCACCGAGATTTGAACTCAGGTTACTGGATTCAGAGTCCAATGTCCTAACCACTAGACCATGGAACCATTTTTATTAGTAATTATATTATATTATATTAGTACAAATTATAAATTTTAATTTTAAATTAATTATTTTAAAGCGTTTCACTTGCTATGGTAGCTTTTGCTTTAAATTTTTTAGCAAATTTAATATTAATATTTTGTAGCCATATAAGACAAGGAAAAAAAAACACTTTACTTCATAACATCGTAAGGACTTTATTGTAAGGTTATTAAAGTATTGGGGCTTAAATTAAGAGCATTATAAACAGCAAGGACTCGTAAGAAAGTTCAATATCAGACGGTGCCGTTTTGATCCTTCTCCGTTTTTTAATAAAGGAATAAAGGTTAAAATCGAAATAGAAAGAAACCGTCGTCGCCGTCGCCGTCGATCAATCTCCGGCCATAAACCTGCTGTCTCCTAATTCGTAGAATCAAGTTCAGGAATAAGATGAGCGGCTCCGGCGCTCCTGGACAGGCGTCAAAATCTTCAAAGGTTGTCGGCCCTTCGTCACACCCGTCGGAACCCTCTACTAAGAGGAAACTAGGCGTCTTTCAGAAAGATCGTAAGTCGCCGTCGTCGATTCCGTTGTTTGAGAGTTAGCTTTAGTTTGATAATTGATTCATCTCTGTTGGTTGCAGTACAGCGCATGATGTATGGATTTGGAGACGATCCTAACGTAAGTCCTTCAATTCCCTCTTCAATTAGGGTTTCGAATTCGTAGCTTCTTTTTGCTCTCGGGTTTTTGAATTTTTTTTCTTCAAATTAAAGCTTATGGTGTTGTGAATTTCGTTATCGGAATCTATGTGTGTTTGTCAAGAACTAGTATGAATAAACTGGTGTCTAAAATCCAAATGCTAGCTTAGATTGTTACGGAAAGCCTTATAGAACAATTGAGAAGGCCTGAAATTCATGCCATGGTCTGCCTATTAGATTAAGGAATAGGAAGGTGATACATCAGTGCTTTCACCTCATTGATTGAGCAGTGAGGTTCCCTTTGCAGATTATTAAGTTAGAGAGCTTTAAGTGTATGCTATTCGATCATCTTAAGCAAGCACATGAAGTATCGGTTCAGAGATGATTCGAATTCCAAGCCTTTATATCATCTCAACTATCTACATTCGGTGTTAAGCTTAGCTTTGTGGATCATATTACTGCTCCACAAGGTGGTTATTCATAGCTCATGTAGGGATTTCGTATCTTCTTTTTGAATTAAAGCTTAGTGGAATTGTTTTGTGGTCGGAAAATGTGTATTGCTAGGAACAAATGTGAACATGTTGTCATTCAAATGCTGGTTCGGACACGTTGACGTGAACTCGTTTTTCGTTTCCCTGATCAGCCGATTCCAGAAAGTGTAGCACTATTGGAAGACATTCTTGTAGAGTATGTCACTGATCTGGTAAGCTACCAGCATTCCTTTAGTTTGTATATAGAACCTATTTGCACATGCTGGTTATTATAGGCCACAATCAATGTACTTACTCCTTGGCTTTACAGACGCATAAAGCTCTTGATGTAGGAACAACGAGAGCGAAAATATCAGTCGAGGATTTCCTGTACGTGATCCGCAAGGTACCAGTACTGCAATCCTTTCCGTCTCATATATCGGTATACTTGGTCTAATCGCTGCAACTCGTGATGCCACAGGACCCGCCAAAGCTCAACCGAAGTACAGAGTTGCTGTCCATGCAAAAGGAGCTGACTCAGGCCAGGAAAGTTTTAACTGTGGACGATGAGGCTTCACTGCAATGACATTTTGAACCTGAATCTGAAGGAAACCCATTTTTTCTCTCATTTCTGTATATTTGTTGTTTTCTTGGAACTGGCCGTTAGGGTTAAATTTTGGAATTTTTTTGAACAAGATTTGAGATGATTAGTCGTTCTGAACTCGAACAGGTAGTGGGTACCCGTTACTTGTACAAGTGTTGGGAACCATATTTGCATGGTACCCATTACTTGAACGGGTATATTTTGTTGACCCGTTAAGCCCGATAGCTCAATCTTGTCTCATAGTTAGTACTATCTTGTCCTTATTTCTTACCCTTTTAACCATAATTCAGTTCATTCATGATCAGTGAATTTACAACTCAGTTGACTCGTAATCGAAAATTTGAGACTCGTCCAACTCGTCATCGATTAAACATATCTATGATTAAATAGATAAGACCAAAAGAAAAGGGTCACAACTCACAGTTGAGGTTTCCCTTTGCATAAGATAACATTATTGGGGCACTATAGCCCATGCATTTAGCAATGTCTAGCAACAAAACTAGATTACAATAAATTCTATTGTTGGTGATGCTTTCGATTTCAAATCCAATGCGACCTCCTTGGCTACACAGGCTTGATCCTCGTTGAACTTGTTATAGTCTTCGTAGTTGAAAATCGAATCGTCATTGAAAATTGGAGTTGGACTCGAGCCTCGATCAATCACTATCCTTTCCAAGCCAACAAAATAATCCATCGCGTACTTGACGAAATGGACCTCGCTACTATAGCCAATAAACCCAGCAAACTCTACTACTTTGATGCTCTCCCTCTTTGTTTTAATCATATCTAAATCCTCCCATTGATAATCATATTTCAAAGCAAACCCATGAAACTGTAATGACAACAACAACAACAACAAAACATTGATCTATAATTAGTAAATTAGAACACTGTGATCATTCAAGATACAAAATTGGGATATAGCTAGGAACACTTACAGACACTTGCAGCGTGTGCAATCGAGGACATTGGTTTATCAAAGAAATCAACCTAAATATAGTCTCGTGGCGGACTCTTATGGCTTGGATAGTTAGTCGCTCCAACCAGGTATGTTCAACCAGATCCAACCACGAGAATGGTATCTACAAAACATTAAACCACAAGCAGCACATCAACATCATCAATAACAACAATCAAGCCAGCATATGTAATATGTATGGAATGGACTTCACTTACCAGCGACGGAAATAACTTGAAGGAAAGGAACCTCAACTGACTAGCACAACTTGAAAGTGATTTGAATTTCTCCTTTGTATAATTGGTACAGCAATCCATGGTCAAATCCACAAGACTCGAACATTTACTCAGGCGGAATTCCTTCACACGATGACAAGAATTGTATATCAACCGTGTGAGACTAGGGGTGTAAGCAATCTCTACAAACACGAGATTAGGACATCTTTTTATTTCCAAGTGCCTCAATGGAAGCGGCGGTGAGTGTGGCGAGCCAACAACCCTAAGCTTATTTATTGTGGTGTCTTTGAAAACCAACTCTTCAAGTAAGGGGCAATTAGCGACCATATGTTCAACAATCTCATCTCTTACTTGAACAAAACTCAAATGCAAGTACCTTAGAGACTTGATTTCAGACAACCCAGCTGGAGTCTTGATGTGATTGGAACAATCCTCTGAGAAGATGTAATAGTAATCAGGCATACTCGAGATTTCACGGAAGTCTAGATGAAGAGACTCGACTCTATTTGATAGAGCAAACTCCAACCACCTATCAATGTCTCCCTCCAAATTGCAGCTGTTGGTCAAGCTAAAGGCAACTCTGAACTTGGTAACTTTGGAGGACAAGTCTTTGTTGTTATTGTGTTGTTCTAGCTGCGAGATAACTACATTCACCCAATTCTTGAACCACACACTTTTCTCGACCACGAGACGTTTGAAAGCCTCTTCATCATTGATTTGGAAAAGGGATTTCAACTCCTCGATGGCATCAAAGCCGAGCACTAGATCGGTAGATTTCCACAAGTTGATCCATCTCTTTGAGATGACTGATGTTCTAGCTGCTTCCTTGAAACTCAAGCTCGACAGAAATTTGACTACAAGTTCATCAGGCAGCCTACTACTATAATCCAATTCTTCTTCCTGAATTACGACATCAGAAGCACAAATAAGACTGTTGAACCATGAAACTAAAAAACCCCAGAATAACGAATCCCCTGTTTAGGTTAATTCAATACTGATCAAGTTTCAAACTTTATGAATAGACAAAGTTGGCTAATTCGGAACAGTGGAAAGCAATCAAAATTTCAAATTCAAAGCTATCCAGTCTGGGATCTAGAAAAAGTAGAAAATCGGGGAATCAAAAGTTACTTACTTTGAGTTTATCATCTTCAGCAAGGGCACCAGATGCAGAAGCTTCCGCCATTATTCTCTCGATTAAGATTGACAAATTGATGTTCTGCACCAGAGATACTGGGTTTTGCTCTGTAATGGGATAATATGATTCTTCATCTACTAATACCCAGAAGCTCTATTTAAGAACCCTAAATTCCTTTTTCTGTGTTGTCTTCGGAAACTTTAAAATTACTAATTTGACCCTCTCATTCCTCCTATTCCGAGGGTAGATTAGTCTACTGTCACTGATAGGAATTTGGCGCCAAAGGTTGCTTCAGTTCCTGTTCTAAAGTTTAATCTGGCCTATATTTGCCGCCAAAGGACAATCTTGTACAAAGTGTTGGGAACCATATTTGCATGGTACCCATTATCCGAACGGTATATTTCGTTAACCCGTTAAGCTTGATAGCTCAATCTTGTCTCATAGTTAGTACTATCTTGTCCTTATTTCTTACCGTTTTAATCAACATTCTTCGAATTACGATTTTGTTTAATGAATGGTGGTCGAACCTCGACTCCTGCAACGGCTAATAGTTCATCGGCTAGAACCATTCACATGGATGATGGATTTTCCCCAATCCGGCCAGCTGATCGGAAGGGGAAAACAATCGATGTTAGAAATTCAGATTGTATACCGTGTATACAACCTGTATGACTAGTCGAAGAAAAATCATAACTGGGTTTTTTAATAGTTTGAACCTGGTTGACAACCAAATCAACTCTGCCGGTTCAGCCGTTCGGTTTATCTGATTCAATGTACATCCAGAGTTCGAATCCCACCGTCGACCAAATTTCTCGTGAAATCCCAATTTTTATTTATTAGTTAAGAAGTAGTGGAAAACACAAGCCAAGAACAACATAGTAGCAGATACTGGATCAATCAAGTAGCAGTAATGGCGATCTTCATTCCAGATTCGCAGTGGCCGGGGAAGTTACAGATGAAGAAGTTGAGTCCCTTATTAAGTTTGATCAGATCTTTCCCAGTCTTGTACACTTTCGAACCGGCCGGAGTCCGGCAGCTGCTGTACCCACCTCTGTTCACCGCCACCACGTTGTGCAGCGTCGGATCATACTTGAACACTACATCATCATCAAATGAGACCAATGAATCAAAACCCACCACACAAATCAAACCGGTGAGTGAACCGGTATGGTTATATGGTTTACTCGATAACCGTAATATACTGATTAACTTGTTTAATCATTCTGTTCACTCATGCATGATCATCGATAAAAATCAAGAAAGTGTTGAAGAATGTTATGTAAGAGAGAATCTCTACTAACAACTTGAGTTATCGTGATGTAACGATTTTCCTCACTAATCATGTAACTGGGCTCATGACCCATCACTCAATACGACAATGTGCAGTGACCGGTTCTTTTCAACTTTGGTTTTCACCCGGTTAATGGTTAAGCTAAATGCCCAATATCCACATAACCAAAATGATAAGCTAAATAGTAGATTCAGCCACTACAAGAAACTATATCTGTTATAGAGGTTATAACCCCTACAGCTACAACGGCCGTTGTAGTGGTTATCTAAAACCGTTGCCAAATCGTCCGCATCAAATGGACGATTGTAACAGTTAGTTGTAGCAGTTTTTCATAACCCCCTACAACGGGCTCATTTCCGGATTTGTTGTAGTAGTCGGCAAACCCATACAACAGACCCTGTTTCTTGTAGTGAACCATTGTGAACTAAAACAAGTCTGGTGAACCGTTTTAAACGATACGATTAGCCCCATAACCGCACCGATTCGCACCCCTAATTTGAACGGTAATTTGAATGGTGCAAATGGATGATTAAGAACTTACAAAGGGTGTCTCCAGCTTTGAAGGCCTTGCCTTTAGGCCAACTATCAAGGTTGAAAGTCCAGCCACCAGATCCACCAACTAAGTAATTAGTTGCTGCATTAGCCTGATGATCATGACCCATTAGCAGCATCAGCATCACAACCATTGATGTACTGACTCTTCCCTGAACCATCATCATCTGAATTTCACAATGATATGAGAAATGGCTTCAAGTTGGAAACTTTGGGCCCTTAATTATAGAGAACAGAGAAGAAGAGATAGTGGGGGACAAGGGAATCTTGGGCAGACCAGAAAATTTGACCATTTCAAGATATGTGCTATAAAAGGAGGAAACTTTGGTTGTGAGAGGTGAAAAGTGAGGTGGTTGAATTGTCCAAAAAGCTTGTGACCCGACTCGGTCGAGTCTTAAGTTGGTATGGTCAAGGATGTTCGAAGTTTGTAGCATTAAAATTCTTACAGTAACCGAATAATAGTCAAGACAGACACAATATTTACAACAAACTACGACGATGTTTCATACTTTGAAAGCATTATAGAATGCTTTCTTTGTTCAAACTAACACATAATCATAAGTCTTGAGTCTTGGAGGAAATTGTTATATACATAAGTTTTAAGTACCATATTAATAAGTTATATATATATACATACACACCTACTGGGCTCCCAAGGTCTCCTAGACCCAAATAGCTAAAATATAATATACATATTTTTTGTGAAAAAATATGTCAACCTATTGTATTTTATATATCGGGTCCAATGTCTACTTGAGTTCTGGCTCCGTCATTGCTTCCCTCTGCCACTCCCTGGCCCAATTCATTTATAACTCAAAATGACCACAAGGCAACAATTCGTAGCTTGTTAACCTAAAAGTATAAATTCGCAATTCGAGTTATTTGTGGATCAACTGACCCGTGATTCCATTTTCTTTTCCATAGATAGTTCTGACGGAGACATCAAGATAGCGAACACAAGTGAAAAGGAAAATCAAGTCCTAATCCAGGTGATCATCAAATCTGCCTCCATGACCCCTAGGAAGTTAGTCATGATCAATAAATTTACAACTCAGTTGACCCGTAACCGAAAATTTGTGACCCGTCTAACTCGTGAATTAAACATATCTATGATTGCATAGACTAAAGAAAAGTGTCACGGGGGAGGTTTTATGAGTAGGAAAGGCCCCGTGAACTGTCCCTTTGTATAAGATAACATTATTGGGGCCCTATAGCCCATGCATTTGGCAATGTCTAAGAATTATTGTAAACTCAACAGTCTTACCTATTAGGGGAAAATGTGCAATTTTGTAGTATAGTGAGTATGGCTCGTTCATGACAATAAAGGTTCAAATGAAAGGATTGGTGGTTGAGTGAGTATGAACGTTTGTCAATTTTTGATGTGCTTTGGAGTTCAAAAGAGTTTCTCGTTAGGCGTACAAGAGACAGTAGTAAGCGCTCAAGTATGAATGTAAGAGGAGGTTAGACGTTTGGGATGAGAGACAAAGAAGTATCGGGCGTACCGTTAAGGGTGTATATAGTGAGCCTTAAGCGTGTCGATGGATGATTATTCTTAAGGCATGTTTTCTGTATATTAGGTAATGTCTTCATTTATAGGACCTCAGGATTCGGGTTGAGTCGCCACATGTCGCTGGTAGATTAGTGACCTACTTTAAGGATGATCTCAGTCGTTCGTAGAGTTCAAATTCCCCATGGACTAATCCTAGGCATCTGGCTAATGGGCCACAGTTGCTTCTCTTAATCGTGTGCCTGGACCGATCAAATTAAACCCCATGTCCTTGAGCTCTTTAGGAGTGTGCAATGGTGTCACCCCTCCTTCAAGCATGTTGCATACCTATAACCTTTCGTACTTTCCCGATCTCTTTCAAACTCCTCGTTGTCCCTAGACTCGTGGTCCATATGGCTGGAAAATATGGTGGGAAAAACTTTATTCTAAAAATGGCATATGATTATAATAGATGAATAACAACTATCAACTATTTAAATCTGAACTGAACAGCTGTCAAGCCTGAGCATAAACTATATATATACTCAAACAACTAAAGCAACATTTAAAAACAAAAAACTAAACGTGTGCACCCACTAAAAGTGGTTGTACTAACGTTTTGTTAGATAAACATGTTTTTAATATCTTGTTTTTTTTAGTATAAGAATCTACATGTTGTCAAAGGATATATAGGACGATTTGAACAAAAACTAATTTGGTAGAGATGATAATCTATCATATTGAGAAAAAATGCAGCTGTAGAAAGAAACCTGAAGAACATTAGGTATAATCTTATACTATGATGACTAAAATTTGTAATTAAGCTCAATTTAGACTTATTAAGATTAAATCTATTGATATAAACTATTAGTTCAATGAAAATACCACTCTAGATAGCACAAACGTCAGTGGAGTACCGAAGCGTTTACCAGCACCCAAACAACTAAATCAATGTTCAAAATAAAGAAGCTAAACACATGTGGTCTGACAACATCAAAAGTGAAGTCGCCAATTATTTAGGCGATTTCCCACTTTTTCCAATGATCGTCAATATATTTGGCGATATAGATACCTAGTCAGCAAAAAAAAAAAATCCTACTTTGAGAATTGACTCAGTGAATACCCTACTTTGGTAATTGAATTTTGAAAGAGCCTAGTTTTGGAAAAAATCTCGTGCTTTGTTGGTGTATAGTTTTGTCAATTTTTTGAACATTTATTTTACTTACCAAAACTTGTTTCTTTGTTGTTGACCAGCTAGCCAGCTACATAAGCTGAGCTTTCTCTCATGGAGAACATGCTTCAATATCCACTATCAGTAGTTGCAGCCTCTTCCATCTTCGTAGCAAAGTTCTTTCTTCACTACAAGAAAATTGCATTTTAACATAAATTTTCTAACGGCGGACAAAAAAGTGCTGTTAGAATAAAAGTCTAACGGCGGATTTTAAAAATCCGCTGTTAAATAACAGCGGAAAAAAAGTGCTGTTAGAAATCCGCTGTTAGCCGTTTAATTCAAGGGGCGCCAAAATATCTCGCCTTAGCGGGAAATCAAAATTTTTGGGGGGAAACCTAGCGGCGGATTTAACCACTGTTAGGTTTTTGCTGATGTGGCGATCCGTGTGCCCATCCCTAGCCAATGACTTGTGGGCAATCCTTATTTCCTTCTTTTCCAGATCCAAAAGAATCCCTCTTCTTCTTTCCCCAAAAATAAATCCCCTCTTCTTCCTTCTTTCCCCAAAAACAAATCTCCTCTTCTTCCTTCTTTCCCCAAAAACAAATCCCTTCTTCTTCCTTCTTTCAACTCCTCCTCCGCCTCTGATGAATCCACTCAGACTCCGGCCAGCAGCGGTGGCAGAAGAAGAACATGTGTCGAAAAGGTTATTCATCTCCATTTAATTTTTGGTTTTGGTTGAATCTAGAGTTTTGATATGAGATTAGGAGAAGAAGAAGAAGAAGAAGAAAGAAGAAGAAGAAGAAGATGAGAGAAGAAGAAGAAGAAAGAAGAAGAAGAAGAAGAAGAAGAAGAAGAAGAAGAAGAAGAAGAAGAAGAAGAAGAAGCAGAAGAGAGGTTTCTGCATTTTTTTTAATCTGATCGGAATTCTAACAGCGGATTTTAAGTGCTGTTAGGAAAAAACGCTGTTAGGTTTAACGGCGGTCAGGAATATCCGCATGTTAGTCACTTAGTTAGTCAACCAAACAGCGGAATATGAACCGCATTAGGATTTCTAACATCGGCTATCCGCTGTTAGTAATCACTATCAAAATCCGCTGTTAGATGTCATTTCTTAGTGCTTCTCCTTCAATGAGCCACGGGTAGAAACTGAACAATCCACATGGTTCACTCTCAGTAATTTGAATGCATTCAATGATCCCTTAGCTTGAGTTATATTTCTTGTACTGAGAATTCAACATTGCAACATTACACAGAATATCAGCCTAGTGATCTATTCAACTGTGTAAATGATCTCCAGAGACTACTTACGAGCAATGATTATCTGGGGTTAAATGCAATTAGAGAGAAGGTGAACTGAATTAACCTTGAATTGAAAATGCACACTCTAAATTAACACTAATCTCTGGTCTTTTCAGTACAAATCTGTAGCCAACCATGTGTCCCTTTCGCACATACCTGAGGAGTATTTCCTAGCAAACTCATATACCTGAATCTACAACATATTTTTATGGTTAGTTGGATGCCTAACTTACAATATAACCAAAACACAAATTCAGAAACTATCTTATTGTAAAAAGAATCATAATACTCACCCCATGTTGTTTCCGTAAACTAGCTCAAGTCCTAAGCATTGGATATTGGTTATTTAATATTAATAAACTTGTTAAGAAAGAATGAAACAACCCAAAACTTTTCAACAAACAAAATTTGTTAATAAATTTGTGTCGATTGTAGACTTTTAAATAAGTTCTAGTTGATTATTGTGTAGCTATGTTTATTTGCTTATATGTAGATTTGAAAGAACTCTATTATGACATCTTCTCAAGAACCAAACAAAAAAAAAAAGTAAAAAACAACATTTCTTGCTTACTTTAAACGTTTGGAAACTGAAAAAAAGTCAGGTAGAAAAAATTCCTCCCAATGAAGGTCAACCATCTTCCTCTCTAGTTCAAAATCAAACATCTAAATTTGATATTTATTTATCTACAAATCAACATTCATATTCTTATACAAAAGCTAAAAGAATTCCAGCAAAAAGAAAACAAATAAGTGATTGACCCATCAAGTTAAGAGATGAGGTTAGGAGTATGTATCTAATACTCAAGATTTATCAACCAAAACTCGTTCATGAGTATCTAATGCTTTGATGAATGAGTTACAAATTTATGGTGTTTGTGTGGTTTTTATAGTAAGAAATATGAGGTTTCTTATTTTACAAAATTATTAGAAAAGCTAGTGAAAACAAGGATGAACATTGGACGCAAATTATGGAATGATAACTAGGTTGATTTGTCTAGTGTTGAATTTGCCCGTTTCAACGGCTACCACAGATAAAAATTTTCAACAATGAAATATGTGAAGACCGATTTACGCAACAAAATGTCCGATGAATTTCTTGCTGATTGTTTGACTATTTTTTTAAAGATAGTATGTTAATGATATAGAAGACTCTATTATTGATGAGTTTGCTAAAGTAAAAACCGTCGTGTATAATTGATACTTTAATGAAATCTATAGTTATGTTATATTTTTATCTTTATTATCGAATTTTCTCTTCAAATGCGGTCTAGTGCCTTGATTCATCCTTGATCCACCGCTAGTATTGTTATTTATTTGTTATTTTTTCGCAAATCAAGCTAATAAACACATCACTGTTACATTTAGCTAAAGTATATTATAATAGTTAAAATAAACCTTAATATTTTTCCTAATAAGTTTAACATTTAGTTATTAGCAAAGCTCAGGTGAAGCTTACATGTCCAAAAGGAGTTAATATTTACATGCAAATGTTATTATTTGTTCTGTCAATTTCTAATATAAATCGAGAAAATACATCAAAAGAAAAACTTTTATGGTTGTTTTGGTAAGTCAATTCATATAATATTATTGTTTTTTTTCTTGTGCTAACTTATTTATGTTGTTTTGTATGTCAATCTATTATATCATTGTTCTTTTTCTTATACAAGATTTTGTTTTTGTTTTTGTAATTAAATACATGAGATCATTGTTCAGTTTCTTCCAAGTTCAAATCCGATAAACATAAATAGTTTCAAAATAAATCAGAAATCCCAAGCTCAACATGCGAAACAGGGTAAGAGACTGTACACTGAAATCTAGTACTCGGAGTTCCCCATTCATTGTCTCATCATCCAACAAATTATCATCAGCAACTACATAAAGTAACCAAATGAGAAACACATAGCAGGCTAGTAAAACCCAATCAAAACCAAAACACCTTAACTTCCATACAAAACCGCTATATACAAAAATTCCTATTCAGTACCCCAAATTCAAATATGAATATCATTTTGATCAAACATCAAAATCATCTGAAACGAGAGCGCAACCTATAATACTCTGGATGACGATCATCCGGGGTCTCCAAAAGCTCTGAATAGAGGTGTTCGAACGCCCTTGGCTGAAGTGTACTCTTCTGAGCCATTTTCCTACAAAAAATGAACAATACATTCATATACCATATACATTCCATTCCAACCAAACCTACAATCTCTAACTAACAGACTTTGAACAATGAACAGGGAGAAGCTCCCAAAATTAGATGAGCAAAATTGTTAAGCAAAAACACCTCCCCACCTGCATCCAAAAGACCAAAAACTCCACCCAAAGAATCGAAAAAAGCACAAACATCACCCAGCAAAAACGAATTAAACACCTCCCCACCTGCATCCAAAAGACCAAAAACTCCACCCAAAGAATCGAAAAAAGCACAAACATCACCCAGCAAAAACGAATTAAACAGGATCCTCTAGCAGAACTAAAACCAAGACAAGGTACCAGAAACCAACTTGTAAATAAATAATGAGAAGAAGAAGAACTATTGGACGAACACTTACCTTATGCAGCGTTTGGTGATAGAGAATGTTGAACACGAACTCCAGTTGTCGCATAAGAAATATTAATATGACACTTCCCAAATCCAGCACATCACAACACCTTATTTTTTGGTCACCATGACAATACTTATCCACACCCTCCATTTAAGTTTTTCTTTAAATTAGATCTAATGGTTAGTATTGATTGGAGCAGAAGGTAATTATCCTTTTCAATATCCCAAAATAAATGAAGATATTTTTTTAGATCTAATGGTTAGTATTGATTGTAAACCCTACTTGTAATTAACATCTAACTATATACAATATTTTAATTAAAATCAGCGGTGCATCAAGTAGTTGTGGTTATCAGCAAAAAATTTGAAATTTTTTTGCTTTCATTCCACAGGTATGGTAAACATGCAAATAGTTTCATCTATTCTTTCATGTGTATTTTCATATACAAATCAACTACATATTTCATTGAACAACCATCGTGGCTAATTTCGTACCACCTAAGCCTAAACTCCATACCCAGTTCAGACATAATACGATACCGCACTAAGCCAAACTTCGTACCCTCGAATGCAAATAATTGGTACCCACATAAATCAAACTCGTGAATCCATAAAACTCATACGAATTCAGGAATTGGTACCCCACTTTTTCCAATAATCGCCAATATATTTGGCGATATAGATACCTAGTCAGCAAAAAAAAAAAATCCTACTTTGAGAATTGACTCAGTGAATACCCTACTTTGGTTATTGAATTTTGAAAGAGCCCTAATTTTGGAAAAAATCTCGTGCTTTGTTGGTGTATATTTTGTCAATTTTTTGAACATTTATTTTACTTACCAAAACTTGTTTCTTTGTTGTTGACCAGCTAGCCAGCTACATAAGCTGAGCTTTCTCTCATGGCGAACATGCTTCAATATCCACTATCAGTAGTTGCAGCCTCTTCCATCTTCGTAGCAAAGTTCTTTCTTCTCCCTTCAATGAGCCCATGGGTAAGAACTGAATAACCCACCAATGGTTCACTCTTAGAAGTTTGAATGCATTCAACTGATCCTTCCTTTGTTAATCTCTTGTCACAGAATTCAACATTGCAACATTACACAGAATATCAGCCTAGTGATCTATTCAACTGTGTAAATGATCTCCAGAGACTACTTACGAGCAATGATTATCTGGGGTTAAATGCAATTAGAGAGAAGGTGAACTGGATTAACCTTAAATTGAAAATGCACACTCTAAATTAACACTAATCTCTGGTCTTTTCAGTACAAATCTGTAGCCAACCATGTGTCCCTTTCGCACATACCTGGGGAGTATTTCCTAGCAAGCTCATATACCTGAATCTACAACATATTTTTATGATTAGTTGGATGCCTAACTTACAATATAACCAAAACACAAATTCAGAAACTATCTTATTGTAAAAAGAATCATAATACTCACCCATGTTGTTTCCGTAAACTAGCTCAAGTCCTAAGCATTGGATATTGGTTATTTAATATTAATAAACTTGTTAAGAAAGAATGAAACAACCCAAAACTTTTCAACAAACAAAATTTGTTAATAAATTTGTGTCGATTGTAGACTTTTAAATAAGTTCTAGTTGATTAGTATGTGTAGCTATGTTTATTTGCTTATATGTAGATTTGAAAGAACTCTATTATGACATCTTCTCAAGAACTAAACAAAAAAAAGTAAAAAACAACATTTCTTGCTTACTTTAAACGTTTGGAAACTGAAAAAAAGTCAGGTAGAAAAAATTCCTCCTAATGAAGGTCAACCATCTTCCTCTCTAGTTCAAAATCAAACATCTAAATTTGATATTTCTTTATCTACAAATCAACATTTATATTCTTATACAAAAGCTAAAAGAATTCCAGTAAAAAGAAAACAAATAAGTGATTGACCCATCGAGTTAAGAGATGAGGTTAGGAGTATGTATCTAATACTCAAGATTTATCAACCAAAACTCGTTCATGAGTATCTAATGCTTTGATGAATGAGTTGCAAATTTATGGTGTTCGTGTGGTTTTTATAGTTAGAAATATGAGGTTTCTTATTTTACAAAATTATTAGAAAAGCTAGTGAAAAAAGGATGAACATTGGACGCACATTATGGAATGATAACTAGGTTGATTTGTCTAGTGTTGAATTTGCCCGTTTCAATGGCTACCACAGATAAAAAATTTCAGCATTGAAATATGTGAAGACCGATTTACGCAACAAAATGTCCGATGAATTTCTTGCTGATTGTTTGACTATTTTTTTAAAGATAGTATGTTAATGATATAGAAGACTCTATTATTGATGAGTTTGCTAAAGTAAAAGACCGTCGTGTATAATTGATACTTTAATGAAATCTATAGTTATGTTATATTTTTATCTTTATTATCAAATCTTCTCTTCAAACGCGGCCTAGTGCCTTGATTCATCCTTGATCCACCGCTAGTATTGTTATTTATTTGTTATTTTTTCGCAAATCAAGCTAATAAACACATCACTGTTACATTTAGCTAAAGTATATTTTAATAGTTAAAATAAACCTTAATATTTTTCCTAATAAGTTTAACATTTAGTTATTAGCAAAGCTCAGGTGAAGCTTACATGTCCAAAAGGAGTTAATATTTACATGCAAATGTTATTATTTGTTCTGTCAATTTCTAATATAAATCGAGAAAATACATCAAAAGAAAAACTTTTATGGTTGTTTTGGTAAGTCAATTCATATAATATTATTGTTTTTTTTCTTGTGCTAACTTATTTATCTTGTTTTGTATGTCAATCTATTATATCATTGTTCTTTTTCTTATACAAGATTTTGTTTTTGTTTTTGTAATTAAATACATGAGATCATTGTTCAGTTTCTTCCAAGTTCAAATCCGATAAACAGAAATAGTTTCAAAATAAATTAGAAATCCCAAGCTTAACATGCGAAACAGGGTAAGAGACTGTATACTGAAATCAAGTACTCGGAGTTCCCATTCATTGTCTCATCATCCAACAAATTATAATCAGCAACTACATAAAGTAACCAAATGAGAAACACATAGCAGGCTAGTAAAAACCCAATCAAAACCAAAACATCTTAACTTCCATACAAAACCGCTATATACAAAAAATTTCCTATTTAGTACCCCAAATTCAAATATGAATATCATTTTGATCAAACATCAAAATCATCTGAAACGAGAGCGCAACCTATAATACTCTGGATGACGATCATCCGGGGTCTCCAAAAGCTCTGAATAGAGGTGTTCGAACGCCCTTGGCTGAAGTGTACTCTTCTGAGCCATTTTCCTACAAAAAATGAACAATACATTCATATAGCATATACATTCCATTCCAACCAAACCTACAATCTCTAACTAACAGACTTTGAACAATGAACAGGGAGAAGCTCCCAAAATTAGATGAGCAAAATTGTTAAGCAAAAACACCTCCCCACCTGCATCCAAAAGACCAAAAACTCCACCCAAAGAATCGAAAAAAGCACAAACATCACCCAGCAAAAAACGAATTAAACACCTCCCCACCTGCATCCAAAAGACCAAAAACTCCACCCAAAGAATCGAAAAAAGCACAAACATCACCCAACAAAAATGAATTAAACAGGATCCTCTAGCAGAACTAAAACCAAGACAAGGTACCAGAAACCAACTTGTAAATAAATAATGAGAAGAAGAAGAACTATTGGACGAACACTTACCTTATGCAGCGTTTGGTGATAGAGAATGTTGAACACGAACTCCAGTTGTCGCAGAAGAAATATTAATATGACACTTCCCAAATCCAGCACATCACAACACCTTATTTTTTGGTCACCATGACAATACTTATCCACACCCTCCATTTAATTTTTCTTTAAATTAGATCTAATGGTTAGTATTGATTGGAGCAGAAGGTAATTATCATTTTCAATATCCCAAAATAAATGAAGATATTTTTTTAGATCTAATGGTTAGTATTGATTGTAAACCCTACTTGTAATTAACATCTAACTATATACAATATTTTAATTAAAATCAGCGGTGCATCAAGTAGTTGTGGTTATCAGCAAAAAATTTGAAATTTTTTTGCTTTCATTCCACAGGTATGGTAAACATGCAAATAGTTTCATCTATTCTTTCATGTGTATTTTCATATACAAATCAACTACATATTTCATTGAACAACCATCGTGGCTAATTTCGTACCCACCTAAGCCTAAACTCCATACCCAGTTCAGACATAATACGATACCGCACTAAGCCAAACTTCGTACCCTCGAATGCAAATAATTGGTACCCACATAAATCAAACTCGTGAATCCATAAAACTCATACGAATTCAGGAATTGGTACCCCACTTTTTCCAATAATCGCCAATATATTTGGCGATATAGATACCTAGTCAGCAAAAAAAAAAAATCCTACTTTGAGAATTGACTCAGTGAATACCCTACTTTGGTTATTGAATTTTGAAAGAGCCCTAATTTTGGAAAAAATCTCGTGCTTTGTTGGTGTATAGTTTTGTCAATTTTTTGAACATTTATTTTACTTACCAAAACTTGTTTCTTTGTTGTTGACCAGCTAGCCAGCTACATAAGCTGAGCTTTCTCTCATGGCGAACATGCTTCAATATCCACTATCAGTAGTTGCAGCCTCTTCCATCTTCGTAGCAAAGTTCTTTCTTCTCCCTTCAATTAGCCCATGGGTAAGAACTGAATAACCCACCAATGGTTCACTCTTAGAAGTTTGAATGCATTCAACTGATCCTTCATTTGTTAATCTCTTGTCACAGAATTCAACATTGCAACATTACACAGAATATTAGCCTAGTGATCTATTCAACTGTGTAAATGATCTCCAGAGACTACTTACGAGCAATGATTATCTGGGGTTAAATGCAATTAGAGAGAAGGTGAACTGGATTAACCTTAAATTGAAAATGCACACTCTAAATTAACACTAATCTCTGGTCTTTTCAGTACAAATCTTAGCCAACCATGTGTCCCTTTCGCACATACCTGGGGAGTATTTCCTAGCAAGCTCATATACCTGAATCTACAACATATTTTTATGATTAGTTGGATGCCTAACTTACAATATAACCAAAACACAAATTCAGAAACTATCTTATTGTAAAAAGAATCATAATACTCACCCATGTTGTTTCCGTAAACTAGCTCAAGTCCTAAGCATTGGATATTGGTTATTTAATATTAATAAACTTGTTAAGAAAGAATGAAACAACCAAAACTTTTCAACAAACAAAATTTGTTAATAAATTTGTGTCGATTGTAGACTTTTAAATAAGTTCTAGTTGATTAGTATGTGTAGCTATGTTTATTTGCTTATATGTAGATTTGAAAGAACTCTATTATGACATCTTCTCAAGAACTAAACAAAAAAAAAAGTAAAAAACAACATTTCTTGCTTACTTTAAACGTTTGGAAACTGAAAAAAAGTCAGGTAGAAAAAATTCCTCCTAATGAAGGTCAACCATCTTCCTCTCTAGTTCAAAATCAAACATCTAAATTTGATATTTCTTTATCTACAAATCAACATTTATATTCTTATACAAAAACTAAAGAATTCCAGTAAAAAGAAAACAAATAAGTGATTGACCCATCGAGTTAAGAGATGAGGTTAGGAGTATGTATCTAATACTCAAGATTTATCAACCAAAACTCGTTCATGAGTATCTAATGCTTTGATGAATGAGTTGCAAATTTATGGTGTTCGTGTGGTTTTTATAGTTAGAAATATGAGGTTTCTTATTTTACAAAATTATTAGAAAAGCTAGTGAAAAGAAGGATGAACATTGGACGCACATTATGGAATGATAACTAGGTTGATTTGTCTAGTGTTGAATTTGCCCGTTTCAATGGCTACCACAGATAAAAAATTTCAGCATTGAAATATGTGAAGACCGATTTACGCAACAAAATGTCCGATGAATTTCTTGCTGATTGTTTGACTATTTTTTTAAAGATAGTATGTTAATGATATAGAAGACTCTATTATTGATGAGTTTGCTAAAGTAAAAGACCGTCGTGTATAATTGATACTTTAATGAAATCTATAGTTATGTTATATTTTTATCTTTATTATCAAATCTTCTCTTCAAACGCGGCCTAGTGCCTTGATTCATCCTTGATCCACCGCTAGTATTGTTATTTATTTGTTATTTTTTCGCAAATCAAGCTAATAAACACATCACTGTTACATTTAGCTAAAGTATATTTTAATAGTTAAAATAAACCTTAATATTTTTCCTAATAAGTTTAACATTTAGTTATTAGCAAAGCTCAGGTGAAGCTTACATGTCCAAAAGGAGTTAATATTTACATGCAAATGTTATTATTTGTTCTGTCAATTTCTAATATAAATCGAGAAAATACATCAAAAGAAAAACTTTTATGGTTGTTTTGGTAAGTCAATTCATATAATATTATTGTTTTTTTTCTTGTGCTAACTTATTTATCTTGTTTTGTATATCAATCTATTATATCATTGTTCTTTTTCTTATACAAGATTTTGTTTTTGTTTTTGTAATTAAATACATGAGATCATTGTTCAGTTTCTTCTAAGTTCAAATCCGATAAACAGAAATAGTTTCAAAATAAATCAGAAATCCAAGCTTAACATGCGAAACAGGGTAAGAGACTGTATACTGAAATCAAGTACTCGGAGTTCCCATTCATTGTCTCATCATCCAACAAATTATAATCAGCAACTACATAAAGTAACCAAATGAGAAACACATAGCAGGCTAGTAAAAACCCAATCAAAACCAAAACACCTTAACTTCCATACAAAACCGCTATATACAAAATATTTCCTATTCAGTACCCCAAATTCAAATATGAATATCATTTTGATCAAACATCAAAATCATCTGAAACGAGAGCGCAACCTATAATACTCTGGATGACGATCATCCGGGGTCTCCAAAAGCTCTGAATAGAGGTGTTCGAACGCACTTGGTTGAAGTGTACTCTTCTGAGCCATTTTCCTACAAAAAATGAACAATACATTCATATACCATATACATTCCATTCCAACCAAACCTACAATCTCTAACTAACAGACTTTGGACAATGAACAGGGAGAAGCTCCCAAAATTAGAGGAACAAAATGGTTAAGCAAAAACACCTCCCCACCTGCATCCAAAAGCACAAACATCACCCAGCAAAAACGAAGGCGTTAGACAGGTGATGTGACTTCATTTAGTGCATTTTGAGTCTATGATTGACCTATGAAATGCCCATGTTCGATCGTGAAATGCCATGACTTATATGCTTTTATTGAAGTTTTGCACAAAACGTCCATTTGTTGTCCGGTTGCCACTTTGGAGCCAAATTCGTGGTTTATTGGAGTTACCTCTGTGCATTTTCAGGTTATGGCATCGAAGTAAGGATGACAAGGAGCACATAGGAGAAAACGAGAGGTCAATTGGAGTCCGACGAGGGAGATATGGCCATTGCAAGTTCGGGATTTATGCAGAGTGCAGGGGTGCACACCGTGCAGTGGTGCACGGCGTGCACTTCCCCCTGCACTATAAATGCCTTCGTTTTTGGCCATTTTGGGGAATTCTTTCATCTCTCTTGAACCCCAAACACATACCCACGAACCTTCAAACCCTAGAACACATTTTTGGAGCAATTTGAAGCCATTGGAGCTAGGATTGAAGCCAACAAACCTTGGGAGAAGTGCTTACAAGTGGAGAAGTGAAGATCATCTCAAGGATTCATCCATGGTGTTCTTGGTGACCATTCTTCCTTCTCTTCTCTTTACTCCCTTGGCCATGTGTGGCTGAGTTTCTAGGGTTCATCTTGGATGGGTAGATTAGTTGTGCTATGATAGAGGGATGATTGTATAGAACTTGCCATGATTGATCTTGGTTGTATGAGGATGATTCCTAGACTTGTTCTTAATGCCATTTTATGCCATGTTTGCTTGATTTGGTCCATTCAATGTGATTTGATGCATGAGAGTGCTTGGATTTCATAGATTGTAGGTCTAGGGATTGAAGTGAGTGTGTTCTAAGAGATTAGATCATCTTGTTTCAACCATTTTCACTTGATTTCTCTCTTGGGCATTTTATCGAACACTTGGTGTGCATGTGGATTTTCATTCAATTGAGTTTGAAAAGGCTTTTTGGTGAATCTCTTAGTGTTAGGGCATTGATATGAGAGTGTTGTGCCTAGCCTTGTGGTCATAGAGTCTTAAGAGAGTATCTTGTGTCTTGGCATTTCATCAAACACTTAGAATGCATCCTTATTCACTTAGCTTGAGAGCGAGAGCCTAAGTTGAGTGGTATTAGGATAGGGATTAGGTGCTACGAGAGTGCATTGAGTCTATAGAAGTGAAATGCATGGTCATCCGAATGCAAACTCGATCTTAATTGGCTTGTTTGTTCAATTAGTCATCTTGAGCATGATGAAATTACCCACCAAGAGAGCCCCCTTTGTCTTTGATTTGAACCACCTTTCTCTCTTGCTTAATCTTTGTTAGTATTGCATTTCTTTGCCTTTGTTTCTGAATTTCTCAATCAAACCAAACCAATTTCAAATGTCTAGACCGTCTATGAGAAGTGTGAGTATTGGTCTATGAGAGGACCCCGTGGAATACGACCTTGGTAAAATCGCTTTTATCAACAGGATCCTCTATCAGAACTAAAACCAAGACAAGGTATCGGAAACCAACTTGTAAAGAAATAATGAGAAGAAGAAGAACTATTGGATGAAGAAGAAGAACTATTGGATGAACACTTACCTTATGTAACATTTGGTGATAGAGAATGTTGAACACGAACTCCGGTTGAATCTTGATCTTTCGGTTGTCGCAGAAGAAATATTAATATGACACTTCACAAATCCAGCACATCACAACACCTTATTTTTTGGTCACCATGACAATACTTATCCACACCCTCCATTTAAGTTTTTCTTTAAATTAGATCTAATGGTTAGTATTGATTGGAGCAGAAGGTAATTATCCTTTTCAATATCCCAAAATAAATGAAAATATTTTTTTAGATCTAATGGTTAGTATTGATTGTAAACCCTACTTGTAATTAACATCTAACTATATACAATATTTTAATTAAAATCGGCGGTGCATCAAGTAGTTGTGGTTATCAGCAAAAATTTTGAAATTTTTTTGCTTTCATTCCACAGGTATGGTAAACATGCAAATAGTTTCATCTATTCTTTCATGTGTATTTTCATATTCAAATCAACTACATATTTCATTGAACAACCATCATCGTACCCATCGAATCCAAACTGCGTACCCACTACCCATTGAAGCTTAATTTCGTACCCACCTAAACCTAAACTCCGTACCCAAATCAGCCAAAACACGATACCGCATAGAGCCAAACTTCGTACCCTCAACCCCAAACAAAAATCGGGACACATGCAAAGCCACAAATCATACTCCCGGCCCCCAAACTCATACTCCATTCTTCGTGTGGTGCGTCGCCCAGAGCTTCGATCGACTGTGATTTTGAGGGTCGACTTACACGATCGCCGATGAGAAAAACAAAGAACAAAAGAGAAAAGAAGAAAAAGAGGAAGGGGAAAGGGAGATTGACAGTCGGTGAGGTTTAGTTGTCATATGACCAACATTTACCACTGTTGTCATGGTAGGGAGTCCGGATCTTAACAGATAAATAGAACAATGTTAAGCACATTTAGATCTAGTGACTTCAATTTATCGAAGATAAACCGAGTCAATTCATGCAACAATACATAAATATAATCAATCATTAATAATAATTAGTACAAATTAGAGTGTTAATTCAAATAATGTACAAACAATTAGGTCAAGAAGAGGAAACACCCACACCAAGAAAATCAATGAAGCTAGGAACAACACCTTCTTCTAATTTCATAGTTTCATCTTCTTCATTGCCACATTCATCCCTTTGATTCTTCTCTAAATCATGATTATGACCCTTAATCACGTCATTATAATCACGATTATTATACCCAAACCGGCTTGGAACGATGACTCTACACCCGACCCAGTTCCACAGGTTCGACCCATGATCACCCGTGTGAATACCACTCTTGTAAATGTAAGGACTAGTACTATGGTTACCATAAATAGCCTCCTTAAGATATGATTGTGACCTAGTACTAGTACTAATAGTGTTACTAGGGCAAAACCTAGACAACACAAAACTATTATTACCATTACGAGTCGTGTTGTGTTTAGTACTATTACTAGTAGTGTCGTCCTTGACAAAGAGCTTGGAATGTTCCCTTTGCTTTCGAGCCATGATGACGTGCCAGTGGTTCTTGACCGCGTTGTCTGTTCGACCAGGGAAGAGGCGGGAGATGAATGCCCACTTGTTTCCGTGGATACGGTGAGCAACCAACAACCTATCCTCTTCCTCTTCTGTGAATGGTCTTCGGTTGATTCTCGGGTCGAGTTGGTTGAACCACCTCAATCTACAACTCTTACCTAACCAAACAAAACATAGTAACAATTATTTCTAGATCATTTCAAATACACTTTTCAAATAAGATTTTCTAACTACACTTTTTTTTTATGAACTAACTACACTTTTCAAATAATATAAGAGGTTACAGATTCAAATCCAGGGCCGTCCCGTGAATTTCGGAGGCCCTGTTCGAAATTTATTATTTGGCACTATAAAATGATAATTTAAACCCAAATTATTTGGGTTATATTAACTTGACTTGTTTGGGCGGATATACTGATTGGTTTGAGACAATAATAATACTCATTTATGATGGTCTACACGTGCGACCTTGTGCCCACCTTGACTTACCCAATGTCATTCCAAGACTATATAAAATCTATTAACAACTAAAAATTTTAAAAAGTAAAATAATATATGAAGTATAACTTAATATCATATCATATTTATATATTTAATAATAATTTTTTTGAAAACAATGATAGTAAAAATAGAAAGACGACTTCGAAAAAACAAACAATGCTGAAAAGAACAAAAAAAACTTAGTTTGATTTTGTCAAAGATGAGGATTGAACTCATGACCACTTGGAATAAAACAAAAACTCCAGCCACTAGACCACATCAACATTTATGTTTAGTTTTTGCACAGTTTATTTATAATGTATATTTTAGGTGTTTTTACTTAACCCGAAAATTTTGAGGCCCCCGATATTTTGAGGCCCTGTGCCGGAGGGCCGGCCAGCACACCCTCAGGGCCGGCCCTGTTCAAATCCACACCTAATCAATCATCCAAATATACGACTTTCATATCGAACACCAGCATGAAATTCGTCACAGACAAACGATGTTGACTCAAAGATCGAGCCATGAAATGATGGCTAAACCGAACCGAACCAAACCATGATGATCAACAAGTTTGTATATATACATATATGAATATATGATCCCTTGCCTTGCATACAAAGTCTGTATTATAAACCCTAGCTAAGGGGCAAAAGGGTAAATGAAATACTAACCAGATCTGCCATGGAGCTTGAGAGCTATGGAGTTCCAATTCTGAGGACCATACTTCTCCACAAGCTGCCTAAGCTTCTCATCTTCAGCTGGCCTCCAATGGCCTCTTGGAGGACAAGATGTTGTTGATAATGAATTATTATTATTATAAGTAGAAGAGGAAGAAGATGAGTTGCATGAATCTCCCATGGATGATCACGATCGACCGATATCGATATCGATCGATGATCTATGTTTGAATGTGATCTTGGCTAGCTATGGCTGCTGCATCTGCAGAGAAAAGTAGCTTGAGGGGGAGGAAAGAAGAAAGAATTATATAGTTAGATAGAATATTAGATGGTGATGGATGAGAATATTTGGCAATTTTATTTTATTTTATTAATTATATTTAATTAATTTTAAGTGGTTGATGAGTTCATTAGCTTAGATAGATGGATGGATGGTAAGTCACTTTTGTTGGCTTTACACGACACTTCTCTTTGTAGCTAATTTAGTTGATCTTATTTGTGTACATATAATTCGAGACAAATCTCTTATGTTTCGAAATATTTGACAATTAAATTCAATGTCCTTCTGCTTCTGCAAAACACCTTTCTATAGTCATTTTGGCCGCCGTTGTTAACACCATCAAACCTGCTTGTCTGGCCTCCACCAGCTAGGAAGGCATTCAACACAAGGAATCGCCATAGAACTCTTTCGTTATCAACTTGACGGTCTGCACATGTCTAGCTTCCGCAATCCATTTCCATATGATTGTATAGTATTCAAAATGTGTTGGACTGTGTAAATACACAATCTCGTGTTGGGGTAACATATCAAGTAATACATTGAATAATTAGGAGAAGTTTGTCTTGCTTAAATGCAGGGTCGTTCCTGAAATTTCGGAGGCCCTCTAAATTTACTATGTGGCCCTATTAAAAATAATAGTTTAAACTCAATTTGTTGTGTAACCTAAGTGTCTAACTTGACTTGGTTGGGTGGGTATACCCATTGATTGGGAGCAATAATAATACCCATTCATGATGGTATATACGTCTAACCTTATACTCGTAAAAATATACTCTCCTTAACTCGACCTTCCATGAAGTGGGTTTTGAGTGTTGAGGTACATTGACTTAGACTCATTGTCATTCCTAAACTGTATAAAATTTATTAACAATTAAAAAAAATATGTAAAATTAAAATAATATATAAAATATAACTAATCATATTTATATATTTAATAATAAATTTAGATAAAATAATGACAATGAAAATAAAAATATCACTTAAAAATATTGATTCAAATTTAGAACAAAAAACTTAGTTTTATTTTGCCAACTATGAGAATTGAACCCTTGACCACCTAAAACCATATAGTCAGTTAAGCCACTAGACCACCATTATATTTATGTCAACTTTTTTTCGGATATATGTATAATATATGTTTTAGGTGTTCCTAGTTAACCTGAAAATTATGAGACCCCCGAAATTTTGAGGCCTGTGTCGTAGGGCATACCAGCACACCCTCAGGTCCGGCCATGCTTAAATGAGTTCACCAACTACACTAGTATAGTATGGAGCATTTTGGGAAGGAACCTAAAAATAAATATGTGCAGGCTTTGGCCCAAAGTGGACAATATTGTCGTCATACTAGTAGTGTTGGGTTGTTGGTTGTGGTGCAGTCCTATAATTAGTATCAAAGTCTTGGTTGGTGGACAGGGAAATGGATCACGAAAGCTGGACATGTAGAGATTCTCCAGTTATAGTGAAAGGGTTTTGTGGTGGATACTTGTGCCAAATGTCTTCCTTGGCTGGTGGAGGTTAGGCAAACAAGTTCGTTGGTGTTAACGACGACCAAGATGTCTATAGAAAGGTGTTTCGCGTGAGCAGAAAGACACTAAATTTGGTGGTCCTTGGTCTGAGGGGGAAATTGTTGAGGTAACATCCCAAGTACCACATCGGCAACTGCACCAATATCAGTATGAGGTCTTTTGTGAAGAAACCCAAAAACCCAATCAGGTCGGACTCTGGCCCAAAGCAGACAATATAATAGTTGGTGGTGCGGTTCTACAACTGGTACTCTTCAAACAGTCATATATATCAAACCCGAAACGAATCAAACTCGAATCCGATCAATCGTCAAGTCATGAGTACTATTATACTAGGTTAAACTTATAGATAAGATAACTTGTTACATGTTGTGTGATGGGTCTAGATGATCGAGACAAGCAATGGTACAATGTTAAAATCATAAAACAAACTCATCACCTTTTTAGCCACCTATATATATATAATTTTAGTTATCTCTAAATTAAGGTTTATTAATTATTTTTTTAGTTAGAAACAAGAACAAAGACTGATTTCCTAATTCTTGCTTTATTATGGTAAAACCCTAATTTTAAATTTCTCTTACTTTGATTAGCAACTTATTAATCGGCGACCAAACTTTAACGGTGAAGCCATCAAACCCACACCTCATGATCATCTATTGTTGTTTTGTATATTAGTTATCAAGTTGTTGTCCCAACTTCCTTTTTCAATCTTAAATAATTAATTCATTATAAATCCTTAAGCCAAGGTTCATGGTTTCGAATTGGTAAAATCGGTTTGTGTCACCTCGTATAACAGAGTAGGGGCAGTTTCTAAGCGATGTAAATGAGGGTATTTAGAGAAATGTTCCCTGTCAGAAGTGTTCATCTCTTTGTGATGAAATCAGTGCAGTATTGATAGCTTTATTGCTTGTTGGGGTGGCTCTTGCTCAATAGGCGATCTGTGTCGTCCATTGGAGTCGCTCAGATTACGCCCCGTTTCTAGGACCCCTCAAAGAAACCCTAGGAAATTAGGGTCTTAGTGAGCTCTTTCCATCTCCTATTGAGCTATTGTTGGGCGTCTGGATTAATCATTCATGGTGCCCCTAAAAGGTTAAACAATATGAACTTTCTTTAGCGATTCAACCGAATCTGCTTGACTTGTTGACCCTAGACACCTACTAAGTCGTATCTTGCTGATTCAACCGACCCGCTTTGGCTATCGCCCCGATGAGTCCATCACATATTTGGTTACCAAATATCATTATTTGGAATATAATCACTGAACTAATTCATTTAATAGGGAATATTTAACATTCAATATGATGACAGCGTAACGGATATATAACAAAAGACAATTCAATGTTTAATCAATCGAATTAGTTTGATTGTCTCATATTTTACAACGTTTAACTATGCACGCACCATCATTAACTAAGGAATTATAGGTTAACCAAAAAGTAAACTATAATATTAATAATTTCAATAAATTGAAGTGGATCATGAATATATGGTTGAGCTAATATGGTAGTAATTAGCAATTAAACTTGTCATGTGTCTATTAGGTTTTATTTTTATTAGGATGTTATAATTCTCTGATCATAATGAAGCTTTCGTTGTCATCATGCGTCAGTGAATTTTATTCATAAAAGATTTTTCACGTTAAATCATGATTGTCGTGTGACCGAAATTATTAATTACTTAGTACTATTTACTATAGTTGACGGTTGGACCACAATTCGACCCAATTCAACACCTAGGCAAAGAGGCATAGGCCCAGTCGCGGCCTGCACAATGTACACCTAGGGTTTAGCTCAGGATGATTACATCATTATAACTAGATGATCAAGATCGCATTTAAGGTGGGTCACCAAACAACACGCGGCGACCCGACCCAAATCTCAAGTATCTATAAATACGACTCTAACCCCAACATTAATAAGAAGACATTACCTAATACATGATAGTAAACGCCTTAGGCTAATACGCCCATTCAGGCACACCTAACGCTCTCTCATACATCCTTAGGGGTACGCACTAATACTTCTCTATCTCGTCCACCAAATACGCTTATCCCTCACTTATCACCAATCGCTTACTACTGTCTTTCTAATACGTTTTGGGATGTACCAAATGGCGACTCCAACAACCTAACTACCGATCTTCTAAATCAAACCTCTTATTGAATCAGTCAGACCAACAATCTTGAACAACCCCAATAAAGCTGCCCCTAATGTGAAATCGTCATACATCATTCAATAACGTTCAAAGTATAGTTAATATATTAATTGAAGAATATATAATTAATTAATAATGTGGAAACGTGTATAGAATGTAAGTTAGTTGTGAAAAATGGACATTGTGTGACAGTTGAGCTTGCTTAATTATTTAAGGCATATATTATTTATTATAATAATAATAAAAACACAACAGAATTATGGATATAACGTTTAATTGAAAGTGACTTTTGTTTTTTATTTTTCTTGATAGATAGGGTTTCTAATCTTGAGCCTGAATTATTAAATGCCGTGCAACTACAGCATCGTGAAAATTATTGGTAAATCCTCCAGCCACCTTCCGGCTCGGGCAAAGAATTCGGGTTCCGGTCAGGTGGCTCGTCAGGAAACTTCATGGGTTTACTCCAATCCCACATACAACAACTATGGACTCGGCGTTCAACTGAACCTCTGGACTTGGGAAACACGAAATTCTAAGTGGCAGGATTCAGATGACTCACCTCAGATTAATAGTGAAGGCCGCAGCCAATGAGAGATGGTCGTCACCAGTTGCAGGTCTTAGACTATAAATATGATAGTACTAGTCTCGTCGCATAATGATGGACTAACATTGACAGGAAATTATACCCTCGATACGTAAAATAAAACTCCTTCATTTACTTATTCCATTGTTTGCTTATGTCACCCATGAACTCACTAACTATCATCATTGTCTTGCAACTCCAAGAAATACTGGTGGATATAAGATCAGAATTTGATGAGAAAATTTGTGGACTCTATCAAATTCCAAACACAACTGAGCGTTGGCCGATTATCCTACAGGTCAACTACCAGACGAACCTCACGCGCACATTATACTTTAAGTACACCCCTATTGAATCATTCAGTCTCGAAATGCATATACAATTAATTACGGAAAATAAAATTACACAAAAAGAAAACATTTATTGGTTTATGAATGACAATGAAATTTTTTCATGTACAATACATTATTAAACTCGTAATTTTAACCTAATTATAAGTTAAATTTGTAACCAAACAAGTTGTTCTTTGTTGGGACTAAAGTGCAAAAAAAAAATATTTAGAGTAAACGGCAGAAGCAATGCTTATAATGAAACGATGTCGTATGACAATGACGGGCCATTACGCACCAAGATGTCAGCCTGACATCACAAGTTCATAATGAAACGATGTCGTATTGTTGTCCTAGTTCCATTCGGATAGAGTATTAACAAGTGATATGACTATTCATTTCGTCTCAAATTGTTATTTGGTAGTGTTTTTATATTTAAATTATTCATTTTTTTGGTATAGAAAGACGATAGCTCACGTTAGAGACCGAGAAATAGGAGTACAGAGGAAAAAATAAGTATTAATATGAGTCGAAAGGTTAACCATCACGACTTGGCTTGGGAGATATATCTAACCGTATGGCGAGTCACGTAATGGGTCATTGTATTCACCGCACGTGGAACAACTTGAGGTCGAAGAGCCTGAGAAACTTCTAAGAAGAGACCGACCCCTCCGGATGGTCAAGAGCCTTGATCCGAAGCTCGTGACTCTCATCGAGCAAGATGCCAACACGAACACTGGCCCTTTCCTTCCTAGTTCGTTGAAGCTTACAACTACTACTCTGCTGTCTACGAGCCACTTGAGTGACCCTACTACTCTGCTGTCTACGAGTCGCTTGAGTGACCCTCCTGAGGGAAAGCCAGGACAAGATCAATGCCGAGAGGCAGTGTCTCGCTAGGGACATTGTCAACGTAGTGGCATGCGAGGGAGAGGACAGGATCGAACAGTAAGAGGTTTCCAGGAAGTGGAGATCAAGGATGATGATGGCTAGATTCGCGCCGCACTTAATGGGCACGACCGTGATGGACACATTAGGGAACACTATGAACACTATATATGTAATGATCACCGTTCTAGTAATTGTACAGCATTAACAAAGTCTTCTGAGTATGAAGTTCTATGTAAACTTACAGCAGTATCAGACTAATGATGGCGGACCGAAATCGCTATTTCTTCAAGCCAATGAAACATAATGCTACTTCTGCTTGTGCTTGCAGCTCTTCCAGGACCTTTAGAATGCTCTCCCTACTCATCTTCGTCTCGCTCTGGTCCGCTAGCATCTTCCTCACTCTTCACCAAACAAAGTCAACAGATTGAAGAACCATGTCAAAAACTTGATGTTCGAACCAAAATCACGAAATCAGATGGCGTTTACGACAATTTGAAGTAAATCAGACCCATAACAGGAGTTTGGATCCTCAGTTTCAGAATCTATGCACTCTATCATTGGCACAATCAGGTTTTGGAGGATCATGTCATGACTAATGACAAAGGAAAGTACTTTACCTTCGGACAATTGCAGTGTCTCCATGACCTGTGCAGATTATGATCATGGTATTAGTTGGTAAAGCTGAACAGAGTTGGCGTACCCTTCCATTCAGGCGAGTTACAACGCCCTTGAGATGAGCTGGCATCCGGCAAGTAACGTCTTTCTTATTGTTGGTAGACTTCTTTTTGCATGTAAGCAGTGATATCATCTCAGAAAGTTTGCCATTTACTTTCTCTTCATCGTCCGCTTGCTTTTCATGATAGGAGTTCAGCTCCGAAAATTGCGTCCAGATGAAATGCGTCTGGTCATTCTTCACCTACAAGCAACAACTTAGTTAACGACAAAGGCCGAATGAGGGGGGTCTGCCTGCAATGAATGATAAACCTACCTCCTTTTTTGCTTTTAGAAGGGCTTCCTCATCTGAAGTCACGGGAAATGCATTCGACGACTCGGAAGAATAGAGCTTTACGACGGATATATCATCGATTATGGATGAACTTTTGCCACTCTCGCTCAGTACCGATGGGAGCTTTTCCCTCATAAAGGATCGAGGAGATCCAAAATTGGGTCCTGGTAAAAAGAGCCGGCGGGAAGGAAGTCAGGAAAGACGGATCAAATACAGAAGTGGAGGAATGGGTGGAAAGGAGACATCTACCCCGTTTTATCTTTAGCAATGCGAGGTCCATGGCAGCTCTTGCATCTTCAGCACTGTCGTGTCCGGTATCAGACTGCTGTATCTCCCTAGAGAGATATCTCTTGGCGAGAATACGAAGTGCGGATTTATAAGAGCGGCCTCGTGGATGTTTGTATAGCACAGCAGTATCAATCACCAACTTGTGGGAGATCTTTAAAGCTAATAAGTCATTCTCTAGGGAATGACCAACGAGGATGGTTTCTTGGTGAACAAGTTTTAAGAAATCTTCCTGAATAGAGATTGCAGCGAAGGGCAAACAAATTAGCAGACCTTACTCGGAACACATTTCGCATAAGAAGGAAACCCTAACATCGTATAACAAACCTGAACCTCTTTGAGACTTGTAGTCACCTTGCTCAGCATTTCAAATGTGATTCCACTAAATCTGCACAAGATTAATAAAAACAACCTCATTATTTCAGATTAAGCACTGAACATAAGTGCCATATAGACGGACGTAAATGATTCAATATGAAACACACAAGTAAGTACTCTTCAGGATACCAGCAATGTAAATACATGACTAAAAATAAACCCAGTAACTACCAAGTATAGTGTATGTTCATCAAGCATAGAAGAACTCAAGTGACGCGTGACGAGATATCTTCAGTCCGGAAACAATATTAAAAAGAACTTACCTTGTATTGTAATCAACAATATGATTTTCTGGTTTCACCAATTTATCCAACAATACCTACAAAGTTAAAGAAAAGGTTAATGTCTCAGTCCCAACGATGAAACAAATATTCTAAGAGATTTATTTCTGGAAAGTGAACCTGTAAGAATCCTCACTCCAAGATCTTAAGAGACTTATAGAAGAGCATAAACCACAATCGAATAAACACAAATTTTCCTTTATTTCTTATAAAAGCTTACTTCAAGGTGATACAATAGGAGTCACAGTTGAATAATAACTTATGAAAGACCATACCTGTCCAGCAATATCAACCACGGTTATTCTTGTTAGCTCCAAACCGTCTTTTGTGATACACTGTCAAAATGGTAGAAATTGATGAAGTTAATAAGGATTCACGATGAGTTGCTCAGGAAAAGTTTTCATTTCTTGGATCTACATGTTTAAAGTCAAAACACTTTCTAATCTTTGAGCATGAGTCACACCATACCATTTCACAGTCAAGTGAAAGGAAATCATGTACAGGAGAGCCTACAGGAGCAGGAAGGGTAGAGAGAAAACCTAGGAGAAATAAAAGAAAAGGGTCAGATTAACAAACTGTCGATGATAGAAGACCGTTGTTAAGTACCTTTCTGAAACAGAAATCAAAGAAGGAAACAACAGCATGAAACTTACCCGGTTTGTTAGAACAATATCCATTGTCTTCTAATTGTTGAGCAGTAAGTGTATAATATGTAGGAGGAAAAGGCACCTCGTTTGTGAGCTCGGTGAAAGGCAAACTTCCCATGCCAGAGGCACACGTCTCTGAATCTGAACGATAGTTGAACCCATAATGAGAAGCAAAACTCGCAAGTCTCTGGAAAGAAGGTGTCCAATATTATACAATTACTACACCAAAATGCTATTTTACTTACCAACTTGTTCAGAATCTGGCGCGGATGTATTTAGATCTGAATTCACATCATCTCTTTTTCTTTTCGCCTTGCAGGTTAGAAGAGCATCTAAAGTCTGCGCACGATCTGTTAAACAGCTAGCGGAGAGAAACGGGAAAACAAATTTCCTTACGGTTGCAGATTGCAAGGATGATACCAGAAGAAATGAAGAATAATTACCAACCTAATAGCTAACTGCCCCTTTGGTCTTCCACAGCATTCTCTAAAACCAGCAAACAACTTGGGCTTCGATAAATACAAAGCTGCATCTAGGCCAGGCACATAAATCATCACCACTTTCGGAATCAGAGGCTTGTTCTGCGTTTTCAAAACACCATTAGTTCACGTAGACTACCAAATTCACAAGTCATGAATTCATCACACTAAGATCCGCTCAGCTCGTAAGGTGAAACTACTTACATTAATACACACCCAAGAAGGCATGGATCCTTCAGCAAGAACACAAGTAACCAGTCCTTGAATATCCTATTTAGCATATGGTAGCATCAGTAACCAGTACATCCAACCAAAAATAACTCTCTTCCCTACTGTAACTTAACCTACCTGTAGAGTGAGATTCAAACCAGCTTCTGGTTCCTTGAAAGTAATTTCTGGCTTTGCCTGCAAAATGCATTCCGCAACATTATACCCTCACGCTAACAGGAAAACCCTCAGTCAATCGCAACCATTACCAGCATAAACATAACATAAACACACCATCATCCAATTCAATGTCATTCAAGCAAACCTTTTCCACAAAGATACTGTCCGAGGAGATTGGATGCATGAATTAACAGGATTTAATGAGAACCACTTCATCCCAATAACTCAAATTATCAGAACAAGTTCAAAATCGGTTGTTATAACATTCCTCCTTAACATAATGACATAACCAACCACTCATTAACAAATTCAAAGCATGAAGACAACCATAAGTTCCCGAAATCCCTATTGGGGAAGAACAATCAAGCTACTCATCACAACATCCTGGTCAGAGCAATTCATTAGCTGGAAGTAACGAAGAAAATAAAAGGGAATCAATACCTGAGGCCCGTGGATATCGAAGTATCGACTACTGACGGAGGCGGCGTTACTTTCTTCGTCGACGGTAACCTCGTCCTTCTCTGCAGCTGCTGCAGCTTCTGTTTCCTGCTCCGGTGACCGCATTTTCTCTCCACTCCATGTTCGGAGTCGATAACGTTTCCAATTTTTTAGCGAGATTAGCTTGGGCCTATGGATTTGTCATTGGGCTGAGTTTGGGCCTAGCCCAATATGCTATTAGGAAGCCCTTGATTCTCCGGATAATGAAAGGGGCAATTTGGTAAATCAAGCATCAATGATTTACCAGTTAGGCTAGTCATACGATCGATTATTGATTAACCTAAAAATAATTATGCCGGTTAATTGGTTAAGGATTTTAACCGACCTTATTCATATTTTTTTCACAATTATGACCATTTTGACTAAAACCAACGTAACTGAAAGAAGTTTGTCGGTCCATCAATCAAGTTGACACCAAATCGGTCGGTTTAGGTTGGTTTCTTTGATAAACCGATGTCCTAGTTTGCACACGCTACAAGTGCGTTTGTATACTAGACGACCCTAGAGTGACGATCCCAGTGAAGGTCACGGTCCTCTAGTAAAGTTGGTGGATGATGATGGTGTGGCTAAAACAGAACAAGAGGCGGGCATCAATCTCAAAGGGGTGGAGATTGTTGGGTTTAGCGGCTATGCTATGGAATGCCCGTTTCTTGAGCATGCAATGGCGCATTTCGTTGGGCTGGAGAGAATAGTGATTGACCGACGCGTACCAGCTCACATTCTTGCCCACGATGGAGCGAGGTGCGACGCAGTAAGGCCGATGAACTTGCATTGAAGATCCAATCAGAAGCCCCTCCAACAATACAAGTTAATACAACTGACACCTTGTATAACATTAACTGGATCTGTTTCGAGATCAAGCACGGCTAAGTTCAAATCGAAAGCTTACCCCGATTGTAATCTTACTTCATTTCACTGGTGAAGTATACTTTGTTAATTGAGTATTCAAACAGATCGATCCATCGTGCTTTTCATGTCAATCCGGAATGACGATAGACGATATCGAGCCAAGATTCGAAGAGGGTTTGACCAAGAAAACTATGCCTATATGTTTCACTCTTTTTCTCTGGAATTTGTAAGTAGTAACACAGTGAGATCAAACCCTGGACAACTACAGGAAAAAACAAACTCACCAGGCTAACAGCGAATTCGGCCGCAATACAAGCAGCAGATACAATCAAACGAGCAGCGGGGAAACATTCATGGAGACGGTTTCCAATCGAACTGCAGATTATTAAACCCATTCACTGCTCCTAACCCACTAAGCAATTGGTTACCCATATCCTGCTGTTGGTGATGCTGATGATGGTTCATCGAAGCTGCCATGGCTATACGTCCATTCATCAGCGACGAGTTGTTGTTATTATTATTATTATTACCCATCACGGCTGCTGATCTCATGGGGCCAAACCCGCCGATTCCAGATCCGTTGACCGGACCATTTCTCACTGTGGCATTGTTGCTTGTGTCGACATTTTTCACCTGACCAGCAGCTAGTTGATTAGACATCATCATGTCGTGAATTAGCTTCTGGACGGAGCTCTGCGATTCCCCGTGGTCTGCATCACTCTGTGCCATCTGTGGAGGAGGAGCACTTGACGACGATGGAGTAGGAGACTGGAACGGAGAAGGGTTAGGCTGTGGTTGTGGTTGTGGCTGTGGAGAAGGAGCCTGTGCAGAGGTCCCTGCGTTCATCGAACTATGTTGTCTCGAGTTCATAGAATTCTGGTGTAGAAGTCCAGCGATTGTGCTTGCCGAGTTTGTTGCAGGAGCTGGGTTATTTACAGTAGCTGCACCATTTCCTGTAGCGGCATGGATTGAGTTCGGGTCACCATTCGAACTTTGCGGTAAATCCTGCTGCTGCTGTTGCTCCTTACCGTTAACTCCCGATGAAGTACTTGTTCGTCGAGGAAACTTAGTCAGACTCTCTGTAAACATAAGAATTGGAAGAAGAAAAAGTTCAAGACATAACCATAAAATTGAACAGCAAACAGAATCTGATTGTAATACAGTTCACAATTGAAGACATAGAGTGATCTGCTGCGATCTAAGAAGTAAGAACGTGTATATCAGGCTGAACTTGAGGAGCATTGTCGTATCAATAATGCCAGACCCGAATCATTGACAGCAACGACTATAAGTCTATAATAATGAGAAATGAAAGTTAATCTGCATTACCCATAGGACTGGTCCGTGTTTCTCGACTGTAATCAATCAAATCTTTCATGCTGTTGACCACCTCCGATATCTACAGAACGCAAAAGACAAATGAGAGTATGAGACGTGAAAGTATCTACAGAAAATCGACACTTTGCAGCTCTGGTGTCGATCCAATCTAATACAAGTAAAAATGAAGTCTAGACATTAATTTCGGAGTTGCAGTAACTCAAACTCAAATTTTACTTGTTCCATTGTTCGAATTATGTACATCTTAACTGACTGCTCAAGCATTACAAAACCCAGATTGCTAAATCAACAGCACAACTCTAAACTCTGTAAAGATTTGAACTTGTTTACAGCTGTAACGAATTTCTCAGCTTTACAGAATGCTAATAAATAAGTACGGAGTCAGATCATAATAGCTTAATCTGTTCAGAAGCCGTACTGATAAGGGTCAGGGCACGATGGCAATAAGTTGTACTGCGAAAACCGTTTAGAAACTCATAAAGGACAAACAGAGAGGAATGACCTCAACACTTTTGAGCAATGCCAATCAAAGAGACTACTAAAACAATTACCTGAAGACACCGCACATATCTCTTCGTATATCCCAAATCATTTACCAACGGTACTTCCAAAGCTTTCGCAAGCTGGCGGGCCGACGCAACAAACCTGAAAGGTTTATGAGTCAAGAATTGCTGTCAAATGACATATTACAGAACTAGCCTACAAATGCATCAGCTTGAGATTTTGCAGCTTCTGTATCCCTTGTCGCAAAATTACTGCTTCTCTTTAGCAGAAAGGAAAATTAACGAGTAACTTACACATTACAATTACTTAGCAACTCCTGGGCAGACAAATTGGATGATGTGTTTTGAGTAGCAGCCTGATATTTTTGAGCTGCCGCACCGAGCTGACTGACCTGTTAATGTTGATACAGAAGTTTCCACACATGAGTCATGAAAAAGGCCAACTCTTTCTCAAAATCTAACCTAAAACGCAACATGATAGCTTCCACATTGTCACTTCAGAACACAGGCTTTGGTAATAACACGAGTACAACTCCATGACTAACAGATTCCACTATAGTAGGCACAAAGTTGTACAGAAAATGCAAAATGAAAAGAGTCTAATTCATATATGTTCCTAATGTACATCTATCTTCTTCTGAACAAATGTAGATTGATCGATACGGATTGTCGGCTCCACAATAATCAGAAAATCTAACATTTGGAGATTAGAAATGGGAAAACACGTATGGAGTCCTTACATAAGTTCAACTGATTCGTAATTGTAATATAATTGATAAATCTCCACAGCAAAACAATGCGCTAAATTAAGTGGTTTGTTAGTAACCTGTGGTATAAGTAATTTTCTAGGGATGAGCTCTTCATGACGCCGAGCACAAAACTCCCAAGAACATATCTGGAGAAGGAACAAACAGTAACATCAGACATGGAGCAGGACATAAAACTATGGCGACAGAACATGCATATCCGTTCATCTATATGTTACCTTTAATTCAGGTGAGAAGACTATCCGCAGTTGACCATCACGGACAACACGGAGTTGGTCAAAGACACTTTCTTGAATCGCTTTTGCATAATCCAGCACAATTTGCCCCGACGAGTTTGGATACTCGTGTGGCATATCAACGTAAAGAAGCTCTTCCAAAGTACCGCTTTCATATTTTATTTTGAAAAGTCGGGGAAGAACCTCGACAGTGGCCTCTGAAAGTTCAGTAGAGAAACTAAGTGTGAATAAGCATGTGACATTATGCACAGACCAAATAGTAACTTCAAGCCTTCAACTTTAATCGAAAGAAGAAGAACGTACCAAAACCACGACCTGGTTTGCGGTTGCAAATTTCACAATGCCATACATCCTGCAAAATAGGCAATAACTAATAAACAACCATCTACTTTTTTCACTAGAATGTCTTATGGTAAACCGTCTCGAATCAAACATAACAAGTTCAATGCTAATGTCATACAAAGTCCCGTATCATCAAAGCATCGTTCTAGTTAAGCTATAATGTCAATAAAAATAAAGGATTTCTTGGTATTGGTAAGTTTACTTCGAAAGCAGACCTGTGGGAAAACTCCAGTTGCCTGTCTACCACTTCCATACATGGAAACACACCATTTCTTCCTTGCATTGGGAGCAAAGTACTCGGCAACAAATTTTCTCCAGAATTCGATATTGTTATCCTGCACACAAGATTAGTTGCAGTTACACATTAAAAAGAGACCAAACCTCTATATTTTTGTGTAGGAAAACTTACTTCGGGTCTATGTTGCTGTTGATACATGTACCGTGTAAGACGTCGGGCACACATTCCAGGCTCGTACACAGGTTTAGCCGGAGATCGTTGAGGTAAATTCTGCGGCTGAAACTGCTGAGGTAACTGAGAACGTTGCTGAGGCATTGCTTTCAAGAGTTGTTGTTGCTGCTGCTGATGTTGTATTTGAAACAATCTTTGCTGATGCAACAAGTTAAATTGTGCAGCGGCAGACTGAGAAGACTGTCTCGACATATGAAGGAACTGTTGCTGATGTTGCTGATGTTGTTGCTGCTGCTGATGCAGGTACAATGATTGGTCCGAATTTTGCGGTTCTAATTTCAAAGGTGCTAAATTTCTCATTGCCTGCATTTGTTGTGGTTCCAGTTTGACAGAACCTAGATTCCGAAGTTGCTGCTGTGCTCCGGTTTGGTCATTTGTAACTTGCTGTTCTAACTTAACCGGTCCAACCACACCAGATCCTCCTCGCATTGTCTGAAACTGGTTCTGAGTACTGTGAGGTGCAGAAAACTGCTGCATTGATTGCTGACCATGTTGGAAACTCTGACCATCGTGCTGTTGATCCGATGATAAATTGTTAGCAGCAGGGTTCGAAAATTGCTGCCCCTGAGCTTGACTTGACGGACCAGAATTGACCATATTAGACGGCACAAATGATGTCGAAGGAGAACTGAAACTCATGCCATTAGCAACGTTCGAAAGCGGATCTGGCTCGGCTCCAGCATCAACACCTCCGCGCTGACTACTCCCAACCCCGCCATTTCCAAAAGACTGATTAAGTAGGGATGACATATTGGGAACACCTCCACCAAGCATATTCATATTATCAAACTGAGATCGCTGAGAAACCATAGAAGGAAACCCGTTCTGCGAGGAAAATCCGCTGCCTTGAGCAGCTCCCAGCATTCCTGAATTCGATCTCAGAACTTGTGGAGAAGCAGACTGGGAACCGCCAATCTGATTAGGCGGCCCAGACGGAATCATATTATCAAGAATAGACACAGCCTAACAAAATTTTTCTTATGCAACTACCTAACACTTACATAACAAAGCAACTCAAGTCAAACATACAGCTGAACTTTAGTTAGTAGCTCAACTCCACAGTCAAGACTGGATGAGACTCCTGAGTCCCTAATGTGCACAAAAACGGACGAGTCGACGAATCCGAGTTATCCCTGAGAATACAGAGCTGTGTTTCACCACTCATTAACCACACAAGAACAAATGGACAACAACAACCTTTACTTCTGTACATTCTCTACCCTATCCTCTGGCAGCCAGCTGGTTTCTGAGGCATGCAGGTCTGCATAATATGGAAAGATTCAGATCCCCTTTTACAACCAAAAGAATATAAGAAAAGCAAAATCTGAAGAAGTCATACAGAACATGAAAGCCATGAACTCAAACCCAGATGAACTTCACTGTAATTCAACCCTAGCAAGTAACGAGAACTGAAATTCAAATCTGAAGCATACTGGGCAGAGGAAAATGTATCGAACTGAGACAGAAATGATATGAAATCATACCCATTGAAGACAAACTTTGATCAACTTCAACAGTCTCAATCAAAACGATCCACAACAATGAATGAATGAGCTTCCAAAAGACAAAGCAGAGAAGAACTTACCAAGGAAGAAGAAACCCAGTAAGCAGCAAAGCAGCTCTTCTATTTCTCAAACACACAAGATTTGTAAGCTCACAACACTACCAAAATTTTCACTAGGGTTTCTATCCTTCTCCTTCAGTTTCAGCAGCTATCAATGGATGAAACGAAAATCTACCATTTGGGTTTTTCTGGGTTTCTCTCACTCTCTGTCAGTAAGTATGATTTTCTCTTTTTTTTCTTCTTCTTATTATTGGGTTTGTGAGATTTTCTCTGTGTGCTTCTTTGCTGTGTGTAGAGAGAGAAAGTGTGATTAGTAGAGAGAGAAAGGAATTGGAAATGTGTGTATGGGTGTCCTTTGCGGACGTCAAAATTGGATTCAATCGAATCGATCTTCTTCTTCACATCATTCCATTTTATTTTATTGTTAAGATTATTCTAATATATTTTGTTTATTTTTCTATTATTTACTCTCTCTCTCTAGGAATAAGTCAAATGCTCTTCCTTTCTCTCTCTTGAAGAATTTGTAGAAAATATTGGGTCAAATACTTAATTCGTCGGGTGGTATATCATTGCAGTCACTTAAGTTTAAATTGGGTCAACTAGGTAACTTAAGTTTAGAGAATGAGTCAACTTGATTACTTTGACCAATTTCTTGATAATTTACGTTAAAAATGACGCGTCAAGGTGTCATGTCATCGTAACATATTATTTATATTCTAATTTCAACCAAATCAAGTTTGAAATGTTGGTAGATAAACAAGAAGAAGATTAAAAAAAGTTACAGCTGAATTGATTTTTGGTCAACTTAGTCCAATTAATTTTTAATAAGAACTCGATTTGGTTGAAATTAGAATGCTAAATAATATTTTTGATGAAATAGCACCTTCACATGTCATTTTGAACATAAATTATCAAAAAATCGATTAAAGTGACTGATTTGACTCGATCTTCAAACTTAAGTTACTAAGTAGACACGGTTTAAACGTAAAGTGACTGCAGTGGCATAAGACTCATACTTAGGTAACCACTAATGTAATGTATTTAACCTAGAAAATATTTGACATTCATCTTTGCTTAGTGAATAGTGATAAATGGGAATATGCATTTAAGGAATAAAGGTTTTATAATTTCCTTAATTTTTTTATAATTGTCTTATCAAATGTTTTTTCATCTAATCTTTGTGCATTCTACAATTCTTATTTATCAATTTTCCATACCAAAATGACCTAATTTGTTAAAAAAAAGTGGTTTTAAACAATTTAATGTATTGACATTTCTAGTTGGATAATATTTCAAAGTCATCTCTTAGTGTTAATAATTCGAGTTGACACATTTTTTTTCTTAAAATAGTAGAAGCATAGTGATAATATAACATATTCAAAGATGTGAGGAATTCTTGAGAAAAAACATGGGAAAATGCACTTTGCCCCCCTCTACTTTACCAACTTAACAAATAGCCCCTATATTATAAATCGCTCATTTTACCTCCTCCTACTTCGACTACTTTGAGGTTTGGGTCCTTCCGTTTCAACTTTCGTCTTCTTAACATTAAATCTGGACACATCCACACACTGACAAAGAGAGATATCAGAGGTATATATGACATGAAGAGTTGGTTAGGGAGGTAATTTGGGAAGGTATCACGAAAAATATGGTGAAACACAAAGGATTTTAAAATCACATTTTATTATCGATTTCGTCCTATATAACCACATTTATATACGTATATTCTCAATTAAAAATACTTAGTAAGCTAATTACATGACTATTGGAGCTAACGTGGTATACTGAATGTGCATCAATTAATGTCATAAAGATGAAAGTTGGAACAGAAGGATCCAAGCAGTAAAGTGGTCAAAGACTCAAAGTAGGAGGGGGTAAACGAGCGATTTATTGTATAGAGGGGTTATTTGTTAAGTTGGCAAAGTAGAGGGGGCCAAAGTGCTATTTTCCCAAAAACATTTAATTGTTAAGTTGAAAAATATGACTTATGAGTTGTTAAAATCTATTCATGTTTAAATGAAAAATTAATGTAATTTTCTGGATAACTATTAATTATCCCATAATTATCGAGAAATTGTTGCAAATATCTTTCTTAATTTGTCCACTGTCAAATAAAATCTTTCTTAATTTGTCAATCTAGTCAACTAATCAAGTAGTCAACCCTTTAAAAATTGAAGTCGTATCCTTTGGGCCTAACAGTCAGGCCCTTATAAGAATTAAGCCTTTCGGCCCAATTATCAGCAGTTCCATATACATTAATGGGCCACCGTCCAGTATTCAGGTTCGGCTGTCGTTTTACTTCATGTCGCACTGTCGTTTCACACTTTGCTTATTGCGAATTCAGAGGCAACAGGGTGAAATACTTACCAAGTCTAAAAACAATTGGGCGAATTACAAACTCACCCTAAAACTTCAGTTCGTTACAGAGTGATCCTATAACTATGAAATATGTTATAGATTAGTCCTAATGACGTCATACTTTTTTCAGCAATTTCGCTATTTTTTTACTTCTTTCTAGTTCAGTCACTTTATCTTTTGAGTTATTATGTCCTAACTTTTGTGATTTGTCTTCCTAACATTAAATCTTAATAGTTCCGTATTATCACATAAGCAACTACTTCCACCGTTTAGTGAGTAAGCATTGGGGGAGGTGAATTGTGAAGGTATCGTGAAAAGTACATGTGAAATATGAAGGGTTAAAAATCACACATTTTATTTGTTAGTTTTATCTTATCCAATTACATATATTTATATTCTCAATTAAAATGTTTAATCAAACTAAATATGTTTATTGGAGCTGATGTGGGGTGTTGAATACGCATCAATTAACGTTAAGAAGATGAAAGTTAGATATTAGTAGGCTACAGAGTCGTGAGTCAACTGGGCCGAAATATTGAATCATGGGCTCCAAGGCCCATTAGTGAATCCCCAGAGTTTGCCAGGACCTGATCAGTCCATCTAAGCCCACTACATAATGTCATAATGTGACTATCAAACATACGGGTAAGAGTTGCATAATGATAGATGGTTTGATGATCCACTAGTTTAGGAATATGATTGCGGTTTAATTCTCAATATTTACCTAGATAAGATACTGAAAATACAATTAATAAATTGATCTTCGAATCTATAATAATTTATATTTTAAATGGTGATTGGGTACTCAATAAACAAACCAAAATCAATGAGCGGACTGTGAGTTGTTAGATAGGGACTGGATGGTCAAAGTTGAGCATGGTTATCGGGAAGGCAACAAAGCCACTCACTGTCTAGCGATCTTAGGCCATAGATTAGCTTGTTGTTCATTCTGTTTATACTAATGATTCCACTTTTGCTTTGTGTATCACGTACAATTTTTTTTTGGAATTTTCAAGTTTTGTTTGATTATAAATGAAAGATAAGCTTTATAAAAAACTAATGAGCCGTTGTTTTGATGTTATACATACGATATTATGCTTTCTTCGAATATGTCATCGATTAGCTTTTGAGCTCACTTCAAGTCAAGGCAGGTTTCAAATGCAATTTTTTTTTATTTGAACATCAAGCGAATTACAAGTGACTCTGTTTGTATAATTAGACGGCCTTGTCACTAGAACTCTAGTACTTGCATTGCGAATATATATATATATATAATATATATATATATGTATGTTCATTGGGCTCGAAACTGCATTAGGGTTCTGCTCGTTGTAGTACGGTCGAAGTCTTTGACCAACAAGAGGTCAGCGTTTCGAATTCCGGTAACCACCAACCCGTGTATAAATACTTATTGAAGCCTTTGTGGCCCCCAAATCTGTTGCACAAGTCTTATCGAAGTTGTGCAATTCCATGTTATTTCATGAGCCATTCATTTAAGAGAGGCGTTGATGTGGAGAATTATAGGCCCCGACACCAAATAATCCTAAGAGATCTTAGTGTTGTATTCTCATGGCTCTACTCGAGCTCCAATACGAATGCAATGCAACTACTAATTAACTAACTAAAAAACAAATCAATAGATAGAATTAATTGCTAGGATAAGTCTTGCTTGAGTTTGTACCTTAAAAAAAAATATTTGTATCTATACTAATATATATACAAATATATTTGCACCCCACTTTATTTTTTCTCTCGTTAATTGTAGCTAAAGAACCAATCAATTTTTTTTCTTTTTCTATTTCATTTATACTTTTCATAGTTAATTACTAATATAACTACCTCACATGTAAACACGTTCAAATCACATGGTGGATTAAATATTTCAAAATTTCTTATTATCTCTTTTTTTTATGTAAAATGATTTAATTTTTTTACTACTCAATTCTTTTGAATGAATTTTTCATATTTTTTTATTTAAGAATACCTGGAAAAGTGAAGTAGTAATTTTTCATTTTTTTGCCTATTTAAAAAATAAAGTCCCTCGGGATCTGGCAAATCGGATGAGTAATATTTATAGGTACTAAGAAGTTATTTTAGGTAAATGAATCTCTAACTCACCTAAAAAATTGTCGGGTTTTTGGTAGAGGTTATTCTTAGGTTCAAGTTACAAAATAGCAAACTCAACCCTAATCTTTCGGTCGGGTCAGATTCAAAATTATATGGTTTACACAAGTAGAATAAGCACTCTCAATGGTGAATGCTTAGTATTTGAGATACTGAATACCTTTAAAGAAGGTAACAAATTCATTTTTAGGGGCCGTAATTTTGGGAAAACGGTCGCTAACTTGATGGTAGCTTCAGAATTATATACCACACAATGTGTGCCCCAACGGGCAGGCGAAAAAAACAGTGGATGACCGTTCAACGCCGAAGCCGGAAGAGGCCGATCAAGGGCGCTAATCAACCCAATCAGAAAGTTGAATCTGGTTCTAGATTCTCGGCGCTTCAACAGGTTGAACCTGATGTTGTCAGTTCTCCGGGTATGGACGGGACTGAGGTTCAAGTCCCAGTTTCGCCTGTGGAGACAGGGGAGGAGGCCCAGTTAGCTAGACTCAAGAAGGTCCTCGACGAGGCACTTGTTAGGGCCAACAAGTCAGGACCCGAACCAGAGAAGGCGGTGAGAACGGTTTCACGGGACCCGCTGCGTGATGTCTCCAATATAGTCCCATCGGCCCCGATGAAGACTATGAGTAAGGCTTCTGAGAGCAGCTCGTTCAAGGTGTTTGACGTTATGATTTCTGATGAGGGCCTTATCCCGGTGAAGGTGGTGTACCAGAACCCAGCTTTTCAGACTCAAGCCCCATCGCCCAAACCCTCAAAGGCTAAAGCCAAAGTCACCCAGAGGAATGCAGGGCCGAAAGCAAAGGAACCTGACAAAGTCTCGAACTTGCTGGCTAACAAGAAACGCTCCTTCAAGAAGAATGCTCTGACACCAAGTCCAAAATTGACAGAATCGGACCAAGATGTGAGAATTGGAAATCAGGCCGTTGACACGCGGAAGCCTCCTGACCGTTCCTGATCAGGGGGCGATCCAGGTCGTATCTTTTCGATTCTTTTTATGTTTATTTTCTCTTGGAATTGTAGAGGAGCGGGTCATGATGAATTCATCCCGACTCTTAATTATTATCTTGGTATTTATAAACCTACTATTGTTGTTATCTTGGAGCCCAGGATTAGCGGCATGGTAGCAGCTAAAGTGATGGATAAAATCGGGTTTGATAGCCGATTGGTGGAAGAGGCTAGAGGATTTGCAGGAGGGATTTGGATTTTATGGAATAAGGCTGGAGTTTCTATTGTTGAGCAAGGACGTTCTGAACAAGCAATCCACTTTGTTATTAATGATCGAAGTGATAAGCCGTGCTTGGTGTCGGCCATTTATGCTAGCCCGAATGGGACGTCTCGTACCCTTCTCTGGGATGAGTTGCGTGACTGGAAAGCAAGGAACTATTTACCCTGGTGTTTAATTGGAGATTTCAATTATATGCTTTCTGCAGAAGACAAGAGTGGCGGCGCACCTTTCGTTCCAAGTCGTGCGGCATCCTTTCGGCAATGTGTTAACAATTGCGGCTTCATGGAACTTGGTTTTGTTGGCCCTCGTTTTACCTGGTTCCGGGGTATACTGGGAGAACGTATTGATTGGGCTCTGGCGACCTCGGATTGGAAATGTGTTTACCCTTATTCGGTCGTCCGACATATTCCCCGACTTCGGTCAGATCACAGGCCAATTCTTTTGTGCTTCTTCGGTCTTGAGAAACCTAAAAGGGAGGATAGGCCGTTTCGCTTCTTAGTCCCGTGGATGGCGCATACGGACTTCCCCGACATCCTCTCAGACTCGTGGGATAAATGGGGTGATGCTCCAGCTAATCTTAATCGGCTGTCGGCTAAGTTGAGGAAATGGAATAAAGTCAGGTTTGGGAATATTTTCAGAAGGAAGACGGCTCTTACCCAACGCCTGGAAGAGCTTGAGACGAGACGTATGCTCGCTCCGTCTGCCTTCCTAATTCAACAGGAGGCTTCAGTTCGGGCAGCCCTGGAAAAGACTCTTTGGGAAGAGGCGTTACTCTGGAAACAAAAGGCTTGCAGAGATTGGATCCGTGATGGTGATAAAAATACTCATTTCTTTCATGTGGCTACGTTGAAGAGAAGAAAATTTAATAAAATTTCTTGTCTGAGGAGAGCTGATGGTTCATGGGAGGAGGATGCGGCGGTCCTGAAGAGAATGCACGAGACTACTTCATTGAAGTGTACAGGGACGAGTCGCTGCCCCGTGCTCAAATCCCGGCTACCTTTAATAGGCTTACTGTTGATCAGTCGGCTGTTGTGGCTAGGGTGCCGCGTATCGATGAACTCTATTCTGTTGTCAAGAGTATGGGAGGTTTTAAAGCCCCCGGCAAGGATGGTTATCACCCGGTGTTCTTCCAACGTCAATGGGGGGAGGTTGGACATTCTGTTTCTCAGCTCATTCAATCCTGTTTTATTAATCCAGCCGGTGTGGAGCGTATCAATGATACGATTATGGTGTTGATTTCGAAGCGCCCTCATCCTGAGAGTATGCAGCACTTCCGACCGATCAGCCTATGTAATGTTAGCTATAAGATGCTGACAAAGTGCTTGGCAACGAGGTTACGTCCTCTTATGCAGACCCTCATTTCCTCCAATCAAGCCAGCTTTGTGCCGGGTCGCCAGATCTCCGAAAATATCATTATTTTGCAGGAGGTTATTCACTCGATGGAACGGCTCGGTGGTAGAGCGAAGCGGATGGCGCTTAAAATTGATCTCACTAAGGCCTATGACCGTATCAGCTGGTCTTTCCTTGAAGAGACCTTAGTAGCAACGGGGTTGGCTAGTGGGACCGTGCAGCTGATCATGTCCTGTGTTCGGTCGGCGCGGATGGAGATCCTTTGGAATGGGGGGTTGACCGAGCAGTTTAATCCTCAAAGAGGTATCCGACAAGGTTGTCCACTTTCTCCCTTTCTCTTCACGTTATGTATGGAGCGCCTCAGCCATGTAATTGACGAAGCGGTGGCCTCTGGCGAATGGCAACCTATTTCGCTCAACGATGGGGGACCTCCTCTGTCCCATCTTTTCTATGCGGACGATTTAATTTTGTTCGCTGAATCGTCTGAGGATCAGGCCAGAGTGATCAGAAAATGCCTTGATAGATTCTGCTCGGCTTCGGGACAACATGTTAGCAGAGACAAATCAGCAATCTTTTGCTCTAAGAACACGAATCGGCATGTCAGTTCTCTTATCTCACTCCTGTTGGGGATTCCGCTTACTCATAATTTGGGTCGGTATTTGGGAGTTCTGATTCTACACGATCAGGGTACTACGCGGACTTATCAAGATATTCGGGATCGTATCGACACCAAACTTGCAGGCTGGAAAGTTAAGTCCTTATCCTTGGCAGGTAGGGTTACTATGGCTCATTCTGTCCTGGCGGCTATTCCCGCTTATGCGATGCAAACGGTTGTTCTTCCCTCGAAGACATGCGAGGAAATCGATAAACGAATTCGGAATTTTGTTTGGGGCACAACTGAGGAGGAAAGGAAGATTTGTTTGGTGGCGTGGGATAAAGTCTGTCTACCGAAAGAAAATGGGGGCCTTGGTTTGAGACTCTCGCGCCAACTTAATAGAGTCTTCCTCACGAAATTGGCTTTTATCTTCTTCAAGGAAAAAGATAAGCTCTGGGTTAAGGTACTGCAACATAAGTACTTCAGTGAGAACGAGGAGGGGTTGGTGAAGCGTAACCTGAAGTCTTTCTCCCCGCTCTGGAAAGGTATGTCGAATGAATGGGAGACGATGATGGTGGAGCAAAATCGGCTATCAGAGATGGTACAGAGACGTTATTCTGGCGGAATAACTGGGTTGATTCCAACTTTTGTCTTATTGATTATGCTAATACGGACGAGCTCGACTTTGATCCAGACTGTACGGTGGCGTCACTGGTTGATGCGGTGGGGAACTGGGACGTCCAGAAGTTGGAGAGGCTCCTCGCCCCTGAAGCAGTTGATGTTGTAGCTGGTATGTCCCCTCCGAGAGCTGATAGAGGTGCCGATGATTGGGTTTGGGGGCTTGAGAAGTCAGGCTTATTTTCTATCAAGTCTGCATATAATCTTATTTGTAAAACCGATTCGCTTCCGGGGTCGAATTTGTGGAAAAGGGTGTGGAATTGGAAAGGACCCAATCGGATTAAGCATTTTATCTGGCTTGCTGCAAAGGTAAACTCCTGACGAATGAGGGGCGCTGTCGAAGAGGCCTAAGCGACGATTTGAACTGCAGGTGGTGCGATACAGCGGCGGAGTCTATTGTGCATGTTCTCCGGGACTGCAATTATGCTCGAGGAACATGGCGGGCTGTTGGAGGCTTCGATACAGATGGGCCGGAGTGGCAGCTTGACGCGGTTGATTGGTTCCAGCGATTCCTTGACGGAGAGCTGGCTTTGCGATTTGGAATTGTTTGCTGGTATTTATGGAGATCGAGGAACGAGAGGCTGTTTGCAGGCAGTACTGAGGATGCCAGGGTCATTGCGGCCAAGTGCCGTTGCTGGGAATCGAAGGTTGGAGATGCCCTGCAGTTTGAATCTAGTTTCCTGGAGGCGGCTAAGCAAAAGCGACAAATTCATGTTTCGTGGCAGGCGGGTGAGCTGGGTTGGATTACTGTCAACTCAGATGGGTCGGTCCGGGGTGATCGTGGAAGAGCAGCGGCAGGTGGATTATTGCGAGACAGGGAAGGGAATTGCCTGCGGGCATATGCTGTCAATCTCGGCGTATGCTCGATCACGAGAGCGGAGATTAGAGGTGCCCTTGAAGGTATTCGTCGTGCGTGGATAGAAGGATTTAGAAAAGTGGAAGTGCAGATGGATTCACAGGCAGCTATGGCCATTTTATTGGACAGCAACCGTCCATTGACCACCATCACGCCCTTGAAGTTTTTGAGTTTAGAGATTGGATGAACAAAGATTGGGAGTTGCGAAGCCACGGCGGATTATCTGGCTAATTTTGGGCATTCCTTGCCTCGGGGATGCCATTCTGTTCCTACTTCAGATTGTAATCTTGCTTACCATATTCGCTACGACTGTATGGGATTTCTGAACCCAGAATGGTTAATTAATTGATGCGGCGATCTTCGCCTTTTCACCAAAAAAAAAAGAGACAAAAGAAAGAAAAGAAATGAAGAGTTAGGTCCCGATCTTACGATGTTGACTTGACTGGACAATATGACACTTTCTTTCAGGCTTAATATCCATTTTGGTCATTAATTTTTAATTTGTTACATGATTGTCACTAACTTATTTACAGTTGTAACATTTGTGGTCATTTCGTCAACTCTTCTTGCAAAAGTCTCTATTAATTGTTGATATCATCAAGCCAGCTCATCATAATTTTGTCTACATCATCTAATGTCATGTCACTTAATTCACCCTGTACTCAGTCCAAGATGTAAACATGGCATGTATGGGTGAGTCTATGGTTGAAATGGCTAGTTGGGTTGAGTATACTGTATATGTGACGTTGAATGAGGTGGACAGAATTGATGAGTTGGCTTGATGATATCAACAATTAACGAACATTTTAGAAGAAAAGTTGACGGAATGACCACAATGTTACAATTACAAATAGATTAGTGACTATTAAATTACAAATTAAAGATTAATGACCACTGTTGAGTAACAAAATTGATATTAAGCACTACTTTCCACAACAAGTGGTACTAGTTGTTTAGTTAGCTAGTATATTTATAGAAATGGCTTCATCAAACTAGTACCACAGTACTAGTATAGATAGGGTGGCTGGTTCGGTTTCGGTTTCCGGTTGACCGAATTGAAAACCGATTTCAAATCAGTTTCGGTGACCGATTAACCGAATTCACCAATTCGAAAACGGCTGCGGTTATAGGATTCAGCCCATCGGTTATATAACTCTAATTCGGTCATTGACCGATTTCAATTTGTTAACCGAGTTGCCCGAATTGAGTCTCCTTCTGCAAACCCTATTCTTCCTCTTCAGAATCCTAGGATTTAGCCCATCTCCTGTTCACTTTTCTTCTTCTTCCTCTTTTCTAAAGCCCAATAGGTCTTCCTTTTTGTCTGTGTTTCTTGAAACTCGTATTCTGAGATATCCTTGTTTGTTTACTGTCTAATGGAGCTGGGGTTTTGTATTTCAGATACCCAGAGTTTCTTATTGTCTCCAGAATGTGTATTCTGACAATTTCTACTTTTATAAAAAATTCTGACTTCCCCCAAATAGAATAATGGGACCCACTATCTTCCCCTCCTATTTTCTTTACCAAATATACATACCAAACAATGTAATTTAATATCCTCCAACTTTTAACAAACACTTTTCCACCATTCCCCTATTTTCATATTTTCCCCTAATTCTCAATCCCCTATACCAAACGACCCCTAAATCCAATCTCCTCCTTCCTCTTCTTCCTCTTCTTCTCATTCTTCTTCCTTCTCCTCCTTTTTCTTCTTCCTCTCCAGACCAGATCCCCTTCTTCCCCGCCAACGTCCACCGACCAAACCATCCTCCCGCCCGCCGACCAAACCCTCTTCTTCTTCTTCAACAGAACCCATTCCCTACACCACCCTCTCAAACTCTACGAATACATATCTAGATCTAGATTTGAAGACTGCTCCTCCGACGTTGACGATTCGAAGCTCTTTTTCCAGATCGACATCTTCTTCTTCGCTCTCATGTGCTTTTTCCTCCCAAACGATGCGGCGCGGTGGCGGTACCTCGCGCGGCGTGGTACCTCGCGCGGCAGCGGTACCTAGCGCGGCGGCGGTACCTCGCGCGGCAGTGGTACCTCACGCGGCGGCGGTACCTCGCACGACGACGGTACCTTACGCGGCGGTGGAGATTTCGCCTCTCAATCGACGCGGCCGCGGTTGATGAGACATTGTTTCCGGCCCAGTCCCATTCAGGGAAGCGGTGGAGACATTGTTCTTCAAGCTACGGGGCACTGCATCGAGCTCCAGAGAGAGATTCGCCACGGGGGAGCAGAGGCATGATTTCAGGACGATCTACGGACTTTTGCAGTGCAGTCATGACTTGTCTAGCGAGCTCTGTGACGAGTGTCTATCCGGTGTTGTTTCCCAGATTTCGAGTTGTTGTGAAGCAAAACTTGGAGGTGGAGTTATCAATCCTAGTTGTTACATGAGGTTCGAGATTTTTCGATTCTATAAGGAGACGGAATCGCCTGCTCCAACGCCCGCTACATCACCGCCTCCTCTGCTTTCTTCTCCGCCATCTTCCTTCGAAGGTATGATTTCAGTTTTTTCTTGCTCTGCACCAAATCTTGATGACTAATATGATATTGTTCGCTTTGAGCCAAAACTGTACGTACTACTCTTTCCAAAATGCCTCAGATTTGTACAGTTTGCAGAATCTTTTAAGCTAGGCAAATCTGTTCTAATTTTCCAATACATTGAATTTAAACCTCTGAAATTTCTGGTAATTTGTATTATTTGCAGGAACTAAGAACACTGCAGGTAGGATTATAGCTATTGTTGTTCCGATCGCCGGCGCTTCCGTACTCGGCTTTGTCTTCTTCTTGTTCTGCTATCGCTGCAAACTGAATCAGAGGTCAAATCAAAATGGCATGAGTAAGCAATGGCTTAATCAACTCTATTTGATTAGGGTTAATTCATTATGTGGCTATATTCTTGTTTTAATCATAAAACTTTAACTACTATCGAAATATTTAAGTCAACAAAATATTAATTAATAATAAATATGTAATTAAACCAAACATTCTCATATTTCATATCTATATTATTTGAGTTGGTGAGACGAAAAAAAAGACCATTATCCAACTTTGAAAAGTCTAGATAAGAAAAAAGAGAAAATGTCGGCTCTTCATTCAAAGAATAATAATTAGATTTTAGACATTTTTTTAGTAATAACTTCTAACTTAATTAATCAAAATCTCAAAACAAAACCAATTTAATTTAATTTTCTTTGGTCGGACTAATATGTAGTTGTACAAATTGGTAATTTTTCCTAGAAAGTGAAATCGTAAAATACAAGAAAAATAGTTGATTTTATAAGATTCTAAGATTTGATCGAGATTTCACTAAATTATACGATCCATAGATTTTGCGTGAAATCATGATCGCTAGAGACCTGTGAAATCGTAAAACCGTAAGATTTTAAGATTAAAATCGGGATTTTGACTACATTGCTCGTAACTAATTACAAGACCTTGTAACTAGTTACAAAACACTATAACTAGTTACGAGACAAAATAACTAGTTCTAAAATTATTTGAATGAAAAAATGTTTGAACATAATGAGCAGACAGAAAAAAAAACACTACAACAAACCCATAATTTCAGCAAGGAAAACGAAAAATCTTGCATATTCAAAATCGCATTTGTTGAACGATCTCTAGTGATTCGAAAAATGATGAGTTCTCTTGAACAATTGCGAAGCGGCGGATGAACTTAGCAACAACGAATCACTGCAATTCGATTTCGACATGATCAAAGCTGCGACGAACGAATTCGCTAATGAAAACAAGCTTGGAGAAGGTGGATTTGGAGCCGTATACAAGGGAACTCTGCAAAATGGGCAAGACATAGCTGTGAAGAGGTTGGATAACGATTCGAGACAAGGAGATCTCGAATTCAAGAACGAAGTAAAGTTGGTGGCCAAACTTCAACACAGAAACTTAGTGAGGCTTCTGGGTTTCTGCTTGGAAGGAAGGGAGAGGCTCCTGATCTACGAGTTTGTACCGAATGCTAGCCTTGATCGTTTCCTTTTCAGTAAGTAAACTACTAATCCAACTGTGTTTTTTTCGTTTCGAAATATATGAAGTTTTGCACGTACACTTACACGGATTGTCCAGATCAACGTACACATTTGGACTGGGAAAGAAGGTACAAGATCATTGGCGGCATTGCTCGAGGACTTGTTTATCTTCATGAGGACTCTAGGCTTCGGATCATTCATCGTGATCTTAAAGTCAGTAACATTCTGTTAGATGCGGATATGAGACCCAAGATTGCAGATTTTGGAATGGCTAGACTGTTTGATATCGATGAAACACATGACAAGACCAACAGAATCGTAGGAACATAGTAAGTATTACATAGTAAATTAGTAGTCTTGGTCATCCCATATATATATATATATATGATTTATTGACATATGTTGAACGAGATTTGTTGTTGTCTAGTGGCTATATGGCTCCAGAGTATGCGTACCATGGTCAGTTCTCGGTGAAAACAGACGTGTTTAGCTTCGGTGTCCTTGTTTTGGAGATTGTAAGTGGCCAGAAGATTAACTCTTTTCGCCATGGGACCGACATGGAGGACCTTCTAGGTTATGTGAGTTTTTTCGAGCAAAGATCGATTACATCCTTTTTTCATCTAGACCACTTATGATCATTGCTTTATCATCATTAGGGCTTTTGTTTGTGTAGGCATGGAAGAACTGGAAGGCGGGGACTTACTCGAACGTCATAGATCCATTGCTCGGTAATGTATCAGGCACTGGAATAGCGAGATGTATTCATATAGGGTTGTTGTGTGTCCAAGAGAATGTTAACGACAGGCCAACCATGACCTCGGTTTCTCTGATGTTAACTAGCGATTCGATGAGTCTGCAGCTTCCTTCGAAACCGACATTCTTCATGCACACCACCAGTACTGAAGAACCTTACAGCAACACTGCTTCAAGGGAGGGTATTGGTTCTTCTACTTCTACTGAAACCCTTCCTCTGTCGAGAAATGATGTTTCCATTACTGAACTTTACCCTCGGTGAAAACCCTAATCGGACCGATGATTGATCGACCAACACCTTCATCTTGCTAAGAACACAATTTCAAATGTAATTTTGATGTTATCATAGACATCTAGGCAGTCTCTATGGTGGTGAGATTTGCTAGAGGTGGTGATTATCTATATAAGAAGTCACTACCATCCATATTTTCGTCTATCGATCCTCCTACCTGGAGCTGCCACCTAGGTAGCCACATCATTTAAAATTCACATCAGTTCCTATCTACTCCATAATCATCCCACCCGATAACTCAATCGACTCCAAAACCTAGAAGGCGTACAAGGAGAAGGAAGCTTATCCTTACTCAACCCACATACCTACTCACTCAATCCTACTGGTCGAATATCTTATTGGACTAACCAGACCTACATAACGTAACAAATTTGTCATGCACCCGTCGATTAACGAATCAATTTTATAGTTTTAGTAAACCGGTATGATTGCTTAGTAATTAACCCAAACACGGTTAGCCAAATTGGGTAACTTGCAAAACAATTAAACCCCAAAGGGATTAATTAGGGTTTTGCGAATTCTTAAAAACACGTGAGGCTTCAATCTCAGGGCTTACGTCAGCTCCTCTTCTTCACCTCCAATGAGTTTTGCCCGCCAAAATCTCAACCTTACGCCGGCGACCGATGACGACAGCTTTACAGAATACAAACAGAGGGTATGTTTCCAATTAACCCTAATCTTAGATTTGAGTTAAATTGATTCTGTTTCTCCCCTTATTGATTAGGACTGTACCAAGAAATTACCCGATGAAATTCTCTGCAAAATTCTCTCAATGTTGCCTCCTGACGAAGCAATCAGAACTTCAATTCTCTCAACCAGCTGGAGAAATCTATGGAAATCGGCCGATTTCGTGTTGGATTTCGACGGCAGGAGTATTTGGCAGAGTTATACCAGACCACATCGCCGATATCAGATATTAGGGTTCATCTCCCTGAGAAAAGGACTCTGTTCAAAAACAGAGTGAATCAAATTCTGACTCAGCTGAACAGCTACAGAGTAATCAAGTTCAGAGTCGCATTCAATTTGACAAGAGACTGCAATTCAAATGGCGAAATCGATCGTTGGGTCCAATTCGCAATCTCGAAAAGACTCGAGTCTCTGCATCTAGACCTCCATATCGACAATGTAGGAAAAGTGGACTACTATGTTTTCTCCGAAGATTGTTACAATCACATCAAGACTCCGGTTGGAGTGTCGGAAATTGGGTCCTTAAGATCCTTGCATTTGTGTTTTGTTGACTTTCGCGACGAAATTCTTGAGGTGTTCGTCGCGAATTGTCCTTTACTCGAGGAGCTGGTAGTGAGAGATTCGAGCTTGGTGACGAAGATGAGAGTTGTGGGGTTGAGTAAATTGAAGCACTTGGAAGTGAGGCGATGTTGGTTTTTGCGGTTCATTGACATTGATTGTAACCCGAGTTTGACTCGGTTCGCGTACGAAGATTGCGAAAAGGTGGAGAAATTTCGAGTGGGTAAATGCCCGAGTCTTGTGGATTTGACATTGGTTAATTCGGTTCGGTTACTGGAATTCGCGTTTCGGTCTCTTTCTGGTTTGGCTCATCGGTTGGAGTCTCTCTTTCTTTCAAATGATGTAAGTATGGAATTTCGAAATTATTATTAATTACATAGTATTTAATTGACCAATATTTCATTTTTATTATATTTTGTAGTTTGACACGACTCGTGTCACACGAGTATTCCATATGTCGCTGAACACACTCGTCTCGAGCGGCTAACTATCGAGATTTGTGGCCAAGACAAAAGTTATCATGGATTGATCCCTTTGATAAATGCATGTCCTCGTTTACACACGTTGCAATTATTCGTAAGTTTCTCGATGATCATCGTTGACTAACCATTTCGGTTATTTGGGTTGGGTAGTTTTGGTTAACCAGAATGATTATCAAGTTAACCATTGTCAGCCCTGTTAATGATGTTGTTCTTTGGTGGTGGGTGCAGTTGCACACGTATCCAAGATCAATGTTGACGAAGCGTACTTGTCGCGTGATGGTAGGCGAAAAAAACGTGGCGAAATTACCACGAGAGAGTATCAAAGTGGTGGAGATTATTGGGTTTAACGGTTACAGTTCAGATTGTGAGTTCGTTAAGTATGTGATGGATTATTTCGTTGGGTTGGAGAGAATAGTGATCGATCGAGGCTTGACAGCTCCTTATCGATGCGAGGGCTCGATTTTCGATGGCAAGAGGAAGAGTATGTGTTGCGAGGAACAAGGCATCGAAGCCAGAAGGCTGGCAATGCTGTTCAAAGCTGAAGCAGATCCTTCACTTGAATTTATTATAATTTAAATTAGTTTTTTTCTTTTCTATAAGGATAATTTATTGCTTCATTTTGCTAAATTGAACCTTTTTGTTAGTAATTTAGTTTTATTTTATGACAGTGTAATTTAGGAACCTATAAAAGAAAGTATTGGACGAAAGATCGTAAACTTGGGTGGATTGGTTGAAAAGGTAATAAAAGACTTTTTGGAGCATTCTTTTTATCGGATTCAATGGAGGCTCGGTGCTCCAAAGTTTCGGATTTAGATCTCTTATCGAGATTTTCTCTGGAACTCTCATGAATGTAACTTTTTTTAAAATTTCAACTAATCGAGTTCACGATCACTTCCCCATCCCTCCCCCTCCCCCCAAAACCCCTTTCTATTATTTTTTTTTATCTCCTAAGTTGGTTCACGATCTATAGCACGCTCCAGTCTAAGAGTGCTACGAAAAAAACCTAAAAGGATTGGAGTCCATACATTGGACTTTTTTTATACAAAGTGTTTGGGCTCTACTCCATTCTTAGGCCAGATAAACTGACGGCCCAGAAGTTCATTACCAAAAAATGATTGGGTAGTTGTATATGGTAGCTAGATTTTGAATGACACACCAAACTCAAATCGACCTATCAAATCTATTATAAATTTTAGATTATAATACAATAATTAATTGATTTTTTATATCTAATTAAATGCAAAACCACAACTAGGGGTGGGGATCGGTTAAATCGGTCATTAACTGATTAAAATCTTCCAAGAAGTTTTAATCGATGATTAACCGAAATAAATTTGGTAAAAAATGACCAAAATTCGGTTAACCGACAATTGACCATTTTAACCGATTTTGACCGACTTTGATCTACTTTTAATCTTAAAATTTCATATAAATTAAATAATATCATAAATTATACACCATGTCAATAAACACTTGCACTAGAACTCATTATTCCCTTATTGTTTTGGTCAAGGTCGGTTAACCGCATTTTAACCCGTTAACCGATTTGCTAAAAAATAGGTAACCACCCCCTTGACCGACCGAATAATTAGTTAACCAATTTCGGTCAATTAATTTATTTTAACGATTAATCTTAACCGAATTCCCACCCCTAACCACAACTATATGCTTTCATCATCCACAAAAGATGTGGATTAAGATGATTCGTAGACAACAATCGATACATTTCGAATGGCCATACGATCGACTTTGTTCCCCATTTTACTTCAAATCATCTATCAAATTAATGCTCAACCGAATGACATCCACAATTCATACCCATATCAATCCAAATCGGAAGGTGCACACGCAAAGTAGAGACAACATGTAAAATAGATCGTCACAATATCTCATTATAAGCAGCCTGATTCCTATTTCTCCTCACGAAACAGAAACTAAAACCAGCTCGCCGACCCAAATCCGACCATTACCAAACCCTAGAAAAACATGATATATATATACCACCACATGTTGTAACATGATTAGTTAGCAAATTCGGACAGCAATTTTGAAACATTAATAGAATGACATTTAACTCCCTTATGGGCTTAATACGAAATTGCCGTGCTCAACAAGTAAGCCACACATTCACTCTTTTCATTCTGGCAAACGATGAATTTGCAGAGTTCTATCATATCATCCTCAATCTTTCTAAAGCTTCTTATTTCACTACTACGCCGTGGTACCGTTACTGTTACCGTTAACTCCTGCATCACGGTGGGGCTTCTGGGCACCCATCTCCATTGACGACGTCTGCTCTGCTTTCTTCTTGTCGTGGTTACGGTAGATGAAGTAGAGGATCAGCTGCATTAGCCCTAACGCACATCCGAACCCGTTCGGTATCTGGGAATGAAGTAAACAATGGAAAAAGTGTCAATGAAATGTATGGATAATGGATGATGATTAGGAGGTGATTAGTTGAACTGAATCACAATATGATGATGATTAGGAGGTGATTAGATGAAGTTAAATCGACACTTACGGCGATGAAAGGGTCACGACCGAGTAGGCCGTAGATGAACCAGGAAGTGCCGCATAGGAAGACGAAGAGTGAGAGGAAGAACGGCATGAACTCCACGCTTTTGGTCTTGATCACCAACCTCTGCAATCCACAATTAGAAAACGCATGTTAGATTGAACATGATTGCAATTGAAATTTGAAGGAGTAGTTAGATCATGAGAAGTGTTAAGCTTCAGCTAATCCCTAGTTAGTTCAACTGTACCAACTTCCTTGGCTACCATAGGGAAAGCTTGAGAGCAGAGCATTTCGTAAAATGAACAATACTGAGAAATATTTAAGTTAGAGGTTTATCTCTAGCTAATCTTCCCTTTTTGTAGTTGATTTTGGTTAGATTCTGATTAAACACAGCTTCTTAGCTAATGATTCATGGTTTAACCAATGAATAAGCAAGTACCACTTTAGCTTACTACCCAAGGTTGCTAAATATCAACACTTTAGACCACATTTGACCAATTGACTAACTGTTGAAGAGTAAGTTCTAAATCATGTTTGACTGATTTCACTAGTATTGATTTAAGGTTCAACGAATAAAACTAATTAGTACTTATGAACAAGATTTGACTAATTAGCTAACGATTTAAAGCTGACCCTTAACAACAGAGTATGCTATTAATTAAACCCTAGTTAAGTAATTCCTAATTAAGTCAGTTGTATTATTAAACAAAACCCAGAAGTTAATTATGACTGTTCAGTGTTCATCATCTAATTACTTGACGACAATCCTTCCCTGCAGCTACATAATCATTCCCAGAATTATACATATGCTGATATGCGTATACAAACAAACAAAAAAACTGACACGTACACTTTACCTAGAAAGCCAGAGAACCGTCCAAATTTGCTGAAGTAGACTGTAAACTAATTTTTACTTACCATGATGGAAAGAGGTGAGGCGTACATGATGATGGAGAAGACGGTTGCAGCGGTGCCGCAGAAGAGCTTGCGGGTGTTGCCGTGCAGGGCGAAGTAGGAGATAAGGGAGACGGCGGCGAATACTGATAGCACGGCGGCGAATATCCCGCCGATCTTAGCCTTCTGCTTCTTGGGAGCGAATACAAGGAAGATTATGACGTAGATTATCTCGATTGCTGCTCCTGTGCCGTTGATGGTGGTAACCAAGAGGTTGTCCTTGGAGACGAACGGGAGGCCGTACCACGCCGAGAGGAGGCAGTTGAGGAGAGTCATCGGGTACGGCACGCCGGAGAATTCCTCCGTCGATTTGTTCTTGATTATCCGGCGGAAAGTAATCCTGTGTACGGAAACGCAGATTTGAGAGGAGAAAACAGAGAGAGATACGGAACGAAAATTTGTCAGTGAGGAATTTCGTCGAACACCATTAATGCATAAGTGAAAGCAGCCGCAGATAAAGGAAATCCTTCCGTCGAACAACATAAATGCAGAAAGAGTGAAGAAGCAAAACAGAAGGAAACTAAAATTTAGAATTAGATCTTCGGTGAGGAATTTCGTCGAACACCATAAATGCAAAGAGTGAAACAAAGCTTATAAGGAATCGAAATTAGAAATCCTCTGGTTTAGGAACTTCATCGAACAACAGAAATGCAAAACAAAGAGTACTGGAGTTGAGAATACTGACGTTGGTGCGAGGAAGAGGAAAGCGGCGAAGGCATTCCCTGCAAAAAACATTCAGTTGATCAAACGCCATGGAAACAGAGAGAAGATAAGACGAAGAATAAGGAGGAGGGAGGAAGAAGAGTAGCAGACCGAGAATTCCGAAGATGAAGTGAGGTATGTCAGTCATGGCTGAACGGCGGTTGCTATTCTGGATTTGGTCGGAGGGGACTATCGCCGGCGCCGGAGACGGATGAAAAATATGGGGAAATGTGTAGAAGATAATGATGGCGGTTTGGTGTTTTATATAGAAAAGGAAAGTGAGTGAAGAAGAAGAAGGTGAAAAATTAGTAACCGCACGCATCCACAGTAGACAGTTAAAAAATGCGGTAAAAGGTGAATTGTTCTGATTAACAATTTTTTACGGTGTACGATTTCTTGTTTTTTTTACTGTTCTTATATAACGGGTTTTTTTTAAGGTTTATATTTTTAAAAAGCTCTAACTTTGGCGAAATTTATTTTAAAAAGCTCGAACTTTGAAAAACCCAAATCTATCCCAGACTTAACGCCGTTAGGTCCTTCTTTGTAAAGTTTTCGACGGAAGTGACTGATTCGTTATTTTACTTGCCACGTCCGCGGACACGTGGCGCCACGTGTACTGCTGAGTAACGCTTCCTCTGTTTCGGATCTTATTCCCTTTCTTCATTTACTCTCTCTCTCTCTCAATGCGTTTCATCATTCACTAACTCTCTCTTCCTTTGTACCGCCAAATCCTCAAACAAACATGGCATCTGGGTTCCCAGGCGGAGGTGGGTTCACCGGCGGCGGAGGCGCCGGTAGCGGTTCAGACTCCTTTTTGGGCAACAGATCGATGAACTCCTCCAACGGAAACTCCCAGCTTCCTTACAGAGCACAGCAGCAGTTCCCTCAAATTTTCGGTACGGATTGCCGCTCCTTCAGCAGCTTAGGCCTCAGCCGATAAATGTTGTCTCGAATCTTCCTCAACTAACGCTGCAGGGTGTTCCGACCCGGAATCCGAACAGGGGAGCTGTCGGGTCGGGTCAGGTTTCGGAGAAGAAGATGATGAATCAGCTTCAGGAGCTGGAGAAGCAGCTTCTGGACGACGATGAGGAGGCGGAGGAGGAAGGACAATCCGACGGAAGCGGCGGCGACAGCGCCGCCAGTGATTTGTTCGAGGCAGGCGCTGTTGGAAGCCGCCTCAGCGATTTACGACGGGAAATCGAAATCGGCGGCGGAGATCTTGTCTCGATTGACCAGGTCCGGAAAGGGGAATTCGGAACGGAGACTGATGGATTACTTGTTCTCGGGGCTTAAATCGAGGGTGAATCCGGCGGAGAATCTGCCGCCTGTGGCTGAGCTGTACGGGAAGGAGCACGCCGAGTCGACTCAGCTGCTCTTCGAGTTGTCTCCTTGCTTCAAGCTAGGGTTCATGGCTGCCAATCTCGCGATTCTTGAAGCTGCTCTGGAAGAAGGGAACAATAATAACAGCAATAACAAGAAGAGCGTTTTCCATGTGGTGGATTTCGATTTGGGGAAAGGCGGACAGTACGTGAATCTTCTCTACGCGCTCTCGGGGCGACTCAACTGGAAGAATCCCGCCGCCGCAGCCGTGACTTGTCCTCCTCTGCACTGAACTCCATTCCAGGAGCACCATGAGCCGGCTGTTAGGGATTCGATTTCCCAGCCATGGAAGGAGGTCGGGTGGGAGAGAGGCGGAGGAAGCTTATGGAGAAGAAGATGAAAGGGAGATGAAGAAGAAGGAGAAGAAGATGTAAAAACACAGAGGAAGCGTTACTCAGCAGTACACGTGGCGCCACGTGTCCGCGGACGTGGCAAGTAAAATAACGAATCAGTCACTTCCGTCGAAAACTTTACAAAGAAGGCCTAACGGCGTTAAGTCTGGGATAGATTTGGGGTTTTTCAAAGTTCGAGCTTTTTAAAATAAATTCGCCAAAGTTAGAGCTTTTTAAAAATATAAACCCTTTTTTTAATGGATCCGACAAGTGTAATTAGGCTTGATAATGAGTATCTGAAAATTGGTATCCGGCTAAATTGGGTGGGGATTACTCGTTGATTGGGTAAAGTTGACAGGTATGGGCAAACTCGGTACTCAGTTAGAGCGGGCAACGGGTGGGGATGGGTTTCAAGGTATCCGCCTCATACCTAACCTGATGGGTATCCAATATGAAACAACGTTGTATTAACCATAATATATCATCTATGTTTAACGGACCAGACCCAATTTCTCCTTCAGTCACTTCAACTTATCGATCGAGTAGTCTTTCGTTTCCTCTTCAAAACCATAATGCTCTAAAAATCGTAGTTCCATCTCAAAAATCTCTTTGCAATCCAAATGCATATAGATTTGGGGTTCACCCAATAGGTATCGGGTAAACCCATGTCGGGGCGGGTATGGTTTAAATATTTTACCCATTTAGTCTCGGCAGGTGAGTACGGATAATACCCATTTAATAAACGGGTGGGTAGTGGATATGTGGTATCCGGACTCGTGGGTACCCATTATCAAGCCTAAGTATAATGGTGAGTTTAAAATTTAATGGGTTTTTTACTATATCATTACCAAATTTAATTACTCATGAGCAATCCTGGCCTACCTCAGCCAACAACTGAAATCATCCTACAGGTAGTTCGTCGATTAACCGACAACAAGTGGTGACCCAACCCAGATTCCAAGGTCCCATAAATAGAGATCTGATTCCAGCATTAACGTGACATGACCTAACATACAGATAACACGCTTTAAGCATAAACGCTATTCAACATGCTTAAGTCTCATTATATACGTCCTTTAGGGATACACCCAGGCCAATACTTCTCTGTCTCTCACTCAAATGCCCACCCCGACCCCCTCTTACATACTCTCATATTCGCCTACCTACTACCGACTCTTGTACACCTTACAAGTTACACTCCCAACTTTGAATATTCCACCCGATTGAACATTGTACAATCCAATCCACCTGGCAGAACAATTGGCATAAATTTTAATGAGATAAAACGTGTTAATTGGATGAACTACTTGGTTTGATGACTGCTAGGTTGGTAACATTAGGGACAAGTATAGTGACTAACTAGCAATTACATCCAAAATGGATGACCAAAACTTTTAAGGAAGAATCTTTTAACGTTATTCTGTTGGTGTTTGCGGATGATGTATAATGAGAGATTTCTTATAAGAGCTTTATTTTGGATCATTGGGTTTTATAGGGAACTTCTAGAGTGACATAAGGAATTCTTATGTCCCCTAGACATAACCAATGATGAGCCTCCACATCATCTCTTTTGTTTGTTATAAGATAGGATAGTTAATAGGTAGTTATTTCTAATTAATAGATATTTTAATGAATTATCTTCAATATTTTAATTACCTAATTTACATTAAATCAAATATTCTTATATTTAATGATTTTATTTGCAGATTTCCCTACTAATAATGACTCTCGTTTGGATGCATAAAAAAAGATTTTATTGTGGGTTTCCTTTCTCTGATACAGATTTTAATAATATTGTTCAAACTTCACGTTTTTTGTTCTGTGTTTATAGGTTACCCAAACAACATCTGAATCTGATACTAGTATTACAAAATGTATACCATATTATATTTTCAGCTCTAAAAATTAAAGTATCATGTGGGTTACATTCATTCTCAGAGGCTGGGTGGTTTCCTTTGTTTCCAGGTTGTTTCTATTATTCTCGAAACATCCACGATATCATATTGTGTTGAAGTTTCATATAATACTAGTATAAACATCAATACTAGTATTAAATCATAGTTTTAAAACGCTCAAAATCATGATAAGACTGTATCACATCGAAAAATATTTAAACAGCTAAGATATCATCTCTGGATGCACCAGTAAACAAGGAAATGAGAACCCTATGGTTTTCTCCATATAATATTAGTATAAATATCAATACTAGTATTGTTAATACTAGTATTAAATCAAAGTATTTAAACCACACAAAATCAGAGCTTATGACAGTAGCACATCTAAAATAAAAATTAAACATCCATGATAACTTCGGTGGAGGAATCAGCCAAAAGGGAAGTGTTCCCAAAAAATAAAAGTTAAAGAGACGTAATAGATATATGAATGTTATTCCATATAATACTAATATAATCCATCAATACTAGTATCAGTAATACTAGTATTACATCACAGTACTTGAACCCCCAAAAAACATGCTAACATTGTTTCATATCTAAAATAACTTGTAAACATCCATTTTGGATGGAGGTTTTTGTTAGGAAGTTTCCGGCGGCGGGTTTGGTAAAAAATTGAAACAAAGATGAAAGAAGGAGAGTAGAAAAAAAAGGGCTCCATATATGGTAAAAATATTAAATTAATTAGGGGAATTTATTATGGGTTTTAATAATTTAATAATATTATATTTTCTACCATTGGATCTTTAAGAAGGTGATCCAAAGGCTATTAGGGGTTATGTCTAAGGGACATAAGCCCCCTTATGTCAGCCTACATGGTCCCGTTTTATAGTACTAATCCAATGATATCCAATTTGGGTAGTTATAAGGGTATATATGTCAAATATATTATTGAATAACTACCTAATTAGGATAATTATAATTATTGTACCATATTAAATTCTGAAATCCTAATTAATGTCCAGAAATTAAATGTTTCTTCTATTTTTGGCCGACGCATTCAAATACCATTCTACTTTTCGTGGCCAGCGGTGATTAAATTCCGGTGTTGAATACGAATGGTACCGAAACATATGAATGGTACAATTTAACCACGAATGGTACAGTACAAAAAAAATGATATCATTTATATGAATGGTACAATATCATTACGAATGGTACAGAAACACATGAATGGTACAATTTAGTCATGAATGGTACATTTAAAAAAAAAAATACAACATATGAATGGTATAATTTAACTACGAATGGTACTGAAACATATGAACGGTACAATTTAACCACGAATGGTACATTATTAAAAAAAATGATATCATTAATATGAATGGTACAATTTAGCCACGAATGGTACAGAAACATATGAATGATACAATTTAGCCACGAATGGTACATTTTAAAAAATGCATAATACAATTAATATGAAAGGTACAATTACACATCGGATGGTACCACATCAATAAACGGTGAAATCATATCGATCATTAAAATATGCAAAGACTGCAATTCATAAATCTGTGATATCAACGCCATTCTTGTTTGAATCTATTTCATGAGAGATTGAAAAAATTGAAAGAAACAAGTTGAGAAAGCAAAGTTTTGATCAAGAGTGTTGTCTTTAGGAAAAAAAAAACCAAAACCACAAATAACCGCCCACTACCCACTACCAAGTTTGTGGATTTATAATAAATATAAATTGTTTTTTTAATTACTATACATTTACCGATATGTCCTTTGGTACGTTTTGTACCACTCAATTATGGTTATTACGGTTACAAATCCAACGGTCCAGATTCGAGTTCTTAAATAAGAAATATCAAGGATTTCTCACCTTAAAATCTCCCTGGTGGTTTGTACTCAAAACCGATTTGGCCGTTACTATAACAGAGTAGTCCACAACTCTCCAATCTGTAATATTGGATGGTAAATTATATGAACCGTAAATTGAATTATTGTTTATAATAAGCATGGTAGTTATGTAATGGTTCTTTAAGTGGGGAATTTTGTGGTTAGATCCCGATTGAACTTTTAGTTAGTCGTGGTCGAATCGTTAAATACTTGTTTTAAGAATCACATTATCACTATAGAATTTAAAAAAAATTGTTTTTTTCCACAAAATATAACACACATATATATACATATAGCAAACTAGATCATTTTCGGCCCGTTAGCCGATTTTTTTTGTCCTAGCAACTCCTGAGCGGGTGTTATATAATATCATCTTTACCTGGAACTATATGAAGTGAAATTTAAGAAATAGAAAGAATAAAAATAGTCAAACATAATGCATAAAACAAAGTAGTAATTATTTTAGTGGTTCTTTACATTTTGGCTTAGTCCCATTTTTCTCTCTCCAATTAATCACAACACCCACATTATTATTATTTCTTTATTCATTAGATAAAAACTGATTTTATTTTTTGATGAATGGTGAATATATTACTATCAAACAACCAATCAAAATGTCAACAACGCTATAAAAAACAAATAGTGGTTTTGGGAATTGAACCCGACGTGAATCGAACACGCAATCTTCTGATTTGGAGTAGCAGGAGAGAGAATCAAGGAGAAGGGTTAAAACTTGAAAAATGTCGATGTTGAACCCGTCGTGAATCGAACACGCAACCTTCTGATCTGGAGTAGCAGGAGAGAATCAAGGAGAAGGGTTAAAACTTGAAAAATGCTAATGTTGAACCCGACGTGAATCGAACACCCAACCTTCTGATCTGGAGTAGCAGGAGAGAGAATCAAGGAGGAGCCTTCAAAATCAAATTTTGCTTACGTGTCAACCGAAAAAACTTGATTCTGCATTAATGCATTAATGTATGTATTTGTAGATTTAGCTAGGTTTCAACGTTCAGAACCAAAATCAATCGTCTTACCGAAAAAGCAATACAATCAAATTTCAAAGATTCAACGAGAATCGAACCGTTCAAAAACCAATCACAGTATTCATATTTTCAAAAATGTAATAGACAATAACACCTTTTGCAACCATTAGTTTTTACCGTTTTAACAATTTCTCGTAGTTCTTTTAGAATGAAAGGGTTGTTTGGTTGGATGATATGTAGATATATTGATATTAGAGATATATTGATATGTTATTACATTGATATTAGTAAACCAATTAACAAGATAACATTGTTTGGTGTTGTGATATTGTAATAATTGATGATAAGTTACTTTAATAGGAAATTGGCCAATTTGCCCTCAACTTTATGGGTTATAATACACTTGCTCTGAACATAATCGAATGAACTTTACCCTAGCTAATTCACCAACCACCAATCCTATGATTACGAATCGAGCAACTAACACAGAAATCGAATTTATGTTAGATGAATGGAAGGTTTGGAGGTTTGGCTGATTTGCTAAGAAAACAGGACACCCGTCAATTGTCCAAAACTAGTTGGACAATGGAATCGGCGGACGTCAATCGACAAATGGTGAGGAGGTGAGAGAGAATTAATCGGGGATGAGAAATGGGTAATGTAAATAATGGCATTGTAATTGAAAGGATAGAACATGGGTAAAAAGGTCTACAAAGAGTGATATCAATATCACTCCACAAATATTCTAGGGGGGAGTAGAATATCTAAAGAGTGATATTGATATCACTTTTGGCCCCAGATATCATGATATTCAGGATAGAAAAAACGATGATATTCTGAATATCATGATATCTGCAGTTATCAATATCAATTCACTGCAACCAAACGACTCCTTAAGAGATCTTGATTGCTATGTTTTTAAATAAATTTTTGTATTGTAATTTCCGGCAGGAATAAAAATTAAAGAGTCAGTTTGCTAATAAAACGGTCTTATAAACAATCATATTTAAATATGAAGTTAATATCTATAGAAAAGGGTAATCATATACTATAAATAAAGTTGTCACAAAGAGTCTACGTTTGGCAGCATGCATGAGAGTACGTATAAACTCCCTCTCTCCTTATTTTAATTATTGTTAACAAACTGGAACTGTAATTAACTAATAACTGTCAATTCTTTTGAAGATGTAGTACACTTTCGCCCCTCTACTTTGCCAACTTAACAAATAGCCCCCTATAGTACTATAAATCACTTTTTTACCCCTCCTACTTCAATTACTTTTTTCATTTGGGTCATTTAGGTCCTTTCGTTTCAACTTTCGTCTACGTGACGTTAATTGATGTGCATTCAATACATCATGTTAGCTCCAACAGTCATGTGTTAATTAACTTACTAAGTGTTTTTTAATTGAGAATATAAGTATGTATAATTAGATGGGATGAAATCGACGGATAAAATGTGTGATTTTAAAACCGTTCATATTTCACCATACTCTTCATCTCCTACCTCCGATATCTCTCTTTGTCGGTGTGTGTGGATGTGTCCAGATTTAATGTTAAGAAGACGAAATTTGAAATAGAAGGACCAAAACGGAAAAGTATAACCAAAGTATGAGGCGATAAAAAGAGCGATTTATAGTATATGGGGATATTTGTTAAGTTGGCAAAGTATAGAAGGGGTAAAATGCTATCCCTAACAGCCAAAAGCTTTAGAATGAAAGGGTTAGATAAACCTGGATAGAAGACACCTGTTACAAAGAGCAGACCACCCATGATCTCGGACAACTAATCCAATTGCGCCTCTCGATCCAGCAGCGAATGCTCCGTCAACGTTAATCTTTGTGTGAATTGGCCTCTGGATCTAACTATATTCAAAATAGTTTGAAGTAATGTGATGAATTGAGGACATTTTTAAAAACACTACACATGAAATGTATAAGATATCAAATTGCTAATTCAAATATAAAAAAAAAATAGTTTGTTTAAAGGTGCAAAAATCAAGAATGCACCAAACTAATTTTTTTTTAAAAGAAAGTTTCAGTTATATTCATCCACTAAGGGGAAGCACCTTACAATACAATTAATGAAAATGATTTGACTGCCAATTGTAAGGGAGGGTATCGTTCCTTGCTGCTTTAGCCACTGAGTCCGCGAACGAGTTAAGTCGTCTCGGAATGAAGGCTAAGGAAATCCTATCATGGGCTAGCAGAATATCTTTCATGAGAAGCAACCATGCATAGCACTCCCAAGGCCAAAAGTCTTTATCTCTCCTAAGAGCGTCAATCAATACGAGACAGTCTGATTTGACCCTTGAATGGCCAGGTGAATTTGCAGCGATCCTCAAAGCCACTAGCAGGGCTTTTGCTTCCGCCACTAGGGCAGATGAGCATTCTATCCTTCCCGCCTTACCATCGGTCACCTGTCCATGGTAGTTTTTAATGACAACCCCAATCGAATAGATCCTCCCCTTCTGATAGAATAGAGGTGAGATGGAGAGCATCATCTGATGTTCAGATTCTTTTTGGGCGAAAGTGCATTCCCTATCGCACCAAACTAATTAGGTCCCAAAAAGGCCCTATCTTCAGAATTCGGGACACTTGTAAAGGAGGAAACATCACACGCATTAATCAATGAACAACCTTTATATCTTCTAGATTATTATAATAAGACTCCCTAATTTACTCGTGTTTTTTAAAAATAAAATCAAATAATTTTATTTTTGGTGGGAAAGCGGCGCAAGCGCCTAATCATTAATTAAAACAGAACGAGGTTCGGTAACACCCATACAATCGTAGCGAAGAAAATGACCAAGTCTATATCTGAAGTTGAGATCGTGTGACTCCCCAAGGGGTAGCCGTATCCGATGTCGGCAAGAAAATCAGCCGCGTGATTTCCTTCCCTGTAGGTATGTTTTGTCCGAACCGTCCAATTCCTGGTGCAAAGATCTCTGAACTGGAGAACCTCCATACCGTGATGATGCGAGGTGTTTTGATTGGTTGAATCTTGAATTAATCCCGTAATTAGTTAGATTTAAATTACACAATTGGTTTATTTGTAAATTTGTTGTGATCACACTAGTCGTTGAATCAGTAGGGTTTAAATTTTTAGTTCACCAAAGAGTCTTCATGCTTGTATGGATCATCTGACCTCACGGGATAATGAAGTCTAAAGTACGAACTCACACAGTAAAAACTCAGCTCAGGGTGATCTAATCCCTTCTATATATACGATCAAGATTACATCTAAGTCATGTCACCAAATTAGCCGAAGACATATAAGATTCGACCCAAATCTCGAGATCCTATAAATAATAACTTAACCTCATATTTGATGTGACATGACCTATTACTTCTACAATAGTGAATGTCTTAGGTTATATGCAATCAAAGTATTGAATTACATACGTTTATGTTACTTATTAAAAAATAACAAAACCATGAAATTAAATCATAATATCGGAGGAACAAAGGGAAACAAAATCATATTTGTAATTCCAATTAAAATAATAAATATAATATCCTAATTATGGGAAGTTGTAGAAGCAATGTTTGGTGCTATATTATTGATGATTTATTGTTGTTTAATTAGTAATGATAAAATCATATAGTGCACTCAATACATCAATTATAGGTACTGAAATTATTTTTGGACAGATTAATATAAATATATATTATGTGAAAATTAAGCAAGCACATTTTTGGAATTAAGTAATTGCACAAAGATAGTACCTTATCCTTGTATAAACAATGGACATGCAACCTAATATATTTTACTCATTATTTAAATGTATTACGGACCGCAATTGACTAAATTCTTGGCTACGCTACTGTATTTTGGATGGATAGTTGTTCCGATTCAGAAGTTTCTGTCATTGAAATTCTAAAAATAATTGTATTTTTAAGGGTTAATACACCTTTTTGCCCTCTACTATGCAAAGTTAACAAACATACCCTTTTACTATTATCTAACCGATTTAACATCTTCTACTTTGAAAAGTTTAACAAATATGCCCCTACATTTATCTTTTCATATATTTTTCGTCTAATAAGTTGATTATACGTACTATGCCATATTATTTGTATACAACATCACTGATCGGGATGTCCACAAGGCGAAAATATTTAAATTAAAAAGAAAAGAAAAAGGAAAATCATTATTATCACCATTATGTACAAATGTGTTTTCTGTGGTATTCCTTTTTCTTTTTCTTTCTAATTTAAATAATTTTGGATTGTTAACATTCCAATTAACGATAAGGTGTACAAATAATATGAAGTAGCACGTATAATCAACTCATTAAACAAAAAATAGATGAAAAGATAAATATAGGGGCATATTTGTTAAACTTTTCAAAGTAGAGGGTGTTAAATCAGTTAGAAAATAGTAAATGGGCATGTTTGTTAACTTTGCATAGTACAGGGGCAAAAAAGTGTATTAACCCTATTTTTAATATATATTAAGTGGATTTCTTAAAAAAAAATTATTTAAAAAATATTTAAATTTGATGAGGTGTGTAATTTTTAATTTTGGACGATTCTAAATAACAAGGAGCCATGTGTAAGTTTTGAAACCATGAAATTAAATCAGCTTCGGTCCAATCAAAAACCACGCACGTTCAATCGAACTGCTTTCTTTGTAATTTACAGTGCATGCCGCTTCGTACAATGTAAGGCGGTCAGTAATGATATCGCTCAGTCTATAAATACGACACTAGTCTCAACACAAAGATGAACTAACATTTTGACAGAAAAATATTCTCCGACACGTATGTCCATTTTCTCATTTTCTCATTGTCCATATCCCATTTTTTTATCATCCATGAACTCACTAACATACCTCGCTCCTTTAATATTATAGGTGTCTTAGACCCATGTCAGACGACCAAGGCAGACCAAGGAGATTGAGGCGACTCCAAATAATCTATTGTTCAGCAAACGAGCTCGAACACGCGCCCGTTGTTGATCATCACAGACCCGAGAAAAGCATCAACTAACGACTCTTTTCGAATCTCAATAAAAATATGGTTTGATACGGTTAGATAGATTGAAACAGAAAGTGGCACGTGACGTGAATACTATGGAGAATCATTTAACCCAGTATAACTCAAATTCTTTGGAGATGTTCATGATTAGTTTATATAACATTCTTTAACACACTCTTTTAAATGAAAGTCTATAAAAGAGAAACATACGTAATTTACATAGGTCACTAAGTCATGCACAAGAAAAATATTTATGTTAGAGGACTAATAAAATTCAGTACCAAAATCTCTCGATAATTGCTCTAATTAATATCATGCATCCAATAATGAGATTCAGAAGAGCTCATCGTGTCCTTGTATGTTTGAGCCTCATTTTCTAACAAAAAAGTCAGAAAATCATGACCAAACACCGTGCACTAAACATAATCAACAAACGCAAAGAACCATGCATAGATTAAAGGACTAATTCGAATCAATCGACTTCACGATTTGTACTTAAGAATTGTTATTCCCCTCTAGGTCACAATACCTCTTGTTTCATCATCTTGTAATTTGTTCATATCCATGAGAGCAACCATATATCAAAGGTTTAAAAAAAAGCAAATAGGGCTATTTCATACTAAGAAATTTTGTCTCTACATTCTTAATTATGAGACTTTCCCTATGTTGACAGGATGGCATGGACCCCTCTTTGAGAATTAATTGCCAATGAATTAGTTCTAAGATTTGGCAATGCATATGGCATGCAAGCCCCCACACACACATGCACAATGTTTTGCCTTGTAAGATGGGGCTTTCTTGGCATCCTTTCCCTTAGCTAGCCAAAACATTAGGTACCAAACTTCATGCATTCATCTATCAAATTCTTCCTATTGGGATATAAGCTAGCCCTAATGTTTTATCATATTGATCATCCTATACTACTTGCACTTTAATGCATTGGGAGCTTTGCCCGGGCCCGGACCCAGCTTTCCTGATGATCATCATCATATCTCGGTGTGAAATTTAAGAAATGAAGTGGGTAATTGAGATGTTACTTGTGACACTCTAGGTGAATCTCACATTGACAAACTGATAAATGTCAAGAACTGTTGCCTACCAGTAACTCAAGATGTTGGAAGAGATTTTTGAATGGATCTTAGAGGTCGTTTGTTTTGGAGGCAAAATAGAAGAGTTATTAAAACTCTGTATTTTAAAACAACACCGTTTGTTTAGACATCTAATGGTGATGAGGAATGTATTTTGAGTTACTCCATGTCTAAATTGCCTTTGTAACAGGCATTCTCCAAATATGTGCTTACCACCAAAATTTTTAAGAAACACAGAGTTTTATTGGGCCTAGTTGTCAGCTACCTCCATTTTTCCGGTACTACCCCTACTACTAACAACTTCTCTCTTCATTTTTATTTTCTTCTTACTCCTTGTTATTCATCTGGAAGTTGTGTGATGAATCAAATGATGAAGCAAATTGCAAAGGTCTGTGTTCATTAATCAATTCCTCATCGTCGTTCTTGACCGAAGTAATCATCGTTCTTGATGAAGCTAAATTCTTCACTATTCCAATCCATTTCTCACCGGCGAAGATGATGATTTCTTCCAAGCAAAATGACCCCTGCCTCATCCTCATCGTCCCAATAGCCGTTGTATTCACTCTCGTTGCCGTCACCGACGACGACCTAGTCATCGATCTCCTCTCTCTCCAGTCCCAATCGAAATCGGGAATAATCCACTTCGACGACCACTCATTCTCCCACTTCTTGACCTCCACCAAGAACTCGCAACCTTACTCCCTCCTTGACTTCTTCGACGTCAAGCAGCTCCACGACAAGAGCGAGCTCCGCCACGATTACTCCCTCCTCGTATCTTCCTTCATCACCAACAACCCTAACAACGACAAGCTCTTCTTTCTGCGAAATCGGCATCTTCGTCGGGCAAAAAATAGAGTTTTTTTTTTTGTAGAGCCTTCATTGCTTGATTCTCCTATTAATTAATCTATTGGTACATGAAGCTGTTGAGTGAATTTTATGGATAACCAGGTCCTTCATGCTCATTATTTATTCATGGTGAAGTACAGTTCTTTCGTTCATATATCAGTATTCATATTGTCTTGTTGATGTTCTGGAAATATTTTGACAGTGTACAAAGATATTTGGGCATTCTATTAGGGCCTTAGGGGTACGTTGGTCAATGAACAAGGAACCTATTATTTCATTAAATTTATTACAAATTACAGTCATCATATTTCTTTTTACCAAACAACGAATTTTACCTTCCTCAATACTCAGTGCCTCAATCTTCAAAATTCAACTTCCCTTATTTTGCATTCCCCTATAACAAACGACCCCTTATATTGTTTATTAATGAATAGCTCGTTAATTAAAAAGCATGATGTTTGCACAGTTTCAGTAAGACTTGTGGAATGGATTGGGAGTCATGCACACATAGACTTCAATAAGCCTTTATACATGAATTGGTGGTTATCGGGATTTGAAAGCTTGACCTCTTGTTGGTCAAAGGCCCCAATACCATGTCAAGAACCGTTGTATCCCAACAACTCTAGTCGTTGAGAGATAATTTTGAATGAATCTTATATTGTGAGTAACATATGAGAAACGTACATAAGTTTTGGAAATGTACAAAGATGGATATGATGACGTGACGTATCCTGAAAAATCGCCATCATACACAACCTCTAAGTAAATTCGTAAGTATCTAGATCCAGAGCAGACAACATATCTTATCAAGAAGTGGTTGGAATGTCAAGATATGATAAGAGAAGTTCTTGGTGAATTAATGAGGCAGCGGTTCTTTGATCTTGGGCCAAATCTTGTTAGTTCCCTTTGAGACAGGTTGCCTTCTTGCATGAAGATGCAACATGGCTTCGAATGATTAATGTTTTTGACAAAATCATCCATCTTTCTCAAGCCTTCTTCACTAGAATAATTTTTACTAGAGTTTGATTCTCATTTTGCTTCTCAACCTACCTAACTAGAGAAGTTTCTAACAAATTAGAATTAGTCACACGATGAATAATCATATTGGGTGTCGAATATTTGAAATTTGGGGATCAATTCAGTGATTATGTTTTTAGTTCCTTCACCCGATGAACTTTGAGAATCGAATCGCAATTTTCTTCATAACCCAATGCACCATAAACCAATATGATCATTCTTACGTGAGTGATATGATGACGTTGATGACCTACCAAGCCCACAAAAGTATAGTTCGATGACAAGTTCGAGGTAACATTTGTACAGATAAAGTTCATCTACCTCACATGAATTCTTCTTGATTTAGCTCGATACAGATCTACGTGGAATTACTTATTAAATTGATTTTATGAAATGAAACCTTAATCATTTAAAACCCCCAAAATTATAGTCTTGGACCAATCAACTTAACAGAAACCACGTATCCAACCAGGAGATCAGGTCTACCACCATGATCCTTGGAAGAATAGTCAGGGCCATACGAGTCACGTAATGGACGGACCGGTTACCTGAACGGCAAACCGTCTGGAAACGCCAACTTGGAGCCCCTCTTTGTAGCTAAAGAATTTCTTCTACTACTACCTGGCCAGCTAACAGTCTTATCGAAACCAGCTCCGCATCACCTTCTATATCCACCTGCAAAACCCAAGCCAACGTATACCAAGTATACGCTGATGTTCATTCTTTGTTGTGTTTGATATCTTGATCTCTACGTCAGTAAAAAAAAAAGTCAACATAATAGAAACCCAAATCCTCGCAAGTGACCTGACCAAGGCCCACTCTAACGGTCCACCAATGTTTGTTTCCCAATATGGGCCGACTTTCAGATTTATTGGGCTTCTAAACCGACAAGGACCCGCCAATTGTGGACGTCACGATACGCCACGTGTCAGTTCAAGTGCCGCAGCGGTGATTTTTTGTTTTCATCTGAACAAATTTCCGCCGATCCCATTTTGCACCACACAAAAATCCTCACAGAGATCACCACCCATTACCTTTGATTCTTCCAGTTTTCTGCAATCCCCTAATCAGCAATCAGGAAAATTCAAGATGGGTACAAGCTTATTCACAATCCCCAGCTTCTCGCCGGGACCCTGCAGCGCCGGTCACCGCCGCCGATTAGCTCCCCGTGCTCAATCGGCCACACATCAAGCACAAAGGGCAAAAGAAACCATCAATTCCGGAGATGGGTTCGTCGGAACGAGAAGATCGATTCTGGGTACAGGAGCTTGCTTACTTTGGTCAGCGGCTTTGGGTAATGGTCGAGAAGGGATTGCGGTAGTGAAGCAGGGTCTTCTGGCTGGGAGGATACCTGGATTATCTGAGCCTGATGAACAAGGTTAGTAGTAGTGCTATGAATCAATAGGGAATTTGATTGAGTTTGATTAATGGGTCGTCAATCCCTGTTTATGTTTCGAAATTGAAGATGTTGAATGTTTGGGATCAGACAGGTTGGAGGACTTACAGAAGGCCAGATGAGAAGTCTGGTGGGCATGGTGTTGGTTGGAGTCCTATCATTCCTTATGCTTTCTCTGTTCCTCAGGAATGGGAAGAGGTAAAATGATTTGATGTTGTTCAGAATTGCAATGCTTTGTTCAGGGCTAGACTCGATATTAAACGAGCAGGCTCACGAGCTACTACTAGTTGAGCTGAGATAGCACGAGATGGATTGATTAGGAAGTTCGATGAGCCAAGCTCGCGAGCTGCTCGTGTGTAGCTCGATTATGCTTAAGAGCCTGCTATATTGTTTGACTTGAGAGCCTGCTCGATTACTTAAGTATGACTATACAAGCACGAATACACGATTATAGCTCGATTAGCTTAGGGTTGATATGTAATATTAGCTTTGATAGTTGAACTATCTGACAGGAAATTAATCCATGAATAAGCTTAGCAGTCTCTCGAAGTCAAGCTCGAGTTGTAAAGGTTGATTTTGTTATGAATTTCCAGTTTCGAGCACGAGTCTAGCTGGTTTGTGATCACTTATGGTTATCGAGCATAGCTTGATCTAGGCTTGTTTATGTTTGGTATTGAATTGATTCTTTGGAATAGAATCGAGCTGAACTTGAGCTCGGTAAGAGCACGGCTCGTGGAGCAGCATTTGTTTCGACACTCTTATTGAATCTGTTGTTTTGATCATACTGATACCAACATGAGATGCTAGACATTGTAAATGTTTTACATATTTTGTGTCTGTTTAGGTTCCAGTGTCGATCGCAGACCTAGGTGGGACGGAGATCGATCTGAGATTCGCAAACTCGAAGGAAGGACGTGCATTCGTCATTGTTGCTCCAGTCCTCCGATTCGCAGATAGTAAGTTCACTCCTATAGCCAAATCACTAACATTTCAGGTCACAAAGTCTGACCATCTTTTCCATCAGATTTGGGGGACAATGTTAGGATCGAGCAAATCGGGACGCCTGAGAAAGTGATCAACGCGTTCGGGCCAGAAGTCGTGGGGGAGAACGTGGAAGGGAAAGTTCGGAGCATGACCGTAGAAGAACACGACGGAAGGACTTACTACCAGTTCGAGCTCGAGCCGCCTCATGTACTGATTACTGCTACTGCAGCTGGGAACCGGCTTTACTTGTTCAATGTCACTGCAAACAGTGAGTGAAAATGCGTTGACTGAAAGATTCAAGACTGATTTGGTCATTATGAAGAGATGGATGACCTTTTGTGCAAATATCTGGTTTTGCAGGTCTTCAATGGAAGAGACATTTCCAGGATTTGAAGAAGATTGCTGACTCATTTCGTGTTGTCTAAGTTATTAGCTATACTGTATATAAGTAAAGTGTCTATGTTCCGGTGGTCGAACCGGTGAACTGGTGAGGTGGCTTTGGTTACGATATTTAACCGGTCCAACCGAAAGGACTTTGCATTATAGACACGTGCTTAGTTAATGAAATTTACTATACATACTGAGTGTTGGGGTTGGGGATGTTTTTTCGAGTCGGTTATGGGAAACCTCGTGATGCCATGTCAGCTATTTTCGTACATAATAGTTGCTGACTCAGCTGAGAATAAAAAATATAATTATATTAAACTTTTAATTTAACTATGCATATCGAATTTTAATTGAGTGTATCTCAAAACAGAAATTATTTTTAATATTTTATTTTTAGTTGAGTCAACGTATGGACGAAAATAGCTTAGGTGGGATGAATAATCGACAAAATTGATATAAGTATGAAAAAGCGAAAAACAAAACAATTTCTTAATATAAAAAATTATTTACTATCGACATCCATAATTCATTTAATTTTTATAAAATATATATATTATGTTATATATATTATTTACTTTCATTGCACACGATATATTCATTTGAAGTGAAAGTTGAGGATTAAATGTGGGTTGGTTTTTGTGGACATAAAGGAGAGCCCATTGTGCTTGGAATCCTTGTTTTCATATTAGGTATTCATGTAAAAACCAAACTATAATATGTTTGTGCAGCTTCGATATCGACATTCATGCGATTATTTCCGAGGATCAAGGCAAGATATGACCATGGATTCCTAACCTTCATCCTGACATTTGCGATGCTATATGTGTCTAAGTATCTAGTGGATGTCCGAGTCAAGCCAAGGTGGGGTTGATCATAAGGAGTGGTTGCTTCTGTTGACCACCTTGGCTCGGCGTTACCTTTACAAGCCCCAGGTAGGACGTCGAATATTTATACATAATTTAGTAGTTTCTTTTTTTATTTTATATTGATTAATGACCACGTTTAATATACACGGGACTAAACTTTTTACCAATAACCTAGATTAAAACTATCTATTCTTATTTTTACTATATATTTTTGTAATAACATCAGATTTTTAAAGTAAATAATATATATAACTTAATATATATTTTTTATAAAAAAATAAATAAATTATGGATGATACAGATCTATTCGTTAAAATGGACGTATATGATGATAAAAAAAATGGAGGTACTCAGTACCACCACTTTTACTGGAGGTACCAAAGTTTTCAACGTTATATATAACATATAATATGTTATAGTTACTTCGCTACCGCACATCTCTTGTTCGTCGGAATCGCTTCTTCAGCCGGCGTGTAGGCGTTGCACATCACCACATGACCTACGAAACAACATAAAAAAGAAAAATTGATTAGAATATTGTTTTTTCATAAAATAATTATTATATATATAATATAATATAATATAAAAAAACTTACCACCCGTCGTATGCTACCCCAAGTTCGGAAAAAGCTACACCTATGGCGTTCGTCCATATAATCGCATCCTGCTGGGTGCTCGGACTGAACATCGTGTTAGCCCTTTCCATCATTGCCTACATGGTCGGGCTGATCGTACATTTTTTATAATCTTAATTTCAAAAACATTATAAAAAATGTACGATACCTTGATTCTTAAACTGCATCAATCGCAGTCGATTCATCAAAAAGGGGTTCCTAGTTCTGTCCAAAAATACGACAACACCTCAAAATCTTCGGGCTTCATAGTCCCATTATCCCTGAAATAATAACCCCCTTGGAGAGCCCACCAACCCCAATCAAAATCATGCTCCGCCGCCCACGACAGGAAACACGACAAGAAGTAGTCGTTTGACTTCGTCTCCTTCGTCCCGGGTATCCCAACCTCCCCAAAAAACAAAGGCACTTCCGTCGAGAAAGCCATGTTGTTGATGTAGCTGTCGATCATGGCTCGACACAGCTTGTTCAGCGGCTTCTCCTACCAGATTGTTTTCTGGTTTGGCTGCGAACGCGTACCAGTGAGCCTCGTACACTAATTTGTTCCCAAAATTCGTAGTTAGGGGATTGTCTTTCAAGAAGGACAGTGTTGTGGAGAAGTTCATCCCTCCAGCGATTATTAGCACATTAGGGTTGATGGGGTGGTTGAGGTTCCTGTTAGGGTGACATACTTTCACCATATTTTCTCGCTCTACCTAGCACCACGTAGCTCATTCCTCAATCTCATCCCCACCACCTGGTTAAACATATATATTGAATTACGTTATATATATTATTTACTTTCAACATGCAATATTATTTGTCACTAATCACGTTCATTGCGCACGGTATATTCATTTGGAGTAAAAGATGAGGATTAAATGTGGGTTGGTTTTTGTGGACATAAAGGAGAGCCCATTGTGCTTGGAATCCTTGTTTTCCTATTAGGTCTTCATGTAAAAAACAAACTATAATATGTTTGTGCAGCTTCGATATCGATTATTTCCGAGGATCAAGGTGAGATATTACCATAGATTTCTGACCTTCATCCTGACATTTGCGATGCTATATGTGTCTAAGTATCTAGTGGATGTCCGAGTCAAGCCAAGGTGGGGTTGATCATATCTGTTGACCACCTTGGCTCTGCGTTACCTTTACAAGCCCCAGGTAGGACGTCGAATATTTATACATAATTTAGTAGTTTCTTTTTTATTTTATATTGATTAATGACCACGTTTAATATACGCGGGACTAAACTTTTTACCAATAACCTAGATTAAAACTATCTATTCTTATTTTTACTATATATTTTTGTAATAACACCAAATTTTTAAAGTAAATAATATATATTTTTTATAAAAAAATAAATAAATTATGGATGATACAGATCTATTCGTTAAAATGACGTATATGATGATCTAAAAAATGGAGGTACTCAGTACCACCACTTTTACCGAGGTACCAAAGTTTTCAACGTTATATATAACATATAATATGTTATAGTTACTCCGCTACCGCACATCTCTTGTTCGTCGGAATCGGTTCTCCAGCGGTGTGTAGGCGTTGCACATCACCACATGACCTACAAAACAACATAAAAAAGAAACAATTGATTAGAATATTGTTTTTTAATAAAATAATTATAATATAATATAATATAATATAAAAAAACTTACCACCCGTTGTATACTACCCCAAGTTCGGAAAAAGCTAACCGATGGCGTTCGTCCATATAATAGCATCTTGTTGGGTGCTCGGACTGAACATCGTGTTAGCCCTTTTCATCATTGCCTACATGGTCCACGCTTTGTTCTGGAGCATTTGGGCCGAGAGAAATGATAGGAATTTTTAGAGATAAAGAGAGTTCGGTTGCCCAAATTGTGTGGAAGATTGGTTTGTGCATAGGTAGGTGGCTTAAGGCCGGGGATAGGATTTCACAGGCGGAGTTAGGGTGTGGTTGTCATTTTGGCAGATGAACTTTGACCCGGGTTGAGGGTCGGGTTTTTGGCCTGTTTGGTTTGGGGCTTGCGGTTTTGGGGATGTCTTGTTGATACCTGTATAGGGTTGGTATTAGTCTTGGCTTTGACCTTTCGGTTTTTTTTGGGAACCGAGGTCTGGGGTTTTCCATTTGGGTTTGTATAGGATTGGGTTTGCGCTCCGGGTTGTGGTAGCATGAGGGTGTGATTTTTTCCAGCCTCCTTTTGTGATCGTGTTTTGGTTTTTGAGCTATATATATATATACTATCATTCATCTAAAAAAAAAAAAACATTGCCTACATGGTCGGGCTGATCGTACATTTTTTAATCTTAATTTCAAAAACATTATAAAAAATGTATGATACCTTGATTCTTAAACTACATCAACCACAGCCGATTCATCAAAAAGGAGTTCCTAGTTCTGTCCCAAAAATATGACAACACCCCAAAATAATCTTCGAGCTTCATAGTCCCATTATCCCTGAGATAATAACCCCCTTGGAGAGCCCACCAACCCCAATCAAAATCATGCTCCGCCGCCCATGACAGGAAACACGACAAGAAGTAGTCATTTGACTTCTTCTCCTTCGTCCCCGGTATCCCAACCTCCCCAAAAAACAGAGGCACTTCCGTCGTGAAAGCTATGTTGTTGATGTAGCTGTCGATCTTGGCTCGACACAGCTTGTTCAGGGCTTCTCCTGCTAGATTATTTCTGGTTCGATTGCGAACGCATACCAGTGAGCCTCGTACACTAATTTGTTCCCGAAGTTCGTGGTTGTCTTTCAGGAAGGACATGTTGTGGAGAAGTTCATCCCTCCAGTGATTATTATCACATTAGGATTGATGGAGTGGATTGAGGTTCCTGCTAGGGTGACATACTTTCGTCACATTTTCTCGCTCTGCCTAGCACCACGTAGCTCGTTCCTCAGTCCCATCCCCACCACCTGGTTAAACATATATATTGATTTAATTAATCTAAAAAAAACTCACTTTTAGTAACCATAATATTAGGTAAATGGTCACCAACTTGATGGTGGCTAAATTTCTTTAGTGACCTTTTTGGCCTATTTAGATAACGGTCACAAAATACCGCTACTAAACAAATGAAGCGGTCACTAAATATCTTTAATCACCATCAAGTTAGTGACTTTTCTCAAAATTACGGTGATTACAAGTACTTTTTCTTATAGTATATATAGATCATTTTAATCGAACGCAAGCAAAATGAATGAATATCTGACGTGGTACGTACTTGGGGCTTGTGAAGGAAATGTTGAGATAAGAAGCGAGATAGTAGTTGCATCAAATTCCAATTGGCGGGAGTTCGACATGGTCTCACCTTGGGCAGTTTGTCATTGCTCTTGGGTTCTACACAGCTGAGGAGTTAGCTCCAGATCAGGATCTAGTGGTTTGCACGGGATCAGACGACACGGTGACTGTACAGGAGTTTTGGAGTGAGATCGAAGGCGACAAGGATGATCATCCCCGCCTATCGATTCTTGCAGCTGCTATTCAGGTTCTCCATCACCCAGAGAACTAACGCCGCAGAGGTCTGCAACGCCCGTGACATCTTCATCCTCCGACACATCCATATGAGGCGACGGGTCCATCTTGGACCTTTTGTCGCCAAGCTGCTGGTAGGACAGGCTGGTAGCAGTAAGCTTGATTACCTCTTGGGTGGTTCCTACATCACTCGACTCGTCCGGTCTCGATGCATCCGAAGGTGGACCAAAACTCCATCGATGTTGCTCTCGCTAGGACCTTTGGGATTCCTGACATTCTGGTAGATCAGGACATCCCACAGAAGGGTCAGGAGCCAGGAGACGCATATCCTCCCGCCACCGAGGTCCCGCCATCCTTTGCTGAAGGCTCATCCTCCTTTGATATGAGCCACCTAATGGAGGCCATTCAGGGCATCTCGACTGAGGTTGCCTCTTCACAGCAGAGCTATTGGGAGCGGCAGACTGAGCAGTGGAGACAACAGCAGGACTACTGGAAGGCGCAAGCGGAGCAGTACAAGAGCTTATCCAACCGGATCACAAAGTTGGATACCAAAGTGTCCACGGTTGATGGGCGGATCTCCAGTCTGTACGACTATGTGGATGATGGATTCCGAGACGCTAGGGAGTGGACGGACCAACAGCATTAGCGAGTACTTGCACTATTCTTATGACGCCCATCAGAGGGATTTTGCTTCCGCCATCCCAGGTTATCAGGCTCCGGAGCCTTACACAGGACCGTACTGGGCACCACCACAGGACCCATCGACGGATCAGTGATGACTTCCACGGCTCTAGGATTTCTTTATATTTCATTTCCAGTCTTTGTTTTTTAAACAACCTGTTGCTGTTTATCGAGTTAGTAAAACTCTTGTATTCTTAATGCTCTAATCGTGTAATGTTTCTCTCTTTCCACTCTCTTCAGGATGCAATGATGTACTTTCCATGAATTCGACCCTGATCAGGATATGTACAATGGAGTCTCATTCTAGCATTCTCTGGCACCCTCATGATCTATTTCCCAGTCCTCTATTCTCTTTTCTTCACTATTTTGTATGGTCCATTGAGGACAATGTCCAATTTAAGTGTGGTTTGGGGTGTTAATTTTTTAGGGTTGCTTTTATGTGGTATCGGTATGCTATCCATGATTGGAACTTGCTCTGTTCTTGACTTGTTATGCTTAACTGATTTTCAATCTTTCACAATGACGCTTAGATTGTCTTATCTAGAACCTGTAACCAGCATGCTTGAATTGATATTAAATGAGTCCGGTCAGAACAGATTTTAGAATCACTCTTGTAGCCTTCACTTTGAATTGCACGAAAATGATTCGAACCCGACTAACAGCCAATTGTGAGCTTTTGATCTGTTGCACATAACTAGCAACTTGTTTCTTTTTGAGTCGCTTTCTTGTACTTTGAATGAGTTAGAATTTGCATCCAACCTTATTCAGACAGTTAGTAGGGGGCTCCAGTACTTGTCGATGACTCGCCCAGATATGGCCACAATGAAATGGCTTTCCCAACATATGCACGCTCCCACGGATCAGCATTGGTGGCACCTCAAGCGGGCTCTTTGCTACCTTCGAGGCACGGTGGAACTCGGACTCTCCATTCGTCCCTCTACTTCCACTGCTCTTCAAGGTTTTTCAGATGCGGATTGGGGCGACGACTCTATTGATCGCCGATCTACGAGTGGGTATGTTACTTTCTATGGTCCAAACCTCATTTCTTGGTCGAGCAGAAAGCAACGCACGGTCTCTAGGTCCTCCACTGAAGCTGAGTACCATGCGCTAGCAACCGTTGCCTCCGAAGTAACTTGGTTGGCGTCGCTTCTAAAGGAGATTGGACGACCGATCGGTACTCCTCCGATATTATGGTGTGACAACATAAGTGCGACTTATCTCTCCGCCAACCCAGTTTTTCACTCGCGTTCCAAACACTTGGAAATTGATTTCCATTTTGTTCGAGAAAAGGTGGCGGATAAATCCCTACATGTGGTGTATATTTCATCCACGATCAATTGGCGGATGGATTGACTAAGGCCCTAGCGACGTCTCGGTTCGTTGACTTACGGTCCAAGGTCAAAATGCATCCCCTTTGTTGGAGGGTAATAAGGATAAATAAGAATGTTGTAAATATTTATTTTCCTTTATTATTTGTGTAGTATATATCCTTGATTCGGTTACCTATGTAAACACAAACTCTGTATCTATTTTACCTATAAATAGAATACCACCGAAGCAAAGTTGGCAGGTGAGCCATTCCCTCTTCAATAATTACTATTGAGATTTATTGCCATTGTTATTCCAATCAAATACTATGTTACCAATTTAACCAAATTATTTCAGTATATATACATGAAACTGAGGACACCAAGAGATAACTCACTAAGCATTTTCTTAAATATTGTTAGAAAACTCTTTAGTCCAAATTGAAGTCATGGAGAAGATTAATTTCTTTGTTGTTCTTATACTCCTAGTTTCAGGTACATTCAAATTGTAATTATTAATATTTCTCATTTACATATGTGTTCCAACTGCTCAAATCGTCATAGTTGAATCGTGATTATATCATATTTGTATTGCAGTTGGGAAGATGGACATTGGAGCAGAAGCTGGTAGAACTAGCACCACCGGCCGCCGCGGTGGTGGAGTCCTAGAGCCACCGTGCGAAGTCCCTGGGTGCCCAATAGGTTGCTTTTGCGAGGATGATAGATGCATCTGCGCTAACGTTAAACATGTTTTTGTCCCGACTTCTCGAGTCGCGAATAATGGGACATAAAGTTATGTGTCGTGACAGTTTTGTATGATTCAACTAAAATAAAATGAATTGAGGAGTAAGTAACAAGGATTTGATGTTGGATAATGAAGAGGCATCTGGAATCTGTATATATTGGATAAATGGTAATTTTGTCAGAGTTGCTGTTGCTGCTACTGTTACTTGTTGCTTGCTTCTGCACCAATTTCTGCAGCAGCTGCCTGGTCTGAATGAACATGAGAAGCAGGGGAACAAAAAGGACAAGATGCATATAGATGAACATAAGAAGCAATTACATATATTTCTGCATCAATATAGATGATTCAGGGCTGCAGTACCAATTCACAGCCATAACTCAAAGTTTGCAGCTTTGCCAAGACGAATCCAAATAATACCCAGAAAGAAAGCAGGGAGATACTCTTTATTACAGACTATGTTATAGCACAACTCTGAATCATTTCAACAACACATCTCATCAATGACTAATAGACAACATTACTCTCCACGAACTTGAACCACTGGCTCGTCGGATTCAGCAACCCGCCACCTATGCAGCCTGGTTCATCCCCACTCAAGCAAATGCACTTGGTCGTATAGACATCTGCTGCGAAGACGGAGTCCCTCTTCAAGCACAAGTACTGATCTCCACTCGTACTATTCACATCCTTGGCGGCCAAATGAAGCTTGGAGGCTGACAACATCCTCCACTTGCTCTGAAGGGTGTTGCACTCCGTCGTCAGCTGGACCCTCACTCCTTCGCCCGCTGCTATGAGGCAGTAGTTGCTGTTGGTCAGCAAGATTGGGGAATCGTCGCCATTGTAGGCCCACCGGCTGCTCTGGCGACCGCAGTTGCCCATGTATACTTCCATTGTGCTCTTGTTGTTGATCATGCAGTCTCCTGTCTGTGGGTGGAATAGCAAGTACGCTTTCTCAACCCTTGATTTTGGATCTAATGAAAACATTGGTGGTTAGAAATTAATCAAATCATAGGCAGACGTTCAATTAATTTTAAAAAAACATTATAAAAAATGTACGTACCTTGATTCTTAAACTGCATCAACCGCAGTCGATTCATCAAAAAGGGGTTCCTCGTTTTGTCCCAAAAATGCGACAACACCCCAAAGTATTCATCCACAAAAGTCTCATTATCTCTGAAATAATAGTCACCTTGGAGGGCCCACCAACCCCAGTCAAAGTCGTGCTCTGCCGCCCACGACAGGAGACAGGACAAGAAGTAGTCGCTTGACCTCATGCCATTCGTCCCCGGTATCCCAACCTCCCCAAAAAACAGAGCACTTCGGTCGAGAAAGCCATGTTGTTGATGTAGCTGTCGATCTTGGCTTGACACAGCTTGTTCAGCGGCTTCTCCTGCCAGATTGTGTCTGGTTCGGCTGCGAACGCGTACCAGTGAGCCTCGTACACTAACTTGTTCCCGAAGTTCGTGGTTAGGGGCTTGTCTTTGAGGAATGACAGTGTTGTGGAGAAATTCATCCCTCCTGCAATTATTAGCACGTTAGGGTTGATGGAGTGGATAGAGGTTCCTGCTAGGGTGACATATTTTCGCCACATTTTCTCGCTCTGCCTAGCGCCACGTAGCTCGTTCCTCAGTCCCATCCCCACCACCTGGTTAAACATATATATTGAATTAATTAATTTACAAGAAAAATTACTTTTAGCGACCGTGGTCACTAACATGCTAGTGGCTAAAGTTATTTGGTGACAGTTTCTGATAACGGGCACAAGAACGATCACTAAAACAAAGAAGCGGTCACTAAATTGCTTTAGCCACCATCAAGTTAGTGATTGTTTCCCAAAATTACGGTCTAAAAGTTCTTTTTCTTGTAGTATATATAGATCATTTTAATCAAACGCAAGCAAAATGAATATCTGACCTGGGGCTTGTTAAGGAAACGTCGAGCTAAGGTGGTCAACCCGAGCAACCACTCCTCAGGATCAAAATACTTGTCCCCGAAGAACCCGTTCCCGTCATCCCAGGCGCAGCACCACATCGGCTTGCTGACGTGGTTATCGACATCCACCATGACTCCTTGCCTCCCCAGCTCGTCCACAACCGCGTCGAATGCCTCCAAGTGACTCATCCGCACAATGGTCGGATTATGCTTCACAATCCCCGCCTTCGCTTGCCCCAGCCCGAGCTGGTCAAACGTGTCATTGACTAGGATGTGGGGCCCCATGCGGGTAACCATATATGTGGAGTAAGTGAGGCGAACGCAGTTGAACCCCAGCCGCCGGATGGATGCCACGATGGACCGGAGTGGCTGCCGGTCTAGGCCTTCTGGGAGCTTGGTCTCTAACGCCCCAGCCCAGTTGACACAGGCTAGCTTGACTCGCTGGCCGGTTGAGTCGTCGATAATCCATCGGTTGTTGGTCGAGAGGGGTAAAGAGCGTGATGTAGGGACGGTGGAGATCATCATGAAGATTATGAAGATGATGAACAAGGGTTTCTTTCGGAGAGACGACATAGCAGCAGCAGCCAGCACGAAAGAGGACTCGTAAAAGCCACTGAACTTGAGGTCTGATGAATATTCCAACTGTTTCAAAGTAAGAACAAGAGCTAATTAACACAGAGCAGTAACTTGGCTAACAAGTAACAAACACACAAAAGTATATGTACCATTTTGTTCAATTGTTCATCTTTCAGTGGTTTAAAAAGCATGTAACGCAAGTATACATACCATTTTGTGGATCATGATTTTGAAAAAAAACATGTAACAAAATCGTTTAATTATATCTTGTTCCTAACTTCTAAAATTCATTTTAATGTTAATTAATAAGTCATTAGGTTAATTATTAAGGTAATCATGCTTAAATCTCAATATAATATTTAATATTTTTCAATTTTCTTTTTCTTAATTTGACACGAATTCGGATATTTGATAATTTACTGTAAAAAAAGTCAAAGAAATTTCCCTCAAAAAAAAAAAAAAAAAGTCAAAGAAATTCGTTACGTGAGGCAGGAAATTTGCCAGTTTGAAGGTTATCAATCAATCAAATTGCCTCAAAGAACAAACGTACCTTATCATCGTGCCCGATTTTTCCTTGTGCTCGGCCTGTTTTGAGCTCTGTTCCGTCCACGGGTCTGAATCTAGGTACATAATTGCACAAGCTGTTCGGTCCGCAGTCGACAAAATTTAACCGTTGTTAGAGTTCGAACCAGTCAAATAGAGTAAAATTTAAGCCGATTTTTGAATAATTTTAAGAAGGATAAAGTGCTGAGTCAGGAAGCTTGATAATGTATGGTTTATTAGTGATTTATAAAGTTTAAGGCTTTGAATTTTGCTGGTCTTTGTTCAAAGTGTTGTCCGGTTGAGATTATGTCTGATTATAAATACTACTTATGAAGGTTTTTACCATACCCAAAAACTAGAATAAACTAAATGAGCCTCGAATATTAACTATCCATATATATATATACAAATCGTTCGATTAACAAATATTCAAACTTGACTAATTTTTTTACAGAAATTAACAATTAATCGGGTTTAACCAGGAAGAATAACCCTACCTGTAAGATTGTGACATTGCCAAGTATAAGTATTCCCTCTTAGACGAGGGCAAGTGATGAGCATGAGCATGAGCATGAGCAAAAGCACTACTACTACAATCAGAGAGCAAAAGCATAAATGTACATTAATTCATCATCTCTATATATACAATGAATCATATCATATGCTCGAAAACAGCAGAATCATACCAGCGAGTGAGGAAGAAGAAGGAGACTAGGAGAATGGCGCCGAAGAGTAGTCTCGTTGTTGTCGAGATCAGCGGCTGGTTGGTCACCATTGTTGTTCTCTGATGATCACGTCGAGGAAGACAAGGAAAGAAACCAGAGTTGGAAATTTATGATCACATGTATTATTAACTTTTGCTTTTGTAAATAATTCAGTTTGTTTAATTTGTCATGTTGCTACCTACCAGAAATAAAACCACAACAAAAAGGACAAGGACCTGTTGCTAATAATAATATACAAACAAACAGTACAGATATCAGATACAAAGTATTATTTACTTGTGACCATAATTGTAAACCATTCAAATTGTGGGGACCGTTTATTAATATGGTCTATAATATTATACTAATAATGCGGAATGCGGACATTATTAATTAAATTAATCAAATGACCAAAATGAAATAGGGTCAAACATTGAGCATCATTTCATAACCGACGACCGGAGTTCAACTCTCTCGAGCTCCGTCGACGACCCATCACTTTCGACCAACGAACGAGCTCGTCTGTTCAAGGTATGCCGGACAGACTGAAATTTAGCCTTGGTTATTCCTTTTCTATATAATCAATTTCATACATACATAGAAACTGCTATAATCAAGTGGTCTAGGTTGGAGATGTTGGGTTGAAATTGGATTTGGGAGTGAACAAGGGCTTGTTTACTGTTTGGAGGGAAAGGAAAGAGCTGTTGAAACTTGCAGGGAAAGAGGCATACTGTTTTCCTACGAAAGGGGTCGTCTGGTTACTCCTAATCCGGTATATACTGTAAGAAGAAAGTTGCTCGACCTTGTCATCTTAGGACGTGCCTCTTCCCTGATATCATTCAAGCTTGGAGTTTGTAAGCAGCTGCTGCAGAAATTGGTGCAGAAGCAAGCAACAAGTAACAGTAGCAGCAACAGCAACTCTGACAAAATTACCATTTATCCAATATATACAGATTCCAGATGCCTCTTCATTATCCAACATCAAATCCTTATTACTTACTCCTCAATTCATTTTTATTTTAATTGAGTTCTCCATGACCTCAATTTAGACTAAAAGAGTTTTCTAACAATATTTAAGAAAATGCTTAGTGAGTTACCTCTTGGTTTCCTCAGTTCATGTATATATATTGAAATAATTTGGTTAAATTGGTAACATAGTATTTGATTGGAATAACAATGGCAATAAATTTATTATGTAAAAAACTCAAAAGATGGAATGTATCACCTGCCAATCTTGGCATGGTGGTATTCTGTTTATAGGTAAAATAGATACAGAGTTTGTGTTTACATAGGTAACTTAATCAAGGATATATCCCACACAAATAATAAAGGGAAATAAATATTTACAACATTCTTATTTATCCTTATTACCCTTCGCAAGCCAAAGGGATGCACTTTGAGCTTGAACTGTAAGTCAACGAACCGAGACGTCGATAGGGCCTTAGTCAATCCATTTGCCAATTGATCCTTGGATGAAATATACGCCACATGTAGGGATTTCTCGAACAAATGGAAATCAATTTCCAAGTGTTTGGAACGCGAGTGAAAAACTGTGTTAGCGGAGATAAGTCGCATTTATGTTGTCACGCCATAATATTGGTGAAATTTTAGCTACAAAAAGGCCAATTGGTTTCTCAGAGTTCATCACACAAACAATAATCCTAATCGATTAAGGATAATTAACAAGTCTCAAGATCATTATGGCAAATCAACCTCAAATTCATGGTGCTCATGATCGTCTTCATGGCAGTCTTTGTGACCACTTTCAGTAAGTTCTTTCATTCTCCTTTGCTTTTATTGTAAGAAGAGAAAAATAAGTATCTAGCCTGGATCCATAATAGTTTACGACACTGGAAAATAGATCGTTTATATATCAAAAATTAATTAGACTGCATGCGACAAAATATACTAATCGTTATTCTCTAAATATACAAAAATTTACGGGTTTAGTTTTGATTTCGGTTAATATTGTGTCTTGATCAAATCGGTTTAAAATCATGATTTTTAAGGGTGAGTGACTACAATAATAATACAAGTATGAAACTTAATTTACAAGTCTTGACCATTAATTTGATCACATGCATGACACGTTAGAATCAATAAGACTTAATGATTGCACTTGTTAGTAAACAGTATAAAATCCATTCAGAACTCTCCCTCAACACTAACCCGCAATTCTAATTTAAATTACTTATTATTAAATGAACAAAATAACATATTTAATCACTATTATTATTATATATTATAATTTTGATGATGAAGAGTTGAGCTGCCCAGAAGGTATGGAAAGTCATGTAGTTAAAAAAGGTGAAACATCATGGGATTTGGCCGGAGGAACCGCAACAGCGTTAGACGCTGCCTCACATTAAAAAATTTCGAATTGTTGTACGCCGGAACTACTGTTTGCGCGCCGCCGCGAGAATTAAAACCTAGAACAAGAAGCGTTGACCATGGTGATGGAGAAGAAGAAGAAGCAGCGTTGACCATGCATGGGCTGGCAGTCGGCCCGGTTCGGTCAAAAACCAAACCGAATGGTTGGTTGACCGAAACCGAATTGTGGCTGAAAGTGAGACCGGCGACCGAACCGAAATTCCTCGGTTTTTTAGCCGAGCCGAACCGAACCGGTTTCGGTTTATGACCGAACGTGACCAAAAACCGAAGCAGCCGCATTGACCGAGAACCGAAACCGAACCGAAAACTGAAATGGAATTATAATGTATATCTGGAAGGTTATGTGCTGGAATACCATATTTTCCGTTGTATTGTATCGCAAGGTAATGTGTTGGACGAACTGTTGGATGGACTTAAATACTTGTCAGTTCCATGTTTCTCTAGACTATTGTAATGCAACCGAGAACAACATAATGAAGTTCAATAATTACAAAGGAATCCCATACAGCTTGCAGCTCAGGAGTTCTAATGCTTTCGGAATTCACCTCCGTTGCCTCTTCAAAGATTCAGTGCTACAGACAGTCACTGAGCCTCCTGGTCTGTGAACAAATTCAGGGAGATGGAGTGAATACCGGAATTCAGTACGGTGAAACAAAAACAATACTGCAGCAAATTCAACCTTAGCTACATATCATGTTTTGCGAAGTTTTCTTTCAACCACACATATCTTAAACTTGTTCATAGTGACATGCAAGAACTCGACCAGTGGCTTTCGGATAAAGATCGACAATCTCCGTAGCTCTATCCTATCAAGAACAAGAACAAATTTCAGTGAAGATCAATCAAAACCCAGCATCAACAACACTCCTAACAAACAGAGGAATAATCTAAATCACACACCTTGACCACTGCTACAAGAACTACATGATCTTCAAGCATTATATCCACACTCACAGCTGTTTGACCATCAAGTTCCTCACTTTCCTAAACAGCTGCGAGACTCGCCAGCTCCTCGGATCGACAAGGCTCGAATCGGAACAATATCACCTTCATTATACATCAACGTCTGAAATTTCAAAACTAAAAAAGTCAGAAGCAAAGGCCATAGATATAACAACCTATTCTCTATAATCATCATCATGTAAATCGATTTCAGAAGCTGTACCAGTACATGGTCGATGCAAGAGATCCTACGATATCTTCTCCAGGCTGTGGTGGACGGTAGGAAAAGGAAGGGGAAGTCGGCTATGGCGGCGATGCATGTGAATCTGGTAACAGCGATTGAAACAAAGGATGTCGACGGTGGGTTTGGAGGTGGGAGGGTTTTTGATTGCTTGTTTGACTACTTTGGGTAGCCAGGTTTCAATTGGAGCTGCTGGGTAGGGATAGTTGCACCTCACGAGCCGAATCTGAAGGCTCGTTTGAAGAGGGAGAAGAACCCCGTTGATGGAGGAGAGACGGGAATCGGTAGAGGCGGTCGTGGCAGAGGATTGGTGGGTTACTGTGGGAGCGTCGGCTCCATGCGGCGACTGACGGCGGCGAAGCTTTCCATTGGAAATTGAGTTTTTTTTTTCGGCGAGATGAATTGGGGATTAGGGATTTTTCTGCAAATCCAGGCTACCTCTTTTTGTTCAACTTCTGGATAAGTTTTACCGCAGAGTTTTGGATATCTGTTTAATTGGGTTTATTTTTAATTCTGATATAAATTAAAGGGCAGCACACGATGTCAGTCGACGTGTTAAGAAAATAGCATTTCAGTCATTTCGTCCAAACAAATACAAAGCAGGACTACGGTATTAAGTTGGGATAGATTTGGGGTTTCCGAAACTTAGTGCATTTTAAAATAAATCGCCAAAAAAGTTAGAGCATTTTAGAAATAATAACTCTAAAAAAACAACGTAACTATGATGTTATGTTATGTTGTAATAATACCAATATAGTACTCGAAATATGGGAAACAAACAACAGATGATTACAATCTACAGCAAAATTATCCAACATTCATCTTACAGTACTTGTACTTGTTCAAATCAAAATCCTTATTACTCCTCAATTCATTTTATTTAATTGAATCATACAAAACATAAGCATAATAATAATACCAATTTTTTTTATCAACTCTAATGTCTATTAATTATTCTGTTTAACGTCGGGGGGCGGGGGGGGCAGTCGCATCTAGCATCTCGCAAATGCAACGTGATGGGCAAGTAGGGACTCCGCACCATGGCTCTAGGACTCCACCGCGGCGGCGGCCGGTGGTGCTAATTCTACCAGCTTCTGCCCAATGTCCATCTTCCAACTGCAACCCATTTTAATTAATTCATTATGATTCTCAATGATTTTTAAACTGTTACTAATAATAATAAAATTCATTCAGAATTCATCTCCCAACAACTCGAGTTATTGGGTTCATGACACAAATCACCAATCTCTCGTGTTTTCAAAATCGTATAGACACAAACAGTATAACTAGTTGGACCACGAACCACTCATCAAAAATAATCAATACAAATATGATATAATCACGATTTAACTATGACGATTTGAGCAGTTGGTTGGAACACATATCGTTAGACTCCCGAAATATGTAAATGAAAATATTAATAATTACAATTTGAATGTACTGAAACTAGGAGCATAAGAACAACAAAGAAATTAAGCTTCTCCATGGCCTCAATTTGGACTAAGAGTTTTCTAACAATATTTAAGAAAATGCTTAGTGAGTTACCTTTGGTTTCTCATTTCATGTATATATATTGAAATAATTTGGTTAAATTGGTAACATTGTATTTGATTGGAATAACAATGGCAATAAATCTCATAGTAATTATGAAGAGGGGAATGGCTCATCTGCCATCTTGGTCGGATGGTATTCTGTTTATAGGTAAAATAGATACAGAGTTTGTGTTTACATAGGTAATGAATCAAGGATATATCCTACACAACTAATAAAGGAAAATAAATATTTACAAAAATCTTATTTATCCTTATTACCCTCCGCAAGCCAAAGGGGATGCACATATCCCGCCCTCGGTAGATCGAGAAAGAGCCATCACAAATTCATTAGTAAAATCTGCCTACAATTGGTAGGTGGTGAAGGATGTCAAGGTGGTGGGTGGGGTGAACTAGGGAGGAGGGTTGGGATACTTAAACCATTCAGCCCTTAACCCGACAGAGAGCAAGATGGTCGTGTCACACACCATGGACTTGTCATTGAAGATTTTGTCATTACGAGCTTTCCAAATATTCCATAAGAGGGCAATCCCTAGCTTCTCGCCGAAGTCTATGTTTTTCTTCGTTTGTGCGATTGATCCAAGTATGATGCTCATTCCCGCGTCTGGAATTCTAAAGCAATTAAGAGACCTCTCTCAAGTCCTTTTAGCGTAGGGGCAACTGAAGAGACAGTGGGTCACATTCTCCTTGGCTTCCTCATAAATATTAATTTATGACTAGGATAACTAGGATAACTTTATGACTAATATAATATGACTGGATAACTTTATTTGTGGCCACGTCAGCTTTCCATCCATTATTTGGATGAAGTGGAAAATCATGAATAATAAATTGAGTTTAGTGGTATCGGGTGAACGAAAAAAAGTTTAGTGGTTGGTGTGACTGATTTTAAAAAGTTTAGTGGTATCCAGTATATTTAAGTCTCTATTTTACCTATAAACAGAATACCATCAGGCCAAGATTGGCAGGTGAGCCATTCCCTCTTCAATAATTACTATTGAGATTTATTGCCATTGTTATTCCAATCAAATACAATGTTACCAATTTAACCAAATTATTTCAATATATATACATGAAATTGAGGGAAACCAAGAGGTAACTCACTAAGCATTTCTTAAATATTGTTAGAAAACTCTTTTAGTCTAAATTGAGGTCATGGAGAAGCTTAATTTCTTTGTTGTTCTTATGCTCCTAGTTTCAGGTACATTCAAACGATATATGTGTTCCAACTGCTGAAATCGTCATAGTTGAATCGTGATTATATCATATTTGTATTGCAGTTGGAAGATGGACATTGGAGCAGAAGCTAGTAGAACTAGCACCACCGGCCGCCGCGGTGGTGGAGTCCTAGAGCCACGTGCGGAGTCCCTGGGTGCCCAATAGGTTGCTTTTGCGAGGATGATAGATGCATCTGCGCTAACGTTAAACATACACCTTTCCCGACTTCTCGAGTCGCGAATAATGGGACATAAAGTTATGTGTCGTGACAGCTTATGTTTTGTATGATTCAACTAAATAAAATGAATTGAGGAGTAAGTAATAAGGATTTGATGTTGGATAATGAAGAGGCATCTGGAATCTGTATATATTGGATAAATGGTAATTTTGTCAGAGTTGCTGTTGCTGCTACTGTTACTTGTTGCTTGCTTCTGCACCAATTTCTGCAGCAGCTGCCTGGTCTGAATGAACATGAGAAGCAGGGGAACAAAAAGGACAAAAATATTACTCTATTCAGTTTCTGATCTTGTGAAGCTCAAATATCATACTTGTAATAAACATCGTTTACACTGGAACCTATGACTGATGAACTAAGGATTCTGCAAGTCATATGGACCAAAAATAAACTGTATAACTGTAGTCGTTATCAATCTGAAGACAAATATTTCGTTTCTATATACTAGCAGAGCAGAGCAGTAATTACTTGAGAAACAACACTAATAGAAAATCAGTTTCCAGCATATGCTAGACCTGCAATGTGAACTAGTAAGTAGCAATAATCTGGCATTGGATTAGGAACTTTTCAATTCTATTGCCCCATACTGCACAGATTATGAGCATTGAACCTAGCACTTTTTTTTTTTTTCCAAAGAAAGACCAATACGCTTACGAAAGAAGGTTCAACGTTATAAGCAAGTGGGAGAAATCCACCGAACCATGCAAAGGTTACAAAGAAAGAGTCTTTTTAGCCACAAAGTCGGCAGCTCTGTTACACATGCGCAATGGCGGAGACAGGGGGGAGCTAGGGGGAGCCACGGCGCCCCCCTACCCCGGTATCAAGTGTAAAATTATATGTAATATTTGGTGTTTTCAGAGTTTGGCGTCGGGGTATTTGAAGTTCGGCTCCCCCACTATGATGTTTAGGTGAAATGTTGTCTTAAATTTTACAAAATAATTACTCAGAATCAACTTATAATATGTAATAATTACAATATGTGATCATAAATTATCCAAATTTCAAGAAAAATTGCCGGTGGCACATATAATTCTTTTTTACTAACTGAGTAACTTATAATCAAACAATTTATTGTGTAATTTTACGTAGTATTAGATTTATGAAATTTTTCTACTACTAATTAAATCCGAAATAAATTTTTTTGCCGATGGCACCCATTTTCAGTTTATAATTTGGCTCCCCCCTTGTACCAATCCTGGTTCCGCCATTGCACATGCGGAGAACATAATGGAAAGAGAAACAAGGAAAGGCGGAGCAAATGGAGAGGACTTCTTCAAAAATGGCACCACACGATGGATGGAGAGGATTCTGGTTGCGGAGACGACATAAATTGAACCTAGCACTCACAGTAGCTGCAAGTTTCAACAGTTATGATGATGATGGTCACAAGAAATATTTGAGATGATGATGCTCAATGCAATGTTTTCAATGCTGTATTCGGGCCCCCGGTTGGACCAGTCCGACCATGAACCAGTTAGCTTTTCGATACCGATAAATTTCGGTTCAATCCTGGTTTGATCCTGGTTCAACCCTAATTTTTCTATTAAACCTTTGAATCCTTGACCTTGCCGGCTCGATCCCCGGTCCGGTTCTGAAAACCTTGGCTCAATGTTGACCGTGTTTTCATTTTGGTCATTTCATTACATTACAAATATATATAAGCATTTTAGCCTTTTTCCTATTGCCACCTAGGATTCTCCATACCTCTCCTTAATTGTAGGAAATTGGCCAATCAATGAATTTTATATGATTTAAATTTATTAAAATATTTTTTTTAATAAATGTGATAATTTTTCAGTAACTACGAGACTCGAACCCACAACCTCAAGGATAAAAGTATGTGCTTTACCAACTAAGCTAGACAAATTAATTTATAATTTCATCAAAACATTAAAGGACATTGCTCATATGTATTTTACTGTACAAATTGTAGCACATTTCACCTTAATGGTTAGCACATTCATTAGTTTTATGATAACCAATAGTTAATTGTAGAAATACACTACCAAGTTGAATAGATAGTAGAGTGAATGAAATTATGATAATAATTTATTCATATAGTTTATTCTGAGATGATACTTTTTTTAAATGGGCTCTGTGTTGTTTAATAATCGGGTTCGACGCTCTGTGTAGAATAATTAAATCATTATATTGGATAATGTATTTGCTCACATGAATTTTTAATAGACATTCAGAATAACTAAGCCATTGATTAATTCCCTTTAAAAAGTCATTGATTAATGGTCAATGATCGATTTGCATAAAGCTTAAAAATTTATGAATATTTAAGAGAAGTATTTTTCAGTTAATATATCTATTGAGCTACAAAAACTAAAGAAATAAAGTTGTACCTCAGTAACATCAATGGTGAGTGCAGTTATGAGTGTATACGAGTATGAGTTATAAGATCGTAAGTGAAACGAGTTACATGCCATTATGTATTAACAAATTCAGAGTATCGATCGAGTTGTGTTCAGTTTGAATTGGGCGTATTCATTAAACATACATGAATTCATATAATATGATCCTTATTTTCAAATTGTTTTAAGTTTTAAAGGGTCAATTGAACTTTCATTTTTCATTATGTTTAACTATTCTTCAGTTTTTTATAGTGATAGTTTCTTTAGTCTCCACTTATTTGTTTGCATATGCTTTGAGAGAATTGCAATTTTATCTTCCATTTTGTATTGAACTGAATTTTGTTGGTAAATTATTTGAAGGACTCAAAGTTTGGTAAGTCATTAATTAATTTAATTAAGCTGCATAAATTATTAAAATTAATGGATATTTAAGAGAATTATTTTCTAATTAATATATTTATAATATAGAGAAAACTAAAGAAATAAGATTCTACCTTAGTAAGATCAATGGTGAGTGAGGTCATGAGTGTATAAGAGTACGAGTCATGGGATCGTAAGTAAAATGAGTTACATGACATTAACTATTACAAAATTGAGAGTATTGATCGAGTTGAGTCAGTTAAAATTGGGCATATTCATTAAACCTAAATATATTCATATAACATGATTCATATTTTAAAATTCTCTTAATATCTAACTGGCCAATTGATGTTTCATTTTTCATTATGTTCAACTATTCCAAAAATAATTTCTTTTACGATGATTGATTCTTTAGTCTCGACTTTATTTGTTTGCAAATATTTCGCGAGAGTTGCAATTTTGTTTTTCATTTTTATTGAATTGAATTTTTTTGGCAAATTATTTTGAAGTACTCAAAATTTGAAAAGTCGTTAATTAATTTGATCAGAGATCAAGCTACATAAAACATAAAAAATCATTAACATTTAAAAGAATTTTTTTCAATTAATATATTTAATGATATAGAGAAAACTGAAGAAAAAGGTTGTATCTTAGTAAGATCAATGGTGAGTGAGATCATGATGAAAGAGTATGAGTCATGGGATCGTAAGTAAAATGGGGTTACGTGTCATTAATTATCAACAAATTTAAAGTATTGATCGAGTTGATTAGTTTGAATTAGACATATTCATTAAACCTAATACATTCATATAACATGATCCTTATTTCCAAATTATTTTAAGTTTTAACAGGCTAATTGAGGTTCTAATTTTGTGTATGTTTAACTATTCCTCAAAAAAATTATAGTGATGATTTCTTTAGCCTCGACTATTATTTGCAAATATTTTGAGAAAATTGCATTTTTCCATTTGTCTTAAATAGACTGTTGTTGGGAGAGCATTTGAATTAATATTTGGTTTAGAGGACTTCACTAATTCGAAAAGTTTGTTTGAATAAAAAGTAAAATTTTAATGTATTTTTTCCTTTTCAATGATCATAAATGAACCTATTTTATTTTAGTGTGTAATTAAAATTAATTATTGTCTCAAAATATCTTATGATTAATCACAATATTCAAATTAAATAGTATATTTTTTGGGTGTGTATAAAGAATCATCTAGCTAATATATGAGTATTTAAAATTAGGGAGATATAATTTAAAACTCTCTCTTTAATAATATGATATTAAACTATCATATTATTTTGTTTCTTCTTATTTTAAATTATTCAACAAATTAAATTATTAATAAATAAAATTCCAAATAGTTTGTAAACATAATAAATTTTAGGAAAAAATAAAATTCTTCATTTTAATTAGTTTAATTGAAATTATTAAAGTATATTTTAAAATAAAATGTGTGACTACTTTTTAATTTTAGTTTATTTCTATATTTTCTACTTTAAACTGTTTAATTTCTCACTATGTAATATGTTAACTAATTTGACCCACTGAGTGTTCGTTTAATCATTCAATTCAATTTTTTTGTTAATTTACACAATTTATTAAAAATAATATTAAATCTATCATTATAAAATAATATTTTTTATAATTATACTTCAAAAAAATATAACATATTGGCCAACGGGCCGAAACAATGCTAGTTTAATTAATGCCCGTATCAGAAACAGAGCTCAGAGCCACTACTCTGTATATGTTGTATATTAGCAGGTCCTTCATTTGGGGTTAATTGCAACAGTGAGGGCCTACTCAGAGAGTGTGCCGGCCTGTTTCCTTATAATTATAGAGCGTTATATTTTGAATAATATAAAATTAATACTCATCTATTAACCAATAATGTTATATTGTTTCAAATATAATAATATTTATTCAAATGTAAATTTAAATTTTTGTTTTGATATACTTAAAAATATTTTGTTAAAGTATGCTATAACGGGTCACATTTTTATTATATTACAGGGCCTCCGAAGTTCATGGCGGCCTGACAACATAACAGTCTATCTGTACGTGAATCAGATTCCATTTACGGATGATGAATTAAAAGGGCCGGCCGGGTCGGGCCCCAAAAGTTGAGGAGAAAAGAAGAGCTTTTTTGTCGTCATCTGCATTTTGCAAAGAACATAAATTTCCAACTAATCTACTCCAGCTTTGGTTTCTTTCCTTCTCTTCTTTCGATCGTGATCATCAGAGAACAACAATGGCGACCAACCAGCCGCTGATCTCGACAACGAGACTACTCTTCGCCGCCATTCTCCTAGTCTCCTTCTTCCTCACTCGCTGCGACGTCTCTTCCTTGTATGATTCTGCGTGTTTTCGAGCATATGATTCATTGTATATAGATGATCGATCGTTAGCATAGCATTATGCTGCTGATTAATGTACATTCATGCTTTTGCTCTCTGATTCTAGTAGTGGAGGAGGAGCTCATCACTTGTTTCGATCATGGGCTACGACGAAGTTTGAGCCTTTGCCGTTGTCTGAGAGGTCGGTTTCTTCTTCCTGGTTAAAACCCGAGTAATTGTTAATTTCTGTAGAATTAGTCAATAACTAAGGGTTAAGATTCATAATCTGTAGCAAAATTCAAAGCCTCAAACTTTATAAATTCATACCTGCAAAAATATTTGAGTAATTCGGGTTTACCCCATATCCTAAAGTTATTCAATCGTCTTAAAGTTTTACTCTATTTGACTGGTTCGAACTCTAACAACGGTTAAATTTTGTCGACGTGAAGCTGCAGACCGAATAGCTTGTGCAATTACGTACCAGGACAGGGCAGGAAATGCTTCTGCATTCCAGGATTCAGATCCGTGGACGAAACAGAGCTTGTAACAGGCCGAGCACAAGGGAAAACCGGGCACAAGGATACGGTACGTTGTTCTTTGAGGCAGTTTGATTGATGAGCTTCAACTGGCAATTTGTTAGTTTATTGAGCATGAACAACATATATACTGTAAGATGAACAAATGAGCAAAATGCAGGTTGAGTGATGAATTAGTAGGTTACTTGATGAACACGTAATGCTTTCTGTATTTTTGTTACTTGTTAGCCAAGTTACTGCTCTGTGTTGTAGTTCTTAATTACTTGTTAATTAGCTCTTGTTTCTTACTTTGAAACAGCTGGAATATTCATCAGATCACCTGAAGTTCAGTGGCTTTTACGAGTCCTTTTTCGTGCTCGCTGTTGCTGCTGCTTTGTCGTCGTCTCTACGAAAACCCTTGCTGATCATCTTCGTAATCTTCGTAATGATCTCCACCGTCCCTACATCACGGTCTTTACCCCTCTCGACCAAACAACCGATGGATCATCGACGACTCAACCGGCCAGCGAGTCAAGCTAGCCTGTGTCAACTGGGTTGGTGCGTCAGAGACCATGCTCCCAGAAGGCCTGGACTGGCAGCCACTCCGGTCCATCGTGGCATCCATCCGACGGCTGGGGTTCAACTGCGTCCGCCTGACTTACTCCACATATATGGTCACCCGCATGGGGCCCCACGTCCGAGTCAGTGACACGTTTGACCAGCTTGGGTTGGGGCAAGCGAAGGCGGGGATTGTGAAGCATAATCGGGCCATTGTGCGGATGAGTCACTTGGAGGCATTCGACGCGGTTGTGGACGAGCTGGGGAGGCAAGGAGTCATGGTGGATGTCGATAACCACGTCAGCAATCCGATGTGGTGCTGCGCCTGGGATGACGGGAACGGGTTCTTCGGGGACAAGTATTTTGATCCCGAGGAGTGGTTGCTCGGGTTGACCACCTTAGCTCAACGTTTCCTTCACAAGCCCCAGGTCAGATATTCATTTTGCTTGCGTTTGATTAAAATGATCTATATATACTACAAGAAAAAGAATTTTTAGTTCGTAATTTTGGGAAACGGTTACTAACTTGATGGTGATTAAAGATACTTAGTGACCGCTTCATTTGTTTTTGTGACCGTATTTTGTGATTGTTATCTAAAATGGTCACTAAAAGGCCCAAAAGGTCACTAAACAACTTTAGTCACCATCAAGTTAGTGACTATTTCCCCAATATTACGGTCACTAAAAGTGGTTTTTCTGGTAAATTAATTAATTCAATATATGTGTTTAATCAGGTGGTGGGGATGGGACTGAGGAATGAGCTACGTGGCTCCAGGCAGAATGAGAATACATGGCGAAAGTACGTCACCTTAGCAGGAACCTCAATCCACTCCATCAACCCTAATGTGCTAATAATCGTCGGAGGGATGAACTTCTCCACAATACTGTCCTTCCTCAAAGACAAGCCCCTAACCACAAACTTCGGTAACAAGTTAGTGTACGAGGCTCACTGGTACGCGTTCGCAGCCGAACCAGACACAATCTGGCAGGAGAAGCCGTTGAACAAGCTGTGTCGAGCCAAGATTGACAGCTACGTCAACAACATTGCTTTCTCGACGGAAGTGCCTCTGTTTTTTGGGGAGGTTGGGATACTGGGGACGAACGAGAAGAGGTCGAACGACTACTTCTTGTCGTGTTTCCTGTCGTGGGCGGCGGATCATGATTTTGATTGGGGTTGGTGGGCTCTCCAAGGTGACTATTATTTTAGAGATAATGAGACTTTTGTGGATGAATACTTTGGGGTGTTGTCGCATTTCTGGGATAGAACGAGGAACCCCTTTCTGATGAATCGACTGCGGTTGATGCAGTTTAAGAATCAAGGTACGTACGTTTTTTATAATGTTTTTTTTTTTAAATTAATTGAACGTCTGCCTATGATTTGATCAATTTCTAACCAACAATGTTTTCATTAGATCCAAAATCGAGGCTTGGGAAAGCTTACTTGCTATTCCACCCACAGACAGGAGACTGCATGATCAACAACAAGAGCACAATGGAGTCTACATGGGCAACTGCGGTCGCCAGAGCAGCAGGTGGATGTACAATGGCGACGATTCCCCAATCTTGCTGACCAACAGCAACTACTGCCTCATAGCAGCGGGCAAAGGAGTGAGGGTCCAGCTGACGACGGAGTGTAACACCCCTCAGAGCAAGTGGAGGATGTTGTCGGCCTCCAAGCTTCATTTAGCCGCCAAGGATGTGAATAGTACGAGTGGAGAGTACTTGTGCATGAAGAGGACTCCGTCTTCGCAGCAGATGTCTTTACGACCAAGTGCATTTGCTTGAGGGGGGATGAACTGGGTTGCTTGGATGGCGGGTTGCTGAATCCGACGAGCCAGTGGTTCAAGTTCGTGGAGAGTAATGTTGTTTATTAGTCATTGATGAGATGTGTTGTTGAAATGATTCAGAGTTGTGCTATAACATAGCCTGTAATAAAGAGCATCTCCCTGCTTTCTGGGTATTATTTGGATCAGTCTTTGGCAAGCTGCAAACTTTGAGCCCTGAATCATCTATATTGATGCAGAAATATATGTAATTGCTTGTTATGTTTATCTATATGCATCTTTGTCCTTGTTGTTCCCCTGCTTGTCATGTTCATTCAGAGTAAGCAGCAGCTGCAGAAATTGTAAGATCTGATGTATAGATGCAAATTGTACATGATGCTTGAATTTGTTTGCTTTTTCTCGGGTCCTTCTTTAATCGCTAGTCTCTTCAAACTGCCAAAATTTGGCAATGCTAATTCATCATTAACTAATCTCAATCAATACAAGTTTATGACTCCTATTATGAACATAAACGACACCCGTTTTCACTTCTTTCTATTCCTTCAAGGGTGCTGGAGATTGTAATCATCTGTTGTTTCCCTTTGAAGCAATTATCCGAGGCTCTCTTTTAACTCTGTATACTCCGAGGCTCAGCAGCTCGAGTGAGTAGACCGATATCAGGGAAGAGGCATGGGAGGTTCCCATTTGGAGAACTCGACCAGATTCCGGTTCACCACAGTTCGATTGTGCAGCCAGAATGTCTCTTGTGACTGGTGGAACTGCCTTACTTTCCTCTGAAGTTCCCACATGATCCCTTGCATTGTCGAGCACGGCGCAGATTCGGAACCATATACCCACAAGCATCGTATTCGCCTACCATTCGCTATCATCCTCTCGATTTCGTTCTCTGGAGAGGAATTCTGTTCAGTTTGCAATGACACTACAAATCAAGATTGAGGCTTTTAATGTGTCGAAATTTTTACCTGGTATGGACTCGAGGTACTCCAGAAGTTCTAGGCCGATTCGGGTGGATGGCCATTTGATTGATATCTGGGTGTAGTCGATCACATTTTGGAAAGGGAACTCTGCCTGATCAGACAAAATAACTGGGACACACTCCTGCATAACAAGCGCTGCATGATCACTTCAATATCGGCACAGTCAAAGCGAGAGATAGAGAGAACAGCAACAGGTATAAGTAGACCAACCACGAAAAAAGACTCGTAAAAGCGAAGGGTCCAGGAGGATTCGCCACGTGGGGCTAGACAGAACTTTGCATTGCGTAGATGTTCGAAGTATTCAGCCCTTCTGAATTTCTCAGATCCACTGAACTTCAGGTCTGGAGATTCCAACTGTTTCAAAGTAAGAACAAGATATAAGATCTACAACGCAAGTCAACTAACAGGAGAAGTAACTTGGCTGACAAACACACAAAAGCTTTACAGATTCATGAAGTAACCTACTTCATCACTGAACTACTTTGTTCATCTTTCAGTCATTTAAAATGTTGCGACACAAGTATACCATGCATGTAACCAGGAATACTGAGAACCAGCAGTGTCCGACATCTAGGTATGTTGTTCATTCTCAATAAACTAGAATATCATTCTCCATATCAAGGTATGTTTTTCAATCATTTAAAAGAAATTTACCAGTTGAAGGTCATCAAATTGCCTCAAAGAACAACGTACCTTATCTGGATATTGCTTTGAAAGCTCAATGAGCTTAAGACGACCAGCTTTTCCTTGTGCCCGGCCTAAATAATTTGCCAAGTACTTCCTCTTAGACAATGGCAAAGGCTCAACTGTGGTGGGTCTTCTTATAGTCATTCCATCTTCAACATTTCCGGGGATGATGATATCTTTCCACGTATTGAAAGCAGTTGTATCCTTCTTATCAGTTCGGTCACCCTGCACTAACACAAATTCCTCCAGTCATGTTAACAAGCAATGTAGCAATGCCAATCAAAAGGAACAAATACTCTGAAGCCTGAATCATAAGCTATTAGATGACTGCATAACACGGCTTCAATTGATTAGGAATCATAACACAATTGTTCCAGTCATGTTAACATGCTTTGCAGTAAAAGAAGAAGTTTACACAATTAAAAGAACCAGTTAGCCACCTCCAAATACACAATTCTTGGCATCATAAGCTCTGATGGCAATGCCTACGATCAATTCAAAAGACACAAATTGTACCTCGGGTGTAAGGATTATCGAACGATTAATGAATGTAGCCCATGATCGAAACAAGTGAGCTCCTGCTCCACTACGATCAGAGCAAAAAACATGTACATAAATCAGCAGCAAGCTAGGCAAATGCTAAGCACATAAAAGATGAACAGCCAACAATCATCTCTACCATCAACGTTCCAAATCATATGCTCAAAAACAGCAGAATCATACCTGGGGAATACAAAAATGTGGTCACGACCTCCAGATCTTCTGAAGTAAGCCATTTGACTCAAGACCTGTAAATCAGCCATCAGAGCTTGGAAATCCACAAGACCTCAAGATATAGATAAGAATCAGAAGCTAAGCTAATGTACTTACTCTAACGAAAGTTTGGTTGATCTCTTTATCAGTAAGACCTCCCATCATCCGAACACATTTCACGTACGTCGGCACAAAGAACAAATCCGCCTCCTCTTTCCTCTTAGTCCGAAACCTTGATTTCAACAGCAATTTGTGTATCTTAACCTAGAAAAATCATTCACAGAGGAACAGAGTCTTTTCACTAACGGATTCCCCTTCTCAATTAATCACTATCTTCTGATCAATTAGCCATACCTGAGTGCCCCACTGGCCTTTGACGCAAGCTTCCGCAGCGATTTTCCCGTCACGGCCGCGCATCAGCTCCTTCAGACCGTCGATCTCGCTCTCCTCGTAGACGTAGATCTTGACGGAGAGTACTGCGCCGTAGCCACGATCAGGCCAGGAAAGGTGTCCAGCGTCGGAGACATGGACGAGGCTCGGGGAAATGAGATCTCCGCCGAAGGAAGAAATGCAGGGAGAGAGCGAGTGGTGGAAGAGGCGAGTGAGAAAGAAGGTGGCGGCGACGAGGATAACGGCGCCGAATAGGTGAGCGCGAGTGCACGGAGGAACGCTGCCATGGTGTGCGGTGAAGACTCTCGTCATCGGCGGCGGCATCTTGCTCCCCGCCATTGTTGTTTTCTCCGGTGTCTCTCACGTCGAAGAAAAAGGGAAAGAAACGAAACCGGGGTGGGAATCTAACCGCCGTTATTTAAGTATACGCGACGCCGTTTAGGATATGTTTAAGTATATGCGACGTCGTTTAGGATTAGATTCTTCAACACACACAAAAAGGTTAAAATTCATTATTTTGTTTCGATTAATAGAATTAATTTTAGACCAAGATATTATAAAATAATAGGTCCGGAGGTAGGCATCGGATCTGCGTCCAAGAAATTAAGTTTGGAACGTTCCAAACAAATACCTAGAGGGGTATTCCTGTCATTTTGAAAAATTACACCTTCACCAAAGATGCTCTCGCCGGCCACCCCTTAACGCTCCATTAACTTCCTGATTCCTTCCGACCAGATCCAGACGACGAATACCTCTCCCCCCTTTCTCTCTCTCGCTTCTGCGGCGAGATCGTCGTCGCCCGCCGCTCCCTCGACAACGACGACTCCTTGGCGAGGTACAAACCCCGCCTCTCCCGCCTATTCCCGGGTGAATCGTACGAATTCTGCCTCCTCCCAAACTCCACATCTCTTCTAATCGGAGATTCCCGTCTCAGAGGGGACAGATAATTCGCCGCCGCCATCAGAGGACCGTCAGTGATGCTCCATATCTCCGACGACAACGGGATGGCACGATTTCCTCTGCTAGGGAGACGCAGAGGAGGAGCTATGGCGGAATTCGTGATGCTCCAGATATCGGAAGCCAACGGAATGGTTCTTCTTGAAGCTGAAGCTGGAGCATTGTGAGTTCGTTCTCCGACGCCGGATTTCTCGAAGCTGAAGCTGGAGGCAGCTGGGTCGGAATGCTTCTTCTTGGGCTTGGGCTTGGTTCTGGGCCCACTCTCAATGCTATTGCTGCTGCTGTTGGTGGTCCTGCGACGTGGCGGCATGGGATTGGTGTGGGGTATGGAGAGGACTTCTTTGATGGCTTCGTCGGAGGGTTTGCTTCCGCAGCAACCCATTTTTGAGGAATGGGAAGAAGAGTGCAAGATTATTTAGTAAAAATGAAAGTTACAATTAAAACGGTTGGTTAACTAGTTAACTCGATTGGTTAACTAGTTAACTCGATAAGTTAAGTAGTTAACTCAAATAGATAACTAGTTAACTCGATAAGTTAACTAGTTAACTCGAGAAGATAACTAGTAACTTGATCGGTATATATGATAATCATGATGTTAAACAAAAAGTTATAGTACTCTGAATAGATAATTATGTAACAATGGTAATAGTAACTCGATGTAATGTTAATAGTTATTGTGATAACTAGTTAACTGTAAACTCAGTTACTAGTTATCATAAAAAAATATTGTTAACAATTATAGTAAAATCAGTTATAACTAGTTATCACGTTTCGTTGGCGTAAAAAAATAGTTACATCGTAAGTTTGATGTACAGTCTTCTGCTGAGTCATCAGTTTCGTTGAATAATCCTGTTAACTGTAAAATCATTAACTAGTTAGAATAAAAAATCATGAATAATATAGTAAAATCAGTTAACTAGTTACTGTTGTAAAAAAACGAGTTTTAAGCCTCGTCGAAAAAATCACGAAAAAGTTGTCAAAAAATCATAGAAAAAGAACGGAAACAGTCTCGGAAATGAAACCGGGGCGGGGCGGAAAACCGGAAAACGTGTAACACGTAATTAAAAACAAAATATTTAAATAAAAAAATTTATTATAGTTATATAATAAAAATATTGGTGTTTAATCTAGTTACATTGTTGTCATCTGACTGGAAAATGTCATCTGGAGTGTATTGGTCGGTTCTCCCCAGAAAGCCTACTTGCCAATAGTAAAAAATGACGTCGTTTAGGGTTGCTGACATCTCGAAACCTCTGACGTTTGTAAAACTCTAATCAACATTAACTTGCGGGTCAGTGACATGTCAACTGTTCAGTAACGCTGTTTGTCATATTTGTAACGAAATGACTTGTTTGTTATATGTTCTAAGTAGAGGGGCTTGTTTGGTACAATTAATAGTAAGAGAGTCTGTTTGTTATCTTTCAATAGTACAAGGGCTCCAACCTTATTATCCCTAATAAATACTATTTTTATATAACAAAAACCAATGTTTATACACCTAGGCATTAGTATTTTCACTTTTTGGACGACAAATAAAAAAAATTAAATCTCTACTTATAAATAAACCTGTGTTAATAAAAAATTACCGCTGAACAATTATTTTACCCTCGACAGTAAACATTTTTTTACCCCCCACTCGTTAATTAATTAACCACGCTACATCTCCTCCTAATTTCACCCTGATTCCCCGTTTTAACCCCAATGGTCCCCATATTTACCATGGCGTCAGCAAAATCAAAGATAAACGACGTCGCATCGTTCGTATTCACATACGACTCCAAAATCTCCAGGGACTCCCGGTTGTCGGTCAACCTAGCGTCGGACGCCAGCACGGCGAACCCATTTCTGATGTTGTGAACAATGCTGTCATCAAACTGCACCGCCGACGACCAGTCGATGTCCAACCGGTCGTTGACGTTGCCGCCGAACGGGCATTTCGATTTCAGCTGCGGCAGGAACCGCGGGTTGATGGCCGGATCGGAGGGGAATCGATCGGTGAAGTTGTAGAGCCGCCTCGTGACGAAGAAACACGCCGTCGTTCCGATTGTGTGCCCTCCTGAGCAAAAAAATTCGAAATCAAAAATCGGTTTTGGTTTTGAATCAAACCGAGTAAAGAAATGATTACCAGACTTCCAATACGGCACCGTATTGGGGATGGGATAAAAATAACGTACCTGCGCTGAGAAGGACGAGATCTTTAACGGAGAGTCCCTTTTCACGGAACTTTGCGATAAGGACCTCAGCGGAATCGGTAACGTCTGGTAAATTGGCGGCGAGGTTAACGTCCGTTATTCTGCCGTCCCTTCTTCCCGTTTGGACGTTATAAACTGGGCCGTGACTCTGTTAATTTGGTCAAAGTTTGAGCAGAAAATTAATAATTAATAATTATACCATGATTATAATTACATTATCTATTAACACATTAGCTTGTAATATGTCACATAGCTTAAATATGATGAAAATGAAGGTCGTGTTGAATTTCCCATAACCAAATAATATAATTTGGAGGAGGAATTGAGTAAATTTGTCACATTTATAAAATTTTATTTTTCGTCTCTAGTCTCTAATTGTTCGTTCAATAATTTTGCTCAAATCCAACTTCATTGGGAATCTGAACTCCTTTTAAATGGAAGGGAATTGTTAATTCTCTTCCAATTTCGATATCCGTCTCAATCAACTTCATTGGGAATCTGAACTCCCTTTCAAATGGAAGGGAATTGTTAATTCTCTTCCAATTTCGATATCCGTCGGACAGGAAGCAAGGAATTTAATTCCTGAGAAATCAAATTTTATGGGATTTATCAATTCTCCCATCAATCTATATGAAAAAACTGACCTCATAGTGTTTCCAACAAACTCAACTAAATTTTTCCTATACCAAACGACCCCTATAACAAACACATTAAGTCATCAATATAGCTCCTTTCGCTTGTTGTTGAGGTTCGAAAACACGTGTGTATAATTTTATTATTGTACGATTGCAACGAAAACACGAAATCAAGGGATCAAAACACAAAAAATGAGGAGTTTTTAATCCAAAACTCGGCCTCGAAATCTCAAGAACCTCAAGAGTTTCAAATCCAAAATTCATTCCCAAATCTCAACTTCAAACCCTAGAAAGCAAATGGCACGTAAATATTTTAAAACACACATATTTCTAAAACACAAATTTTATACAAAATTAAAAACTCCAACTTCCAAACAAGTCCTAAGAATATTACCACTTTGACCAAATTTCGTCAAAAAACATTACTACTAACACTACCCATAGAATCAAGAACTCAAAAAACAGAGGATCAGAGAAAATTACCAAAGCAACAGCATCACGAGCAGCTAAAGCCACAATGTCCGCACAAGAAACAACTCCAGGACACAGATCCTCCAGCCGTTCTTTCGCCTTCTCTATCACTTCAAACGCCCCCAGCCCTTGATTCCCGAACGCACCCCTCTCGCCGCCGTTCAGCAAAATCGACCCGTCGCAGCCCTGCAAAAATCACAGCATCACAAAACCCAGAACACAAAAACAACGAATTCAGTTCAGTCTCGTTTCGAAAACCTCGACGAAGCAGTCGTGGAAGGAGAGACGGAGCAGCTTGGCGGCGGTGCGGTCATTGGGGTTGGCGTTGTTCGCTTCCCGGACAACGTTGAAGACGACTTCCTCGGCCGGAGGGCAAGAATTGGCGTAGAATCCGAATTGAAGCTGCCCATTTGAGGCGGTGATCAGAAGAAGTGTGTGGAAGAAGATGAGAAACAGAGGATTGGAACGGAAACAGAGCATTGTGTGAAAACAGAGTAATGAATGTTTTTGAGCGGAGAAGAAGGGTGCAGAGTCAGTGCATTTAAGTAGAAGAGGATGAAGATGATGGGTTTGGTGGTGGTGGTGATGATTTCACGGGTTAAAAAGAAGATTCTGATGTGGCGATTTTCTGTTTGTTTACTGATCTTGAGCACCATCTGTCCATCGGGTTCTGTCATCTCTTTATACTTTGCTGGTTTTCGCGTGAGTGTAGGACTGTAACTCTGTAACAGTGTGTACGTCTTAGCTGGGATTTTTTAACGGTTATTTATGATTATTTGTTGGGAAAATATCACTTTTAACCCCTCTACTTTTCCAACTTAACAAAATGCCCCCTATACTATAAATCACTTTTTTACCCCTCCTACTTCGACTACTTTATCGTTTTGGTCATTCCGTTTTAACTTTCGTCTTTTTAACATTAAAAATGAACACATCCACGCACCGACAAAGAGATATATCAGAGGTAGGAGACGAAGAGTTGGTTAGGGAGGTATCACGAAGAGTATGATGAAATACGAAGGATTTTAAACCACACATTTTATCCGTCAATTTCATCCTATCTAATTATATATACTTATATTATCGGTTAATAACAAGCTTAGTAAGTTAATACATGACTATGAGAGCTAATGTGGTGTATTGAATGTGCATCAATTAACGTCACGAAGATGAAAGTTGGAACGGAAGGACCCAAACGGCAAAGTGGTCAATGTAGGAGGGGATGAAAAGAACGATTTATAGTATAGGGGGCTATATGTTAAGTTAGTAAAGTAGAGGGGGCAAAATGCTATTTTCCCATTCTAATATTAGTATATTAGGGGTGAAGATTCGGTTAGGATTAAAATTTGAAATCTGATTAATTAATTAATTTTAGTTGGTCAATGGTTAAACGTGAAATAAGTTAGTCGGTTAATTGATAAAGGGGTCAAATACTAACTACATCCTAAAAGTTTGGGCCGAGTTACAGACTGGTCTCAAAACTTTGAATCGTGTTATGTAACACCAGTTCTACGCAGATGACAGCATATTCCGACCATTTTGCCATGTCACTCAAATTTACATGGTTTTATAGCTTAGTATGTAATGATTTTCTCTCTCTTTGCTATAGGTAGATAACAAGTTTATCACGCCATGATTTGAGAGACATTGATGAGCTACGTCATGGGCAGCTCTGTTTGTCAAACGGGGAGCCACACTAATCCTCAACTTAGAAATGACATCTAAAAAACTGTAAAAATATCGACAATAATAGTGTCTCCATCCGGTGTTAGCACCTCCCGATTGTTGACTTTAGAGATAACAAATGTAGCGTCTTCTCTAATATTCACATCAATCCACCCACGATAATTACATTATACACGTACATTCCTGAAAGCCAACAATTTCAATATGTGTTTGGACTATTATCATTTGTATCATAAAGCTGAAGTATTGTAGCATAAGGGATTGCTTCGGTTACAACAGTTACCATCTTGAGGTTTTGTTTTTATTTTTAACTTTTGCAGTTTTGGTACAGACTTTTTATTTTTATTTGGTTTTTTATGAGATCTTCAGTTACCATGGATTGTGATAATATGAAATCTGACTTTTGTGGTTGATTGACACGCAAGTTACCGGTTTTACTTTTATCTTTTGGTTAAAGTTATGAGTCTAGTAAAATAATGAATGTGGTAAATATTTGCCCTATCAATAAGTGGTTCGATTTGGAGAATGAAACTATCCGTTTTGATCCTTGTCCGTCCAGGACAAAGTTTCAGAAGTGTATCTCATAAGACGTTAATGACGGATGTAGTAAGATAGGTGGGTATAGAAGGGGCATAAAGCATGAAAGGGCGATGACTAAGAGAACAAAGATGTATTAAGGGAGCCCTTTGGAGGTGTATGCATGAACCGTTATGGGTAGGTGACACATTGTTCGGTGTCACAAATGACACAATCATGCACATCCCTTTTATAGTAAAATCAAGACTCGTGCATGTGATCACATGTCCTCCTATGAGTGGTGAACCCACCAGTTGATGAATCTGATCTGTCGATGGGTTCAAGGACTAAGATACTTCCATCGGTAAATCTAGCTTGAGCCATTTTTTATACCATAGAAAGCCAGCTCACTAGGAACCCTAGTCCCTGGGTTTTGGCTCTTGGACCCTGGGGAATCTGGCCAACCTTTTTTCAGGATACTAATTTTAAAGTTTTATATATTATGTCTGTGTGCTACATTATCTTTCTGTCCGTCATAGTTATAGAGGACAAAAAAATTGAAAATAACCAAAGTGGATAAAAATGTTGTCAAAGTTTGCATGTAACCAAATTATCACGCTACAAATGAAAGTTAGATGATCACGTTATTGCAAAGCTCAAAATTAAGTAAACGTTCATGATTTAGACCCGAATTTAGTCAAATGTTTAGGTATTGGTAATTTTGATTGGTGATTGAGTCAAGTAATCACACTAATTAGCTATCAATGCTTGTATAAAGAAGATCAATTCTTAATTAACTAGTTAACGTGACGGTTTAGGTGCAATTACTTATTCGAATTGAAAGAAGTAAATAAGAACTACTTATAGTAATTACTCAATTCGCAGTGAAATTTTGTTACCGAAGTAGTATGCACGTTTCTATATAGATTTACGGCGGGAAAATAGCGTTTTGGCCCCCTCTACTTTGTTAACTTAACATATAGCCCCCAATACTATAAATCACTCATTTTACCCCTCCTACTTCGGCCACTTTGCTTTTTTGTCCTTTCATTTCGACTATCGTCTTCTTAACATTAAATTTTGACACATCCACATACTGATAGAGAGAGGACATGAAGGGTTTGGTCAGGGAGGTAAATTGGGGGAGGTATTGTGGAGAGTATGGTGAAATACGAAGGATTTTAAAACCACACGTTTTATTCGTCAATTTCATCAAAATTTTTTTTGTATAAAGGCAGGTGTGAGACACCCTTAATCATTAGAATAGATCATTCGAGGGGGGAACAAACACCGATAATGTCACTAGCAATTTCTCTCTCGATTCTACTGTCCAATGTCTATCAATAAGATTTCATCATAGACTTAATCTTAATAAGTCTAAATTGAGCTTAGTTACAATTTTTAGTCATCATAGTATAAGATTATACCTAATTCTTCAGGTTTCTTTCTACAGCTGCATTTTTTCTCAATATGATAGATTATCATCTCTACCAAATTAGTTTTTTGTTCAGATCGTCTTATATATCCTTTAACAACATGTAGATTCTTATACTCGAAAAAACAAGATATTAAAAACATGTTTATCTATCAAAACGTTAGTGGGTGTACCCGGTGCACCGGAGTGTTCACCATATATATATATATACTTATATTACCAATTAAAACACGTTTAGTAACCTAATACATGACTATTAATGGAGCTAATGTGATGTACTGGATGCGCATTAATTAGCGTCACGAAGACGAAAGTTGGAACAGAACAACTCAAACGATAAAGTGGTCGAAATAGGAGGGGTAAAAAGTGCAATTTATAGTATAAGCACCATCTGTTAAATTGGCAAAGTAGAGAAGGCAAATTTTCCCTTGTTATAACTAATCTTTATGATTTTGTTTAGGAAGATTTAGTTGATTTGGAAAAGAAATAGTCAAAAGTGTGAAATCGTAGCATACCAAATAACTAGGAGGGTATATTATATACGCATGAAGTTGTTGTACTGGAAAATAGCAGTTTGCCTCCTCTACTTTTCTAAATTAACAAATAGTCTCTGGCACTATAAATCGCTTATTTACCCCTCCTACTTTGATCACTTAGCATTTTGGGTCATTCCATCTCAATTATCGTCTTCTTAACATTAAATTTGGACACGTTCGCACATCGACGAAGAGAGACATCAGATCTAGGAGACAAAGCGTTGGCTAGGGAGATACACTGTGGAGGTATCGCGAAAAGCATATGGTGAAATACGATGAGTTTTATAAAATCACACATTTTATTCATCAATTTCATCCTATGTAATTATATATATTTATATATTTTTAATTAAAAATACTTAGTAAGATAATACATGGCTATTGGAGCTAACATGGTGTATTGAAACTGCACCAATTAACATCATGAAGACGATAGTTGGAAAAGAAGGACCTAAAATGCAAAGTGGACAAAGTAGGAGGAGTAAAAAAAGCGATTTATAGTGTAGGGGGCTATTTGTTAAGTTGGAAAAGTATAGGGGCTAAAGTGCTATTTTCCTATTATTATATGATATTTACATGTTTGTGTTCAAATGTAATGTAAAGTCTAATTGCAGTAAATATGATTAAATGATAAACACAGAAACAAACGGCGGCGAAAAGAAACAAGTAGAATACTGTAATACAGAGAGATCGGAGAGATGATCGTCGGAGGAGGAGATGTGATCGGAGGAATAGATGTGATAGGTATTGATCTAGGTACAACCTACTCATGCGTCGCCGTTTCAATCGACGGTAACATCGAAATCATACCCAACGACCAAGGCAACCGGATCACTCCTTCCGCCGTCACCTTTTCCGATTATAATTCAGAGCTCCTCGTCGGAGAAGCTGCCAAGAATCAGGCAGCTCTCAACCCCACCGGTACTATCTTCGACATCAAACGTCTTATCGGAAAGAATTTCGATGATCCACAACTTCAAAGAGATTTGAACTACTTGCCTTACACGGTGGTCAACAGAGACGGGAAGCCTTGGGTTCAATTACAGTTCAAATTGCCGCCGCCGGGAGAAGAAGAAATTCAAATTAGGGCTTTTACACCGGAAGAGATCAGCGCCATGGTGTTGGGGAAAATGAAAGAGACTGCCGAATCTTACCTCGGGAATCCAATTGCCGGCGCCGTAATAACAGTCCCGGCTCACTTCACCGACGCACAAAGGAGAGCCACCAAGGACGCCGGCAAAATCGCCGGCATTAACGTCCTCCGAATCATCAATGAGCCTACCGCAGGCGCAATTGCATACGGTCTGAGCAGAAAGAGTCTCGGGAAGGGCAAAAGGAAAATTCTGGTGTACGATTTGGGCGGAGGGACATTCGACGTGAGCGTCATGGAAATCGAGGATGAGGTATTCGAGGTCAAGGCCACCGGCGGCGACACGAATCTCGGAGGAGGAGATTTTGATAAGAGAGTGATGGAATACTTCATCAACTTGATAAAAAAGAAGCACAACAAGGATACTGGTGGGGATATAAAGGCTACAGGGAAGCTTCGAAAAGAATGCGAGAGGGTGAAAAGGGCATTGAGCAATCAGGTGAAGTTCGAGTTGAGATCGATTCCCTTATAGATGGGATGGATTTCTCAGAGTCGTTAACCAGAGCGAAATTCGAAGAGTTGAACATGGATCTGTTCGAGAAGACATTAGAGGTCGTTAAAACAACAATGGAAGATGCTAAAGTAGAGAAGAAGGAGATCGAAGAGATAGTGCTCGTCGGAGGAAGTACTAGGATTCCAAAGCTTAGGGAGATGTTGAAAGAGATGTTCGATGGGAAGGAGCCTAGCAAATGTGTGAACCCTGATGAAGCTGTGGCTTACGGTGCTGCCCTTCTTGGAGCCAAACTCTGTGCCAATGCTTCTTCGATTCCTGGTAAATTCTAACACTATACTATATGAGAATACCTAACAATTTACGTTGATGACATTATTAAAGAGCTGTTGTATATGACATGTAGGTTTTACTTTGTTCGATATCACTCCGTTGAGCTTGGGAATTGCTGTCGCGGGTGGTCTTATGAGTGTAATTATCCCCAGAAACACGACTATTCCTGCAAAAATGTCGAAAACCTACCTCACTAGCAATGACATGCAAACTGAAATGTCTTTCAAGGTTCTTAAATTTTGTTTGTTCTTTATATAGATGTGTTTTGATCTGTTGTGAATTTATGAGGTGGGTGGCTAATTTTAGGTGTTTCAAGGTGAAAGACCACTTCATAAGAACTGTATTCAGCTTGGATACTTTGACCTCCAAGGCATCACTCCAGCTCTATGGTATGTGATTTGGTATAATAAAAACATATGTATGCCCCGTATGTGTCAAGAACCGTTGCATCTTAATAACTCGAGTTGTTGGGGAGAGGGTTCTGAATGAATCTTATATTGTTTACCAACATGCCTCCTCAAATAGAAACTCTCATAAGAGCTGGAGGTTTGCACAGTTTTGGTCAGACTTGTGCAACGGAGTGGGGACCTGGAGGGTTCAATAAACCTTTATACATGGATTGGTGATTATCGAGATTTGAAACCTTGACTTTATGTTGGTCAAAGCCTCTAATACTACAAAATAAAATGTTTTTAGGAATTGTAATTTGAGAAACGGTCACTAACACGATATCTAAGTGACCGGTTTGGCATTTTAGTGACTGTTTAGGGAAATGATCAAGCAAAAAGGTCACTAAAATGCCCAAACAGTCACTAATTTTCTTTAGCCACCATCAAATATTGACATTTTCCCCAAAATTACGGCCCCTATTCGTTTTAATGTAAAATATCAAGAACTGTTGCATCCCAATAACTCGAGTTATTGGGGACGGAGTTCTGAATGAATCATATATCGTTTACTAACAATGGGTGGATTACGTTACAGGGGAGTCACCAAAGTAGAAGTGTCATTCGAGATTGACGAGGATGGAATATTAACGGTGACAGCCAGGGAGGAGAAACGTTCAAAAGATCGATCAAAGTCGCTCACAATCAGCAGCTACTATAAGGGAAACGTGGCGTCCATATTACAAGAGGCCAAACAGTTTGTCGAGCAAGACAACAAGGAGAAGAGGCGTATTCGTGCTGGACTTGCGTTGGAACGACTCATATATGACGACAAGGCTAAAGTGAAGAGCTGGGCTAATGGTGATAAAAAGACAGCCATAGTCACTGCTTTAAAAGAAGCTTCCACATGGTATAAGGCTAATGTGGATGCTTCTAAAGAAGAGTATGAGCACATGAAGCTCAAGCTATCCAAATCATGGATTCGTACTCGTAGTTTCAATTTTGAGAGTGGATTCCTATATGATTGATTCAGTAGTTGAACCATAGGTGATTTTTCATCTTTGAGAACGAAGATAATTAGTTTTGCATCTCTTTTTTTGGAAAGCGGCGCAACGGGTCTCAATTAACTAGGAACAATCCTGGGTTCGGTAATACCCATACAATCATACCAAGATTATAATCAGAAACAGGGATTTGATGAGTACTCTGAGGTAATCCATGCTTAATCCCCGCCAGATAGTCTGCAGCTTTGTTCCCTTCCCTGTAAATATGTGAAACACACGTGCCATTGATAAGCGCCACAACCACCATTGAATCAGTCTGGACTACAACTCGTCGAATTCCAGTCTCCCAAGCAATATTCTCACGATAACTCCTCGAATTCCAACGTCCAAATTTAACCTTACGAAGATAAAATTAGAACTGAATGACCCAAAAGGCAAAGTGGTTGAAATAAGAGGGGTAAAAAGAGCAATTTATAATATAAGGGACTATCCGTTAAGTTGGAAAAGTAGAGGAGGCGAAAGTGCTATTTTCCAATAACCAATAAATTATTAGCAAAAGAAATAAACAAATAAATGGTTTATTACAAGATGCGTTTAATTCGAATTCCCGGCCCGAATTTAAACGCTTATTTTCGGCCCAATTTAGTTTAGGTAATCAAAGCCCAAAATACGGCCATCGCTCTTTCTCATCTCAGTAAGCCGGCGAAGCTTCTCGTCAAACCGCCGTCTCTTCGGCAACTCTTCCACCGGCGAAGAGGAGAAGCTTTAAAACGGCTTCGTATTGAAGCTTGAAGCGAGCGCGCTCTCACACTCTCCATCCATCGCTGTCGGTTGAAGCAAAAAAGCCCCCAATTCCCAATCAAATCCCTTCACCATTCTTCAGAGTTTCTAGGGTTTCGGGATTCGGCTTGCTCTCGTCTCCATTCAGCCTATAAATACCTCCCTCGCGAGGCCTCAAGGCGTGGATTTGTGCGATTCGGTGCGGAATAGTATCAGGAGGTGAGGTATCGTTTTTTTGTAGGGCGAAGCTATGTCGCGGAGGAGAGACGATGACGACGATATCGAAGATGAGGAATACGAGGACCAGGAGGATCAACTGCTGGACGACGATGATGATGAGTACGATGCTGTGGAGGAAAAACGAGGGAGGAGCGACAACAGGAAGCGGTCGCGATCGAATTTTATAGATGATGCGGCGGAGGAGGATGAAGATGAGGAAGAGGAGGAGGATGACGACGATGAGGAGTACGGAGGTGGAGGAGGCGCTGCTGCGAGCAGGAAGAAGAAAACTAGGAAGGGAGCGTCTTTCTTTGATCTTGAGGCTCAGGTGGATAGCGATGAGGACGACGATGAAGACGACCCCGGGGAAGACGGTAAGCTTAACCTTGCATTTTTTGTATTTCAGGTGAATTTTATTTGTTTTTTTTTCCTGGCATTTGTAGAATTAGGGTTCGTTGATGAATAGTTGCATCAATCAGCTTCACTTCTTAGAATTGGAAAAATAAGTATGAGATACTATTTTAGAGAAATTAGCATAACTTTATGTGAATTATGAACTATGCCCTCTTTCATTTCTGTGAATTTGGAGGTCCCGGATAAGTATGAGATACTTCTGATTTCAAGGAATTAGGATAACTTTCTGGGAATTATGAACTATGCCTTCTTCTGGTTTTGGTAGTCTGAAGCAATAGTTAAAGCTACTGAATAGCTCTTCATGATTTCAGTCTGCAATCCATTTTGTAGCCAATGTTTGTTTAATAAAGTTGATGCATATAGACACGCATTGAAATCGTTCTTAGTTTTGCAAGTGCTCGATTCTCTGTTATACCTGATTCTGGTCTAGTAGATGTTAGATAACTGTTGAATGGCGCATTGGCGCATAAGGTCAGTGAAGGAGTTGTATTTAGACATCAAGTGAGGAGTTAAACTATGGTACCGGCAGGACTTGTCTTTGAGTTTAATTATGTTTAACATTGTGCCGAGGGGACTGAAAGTGTTATAGTAGTACTTCTTTTCATGAGAAGTTTGCGAGTTGAACCTCTTTGTAGGAATCGTCTGTGTTAGAATCATGTGTTTCATAGCAGTGGAGTTTGTGAATTGAACATCAATGTTAGCTGTCATATAGGTAACTATTCAATTTTTCGTATTGAAGTTGGTTTGGTGTTGATGAAAATACATTTAGTGTTCACATCTTTCACTAAAATCTTAGACAGAAAATCAGAATTTTTTTGAATGTGTCCTGCACTGATATACTATAGAAAAGTCTCATGTTATTCCTTGGTAACTTTTTTTTTGGTGGAGACTCGTTAAAAGTGTCCATCCTGGCGAGTTTCACATTCGTGCAATGCTGAAACATCCATAACGGCAATCTTCTCTCTTTCACTTTCATCAAGTTTCACATTTTATCTTCCTTCAGTTTTTACTTACCACGGGATTGGCTGAATTTTGTTCCCGAAAGTGGTAGTTTACTAATTTATATGCACACTAATTTACAATATGCGACAAAGTAATCATGAATTATCTTCACCGGAACCGTATCTAAATTGCAAGAGTTATTGTTATGACACACTTGAGGTGCTTTGACATCCTATCTTCATTTGTGATAGATTTTGATAAATTTCAGTCATATATATATCAATAGGTTGATACAGGTTCTTCTAAAAACAGTTAGTTACACTTTTTGGTTTCTGCCCACTCATTTTCTGCAAAAGTTTAAATACCTATGCACACTGGACATGTGATCAGTAAGAAGCCAACACCCTGACGTGGCTGCTGATCTAGAGAGTATCTTACCTATGTACGTTTGACATGGGGTTGGTGAATTTGGTGTTTAGCCTTTGGTTAGCTGCACTTATTTTCATTTTTGTGCTTTCTCTTCCTTGTTCTGAGTAAAGGAATTAAGGACTGCAATTGTGCTGTCCAAGATGGTTATTCACATATCTCTCTGATATACTGGTTGATATACACTCATGTTCTTGCAGACTTCATTGTTGATGGTGGAGCTGACATACCCGATGAAGATAGTGGTAGACGGGCTCACCGTAGACCAATCCTCTCCCGGGAAGATGATAATGAAGATATGGATGCACTTGAGAGACAAATTCAAGAAAGATATTCAAGACAATCTAATGGAGAATATGATGAGGAGACAACAGAAGTAGAACAACAGGCTCTCCTACCGTCTGTACGGGATCCAAAGTTGTGGATGGTGAAATGTGCGGTATGCATTTTGGTCTTCTGGTGCTGTTTTCTCTTTCCTTTGTATATAGCACATGGTTTTCTGCATCGGTATTCTTTTGTTTATGAAATAACAATTGGGCCTATTATATATACTAGATTGGGCATGAACGAGAGACAGCAGTATGCCTTATGCAAAAGTGCATCGATAGAGGTGGTGAATTGCAAATCAGGTCTGCTATTGCCCTTGAGCATCTGAAGAATTTTATATATATTGAAGCTGACAAAGAAGCCCACGTGAGGGAGGTATGCTAGTGGTTTTTGGCTTATCAATTCCGTTCACTATTTTGCAATTTTGATTATTTGACATGGCAATATTGTCTGCTTATGAATGCTGCTTCAGGCATGCAAAGGGCTGCGGACTATATTTGCTCAGAAACCCATGCTTGTCCCAATCAAAGAAATGACAGATGTACTTTCTGTTGAAAGCAAACAAATTGATCTTGCAAGGGACACTTGGGTCAGAATGAAGATAGGAACTTACAAAGGGGACCTAGCCAAAGTATGTGTTGTATCTGCACTGAACTTGTTGTTTTCAATTCCTCAACATAACCTTATATATTTGTCTTCTTCTTTTGAAGGTAGTCGATGTGGATAATGTACGGCAGAGAGTCACTATCAAGTTAATTCCTAGGGTTGACTTGCAGGCTCTTGCAAGTAAAATGGTACACATTTTTCTCGATGTCAACTTGCTTGGTTCCGTTTTTTTTTTGCTAGTATTGCATGAGTGATTAATATTACTTGACTTACTTTTGTAATCATACTATCTTCTAGTGTTAAAGGAGTGATACCAGTTCCTTAACCAAGTGTGCTTCTAAATATTGTTGTGAACAGTTCAATCTGCATTCAGTTCTACAATTAGTGTGATTAAATTGTACTATTTTGCGTTTAGTTACAAGTAATCTTTCTTGAACAGGAAGGACGAGAAGTCGTAAAAAAGAAGGCATTTGTTCCTCCTCCTCGCTTCATAAGTTTGGATGAGGCTAGGTAATGCTAAATCTGATTTGTTCTCATCATGGGAAACTCCTGGCCTCTTACTTCTCACGATTTGTTGTCAGGGAACTGAATATTCGTATAGAGCGAAGAAGAGATCCAATGACTGGTGACTATTTTGAGAATATTGCTGGCATGATGTTCAAAGATGGATTCTTGTATAAAACTGTGTCAATGAAGTCAATTACTGTTTCAAACATCAAGCCAACTTTCGATGAACTTGAAAAGTTCCGTAAACCTGGAGAAAATGGTGATGTTGATGTAGCCAGCTTGTCAACCCTGTTTTCCAACCGAAAGAAAGGACACTTTTTGAAGGGTGATGCAGTTATCGTTATTAAAGGAGATCTGAAAAACCTCAAGGGATGGGTTGAGAAAGTCGAGGAAGATAATGTTCATATCAGACCCGAGGAGAAGGGCCTTCCTGTAAGTAGATATTTGCCAGACTTCCTTTCTTTAAACTAGTATTGTCGTTCTTAGTTGTCTGGCTGGCATCAGACTTATTGATTTGTTACTTATGGCAGAAAACACTTACAGTACATGAAAAGGAGCTCTGCAAATATTTTGAACCTGGGAACCATGTGAAAATAGTGTCAGGCACTCAAGAAGGTGCAACTGGCATGGTTGTCAAGGTTGAGCAACATGTGCTCATTATTCTGTCGGATACAACCAAGGAACATGTAAAGTTTCTTTTGTTTCTGACAAGATTGTTGCAATTCTTCTTAATGATGTAAATAAGAATCTTTGATATACTATATGTATCTTTTGTGTATTCAGATTCGCGTATTTGCTGATGATGTTGTTGAAAGCTCAGAGGTAACCACTGGTGTTACCAAAATTGGAGATTATGAGCTTCATGACCTTGTTCTGCTGGAGTAAGCAAGTTCATTATTGAAGGATAATCTTAATTTTTATTTATTTAATGATTGGTATCTTAATATCTATTTTACTATTGCAGTAATAATACTTTCGGTGTCATAATACGTGTGGAAAGTGAGGCCTTCCAGGTTAGTATTACTGAAATTCTTGCTAGCCACCAAAAAATTACTATTCTTCCATTTTCTCAGTCCTCTTGTTCTATTGTCTAGGTTCTGAAAGGAGTTCCAGAAAGATCAGAGGTTATTCTAGTAAGATTGAGAGAGATTAAAAGTAAGGTTGATAGAAAGTTTGATGTATCAGATCGATATGGAAGTAAAATATCAGTGAAAGATGTTGTTAAAGTCCTCGAGGGTCCTTGCCAGGTGAGCTTGTTGTTATGTTTTCTTTTCAAGTATATAAAATTTTGCGTGATTTCTGCGATCCCATTCAAATCACTCTTCTTTTTGGCAACAGGGAAAGCAGGGTCCTGTTGAGCACATATTCAGGCAAATGTTGTTCATCCATGACCGTCATCACCTTGAACACGCTGGATTTATCTGTGCTAAGGCTCAAGCTTGTGGTCTGGTTGGAGGATCACGTTCCAATGGTAACCGAAATGTAATGTTTTCTCCCATCCTGTGATTTGTTGATGAGTATTTTTCAAACTTTTATTACATTCTCTTAGCGTAAATTTAGCATCTTTGTATTAGTTTCTTGTTTGTACATGATACTATAAAGCTGGTTCGGACTCGACTCATTTAACCTAGTTGTTACTCTTTCAGGGTAATGGTTACTCTAGGTTTAGTGGTCATAAAAATGGTCCTCCGATTCCCCCTTCACCTCGGAGATTCCAAAGGGGAGGCCCTCCTTTTGAGCGTAAGTGGATTTATTTCGTGTCGCACATCTGTTATTGGATAGGCATTGTTTGCTTTACACTTTGATTCTCTCGAGCAGATGGAGGAAGGAATAGAGGCGGAAGGGGAAGAGGAGGGCAGGATGCCCTGATAGGCACCACTATCAAAATACGGCAAGGCCCTTACAAAGGCTACCGTGGACGTGTGAAAGATATTAAGGATCAAACTGTCCGAGTTGAGTTAGAGTCTCAAATGAAGGTGATAACAGGCAAGTAGCGGTTTCATCGTCTTATTATCGTGTTATGTCCGCTTTTTCTCTGTTTTTTGGAAGAAAACTTATATATTTGTCTCACCTCATGACTTCTGTTCTTGTGCAGTCGATCGCAGCTTTATTTCTGACAATGTTATGGTTTCCACGCCACTCCGGTAATTTATTTCCATGCTTTCTAAGACAATCTTTTTCAGCCATTCGATCTCGCTAAATATGTACATTTTTTTATTCCTTGTTAGCGATCAAAATCGATATGGCATGGGAAGTGAAACCCCCATGCATCCGTCTCGGACTCCGTTGCATCCTTATATGACTCCTATGAGAGATTCTGGTGGTAAGTTTTTGGAAGCCTTTCTTATCTTATCACTTTCCTGAATATCATTCAACATGGTATGAGAACACCAACATATGCTTGCAGCAACACCAATTCACGATGGTATGAGAACACCGATGCGCGACAAAGCATGGAATCCTTATGCGCCAATGAGTCCTCCTAGGTACGACTTAATGCATAATACGTGCTTTATTTCAAAAGCATTGATGCTGGAAACTGACAATATCTTGTGTTTGTATGATAGGGATAACTGGGAAGAGGGAAATCCGGCATCTTGGGGAACTAGTCCCCAGTATCATGTAAGATCAATTTGTTTCGAGCAAATTCAGAGGGCCATAGCTCTTTCTTTACTCGAACGAAATAACTGATCATGTAATTTGGGTCCTCTCTTTCCCAGCCAGGAAGCACTCCATCAAGATCGTACGAAGCACCAACCCCTGGCGGCAATTACAGTGATGCTGGGACACCAAGGGACAGCAGTTCTTCATATGGTTTGTTTTGTCTTCCGAGTTACCAAGTTATAAAATTCGAGAAATTTTGAATGTTGTGGTTGTGACTTAGTTTTATGCACAACTTATTTGTAGCCAATGCTCCTAGCCCGTACGTACCGTCTACACCTGGTGGCCAGCCTATGACTCCTGGCTCGGCATCTTATCTCCCCGGTACTCCTGGCGGACAGCCGATGACTCCCGGTGGCGGTTTGGATGTCATGTCTCCTGCTATAGGTCCGATATGCTAGCTCACTCTCTCAGCTTCACTGATCATGATTCCGATATTAGTCAACTAATCGTCTGACGATGATTTCAGGGGACAACGAAGGAGCGAGCGTGATGCCAGACATACTGGTGACCGTACATAGAGGCGATGATTCCGAAGTCGGTGTCGTCAGAGAGGTCCATCCGGTAAGCTGCTCACAAAACCATCCCCGATACATTACATGCCATATCCCCGTGTTAGTATCTGTGTTAGTATCTGTTTACGAGAGATTATGATGATGATGCAGGATGGACTGTGCAAGATACGGTTGGTCGACAGCGGAGACACGGTGAACGCAATGGTGAGCGAGGTGGACATCGTGGCGCCGAGGAAGTCGGACAAGGTGAAGATAACGGGAGGGGTTCATCGGGGGTTGACCGCGAAGTTGATCGGTGTCGACGGGACGGATGGGATCGTTAAGTTGGATGACACTCTTGACGTGGTGATTCTAGACATGGTTGTACTTGCTAAATTAGCTCAGTAGAAGAAAAGAAAGTGTAAACTGTGTTTGTAGTAAGTAGTATGTACCAAGTCTTACAATTAGAATGTGTTAGTTTTTGAGAGATGCATTGTGAGAAAAATAAAAATAAAAAGCTTTTATATCTCTTTTATGTACTAATTGCTTTGATGGTTGTAGGGTTTGGATAATGGGATAGGTACGAGTGCCCGTATTTAAACTCGTTTTGAATTGATTATTCATTCCCGAGCTACATTTTTATTTGGCTAATAGGTACCTATTGACATGAACGGGTTCAAAAATAGACAATGATGACACGTAGGCAACACCGTGTTACCTACCTAAATATAGTTATCAAATTAACGCCCAATACCATGCATGTGCCATAACGTGCATGGTGTTGGGCATTAATTAATTGTTAATGTGTAATTATGTTGAGGTGGTGGCGCGATGCTACTCTGCTGGCGTCGCACTCTTTGTGTATTACTATTGTTTAGTTTTGGACATATGTGAACAATGTGCTACTAATGATACATTGTTACATAATTTTGTTCACGAAACTACAAAACCCCAAGATTGAGCTACCAGGCTTAACGAATTAACAAAATATACACATTCGAGTAATGGGTATCTGGCGAATCAAATATAGTTTCTAATATCGTTCGAGTTCGAAACGACTAATCATCTCAACTCTGGTTACATAATTTTGTTCACAGAACTATAAAACCCCAAGATTGAGCTACTATGCTTAACGAATTGACAAAATACACATTCGAGTAATGGGTATCTGACGAATCAAATATAGTTTCTAATATCGTTCGAGCTCGGAATGACTAATTATCTCAACTCTTGTTACATAATATTGTTCACAAAACCACAAAACTCCAAGATCGAGCTATCAGGCTTAACAAATTAACAAAATATACTCATTCTGCCATTCAAGTAATGTGTATCAGGCGAATCAAATATAGTTCCTAGTATCATTCGAGTTCGGGACGACTCGTCATCTCAACTCTTGTTTAGATCCACTTTGTGAGTCAAGTACAATATGGCTATTCATCCTTATTCGATTCAAATTCATGATCAAAGATCATTCAACAACCCTAACAGCCAGTTTCAAATTTCCACAATCCAAGCAATCATTCCAATTCAGTTCTAACAACAACAAATGTACAGAAATGATAAATAAACAAAGGGGGGTTTCTTCAGATTCAGAGTCTAAATGTCACTGCAGTGAAGCCTCGTCCATATCAAAAGCTTTCCTAGCATGTTTCAGCTCCTCTTGCATGGACAGCAGCTCTGTACATCGGTTGAGCTTTGGTGGGTCCTGTGGCATCACGAGTTGCAGCGATTAAACCAAGTATACCGATATATGAGAGGTGAAAGGACTGCAGTACTGGTACCTTGCGGATCAAGTACAGGAAATCCTCGACTGATATTTTCGCTCTCTTTGATCCTACATCAAGTGCTTTATGCGTCTGTAAAGCGAGGGAGTAAGTACATTGATTGTGGCCTATAATAATCAGCATGTGTAAATAGGTTCTATATACAAACTAAAGGGAATGCTTACCAGATCAGTGACATACTCTACAACAATGTCCTCCAATAGTGCTACACTTTCTGGAAGCGGCTGATCAGGGAAACGAAAAACGAGTTCACGTCAAAGTAAAACAGTCCGAATCAGAAAGGCATTACTATGGGCAGCAAAAGAAAGGTGTAAATCCAAAAGCCAAATGCATATATGTAGATAATTACTTTCGTTAAGATGTAATGATTTCACGTAACATCATAACTGAAAAATGACCCTAATGATTGGAAGCATTAGTGAAGTGTACACTAGCCCTATGATAATGGAACCTAACAATCCAAAAGGGAACCCTTGAGACGAACTTGAATTCGTATTAACTGATTGATTACTTTCTACTTGCATAATTTAAAAGACCAACTAGGCAGAAACAGACTTTCCCAGCTGTTCTATATGGTGTTCAGTTCACGGACATGCAAGTTACCGAGCTCAATCAAAAACCCCACCTTCAACTTACTATATTTTGTACCCACTATTATCTTCCTGCTCCTGAAAAATAACCTTATGTCTAGTGTTGCTTTAATGAAAAAGATTAGAAAGTTGATTCCAAACCAGCATTTGAATGACAACGTGTTCATATTTGTTCCTAGCAATACACATTTTCCGACCACAAAAACAATTCCACTAAGCTTTAATTCAAAAAGAAAATACGAAATCCCTACAGGAGCTATGAATAACCACCTTGTGGAGCAGTAATATGATCCACAAAGCTAAGCTTAACACCAAATGTATATAATTGAGATGATATAAAGCTCAAATTCGAATCATCTCAACCAATACTTCATGTGCTTACTCAAGATGATCGAATAGCATGCACTTATAGCTCTCTAACTTAATAATCTGCAACGGGAACCTCGTGACAAACTCGATCCCAAACTCACCTGAGGGACATCACTGCTCAATCAATGAGGTGAAAGCACTGATGTATCACCTTCCTATTCCTTAATCTAATAGGCAGACCATGGCATAAAGTTCAGGCCTTCTCAACTGTTCTATAACGCTTTCAGTAACAATCTAAGCTAGCATTTGGACACCAGTTTATCCATACTAGTTCTTGACAAATACACATAGTTCCGATGACGAAATTCACAACACCATAAGCTTTAATTTGAAGAAAGAAAATTCTAAAACCCAAGAGCAAAAAGAAGCTACGAATTCGAAACCCTAATTGAAGAGGGAATTAAAGGAACTAATTGAAGGACTTACGTTAGGATCGTCTCCAAATCCATACATCATGTGCTGTACTGCAACCAACAGAGACAAATCAATTCGAAAACTAAAGCTAACTCTCAAGCAACGGAATCGACGGCGACTTACAATCTTTATGAAAGACGCCTCGTTTCCTCTTAGTAGAAGGTTCCGACGGATGTGACGAAGGGCCGGCAACCTTTGCAGATTTTGACGCCTGCCCAGGAGCGCCGGAACCGCTCATCTTATTCCTGAACTGGATTCTATAAATTAGTAGTAGATAGCAGGTTTATGGCCGGAGATAGATCGACGGCGACGGTGGTTGGATAGGCGGGAGGAAGTTTCACGAAAACGAAATTTTTCCATTTCGATTCAACCTTTATTCCATTATATACCAGTGATAACGGAGAAGGATCTTAGTATCAAAACGACATCGTCTGGTGTCGAACTTTCTTATGAGTCCTTGCTGTTTCCTATGCTATTAAATGAAGCCCCAATACTTTAAAAAATTTACAATAAAGTCCTTACAATGAAGTAATATGTTTTTTTCTCACATTCTGTGCTATTTTGTGCTTCAAATCTCTAACTATAACTAAATAGTCACTGAACTTATGACAATATTACAAAGGAGAAAAAACGTGACTTAATACAGTATACATGTGTCCAATATATAGGCACACCAAACTCTAACTATAACTAAATAGTCACTAAACTTATGACAATATTATAAAGTCATCATATATCCTCACAAGTAGAGAAGAAGAGCTGGAGCAAGGACTGGCTCGAGCATGCGCTTCAATCCGAAGAGCAGCTATGGCGGCGAACTGATCAGAACTCATCGATCGACCATCATCTTCATCCTCTTCTACTTAAATGCACTGCCCCCCTTCTTCCCCCCTTCATTCAAACAATTACTAATCTGCATTGCTCTGTTTCAATATGCTCTGTTTTCAATATGCTCTGTTTCAATTACATTCTGTTTATCTTCTTCTTCCACACTACCCCAAATGGGCAGGCTCCAGTTCGGATTCTACGCCAATTCATACCCCTCGCGCAAAGGAAGTCGTCTTCAACGTAGTCCGGGAAGCCCTTCCCGGACTACGTTGAAGACGACTTGCTCGGCGGGAGAGCAGGAGTTGGCGTAGAATCCGAACTGGAGCTCTCCCCATTTGAGGCAGTGTGGAAGAAGAAGTGAAACAGAGCATATTGAAAACAGAGCAATGAAGATTAGTAATTGTTTGAATGGATGGGGGAGAAGAAGGAGGGCAGTGCATTTAAATAGAAAAGGATGAAGATGATGATGGTAACATTTTTTTTTTTTCGAGCACTCTCACGGAAGAGAGTACCAAGATCGCCTAGACTAAGGAAGAAGAGGGAGGGAGAGAGGGTGTGTGGGGGTGGGGGTGGGGTGACACAAATAGAAAAAATGAATAATTTAAATAATAATTTGATCAGTCTCACTTGTGTCTAAACCAAAAAACTCTTAACAAATAAGACATTAATTCAACCACACGTAAGAAAAAACAGAAAAGAAAAAACAAAAACAAAATAATAATTAAAAACCTGACGGAAAATATAGAAGTATGCAAACAAATAATAATAATAATAAAACAAAACTAAAAATGAAAATAAGTTACAATCTTTCCCCGTTCCCATTTTCCTTTAATTCAGCCACACTAACAACCCATTATCCAAAAATAGAAAACAATTGAATGTGAGAAGAGTTTGTTTTGAAAATAACAACCACAAACCCTTAACAATCTGTAGAAAATTTCGAAGGGAAAAATCCCACTACCAGAAAATCAAAACCGCCAAAAGAAATGAACCAAACCAAAAACCCTTGGTTAGCAAACAACCAACCGAGAATGAGGGGAGAGACCACCCAGCCGAGTTTGAGAAGAGGAAAAACCAACCCACGAGAGACGAACGTCGGTAGGATCGACTCCCTTCCAACAATCGCAATCGATCTACAATGGGATTGAGCAATCGACGGCGACCCCGGTTGTGAATCGCACCCAAATGGTGAAACCTCAAAAGGAATTTCAATTAAGCGCAAGCAGCATCCAAACTTCTCCGATCTGAGCATGACTTAATAGAGTCAATCAATCAGGCCAGAAAGCCAAAATCTGCAACAAAGGTGAAGTAAAATCGCCATAAAGGCGTCATCAGGACTCATAGGAGCCTGTAATTCAGACAACGGGAAACCCGTGACTGTCATCGTGCCACAACCGTATGACCCTAAAGGCCACCGAACGGAAGGGAAAACACAGAGATCAGAGAAAAATGACAAAAAGAAGAAGAAGAATTTGGTTTTCTGGTTCAAAAGATCCGTTGTTGAATAAGAAAGAGAGGTTGGAAGAAGAAGAAGTCCGTATTTCTGAAAAAAAGGACGATTTTCTTGTTGCTGGTATATTTCTTTGAGAGAAGATGAGAGAAAAAGGAAGAAGAATCTTTTCAAACTGTGGAAATGGCGGTGAAGAAAATCGAAACTCCGGTGAGAAACCGTCATGGTACAGTCTTACGAATTCATAGGAGGAAAAAGAAACAATGCTGATGATGGTAACATTCATTCTGTTTGTTGTCGCTCTCATCTTAGCCACCATGGCGGTTTTGCTTGCTGCTCTCTGTATTTTTCTTCTTTTGATTAGTGAATCATTTTTGGTTCGGTCAATGGTTAGATTGGAAATAAGTTAATCGGTTAATTCAAATAACCTTTAGAGTGTGAACATATAATGCTATCCATATAATAGGTGCGACTATATGCAACTCGTGTTTTACTACCACCAAATGGAGAAAAAAATAATCAATAAACGCTCGAGTCGATATTTTACTAGCCATTACACAATAAAATGAGTCATTAACAACTAATTCCTTTCTCTCTAAATCAAACATGATTGTGAGATTATGTTTCTCTTGATCGAACAAAGTTAACAATTAACCTTACAACTACATTCATGAAAACCTTTTCGATGAGATGGTTTGCAACCACAATCTGTGGCATTAAGAGTCGGTCCATAGTATCCCCACACCTCCTCATAACAATCGAGGGGAGTATCGTATTCGCACTTCCCCGTGAATGTGTACGTCCTTTGGCACTTGCGCACGTTCACTGAAATATGTGTAGAATTACAACTTGGTTAGTAAGAAGAGTGGCGAAGTCAAGATTATAGTAGACCTTGAACTTGATACATTAAACTATAATCGGCTGAATATATTTTACATATTTGGGTCCATGAGACCTTAGACCCGAGCCATGGATAAACACTCCCTGGCTTCACTGCTGGTTAGAGAGTTGAGTGATCCAGACAAATCAAAAACCAAAACCAAAACCGAAATATCAATTCAAAGAGAGTTTACCTTCCATTGATGCAACTAAAGTAAATAACAAAACACAAAACACCAACACAATTGATCTAAGGGTAGCCATCTTTTCAAACAAACTATTTTGATTTAGAGGAGAAGAGAAATCAAATGTGTGAATTTATAGGAGGTAACTTGGAAGTGTATAATATATTTTCTATTTATTCTTTAATGGTTCATTTGATTAAAAAAAAGGAATAATGAACTATTTAAAGAAGTTTAATTCAATTTATGACAATAAAATATATGTAATTATATATATTATATTATTATTAATTTTTAGCCATACATATCATATATAGTAAAGGAAAAAAATAAATAAGGATATGGTGGTTCAATGGTTCAACCATAGTTCATCCATACGAGAGACTAGTTACATGGACCAATGACGAATCTAGAGGTGGGATTCCCCGCACTTCAACCACTCCATATATGAAATTACATGTGTTTTCACACACGTAAAGAAACTGGCCTTGTAATTTTTAAAATTTGACACATTATTAGATTTAAAAAAAAAAAACAACATGACTAATTCAATCAAATCTGACCGATAAGGAGAAGATGTAGACCTGACATGTGGTGAGTCTAGAGTTGAATTAGTTAGTTGGATCGAGTCTAGGAAATTGATGATTTGACTTGTGGTAAGTAAAATCAAACCACCAAACCAACCACCTAAACTAAACAAGTCGATTTACTTTTCCTCCATTACCGGAATGAAACGTGATAGATAAAACTCTTTCGTTTGTTTTCTGGTTTGATTTCAAATATAAAACGAATATAATGGATGACATGTCATGTCTATGTGACACTTTGAACGAAAAATCATCACAAAATCGGACCAAGTGACCACGTTGTAACAAAGTTAAAACATAAGTTACTAATTCGACTGAGTTCAAAGTTAAGTGACCGAGTTGACACAACATGCAAACTTAGATGACTGAATAAAATATTTGACCCGCTGTTTTAGATATTAGAGAGCCTAGTTCTTGTGACCCTCCTACAATATACAGTTTTAATTTGATTTTTTCTAACAAAATTTTGTTGTATCCTAAATTTCTGCAAGTAGATCCGATCCGTTGCTACTATTTTTGCCATATAAACTAGGAATAATAGGTCGGGAGGTCACTGTACTATTGAAAGATAACAAATAGGTCTCTTATTATTAATTACACCAAACAGGCCCTCTACTTAGAACATATAACAACCAAGCCCTTCTGTTACAAATGTGACAAACGTCACCATTGAATTGTTGACACGTCACTGACTCGTAGATTGTTAGAGTTTACATGTCAGCAACCCTAAACGATTTGGATTATCTGTTGCTAATAACCCTAAGTCAAAACGGAACCGTTTAGAGTTGCTGACATTCCAATCGGCTGACGTGTAAACTCTAACAACCTACGGGTCAGTGACGTGTCAACTGTGTCAGCGATTCAGCAACGCCGTTTGTCACATTTTTAATGAAAATGTTTGTTTGTTATATGTTCTAAGTAGAGGGGCCTTGCTTATTTAGTGCAATTAATAATAAGGGCCTGTTTATTATTTTTAATAGTGCAGGAACCTCCCGACCTATTAACCCTGGTAAACAACCATATAAATCCCATTTCTCTATCATAATAAAAACCTCTGAAACTACAGAAAAAACGTACATACATACTCACTAAACGGCGCCGCATCGGCCGAGCTAACAAGACTGCCCTAGAGGTCGCCTCTCTGCTAGCCACCGTGGTCACGAGATACTTTTACGATCCGTACAAACTGCTGTACTTCGAAACGACGTCGCCGTATTACATGTATTACTACGATGTGGTTGTGTTGTCCACCACGCATCTAGTGTACACACATCTCAAGGCATTGATGGTTGTGTCCACGCTGGCGGTGTGCTCTGCTGTGATTGGTTGTAGGTATGGTGAGCTGGAGAGTGTCATTCCTGACACGGTGGCTAGGTGGCTAGGGTTTGGCTTGGCGGTCGTGACGCTTGCATGGCCCATCTTTGTTGTGGGTCGTACTTACAAGGTACATGGTGTTTTTTTTTTAAAATCTATAGTTTGGTTTAGGGATCTGCCTAGGAAACTGTAGGTGTCGTTTGGTTGATGGAATTAGGTCCCAATTCCCGGCCCACTGATAATTGACCCAAATAATTGCACTACAATTCTCAGTGGGCCGGGAATTGAAATCTGATTCCCAAACCAAATTCTATCAACCAAACCACTTACTAGTTTAATTTTTCTGAGAATATAGAATTGGACTTAATTATAATTAACACGTTCTGCCAGTCATGCATACGGGTTGGATTCATTTAATTAACAAAGGCTTTTGTTAATTATGAGATTGTGAGTGACGCGGTGTTACCCAGTTGGCGTCGCACCTATCCACATGTCACTTTTGTCTATTTTCGGATATAGTTCGACAATGTGCCATCAAAGATAATTAAATATGGTTATGGAATCTTGTCTACAAAATTACAAACCTCAAAATTACGTAACAATATACCGTCGATAACACATTGCATAACTATGTCCAGGTAGAAATAGACAAACATAATGCGTGGGTGGCACGGTGCCAGCTATATAATTAACATGTTCATGCCGACCATGCACATGGAGGGCTGGTTGGATTCAATTAATTAACAAAAATGTTTGTTAATTATGGGGGTTGTGGGTGGCACGGCACCATCCACATATCATATATATTTATCTATTTTTGAACATAATTTTACAATATGTTATCGAAGATAAATTGTTACGTAATTCTTTTCCCAGAACTACAAAAACCGGAATAATCAATAACATCACTACTAATCTGTATATGTACAATGATGAATTATAACCATGGAGGGTACAATGGAAGCATTAGAGTTATTGAAGCACTCGCTAATGATGAAGAAGAATGAACAACTCAATCCTAACCAGATTAGGACTCAGGAGGATGAAGAATCCTATTATTATCCCATAACAGAGCAAAACCCAAGATCTCTGTTGCAGAACATCAATTTGTCAATCTTAATCGAGACAATAATGGCGGACGATTCTGCATCTGGTGGCCTTGCTGAAGATGATAAACTCAAAGTACGTAACTTTTGAATTTTGATTACCCAATTTTCTATTTTGTCTAGATGATCGAAATTTGATTCATTTCAACTTCCGCCATCACTGCAAAAAAAAATTGATCTTTAGCTACGGCAAAATTACAACGGCATGAAAATGGGGTCAAATATTAAAAGGTCACGAAACTATAGGGTGAGTTACAAACTCGTCCTAAAACTTTAATCCGTTACAGAGTGGTCCTATTACTATGAAACAAGTTACAGAATAGTCCTAGTGACGTCATAAGTGTACTTTTTCAGCCATTTTGCCATGTCACCATTGACATTCCATCGAAAATATAATTTAAAATTCATCTTAAATTGATTCAAATCTAGAATTTATCAATATAACTCACTAGATTTAGTTTTGAACCAAAGTTTATCAGGTAGATGAGTTAAGATTTAGATTTGAATCATATTATTGAACTTTGAATCATCTTTTAGATGACATGTCAACAGTGACATGGCGAAATAGCTGAAAAAGTACACTTATGACGTCACTAGGACTATTCTGTAACCTGTTTAATAGTAATAGGACCACTCTGTAACAGATTAAAGTTTTAGGACGAGTTTGTAACCCGTCCTATAGTTTCGGGACCTTTTAAGTATTTGACCCCATGAAAATGCAGTAGCAAATAGTTGATATTTGCTACGGCAATCACTATTTGCTACTGCATTTTACTACATGAAATAGTATTCGCTACTGCAAATTACTACATGAAAATAGTTATTGCCGTGCATTTTACTACATGAAATAGTATTTGCTAAGGCAAATTACTATATGAAATAGTGATTGCCGTTGCTACTGCATTTTTATACCGTTGTAATTTTATCGTACCTAAAGATAAAAATTTTTGCAGTGCATGTTTGTACCAGATCCCAGTCAGGATAGCTTTGAGCTTGAAATTTTGATTAACCTTAACAAGGGATTCGTTACTATGGAAACTTTGATTGTTTATTGATTTGTGTTTCGATCTTATAATCAGGAAAAAGATTCTTCGAATTGGACTTTACAGCCGCTGCCTGATGAACTCGTTATCAAAATCGTATCTGGTTTACCTCTTAAAGAAGCTGTTCGAACTTCTGTCATTTCAAAAAGGTGGATCAACCTGTGGAAATCTGCCGATCTAGTTATGGATTTCGACTACAGCAATGAGTTGGAAGTTACCCGCGATCACTCAGACATCGAGCTCGACGAACTTGAAATGGCCGAATTATGGCCGCAGTTTAAGAACTGGGTGGTTGAAGTTCTGAATCAGCACAATGCATCAAGAACGATCAAGTTCAGAATTGCATTCATGTTGACCGAAAATGCGACTTCAAGGAAGACATTGATAGATGGATCGAGTTTGCTATATCGAAGAGAGTCGAGTTCCTCGACCTAGCATTCACTCCGATTTAATGACATCCTCCCTAGATCATGCTTTTATACAGGATTACTATAATCACATCAATACTCTTACTGGATTGTCAGATATCAGATCACTCCGATCCTTGCGTTTGAGTTATGTCCATATTCAAGCGGATGTTCTCGAACATCTCATTGCGAACTGCCCTTTACTTGAAGAGCTGAGTTTGAATCGGTTGGAACGCGTAACAACGCTCAGGGTTGTTGGTTCTGCACACTCGCCATTGCCATTGAAGCGCTTGGAAGTAACAATGTGCTGTAGTGTGATGTTTCTGCAGATCGATAACGCCCCTCACCTCATTCGATTTGTCTATGATGATGCTAAGCATCCATTGAAGAAATTGGAGGTTGGCAGCAACTGCTCGAGTCTAGTGGACTTGACCCTAAGTTGTTATGAATCCTTCAAACTTGTTTCTCGATATGCTAATCAGTTGAGGTTCCTTTCCTTGGATTTATCTTATGTAAGTAAAGCTTGTTACCAATCATGTCGATTTTGATTGTTTCTAATGTTTGAACTGACATATTCACACGATGTTTGTAGATGATCGATCCGGTCTTCGGTTTGATTGAGCACCCCAATTTGGAGCAGCTAAGCATCAAAGCCACCGGACACGACAATGAAAGCTTCATTGTACTGATTTCTTTGATAAATCAATGTCCTCGATTGCACACTCTGCAAGTAAACGTAAGTTTTCTCATTATTACTTGGTTTTTTCAAGTAGTTGTTGCGGTAATTCTGATCAGTAGTACTCTGGTTTTTTCTTCAGTTCTGGACGATCTATGAGCAGGATCCTCGAGTGATGGCGAATGTGGATAAAAGGGAGCAGGAGAGCATCAAACTGGTGGAGATTGTCGAGTTTACTGGCTGTTTTAGGGAACGCGAAATCGTCGAATATGCGATGCAGTATTTCCTTGGTTTGGAGAAGATCAGAATCGTGATTGATCGGGAGCGACGCACCGGGGAACAAGCCTATTTCGCCGAAGGTGTTGCATTGGAGTTGAAATCGAAAGCATCACCTGCAGTAGAATTTACTATAATCTAGTTGATTTTTTTGTCTGATGATTTCTGCAGAGCTTCATGTTGCAGTTAGTAGTTTATCCTCATTGAGCTTGCTTATGATGCAAGAAACTGTATACATATTTCAGACCTATTAGGTCAATAATATTCAAGGAAGGATTGAGCCGGATCGAGAATGGTTGAAGATGTTGATTTCAGGTTGAGGAGAATCGATGGTCGAGTGATGCCAACACCACCAAGGCCGCCTGATGTTAGTCGAGACCAGATGCAAGGTCGACCCCTACCGAGCTCTGGATTCCAAGACCGATATGTACCGTGCAATTGGAATCAATACATGTATTATCGAACTTCTTGTCAATAACTAATATAAAACCAATCTGAATCCTCTCTCAACAATTCAAATTATTGGACCGGGGCACTTCAAGACTGGGAAAAAGGGCTGGGATGGGTCCCAGGAGAGCTCCTGTATCTGCCAATGTTCATAACCTAACATAGCCCTCCGAGTAATATGCTTTTTCTTGGGTCAAATACTTAATACGTCCCAAAACTATAGGTCGGGTTACAAACTCATCCTAAAACTTTAATATATTACAGAGTGGTCATGTTACTATGAAACGTGTTACAGATTAGTCCTAATGACGTCATCCGTGTACTTTTTTCATTCATTTCGCTACGTCACCATTTACATGTGATATTACTATAAAACGTGTTACAGATTAGTCCTCCACTAACATGTCATCACATTAAAAAAAACGTGTTACATATTACTATGAACAAATCACTTTGACTACTAGTCTCACGCCTCCTTCAAAATCCACCTAGAAGATAAGAAACAACAACTCTAGGAGGTCAAGGAGGAAAGAATCAGTGATAACTGAACGTCTTGAGATTGATTGGTGCACTTGAGTTGCAACACCCTCTATGTCCACTCAAACCATACCATATTTCGACAAAACGCACAGAGCGTTATCTAACCGCCAAAAGTTTTAGAATGAAATTAAAAAAAAAAAATCAACCATTAAAAATAAAAGGTTTACTCAAATTGACCAAAGACTTTGAAATTTACCACCCAACTATAGATATTTTCTCCCACTGTTGAAATTGTCAAACCATAAGAAATTTCTTGTGTTGAAAGAGTGATCACTAATGAACTTCACAAAATAGGTCAAATACTCCCAAATCTATAGGTCATATTACAAATTAGTCCTAAAATTTTAATCCCTTACATAGTGGTTCTATTATTATGAAACGTGCTGCAGAGTAGTCCTACTGACGTCAGCGGTGTAATTTTCTGACCATTTTGCCATGTCATCGGAAACATAATAGGGCGAGTTTGTAACTCGGCCTATAATCCCGATACATATTAAGTATTTGACCTCATATAAATCAGCCTATAGTTTCTATGATCCAGTGCTCCATTTTATCATGCATCCCTTATGATCAGGGGCGGATCTGGTGGTGGGGTTCCCGGGCCGTGGCCCAGCCCACTTTTCGAGTGTAGGACTACTAAACTATATGTATTTTTATGTACATAAATGAATTGGCCCAGGGGTTGTTTGGTTGCAGTGATATTGATATTGATAACTGCAGATATCATGATATTCAGGATATCATCGTTTTTTCTGTCCTGAATATCATGATATCTGAGGCCAAAAGTGATATCAATATCACTCAACAGATATTCATGTGGGGAGGTGAATATCTTGAGAGTGATATTGATATCACAGTTTTTGGACAATTCTATCCTCACTTAACCTTCTCAATTATAATGTCATCAACCCCATTACCCCAATTTATTTTTTCTCATTTTATATTTTCTCGTGTTTATGTATGCTTATATTTATTTATTAATTAATATAAATAATTATGATTTAGTTTTTAATTACTTAATTAGAATTTTTTAGTTAGAATTAGAATTCACCATGAAAATTATTTTAACTTTTTTTATTTTATTTTTGCTATAAGAGTGAAATGTGTTAGCGGTAAATATAATACTAATTATTTTCTTAATGAATGAGCATTTATTATTATAAAAGTATAATTAACTCGAGTAATTAATTTATAAATACATTCACGAATTAAAAAATAGAGATTACAAATTTTAATCTATAAACACACATGTTTTTTAATTAAATGTTATGACTACTTTTATACTTTGTTCAAGCAAATGAGGGTATTTTGGTACATTCATCCCTGCACTCACAATTCACCACTCATTTAAATATCATTATCCCAAACAGTGATATTAAAGAATCACTTTTACCAATATCAATATACTAACATATCAATATATCTCACATATCATGAGATGTAGATATCATCCAACCAAACGACCCCAGTGATTTTTCAGATTTAGCCCAACATATTATAATTTGACGAAATGGCTCAGTGTCATGATCCATCTTGGATCCGCCACACATTCTGACTGAAACCAACTAGTAATTAACGATACACATTCTAACCGAAACCAACCAGTAATCAACGATACGCATTCCGATCAAACCGATTCGATAACTTTCCATGATTTTCTCCCCTCTTTATAAATACCCACTCACAATTCAAACTCTCCACAACCCACAAAATTTAAAACACCATGTTTACACTTATGATCATACTTTGTGCATCATTTCTCATAACCACCATAGCTTACCATCTTCACAAACGAGCCAAACCCACCACCGCCGCCGCCGCCACCAACCTCCCGCCGGGATCAATGGGCTGGCCGGTGATCGGCGAGACGTTCTCGTTCTTCGCGTCCAACGACTCGATCGACGTGCAGCCTTTCCTCCTGACCCGGACCCGAAAGCACGGCAAGATATTCAAGACGAGCTTGGCGGGTCGGAAAGTTGTGGTGTCGTCGGACCCAGATTTCAACCACTACATACTCCAGCAGGAAGGCAAGCTCGTGGAGCTTTGGTATCTGGATTCGTTTGCGGAGATTATCGGTCAAAACGGCACGTCGTTGAAGGAGGCTTGGAATGCTAAGGAGCTTCATCGGAGCTTGAAGAAGACGGTGTATGATCATATCGGAGTTGAGAGTTTGAGATTGGGCTTGGTGGGCCGGATGGAGGTTGTTGTGGGCCGGACTTTGGATGGGTGGGTTTCGGGTCGGGTTGGGGATGGTGGGGTTGAAGTCAAACGCGGTTGCTCTCAGGTAATTTTTTGAAATTATTTACCCGAAGTAAAAAGTAAAAAACTATAGAAGCTCGGTTAAACTCGGTAACATTCAACCCTGGCGGGGATATAGTAGAAGAAATTCTTCCGTTGAAAAGTGGAGTTTTCTTTGGTGCTTTCAAACGGTTCGTCGTTTAGGTAACAGGGTCGCCCATTACGTGACACGTATGACCCTGATTAACCTCTCCAGGATCATGGAGGTAGACTTGACCTCCTGGGTTGGACTTGATTTTCGTTCCTACGTGTGTTTGTTATCTATATATCTTCACGATTGAGCAATCTATGCCAAAAAATGTTAAACTGGGTAGAACTGGTCAAACTATAACGTATTATAATTAGAATGCATAAAGTATTTGAAATCCAAAGTCTAACCCAATTTTCAAAATCGTTAAAGCCGTTTGTGCTTATTGTATTTTTTATTAATGACTGAATCATAACTTTCTATGACACGTGGCACTAGTTGGTAATATTTTAATGTGTATAATGTATTAAACAACTCATGTGGTACCACGTGTCAGTGTAGGTGTCATCAAAAGTTGTGATTCAGTCATTAACTATCAAAATTTAACAAATAAGGACACATGTCGTTACCGATTTTGAAAACTAGACTAGATTTGGGATTTCGAAAAGTTCCTATAATTTGTGCTTTTTAAAATTACTAACTATTTATTTTTATGTAAAATAGTTTTTAACTTGAAGCTAGTCTTAGTCCAAGTCAACCAAGTTAAACAACACGTTTTGACTATGGACATATGACTAATGAACTAAACAAGTCAAACAACTCAGCCTCTATTCAATTTTGCGATAGGTAATAAAGACTATTGTATTTTTTTGTTGAATTTTTTTTTAATTATTGGTTAGATTAAGTCGAGTTTCGTCAGATCTAACTTTTTGATAACTCTTGATCAATGCAGATGGTGATGGACTTGAGCTCAAACATAATGTTCGGTTACGACCCATCAAAATTCCACGAACTCAACCTAAGCGACATGTTCGCGAGCTTCACCCGTGGCCTACTCTCATTCCCTCTGAAAATCCCGGCACCACTTTCCACTCTTGTTTGCAGAGTCAGAAGAAGATACTCAAGATCATAACAGACACGATCAATGAGAGACGACATCGTATTGAGGCTAGTGATCATCCCCGAAATGCAAATGGTGATGCTGACTATGATTTGCTTGATCATCTTATTGATGATGCAGACACTAAAGGGTATCCGGATGATAAGGGCATAAGTTATTTGATCTTCGGCCTTTTGTTTGCTAATGCTGAGACGATCCCTAGCGTTTTGACTCTTGCTATCAGCTTTCTCACGGATCATCCTCTGGTCATGGACCAACTCGTGGTAATTAGTTAACTGTTATTGATTATGGTTAATACTTAATTATGGGTACTATCTTCGTTTCCGAACTTTTGATAACTGAAAGGTCGTGACATCGAATTCTGTTAGCCCCCAATATAACAATTTATCTTGCATAACGCTTGGTGGACCTTTGCCAATTTCAATCCCCTTTCATGGGCTTTCGTATTTGAGGGGGCATGTTAGTAAACACTATAAGATCTATTGAGAGCCCTCTCTCAACAACTCGAGTTGTTGATATGTAACGGTTCATGACAGATTTGATTTGAATCTAGATAGTTACTTCGCCTATTGTAGTTTCGAGTTTCGGGTAATGATCATCCTAAAGAGCCTTTCAGATAGTAAAATTCCCACCGTACATATACCAATTGAGTTTCATGTAGTTTTCGGTTATAATCATAACCAAATTTTATATAATTTTTTTACTAAATCTTAATTTTTATAATCAAAATACAGAGTGATAATGAAATATAGGTTACCATGTCAACCGATAAAGTGAAACTTAACGATAGTATATATGTTAGAGTTATAAGTATAGGATAATAGATATTATGATTTAATAAATATTATCGCAAAGTTTATATAGAATGGGTCGACAATTGTGTGAATCTTATTCGTCTCAAAACTAGTCAAGTCAGATCGAGTCAAGCAAATCGAGTCCAAATTAAATTACCATTACTATATATTATTTATTCTTTACCTATTTTACTTTATTTTTTCAGAAGGAAAATGAAGAGATCATCCATAGCAGGGAAAGCACAGAACATGGATTGACATGGAAGGAATACAAGTCCATGAATTTCACTATGAACGTATGTTCCCCAAAAAACTAATTAATAATTCATAAAAAAACTAATTAATATAATTAAATACTATTTACAAAGAATAAAATTCAAAAATATTTTTTTGTGCAGGTAATCAACGAAGCACTTCGAATTAATGGCTCCGTGGGGATCCTACGACGCACGATTGATGACGTCCACATAAATGGTAACGTCGTAGTTTTAATTTTTATCATGAGATGATATGTATCACATGTTTATTTGTTGTTATCTACTCTTCTATGTCGAGAGCTATCTATGTTAAAAAAAAATTAGTTTTTATCTCGCCTTAATTTTTAGAAAAAAATTACAATATATATTGTAATTTTTTTTTTATGAAATGATGAACAGGTTATGTGATTCCGAAAGGATGGACTATAGCAGTGATGCCAACAGCAGTTCATATGGATCCAGATTTGTATGATGATCCTCTTTCCTTCAATCCTTGGAGATGGAAGGTAACTTTCAATAATATATGTCAATTGATGGATTAGTTCGTACGATAAAGGGTTAATCTGGAGGGTTGTGGGTTGAGAGTGAGCGCCCATCGAGTCCTGATCATGCATCTTGGAGTTTTCGGAGTATACAGCGTACATAAGTCAGTAGTAAGTGGACGAATATGAGTGTAAGTAAGTGGGAGATGGACATTTGAGTGAGAGACAGAGAAGTACCAGGGCGTATATAGTGAGCTTTAAGTGTGTCGATGGGCGTTTATGTTTAAGGCGTGTTGTCTGTGTGTTAGGTCATTTTCCATCCCATCAATGATGGGGTCAGAGCACTGTTTATAAGGTATTGGGATCCGAGTCTGGTCGCCATGTGTCGTCTGTTGGTTGGCGACCCGCCTGAAAGATGATATCAGCCGTTGGCTGAGGTAGGACCAGGATCGGCCATGTGCAAACCCTAGGCATCCAACATTGGCCCGCGACAGGGCCTTTGATACTTTAGAGACATGTATACCAGAGTGTGCCTAGTTACTGAGTTTGGGTCCATCAAATAACTCATCCTAGTTTTGGGTCTATGTATTAACAATTAGTATACTTTCTTTGTCCCAATTTTCTCGATCAATGTTCATCCGTCTCTCGATCAATTTCAAGACATTCGACATCGAAATCAGTCTAAAATTTCGAGAAAAATGCAGGAGATAGGAGCTAGTGCTAGCACCAAGAACTTCATACCATTTGGAGGAGGAATGAGGACATGTGTAGGAGCTGAGTATAGCAAAGCCCTAATGGCAGTCTTTCTACATGTACTTGTTACCAAATACAGGTAATTAATTAATTACTTGTTAAAAATATAATTAATATTCTTAATTATTCAATTAGGGTTAATTAATTTGTGTTCTTTATTTTTAACTTAATTTTTGAAAATGCATAGGTGGAAGAAGGTGAAAGGAGGAAGAGTTTACAGAGCTCCAACACTACAATTTGGAGATGGTTACTTTATTCAACTCTTCAAGAAATCATGATTAATTTTTTGGATTAGTATTTTTATTCAGTAATCGATTATCATATTTATTCGACGTCAAATATTTTAGATTTGGGAATTATTAATGCACTACTACTTCATAATTTTTGTAAGTAAAATAACACTTTGTCTCTCTCTACTTTGTCAACTTAACAAATATTCCCCTATACTATAAATCGTTCTTTTTATCCCCTTTATATTTTCACCACTTTGCATTTTGAGTCTTTCTATTTTATACTATAAATTATTCGTGATGAAGATGATAGTTGGAATGGAAGGACCCAAAATCCAAAGCGGCCAAAGTAGGAGGGGTAAAAAGAGCAATTTATAGTATATGAGACTATTTGTTAAGTTGGCAAAGTAGAGGGAGCAAAATGATATTTTCCCAAAAAATTACTAGATCATTCCTATTTGGTTACGGGAAGAATTGGTTGATGGAATTGGGTCCGAGAATTGGGTCTCAATTTTTGGTCCACTGGAAATTGATCCAAATAATTGCACTACAATTCTCAATCGACTGGGAATTGAAATCCAATTCCCAAACCCAATTCTATCAACCAAACCACCCCATATAATCAGCCCAAATGAATTCCTTTAGTATGTTGTTTTGATAAATATTGTAAAATTAAGAAACTATGTCTATAATTTATAAACTTTCGTGTAATTCAATACTATATATTGATGGGCCCAGACCCACGTGGTCCCCACACTCCTCGCATTCTAGAAGTCGCGAATCTCATACCTCATATCATATAGCGACACTCGAATAGCACTTGGGCATCATGTCAATGAGTTGTCTATATGCCTTCGTCGAGCAAGCTACCACATATGGATTTAACTCGGATATCGATTGGGACAACTCATCCATTAGACCATAATCTGCCCAATCCCGAAGTCTATATTCGGGTTGCATACAAATCATGCTTTTGATTCGCATCATTGTCACATTGTTTACTAGATGTTCACGGTAGAGAACTGTAGTAAATCAAAGAATTGTTGTGTTCATTAATTCGAGTTGTTAGTATTGCAAATTTACCCCAAACACAAGTTGTCGGATAGTGCTAATTTCCATTCCATTAATTCCAGCTAACCACTAATAGAGAACATTTTTTATAGTGATAACACATTTTTGTGTGTCATCCTAACAATACTAGTTATAACCGTGTACATTCAAACTAGTATCTGTAAATTTAAATCGGTACCTAATATCAGTAATCATATACCTAAAATGAAATTTGGTATGCGAGATATAAAAATAAAGTATCTGTTATGAAAATTTAATACCTAAAATTAACAAAATTGATATCCTAAATGAACAATTCGATACCTAAAAAAATTGATACCTAATAATGTTGTCATGAGAAAAGCTAACATACTTTGTGCAACCGTTACGATTTAGTGGTCTTTATTTTTTGGGATTGTTGTCATTTATTGAATAAACAATCATAGATGATTCCAACTCTTTAGAAGGAAGTTTTTTTCTCTGTCCCTACAGTTAGGGTTTCTCCCTTGAATAAGGGTTTCTTTGGTTTCTTGCCTCGAAAACGCTGCTAGGGTTTTCAGCCGCCGCATCTTCTATTGACGTGGAGCGCTTGAAAACACCAAGGAAATTGATCGTAGACAAGTGAAGCACCTCGGAAAGCGATGGAAAACTACATAGCTCAACTGAGCTTGCAGGAGGAGGAGGAGGAGTTGGACCTTGGAGATGTCGAGGAGGTGCCGGCGCTGGAAGAGTTCAAACTATGCATCGTTGGGATGCTTGTAACAGATAAAAGTTACAACTTCCCAGCTTTCCAGAATAGAATGGCGATGCTCTGGCGACCAGGGAGGAGGATGTCGATTGAGGAGTTGGAAGGCAAGCTGATCTTGTTCCGTTTTAACCATCTGGTGGATCTTCGGCGGGTGATGGAAGGCGGTCCGTGGAGTTTTGATCAGAGCCTCCTTGTTATGAGAGAGATTAAAGAAGGAGAAACACCGTATGACGTCGAACTGCATTATGCGGACTTCTGGGTGCAGCTGCACCAGCTACCACGAGGGTTTTGTTCTGAAGCTGTTGGTAAGGCCCTTGGTAACTACGTGGGCAAATGTATCCAAGTCGACAACTCTTATGTTCCATCATCAGACGAGTATTTCATGAGGGTGAGAGTAACAATTGACATCAGGTTGCCACTTAAAAGAGAAAAGAAGGTCAAGCTGGCGGGGGGGGTGTACAGGCACGTGTAAATTTCGATACGAGCGGCTGCGAACTTCTGCTACATCTGTGGCAAAATCGGACATATCGATAGATTCTGTGAAGTCTTATTCCATATTCCGGAGGAGAAGATAGTGCGGCTGTGGGATAAATCGCAGCGGGCGCCGCCGAAGAAGGAGAGAACGATGGAGGGGGAGCGGTGGTTGGAGAGGAGAGACGTGGTGGGTGGGAAGCATGGGGGGAGCAATCTATGCCGGAGGTGGGGAGGGGACGGGAAGCAGGAGGAGAACGGGGAGGAGGAGAATATGAAAGGAGAATACCCAAAGGGGTGCTGGCCTTGATGGGGAATCTTGGAGCATGCGAGTCCAATAAGCTACCCTATGTCCAACAGTCGGAGGTGATGGTCGAGGAGGAGCGAAGAGAATTAGCTATTCAAGAAGAGAAGAAAAGAAGGCGGGGGAGGAGAAGAGAGATGATATGACGGGTGTGGAATACACTGGAGGTAACCTACGAAGTCCCCGAAGAAAGCAGGAGGTGGTGCGAAAAGTATACAAGCGGCGGGTTGCACTGAGGCAACCCATCGTTCAGAATGATTGTTATGTCGTGGAACTGCAGAGGATTGGGCCAACCTCGCGCGGCTTCCGTACTGAGTGATCTTATTAAAGTTCACAGGCCAGACGTGGTGTTTCTCTCAGAAACACTCGTCGGACAGCAGAAGATGGAGGAGATTAGAGTCTTGATTCGGTTTGAAGGATGTTTTGTTGTTGAGCCAAGGGGAAGGAGTGGTGGACTTGGAGTGTTGTGGAGAGAGAAGGAGCTGGTTCGTGTCACGGGATTTCATCAAAATTTCATAGACATGGAGGTGCAGATTGATAATGAAGCTAGCTGCCGACTGACCGGATTCTACGGTTACCCGGAACGAACACGCAGACAAGAAGCTTGGGATCTACTTCGGACTCTGGCTGCCAGAAGCAACTTAGCTTGGTGTGTCATTGGTGACTTCAATGATATACTTCACCAAAGAGAGCAGAAAGGCAGAAACGCTAGACCCAACTATTTGATTGAAGGCTTCCGAAGGGCGGTGGGAGACTGTAGCTTGGAAAATGTGAAGCTTGACGGATATCCATTCACATGGGCTCGAGCTAAGGGACAGCCACACGACATTGAGTCCCAATTAGACCGAGCACTCGCGGACCAACAATGGATTATGAAATTTCCAAATCTGAAGCTTCGGAACGAGGTAGCACCTCTATCCGATCACTCCCCGATCGTGCTTCATACAAATGGCAGAGCGGCGAATGCACTCAATCGAATCTTCAGGTTTGAAAATAGGTGGAGGCTGGAGTCAGACCTGCGGCCAATTGTTGAAGGACAGTGGAGAGGTGCTCAGGCTGTCTCGGTGTTTGACAAACTGTTGAACTGTGCTGCGAGACTGAAGGAGTGGGGACGTGGCCTGACCATGCGTTTTAGAGATGAGATTAAATTGAAAAGGCAGGAGCTGGAGAGAGTAAGAGGGGGCAGTGGGGCGGAAGTTGCAAGAAGAGAGAGGGAGTGCCGAAATGAGTTGGTGAAGCTACTGCAGCAAGAAGAGGACCACTGGAGGCAAAGGGCGAAACAATTCTGGTACAAAGATGGTGACCTAAATACGCGATACTTCCATGCAGTAGCCAGTGGGCGAAAGAAGAGAAAGAAAATTAAGAAGTTGAAAAAAAGTGATGGGGTGGGCGGAGAGTCAAGAAGAGATGGAGCGGGTCGCGGAGAGATACTTCACTGATATCTTTACCGCAGGAGGCAGTAATCCCGAGTCTGTAACTAATGAAATTGACGGAATACTTACTGATGAGGATAATGCGATCTTGAGTTCACCTTTCACCAAAGATGAATTCCAGAGAGCTTTATTCTCAATGGATGCGGACAAAGCACCCGGACTGATGGCTTTAGCCCTGGTTTCTACCAGCATTTCTGGCATTTGATTGGCGATGATATTTTTCAAGCAGGTCGGCGGTGGCTCGAGGAGGGAGTGCTCCCGGTGGAGGTCAGAGAGACGAATGTAGTGCTCATCCCCAAAGTAGAAGAACCTGAGGCAATGAAGGACTGATGACACTCGATTTGACGTGATTATCAGCCTCATTTAAGCGACATTTCTTTGCTTAAGACATGGTTTTTAGGGTAGAATAATGAATATTCAATCGATTGCCCTATCTCGTGCCATTTGTGTTACATTGGCCCGTTTCGGGTCTATTTGATGGTTTTCTAGTGTTTTTGTTTTAGCACAGGTTTTTGCCGTCAAATAACGTAGCCATGGACGTGTCTAAGGCGTAGGAACCTCGAGGAATCAAACCGGAATCGATCAAAGGAGTCGATCAAGTTCAAGCCAAAATCTGCCCATTCACACTTGCATTTTCGGCGAAAACAGGCTTGCATCTTCGGCGAAATCAATAGTGCAAATCAACTGGTGCCGAGTCAAAGCATGTCTTCGGCGAAATCAATCAACTCTTCGGACCGAAATTCAAGACCAGAGAAATCAGCCCCTGAACTCAAAGGAATTTTCGCCGAAATTCTTAAGGAATATTCGGCGAAAATATTAGGCTGACTCGGCTAATTTAGGGTTAAGTATTTATACTTAACTCGGCGGCCCAAAAAGAGGCATTCGAGACAATCATAATTAATCATAATACAACTTTTCGAGATCAGAATTCTCTGAGTTCTGGAGCGAAGAGCTGGAGTTCGAAGAGCCGGATAGAGATCGTGACGCCATCCCTTCCATCTCGGAGAACCAGAGCTAGGAGTGTAACTTACCGAAGATCGAAGTCTGCCAGAGTCGTCTAAATTAGGTTTTTCAGATTCTTTTCTGTTCTTCCTCTGAATCATGAACTCTTTCCTTGTCTTTGTTTCTTTTGTAATAATCATGAGTAGCTAAACCCTTTAGAGCTTAGACTAGATGAACCCTAAGTGACCCAGGGCTTTAAAGCGGTCACGGATCGGCGGTGATTAGATTCGAAATTCAATCAGTTCTTTTTCATGTTTGATTCGTTCTTCATTGTTCACGTTTCTTGTCTGGATTGATCACCTAGATTAGATTCTTGTTAAGCTAAGGATAGAAGCGAACGCTCGCCTTACTTTAGAACATCGAATTGAACAATTGACCTTATAATTGGAGTGTGCCTTTCGTAGGAACCGGTTAGGGTTAATTCACTGCAAGAGTAACTCATTAATCACTAGTAATCACACCAATTAATTAAGTCGTTGCGAGAGGCGACCGTACCCGGGCGGCTAGTTAATCTTGGTAGTTAGAACGGATAGAGCGAACGTTCGCCGGTCTTAAACCTAAGGGTAAGGAGTTATGGTGGTGTCTTAGTAATTGATTGAATGAGAATCGAAATCCGCTGATCTGTTGATTGCCAATGCTCTGGGGAACGAAGGGGGATTCAAAGTCTAAGTTCGTCTGTCATTCTTGTTTTCAAACCCTAATTCCCAATCTGCTTTAGTTTAATCCTTTTTAATTTTTCTGCATTCCTTAGAAGTAGAAGTCGTGGAACTCACACCACGCACAACGTGTTTACCTTTGAGTATTTTGCTAGTTCTGAAGTAACCAATCATAGAAAGCCCTCGGAATACGATCTGCTATACGCTTTTTAGCATTAGTAGTTTTTATTTGGCTGAACCGCCCGCATAACAACGACCGGGTGGCGTTCACCAAGGACCTAAGACCCATTTCTCTTTGCAGTGTTCTTTACAGACTGGTTGCTAAAGTCCTTGCCAACCGGTTGCGGAAGGTGATGCCGAAGCTGATTTCTGAAGAGCAATCTGCGTTTCTGACAGGTAGATCTATTGTCGATAACATTATGATTGCCTTCGAGACGATGCACAGTTTGAAGCGCAGGTACACGGCAAAAATGGGAGAGGCAGCAATAAAAATCGACATCTCTAAGGCGTTTGACAGAGTTGAGTGGCGCTATCTGGAGGAGGTGATGAGGCGTTTCAGATTTGATGAAAGGTGGATAAACTGGATGATGATGTGCGTCACCTCAGTTTACTATACTATTCTGGTGAATGGAGAGAAAGTGGGACCGATCTTCCCGAGCCGGGGGTTGAGACAGGGATGCCCGCTCTCTCCTTTTCTCTTCATCTTGTGTGCGGAGGGGCTCTCAACCTTACTTAAGAAGGCGGCACAAAGGGAAGAGATCCATGGAGTGCAGGTGTGTAACAGGAGCCCCGCGGATCACGCATCTGCTTTTTGCTGATGACAGCTTCTTCTTCGTGAGAGCAGAGATTGCAGAAGTCAGAGCTTTGAAGAAGATTCTTGATACCTATGCAGAAGCCTCCGGTCAGCTAATAAATTTTCAGAAATCAGGACTTACATGCAGCAAAAGTACTCACCCGATGTTGTGTGAAGCTGTCTCGGCTATTACAGGGATTTATAACCCTGTCGACACTGGTAGATACCTTGGAGTGCCGTCATGCGTGGGAAGGAACAAGAGACAGATTTTTGCACACATCAAAGAGCGCATGTGGACTCGAATGCAAGCTTGGCGGGGTAGGAAACTCTCTAAGGCGGGAAAGGAGATTCTACTCAAGGCGGTGGTACAAGCTATACCAACCTATTACATGAATGCCTTCCTGCTTACTAAAATGGTGGCGGAGGAGCTCGAGAGGATGATGAACAGTTTTTGGTGGGGTACGAAGGGTAGAGGCGGAGGCGGAATAGCCTGGATGAGGTGGGGGAGGCTGAGTGTGCGTCGAGAACATGGGGGCATTGGGTTCCGTGACATCCTAGCCTTTAATATTGCCATGTTGGGAAAGCAAGGGTGGAAGCTCTTGACCGATCCAAACACTTTAGTGTCTAGAGTCTACAAAGCTAAATACTACCCGAAGGGGAATTTTTTGTCAGCTGAAGAGGGTTCGAACTCAAGCTATGTCTGGAAAAGTGTGTGGGCGGCTCAACAGGTAATACGAACGGGGTACCGGTGGAGGCTTGGTAGCGGGCACAAGCAAAAGTTTGGGGAGAGCCATGGATCCGTGATGGCCAGGAGGTGAAATCTTACCAAGGAGAGCTGATGAGCTCGACTCGATGGTTGTCAAAGACCTTCTTATACCAGGTCTGCATGAATGGGATGAGGAAGCTATGTACGGGACCTGAGGCGGCTTGTATTCTGAAAATGATACCACCGAGAGTTGAAGAGGAAGATGTTCGGATTTGGAGATATAGCTCGAGTGGACAGTATACAGTCCGCTCAACCTACAAGGCACTTGTCGAGGAAAATGCTGATTTAGTTGGATGGAGGACAGATGGCGACTGGACGAAGCTTTGGCAGGTGGAAGTTCCGCCTAAATTCAAGCACCACGTCTGGAGGATGGCACGAGGCGTTCTACCGACACGAGTGGCAATTCGGGGTCGAGGGATCGTTGTAGCTGACCTGTGTGGATGCTGCGGACAGGAGGAAGAGACATGTGAGCATATTTTCTTTAGCTGTGTGGTAGCAGGACGATGTTGGGCCGAAGCCGGAATCGCTTCACTCCTGCAGCTAAATCAGACGACTCCGGGGAATGCAGCTAGCTTACTCTTCGGCATCCTTGACAAAGCCACGCCGGAGCAAGCGAAGAAGGTTCTCTTGGTGCTTTGGTCCATTTGGAAGGAACGGAACGAGCGAGTCTGGAACAAGCGATCGAACCACCGGAAGTCGTCATCCGACTGGGTTGGGAGCAGCTTGAAGAATGGTGTGGTGCACAGAACCTGCGGAGGCCGCAAACAGAGCAACTTCAACGTACCCCGTGCAGGAGGTGGCACAGGCCGCCGGATGGACAGGTGAAACTCAATGTTGACGCGGCAACCTTTGGCATGCAGAGAAAGTTTGGTATCGGGATTGTAGTGAGGAACCATGAGGGACATCTTCTGCACTACGGCAACCTTCTCTGTCAAGGTGAACCGCCGCCAAAGGAAGCAGAGGCCCTTGCTCTTGCTGAAGCTCTGAAGTGGATACGAGACAAACAGCTGGGAGCAACGCTTGTGGAAACAGACTGCCAGCAACTTCACCAAGCTATGATGCACACAAGCCATGACGACACTGAGTTTGGCAGAATCACCGCGGAGTGTAAGCTTTTGTTGATGCATCAACCGCTTACAAAAGTTAGTTGGGTTAGGAGAGAATGTAATATAGTCGCTGACGCTATTGCGAAGCGTGCTATTCATATGGTCGACCCCGTTTACGGGACGACCTCTCCGAACTGGATGTTGACTTTGTTGGAGGACACTTGTCCGACTTTGGATCATTAATGAAATTGATTTTCCACTTCAAAAAAAAAAATCATAGATGATTAATCTGTATTAATTTTCTTATAAATTCATGATAATAATAAATTTATTTGTAGCATCTTCGTATTAAGTTAACTTATTTGGAGTTTTTTTTATGAATATTATAGATATGCATGACTTATATAATCGAGAAATATATAATTACCTATAATATGTACAATGAATGTATATCATGATACATCAAAATATATGATTTTTTTCTAAATTAATATTGATACATGGACGTAATAAAAGATTACCTAGTAAATAGTAAGCGATGAATCCATAAATGTTTAATACATATTCATCCCTATAAAATGGAAAAGTACTATCGTCTTCTCTTCATTGTCTTAAGAAATAATACCACTTTTCCCTACAGAAAAAGGCACAGAAAATTAGGTGTGATCAAAATGAAGATAGTGAATAACATGAATGTTGTTGCAGTAGTGTTGATGTTAGCGTTGACAGTTACAGGTTCAACGAAAAGTGTGATCGCACAATCGTCAGTAACATGTCCAAGTGCGTTGTTGCAACTTCTACCATGCTTGACATACCTCACAAAACAAACTCCCTCTCCATCTCCTCAATGTTGCTCAAACGTAAAGCAGTTGAACGATCAAGCCAACACTGCTCTCATTCGCCAACAACTCTGCACGTGCATCAAATCTGCAGCTCTTTCCTACCATGTGGATCCACCTGTTGCCAAGAATCTTCCCAACTTATGTCATGTTAATGTCCCCGTACCTCTCGATCCCAACACAGATTGCAGCAAGTAAGTTATTTATATTTTATTGTGTATAACAATGTCACCAAATATGTTTATACACACATTTTTTTTATTACAATATTTTATTATGGCTAATATTACATTTTTTTTTCACTCAGGATTTCATTCTAAATAGATATCGAAGAAGATGGTCATGAAGGAATGAGTTCTTAGCCTCGGAAATAAAGCAATTGAGAAACATTATACATTTTTTATATTGTTCACTTTTATTTTTAGAAAGAAAAAATAAGTAAAAAAAAAGTCTAAATTAAGACACATTTTGTGTTTTATAGAATATACAATTTTCATAGCCAATTTTTGCGATTTATTTTTCTTCAGGTGCAAAACGATTCCGTTTTAATATTATAAAAATTAAGAAGTAAGAACCGCTCCTGGTTTGACCTGTAGGTTATTAGGCCGGTTTCCGATTTGTACGGTCCGAATAACCTGGTCAACTCATGACACGCCTAAAACCGAAACCCTAATTCTATAAAATCAAAGCGCAGCCTTGAGTCTTCCCTCTGCATTTCATTTCCAATTTTAATCTCTCGAAAGTGGCCGCCGGCCGCCGGTAAAGGATAGCGTCAGGCTATAGGAATCGATCACGGAAGCACGTACTCGTACTGTTTTCGATTAGTGATTCTTCTGCTCCTTGTTTAATTTCTTCTTCATTTGTAGCTTTCGTATTTGGTTTTGCTATTTGGTATAGCATCTATTGTTAGTTCTTATGATTATGCAGAGATTGTGTGTATCGGCGTTGTGCTAATGAATGCACTTTGAAAAATCCGAAAGATTTCTCTGCAACACTCAAGGGAGGATGGGCAGTTGTGTTTCACTGCTTTATGCTATTGAATCTTACAACAATCATCTTCCCTATATTGATGATATAATTAATCTCGTTTTCTGAATATCTCTTTTAATTTTGAGTTTATAGGAGATATTGTTAGTTCTTTGATGTTTTGCAGAGATTGTGTGTATCGGCGTAGTGCTTATGGATGCACTTTGAGAATCCGAAAGATTTCTCTGCAATATTGAATGCAAGGGGAAGATGGGCAGTTGTGCTTCACTGCTTAATGCTATTGAATCTTACAACAATCATCTTCCCTATACTATAAAACACCTGATTTTATTCGTTGTTTAATTTGTCCTAATTCTTGGTGGGTCATTTGAGTTTGTGTTTCCTGCTGTAAATATGGACAAACATCAGATGATGTTTGTGGGATTTAGGTGAGCATGCACGAGTTCAGCTGTGCTCATAAAGAACCATAGCACATTATGCGATCAAAGTAACGATTTTGTTTGGTTCATTCTAATCCATTGTTGAAGAACCCTTGTTTTGTGATTTACACAATCTAGTCTTGGATACCTGCAAGTTGAATGATCCAATCTGGTTTATGTGGATTCAAAACCCCGCCTCTTAGAGTAGCCTTGTGAAAACCCTAGTGGACAATTTCACATCTTGGCTTAGTTTGGAGGCGAAGATTGACAAGGTTTTGAGCTCGAAAGGGTTCTAAACCGTCGACCCTCCTTGAAAGTGTCAAGCTTTAACCAAATAGCTTGACCCTCAAGCAGGGTTCTGATATACATTTCCTCCAAACCAATTGTTGCAAAATTATTGAATTCAATGTATACCTAGCAATGCCTCCGAACAACCGATCCGGTTCACTGGCTGCCGTTTGGTTGGGACAGAGGCAGAGAACAAAGCTTGAATCTTTTTTGAAGGGTTAAGGAACAATCAATTCCTTACTCCTTCTTGCTTCTATAATGGGCTCTGATTCGAACATCTTGTATTAATGCATCTTGGTTGTTTTATCGTTTCTGTACTGAATTTCTGGTGTTGACAGTCATTCTGCAATTTTGAAGCTAATGGTTTCTACAGTAATGGATGCAATGCAGTAGCTGAGGCTGCCTCTGTGAAGATCGTGTGTTTGTCCTTTGTAGGATGTGCAGCAGTCCATGGAAGCGTTTGAGGTTTTAGCTTTAGATATGATGTTAATCGACCTTCTTGTAAACTGATAGATTAACAAAACTTGTAGATTGTATGAATTGGATGAAAAACTAGTTTAATAAAGGGGTTTAATTGTGATTTAGGTATTGTTTTGCGTCATGGATTTGAGAGCTGAAACTAACCAATTTTGGTGGTAATTATGCATTCCTGTTTTTCAGCTACAAATAACCCACTGAATTCCTCCGAAATTGAATTGACCGGATCATATGAATCAAAGAAGATGCGAAGCTTCCGACTAGATCTTCAATGCAAGTTCATCTTCCTTACTGCCTTGCTTCTTGCTCCAAGTTTCCTCGATCAGTGACCTCAAGTAATCTAACTCGTACAGTTCATCATCCGCAAGTACACGAGCTGGTAAACGTCGATCAATAACTATTCTCTCCAACCCAACGAAATGCTCCATTGTTGATAGTGGTGTCCCATTTGTTGATCGCGGTGCATCTCATGGTTGGATTATGATTCCTGGTAGCAATTGGTTTGAATTTTTCAAATTTGGCGCCGTGATTGGTGTCTCATTAGTATCGATTGCGCAATTGGAATCCATCTACCACATGATCATTGACTCTCACTTCAGTGATGTCAACCAAGCAATGTCATTGAAGAGGGGGAGCTTCAAGAATTCGGGAAAAAATTGAACGGGTTAGGGAATTCTCGATATCCAAACCAAACTTCCACCCCCTAACTTCCAAGCTGGGAGAAGAACACAATCAACAACAACAGCTCAATGATATTCAATCTAACATGATTAATGGTGTTTTAAGCTCCAAGATTACAAAAATGATAAACTACTAACTGCGGCAAGTAGCTTTGACACAGGTAGATAGATAAGACTAGCTTCAACACATATTGGCCTTCTGTAAGACCCTGAGAAAGATTTCATAAAATTCCTAACTAGGTTACAACAAATTCTACTGCAGGTAATGTTTTTGATTTTAGCTCCAATACAGATTCTTCGGCGACATCTGTGTGCTTCATAGTCTGTGGGTCCTGATCAATCACGATTTTGATTCTCTCCAAACCAATGAAATACTGCATCACATACTCAACAAATTCACAATCCCTAAAATAGGCATTAAACCTAGCAATCTCCACTGATTTGATGCTCCCCCGCTCCCTTTTATCCACATCCATCACCACTTGAGGAGCGTGCAATCGAGGACATTGGTAATCAGAATTTTTCTACAACTATCCTTGTGAAACCAAGTAATAATGAGGAAACTTACATTCACTTTCAGAGTGTGCAATCGAGGACATAGGTTTATCAAATGAATCAATCCGAGGATACTATCATTGCTGAAAATACGAGCTTCAATGTTCAGCTGCTCCAAACGAGGGTGCTCAACCAAACCAAAGAGCGGGAAGATCGTCTACAAACATCATGTGAATATGTTAATCCACTAATAACATAAAAACCAATCAAATCAACATAATTGGACAAGATTTACTTACAGCAGATAATTCCAATGAAAGGAACCTCAATTGACTAACAAATTACTATGATGGTGGTTTCATCAGAACTTAGAGACAAATCCACTAGACTCGAGCACTTGCTGCCAACCAATAATTTCTCCAAGGAATAATCACCACCATCATAGTAGACAAATCGTACTAGGTGAGGTGCGTGATCAATCTCCACAAACCTCACTTCCCGACACATTTTTACTTCCAAGTGCTTCAATGGCAATGGCGAGTGTGAAGAACCAACAACCCTGAGGTTTCTTATACAATTCGACCAATCCAAGCTCAACTCTTCAAGTAAAGGGCAATTTGCAATGACATGATCGAGAAATCGACAAAACTCAAACGCAAGGATCGGAGTGATTTGATTTCTGACAGTCCAGCGGGGGAGTCTTGATGTGGTTGTGGAAAGACATAATTTAACTTCTCCCTCACTGGACCGAGATACAATGCTAGGTCGATGAACTCGACTCTCTTTGATATGGCGAACTTAAGCCATCTATCGATGTCTCCCTTCGAGTTGTATTTTTTCGTAAACATAAATGCAATTCTGAACTTGATCATTCTTGATGCATTGTGCTGATTCAGAACCCCATTCACCCAATTCTTAAAACAGAGCCATAATTTGTCCATTTCATACTCGGCGAGCACGACATTTGAGTAGTTGTAGATAACTTCAAACTCATTGGTATAGTCCAAGTCCAGAACTAAATCGGAAGATTTCACAGGTTGATCCACCTTTTTGAGAGGACTGAAGTTCGGACGGCTTCTTTAAGAGTTAAACCAGACAAGATTCTCATAACGAGTTCATCAGGCAGCTGTAAAATCCAATTCGTAGATTCTTTTTCCTGCTCTGTTATTTGCCTGAATCACCACTTGAAATTATACAGGAAAACTGAGTTCAAAACTAGATATATAGCATCAGCAAAGAGAGCAATCAGAGAACTTTGAAGGCTAATTCAATTCACAGTTCAACAAACTGAAGTTCAGGCACAAAACAAGCTCATCATTTTGTTTCATTGCTAAGATCGAAACTTGGGGAAAAGACAGAGCTTATATGTAACAAAAGGGAGAATTGATATCGCACCTTTCGAAAACCCTTTTTCTCGTTTGGTACCTTGGAACGGAAAATTCTGTCGAGCACCAATAGTGCTGAAGTGTGAATCTAACGGCCCACGTCTGTTTTAATTGAGACGTATGGATCCAACGGCTCAGATGATTCAGACGTGGGGCCCTTGGGAAAGGGAAAGTAAAGAGGGGTATTTTCGTCTTTGCGCATGAAGTCTGAAAAAGTGGCAGAAATATATTAATTTATGTCAACTCACAATCTCTCTCTTAGTTTACACACACATAATTTGGATTTAATGATTAAACTTAACATAATTACTTAATCTTAAATCCATTTTTAATAATTCAAACGTCAAAAGTTTCGTTGTTTAACAACGAATCTAACGATATCACTCTTGCTACATTATGAGAAGAATAGATAATATAGACGTGCGCATAAATAAACACATACTTACGTCTATGTTAGTTGTAATTCTACATATGTTTCGGTTAATACATACTTACGTCTATGTTAGTTGTAAATCAGACGCATGTGTATCATCTGTCTCAAGTTCATACATGATGCAAGTAATTAGAGCATTTTAATACAAACCCTGCACATATGTCTATGTATAATTCATACATATGTTTTGGTTAATACATATTTACGTCTATGTTAGTTGTAATTCAGACTATATGTGTTCACCTGTCTTAAGTTCATAGCATGATGTAATCAATTAGAGCATTTTAACCCCAAACCTTGTGTGTATGTCTATGTATAATTCATATGTGTTTATTAATACATACGTACGTCTATGTAACTTTGACGCACTGTTAGAATTTAGACGTATATATGTAACTTTGACAAGTTTATTCCAACGCCTTTGAGACAGATGTCCGTAACTTTGACGCATTGTTATCATTCGGACGTATGTATACAATATGTCTGCTAGTCCATACGTTTGGTGTAATTAATACATGTGTTTGTGCAATGAACTCGTTGTTAAGATGCATTGCTGGTATTCAGAAGCTGTGTAACATGTCCGGAGTATGATGCACAATTAGAGTATTTTAAATCAAATCTTGCACGTATGTCTATGCATAATTCATACATATGTTTTGTTAATACATACTTACGTATATTTTAGTTGTAATTCAGACGCATGATGTAATCAATTAGAGCATTTTAATACAAACCTTGCGCGTATGTCTATGTAGAATTCATACATATGTTTCTATTACTACATACTTACGTCTATGTTAGTTACCAGAGCTGGCACAATGTGTTGTAATTTAGAAGTATGTGTTACATGGTGCAACCAATTAGAGCATTAACTCAAACGTTGCGCGTATGTCTATATATAATTCATACATATGTGTTTATTAATACATAAGTACGTCTACGTAAGTTTGACGCATTGTTAGCATTCAGACGTATGTATACCATATGTATGCTAGTCCATACGTTTGTTGTAATTCATACATGTGTAATTCATACTTCTGTTGGTAATTGATGCGAACCCGAAACCCGTTTTATGTGCATGTGCATCTTAGTAAGCCTTCGCTGATTTCCTTGTCCTGAACTGAAGCGAATCATCGTTGTCGCCCCTTGTTAAATCTGTTTTAATTAAGACGGCGTTGTATTACCAAGCATATGTATGTTTTTTCAAGACATATGCATAGATTAATTGAAGCTTATGTATGTGTTTGCAACACCCGACATGTTGGTCTATTATAACCAAGACATATGTATAGATTAATTCAAGCATACGTACGTCTGGATTCCTAACAGGCCTAGATCTGCTTAGCCCTCATTATTCAAGCATACACACGTCTACTTAGCCCTCGCAATTCAAGCATATCAAATACATAATAAAGAAGACGCAAGTATTTGCGCTCTTACACGTAGGTGCACATAACTTAGATGTGTGTCTAGATTATATTAGACCCATGTATCATATTACAGTTATATTAGATGTGTGTCTGGATAAGTCATACATGCACATACATATTTTGCACACGTTAATATTTATTAATACACACGTCTTGATGAGTATTTGAAACAGAATAATACAAATTTATACGTACGTTTGTAATGGAATAAACCTAGAATATATGAACGAAGAACATGGAACTAGTTTCGACCTTTCGGGCATACCTACAACAAGGGAAGAACATGAATAATTGGTTAGAACATGAAAAAAATAAAAACCCAAAGATTTTAAACAAAAAAACATGAAAACAAGTAGAATCTTACCTATTTTGAGGTTTGTGTCCACGCTTTCGTCATCTTTGCGTGTGAAGATCGAGTCTCAAAGTATAAAATCTGTGTAAATGAACACAAAAGCTATTGTTAGTTCAAACATTTGAGAGAAAATTGTTGGGGGAAGGAGAGAGAAAGGGAGGGAAATTTTGAAATTACAAATTTTGAAATGAGAGAGAGAAAGGATGCTGACTTTTTGATTATATAGTTTATTTATTTATTTATTTTTATTCTTTTTGAGTTGATTGATGTCATTTCAGACTCACTTTATTAATTTAGACGCATGTGTTGTTTATACGTATGCTTACATTTATTGAAGCATATGTATGTGTTTGTAACACCCTACATGTTGGTCTATTATAACCAAGACATATGTATATATTAATTGAAGCATACGTTCGTCTAGATTCCTAATATGCCTAGATCTGCTTAGCCCTCATAATTCAAGCATACACACGTCTACTTAGCCCGCATAATTCAAGCATATCAAACACAGAATAAAGTAGACACAAATATTACGCACTCACACGTAGGTGCACATAACTTAGACGCGTGTCTGGATTATATTAGACGCATGTATCATATTACAGTTATATTAGACGTGTGTCTGGATAAGTCATACATGCACATACATATTTTGCGCACGTTAGTATTTATCAATACGTACGTCTTGATGAGTATTTGAAATAGAATAATATGAATTTATACGTACGTTTGTAATGGAACAAACCTAGAACCTATGAACCAAGAACACGAAACTAGTTTCGACCTTTCGGCCATACCTACAACAAGGGAAGCACACAAATAACTCATTAGAACATGAATAATTTTGTTAGAACATGGAAAAACAAAAAATCCAGAAATTTTCAACAAAAAAACATGAAAACAAGTAGAATCTTACGTATTTTGAGGTTTGTGTCTACTCTTCCGTCATATTTGCGTGTGAAGATCAAGTCTCAAAGTATAAAGGACATCAAGAAGACATATACATCTATTGTACGCGATTTATATGTAACACAACAACCAAAGAGACGAACGAGAGCAAATCGGACCCATACCTGTTGCTGCGTCTGGTTTATCGGCATCGTATGTCTGCATTCTCTGTATTAATCCTTCGAATCCAGACATGTGTCTACGAAATAAGAGGAGAGAGAAGGGGAATCCAGACATGTGTCTGTGAAATAAGAGGAGAGAGAAGGGGAATCTAGACGTGTGTCTACGAAAAAAGAGGAGAGAGAAGGGGAAAAGAAAGAGAGAGAGGGGGGGAAATTCAAATTTCACATTTATGAGGGCTGATGGGAGGTTTATATAGGCTATTGTCTTTCCGTCACATCGCACGTCTAAATCAGTCCCATCGCGTGTTTAAATCAGTGTGGGTTGGCACATGTGTGAATTGTCCATTATACCCTTAATGAGCTGGGCCCCCTTATTTTTCCTCCCCACCATTGGATCTGATCCAATGGCTATAGGAGGCTTCAGCACCCTTATAGGGGTGGTGCTGAAACCCCCCTCAGCACCATAGAACGTCCCCCTTGGAACTCAGAGCTTTGATGAACCACAGGGAGAAGGATTTGACGCTGTCGGGAAGAAAGTAAGCCAACGTTGGACGAATCAAATTGTCGAGAAGCGCCGTCGGAGAAGCATTGCTTTGGGGGAGATGTCGACTGTCGAGAGAAAGACTTCAAAAATTAGGGTTCAGGTTTAGACTTAAATACACCGGATATCACTAAACTTTTTAAAACCAATCACTCTGACAACTAAACTATTTTTTCGTTCATCAGGTGTCACTAAACTCAAATTAATATTCACCGCATACCATTCATCTCATTCTCTTTCAGTCTTTGGACAGATTTCTTCTTTGTCGGGTAATTAGCATTAGGGGTCCCATTTCTTTGGGGTTTGTACGAAATCGTCCCATTCGTTTGAAAAAAAACGGATCAGTCCCATACGTTTTAAATTCGAACAAATTCATCCCACTGATCACTTTTTCGGCCAAATCGAACAGTCAGCATGCTTAGTCAGCAAAGAAAAACTTAGGTGGAATGTCCAACTCATCTATTTTGACCCAACCGGTCAAAAAAGCAAACCCAACCCAAACCTAACCCAAACCCCCCAAAACAATGAGTCTTAAAACCACGTTTCTGAACTCAGCTATTGAATCAGTCTGAAACTTCCTCTTCCCTTATCTTTTTGAATCTAAAACCCCTACTCATCTGTCTCCTTCTTCTTCCTCCTCCTCCTTCATCTTTCTTCTTCTTCTTTTTTTTTTCTTGCATACTTGTTGAAGAAAAGGTTTCAAACAGAGAAGGGTGAGAGCTGCAGAAAGGGAAGTCGATAGACTTCTCAGAGACGAAGAGCTGAGTTCAGAAACGTGGGTTTGAGACTCATTATTTTGGGGGTGGGTTGGGATTGGGTTGGGTTTGCTCTTTTGAGTGGTTGGGTCAAAATAGATGAGTTGGACCTTCCACCTAAGCTTTTTTTTGCTGACTAAGCATGCTGACTGTTTGATTTGGTCAGAAAAGTGATCGGTAGGATGAATTTGTTCGAATTTAAAACGTATGGGACTGATCCGTTTTTTTCAAACGAATGGGACGATTTCGTACAAAACCCAAAGGAATGGGACTCCTAATGCTAATTACCCCTTCTTTGTCCTATATCAATTCTTCCTTTCTGGGAAGAGCTATATATACGACATCTTCTGCAATTATTGATACTAACGTCGTTAACCGCCACATCAGTTTTTTCATCCGTATTAAGGACATAATGGTGTATGCAGTGAACATTAATTCGAGTTTAGTGGCACCCGGTGAACGAAAAATAGTTGAGTAGTCATTGTGACTAATTTTAAAAAGTTCAGTGGTATCCGGTGTATTTAAGTCTTCAGGTTTAACTACGTGTTTTGGGAAATTGGGAAAGTGGTTCTGGTCAAACCGAAAAAATCAAACCAACTCTGAACCAGCCAACTTTTCGGCTTGGTTCTAAAAACTGTAAATCAGTTTTTACCAAAGCTTATAACTATGCTCCAAAAGCTCAAAATGCTCAATAAACAAGAATACAAAGGGCAAAATGTCATATAACTCAATAGTCATAGAACATTCTAATACGTTATTCGAGTTGTATTGAAATGGTACATTCTGAATCACGGGTACAACGACTACTAACGACACTGAAAATGTAAACACAAACTAGTTCAATTTCCACATCTGAATATTTATCTTAAAAAAAGTTTCTTAGAGGATGAACTGCTATATTGCGTACTCTTCTTGTTTTTTACGGGATAAAAGGATTTTCATACACAAGTTTGGCTACCATAATTCTAAGTATAACGCCTTCTCCCCCATCCACATGAAATCCCGTCTCGAAAACAGTTCCAATCAATCATACTTTGTCATCCTTTGACTGTTGGATTAGTGACCAATGATGATGGGGATTTCACTTCGAAGCAAGGTTTTGGCAATGGCTTGCCACACAATTCAGGATTCCCCATATAAGAATTTGCATCAAAAGTGTCAAACTGTTTTCCATGCGGTATCTCCCCACTGAGTGAGTTATGTGACATGTTCAAAAAGGCTAGGAAAGTGAGCTTAGTAAGTTGTGGTGGGATGTTGTCGGAGAGTTTGTTTGATGAAAGGTCTAGTGACTCCAACCGTCTTAGTTGCTCGAATGATCGTGGGATGTGACCTGTGAAATGGTTGTTTGAGAGGTTGAGCAGTTGTAGAGACTTGAGATGAGCTATTGTTTGAGGAATTCCACCAACAAAGCTGTTGTTGGATACATCAAGTAAGACGAAGATGTCGAGGATCTTTGTCGACTTCATCATTCCATTCCAACTTCTAAACCATCTTGAACGTAGCATACCGACAAATTTGTTCGGTGACATAAGGATGGAGAGATATTTCCCGTGATCTTATTACTCAAGAGATCAAGGTAAATCAACCCTGACATATCTCTTTTTCACCATCTTCGTTGTTATGAAATAAAAAATGAGGAATGTGACCTTGTTAATCATTATTCTTCAGGTCCAACACCCGTAGATTGTCACAGTAACCGTAAGAGGTGGGAATGGTATCTGTGAGATGGAAAAATAGATGTGAACAATATAACTATAAATATAGACCGATAGTAATCTATCTATCTATATATAATATATGTCTATAACCAGTTATTAAAGCTATGAGTTGCTTTATGCGACAAACATAAGGGAGACAGAGAGTAGGCATACGTACCACTGAAATTATTTTAAGAAAAATCCACCTGCTCAATCGTATCAGACGAAGCCAATAATAACGGGAGTGGACCTTGAAATCCTGCATATGAAAGGTTGAGACGCGTCAAGCTAGACAGGTTACCGAACCCATAAGGGAAAGATGATCCCGAGACACCCAAGTTGTTATCAGCAAGGCTAAAGCTCTGCAGACGACTAAGATGGAAGATGCTACTGGAGCCGTTGATTCCGTCAACAATGCAGCTTCTACTGAGGTCAAGGCCGACAACATTGCCTGAACGGGAATCACAAGTGACTCCTTCCCACGAGCAGCAATCTTTCTAGTTCCTACTGTCGTTCCATGACCAAACTTTTGGTGGCGGAGGTGGCTGGATATGCGAAAAAACTAGTATTGATGGAGATTTCGTGTTTGATTTGTAGGAGAAGTGTTCTCTCGGAATCTAGGCAACGAGTTTGGGTGGGAGAAACCGAGGAGCAGAGATTGCAGAGTGATACTATTACTACTACTATAACAGCAACAATGGAAAAGTTTCTAGTGTTGCTACCTTAATTTATAAGCAGTAGTGCTGTACTGTGTATGTAGTAACAGATACAAGGATTCATCAAAAACAGTTAACCGGTTTGACTGGTGCAGTTACAGTTTAACCAGATTTAACCGTACCTTGGATGATGCTCGGCATCCTCTTCTGGTACCTGCAAATAACAACAATACGATGTGATTTGAACTGTACATATAGCACTGTCATATGATCAAAGAAAATGCAGAAGATTGAACTGCACTTACTTTGGATCACATAATTAAGATGCAGAACTAACTGCAGAATTTTGTTCACATGATCAAAATGTTTCCATAGCAGCTGCAGAATTTAGTTTTGGATCAAACAGTTTTCCTCTTAAGTTGCAGACACATGAATGAACTGCAGAATGTTATACACTATGTTCATGTGTTCCACAACTGCAATTAAGGTGATGCATATGCTCCATTGTCTGTCTGTAAATCCCTAACTAGATTACAACAAATTCGACAGCGGGTGATGCTTTTGATTTGAACTCAAATGCAGCCTTCGGGACGTCATCCTCAGTGCACTGATTCCAAGCAATCACTATTTTAATTCTCTCCAATCCAATGAAATACTGCATCATATACTCAACGAATTCACGTTCCCTAAAACAGCCACGAAACCTAGTAATCTCCACCACTTTGATGCTCTCCCGCTCCCTTTTATCCACATTTGCCACCACTGGATTAGAACGCCCGTAAAGCGTAAAAAACTGAAGAAAAAACCCATGTACTGATTAGAATTACTACTACTCAACCCCTTGAAGAACCAAGTAATAATAATGAGGTAACTCACATCCACTTTTAGAGTGTGTTATCGAGGACATTGGTTTATCAAAGGAATCAATCCGAGGATACTTTCATTGTCGAATCCACTGGTTTTGATGTTCAGCTGCTCCAAACGAGGGTGCTCAACCAAACCCGAGAACAGAGGGTTTATCTACAAACATATAATGTGTATATGTCAATCCATTGATAACATAAAAACACGAATTAGTCGACATAATTGGTAACAAGCTTTACTTACTATGGATAAATTCAAGGAAAGGATCCTCAATCGACTAGCACATCCCGAAACAAATCTCACATTTTCATGAGAACTCAGGGTCAAGTCCACTAGACTCGAGCAGTTGCTGCCAACCATCAATTTCTCCAAGGCCGAATAACATTATCATAGACCAATTTTTCGAGGTGAGGGACGTGATCAATCTCCACAACCCTCACATTCCGACACATCCTTACTTCCAAGCGCTTCAACAGCAACATCGAGCGCGAGGAACCAACAACCTTGAGCTTTGTTATGCATTTCGACTCACTCAAACTCAACTCTTCAAGTAAAGGGCAATTCGCAATGACATGTTCGAGAATCTCCTCTTGAATGTCGACGGAACTCAAACGCAATGATCACAGGGACTTGATTTGTGACAGTCCAACCGTAGTCTTGATGTGATTGTAGCAATCCTCTGGAAAAACGTAACTCGTCCTTGATTCGACGGGTAAGGTGAAGGATAAGTCGAGGAACTCAACTCGCTTTGATATAGCGAACTTGATCCATCTATCAATTTCTCCTTTCGAACTGCATTGAGTAGTCAAGCTAAATGCAACTCTGAACTTGATTATTCTTAATTCATCATCATGCTGTTCTAGCTCCGATACAACGCTACTCACCCAATTCTTAAAGCGCCGCATTTCTTCATCCATTAAACTTCGGATAATACATTCGTCACTGGTAACTCTCTGTTTGTAGATAGTTAACAACTCATCGGTGCAGTCGAAGTCCAGAACTAGATCGGCAGATTTCCACAGATTGATCAACCTTTTCGAGATGACTGAAGTACGAACAGCTTCCTTAAGAGTTAAACCAGACAAGATTTTGATAACGAGTTCATCAGGCAGCTGTGAAGTCCAATTCGAATAAACATCAAACAATCGAAATTTCGAATATGTTCGAACGATTAAAAACATAAAATAAGAGAAACCCAAAGTTAATTACACTGGAATTGTTTCCAGATTCCGACGAGGCCGCCATTGATCCTCTGCTCTGACCTGTGAGAAGAAAGCTTGCTGCGGAAGAAATTGAAGAACGACGATAAACCCTAGCCAGCGAATCCCTTTTCTATGTTTGGTTTGGGAGCTGTCGGTTTACCAAGTTGCCCTCAAAATTCTTCTTTAATTACATGGATACCATTGTTTAGGTCTTTTGGGCCCAATAAAATTGAGAGGGTAAAAATGAAGGCCCAATAATCGTAGGTATAACTTTGAAAAATCATGGAGGTAGAAAATATTGAAAAATGTCAAAGATGATGATATCGATAATGCAATGAATATGAAAATGAAAATGTATATAGATAACTCAATAAATATGAAAATTAATTGTAAATTGAGGTTTCATTTTGTAAGAGAGAGAAAATTATGAACACATTCTCACGGATGAAGAGAGATATCAAAGGTATGAGATACAGAATTGGCCAGTGAGGTAAATTGGTGAGGTATCTCGCGAAGAATATGATGAAATACAAATGGTTTTGAGATTAATAACATGGTTCATTGGTCGATTTCATCCTATTTAATTATATATCTTTATATTCTCAACTAAAAAAAAAATACTCAGCAAGCTAATACATGGCTATTGTAGCTAATATGGTGTATTGAATGCACCTCAATTAATGTCATGAAGACGAAAGTTGCAGAAGAATAATCCAAACGACAAATGGTCAAAGTAGATAGTAGATAAAAAGAATGATTTATAATGTAAGAGACTGTCTGTTAAGTTGACAAATTATTAAACTAATAAATAGAGGGGGCCAATTAGGCCTGTGAAAACACCTCAAAGTTCTGCTCTTGTGATAGAGCAACTCCAGAGGTTCATGGCTAGCTACTTGTTTCTGTCTTTCAAGAGAAAATTAGGGATGAGTCAGTTTAAACCATTACTGGATTGTAATTCAACAAAAATCAGGAGTGAGTCAATTTAAACCACCACCGTATCGAGTCTTGATTTTATTTTGCTTAGATATTTGACAATTGGAAGAAGTATTTTTGAATGCAAACTAACGTCATCTTCCTCACAATAAATCTTGGAATGAAGTCCAAGTCACTTGTAAGCTGTCACAAATTTCATCCTCTCTTCCTACAAATACCACATTCCAATTCCAACTATTTTCATCACCAAACAACACATAACAAAAAACATAGAGAGAGAACACAAGATTTACCAACATTTCTCGATCGACATTATGTCTAGTATGAAGTTCATCATCCTCGTAGTGTTTGTCCCCTTTGGCGGAATCCTCTTCTTGGGTGGACTCGTGGCAGCCATATGTTGCTACTTGAAGAAGATGAACAAGGAAAAGAAGAGGACGGAGCACGAGACGGATATCATCCACGTGGATGATCACAAAAGGGTGAGGGAAGCTATCGTTCCTGGGCCCCGTGGTCCACAGGCTGTGGTGCTTGAGATCGACGATGACTTGCATGTTGACGGGGTGGTAAGGAAGGATGGGGTTGTCGAGAATGTTCGTGGTGGTCGTGGCGGAGGGGAGATTACGAGTGAGGTGGTGGGTTCGAGTTCTAGTCAACGACCTAATGTGTAGGGTTTGAGGAGAAAGTTGTGATTGTTGGTGTGATTGAATTTGTTAATAAGGTTGAATAATAAGTTGTGATTTGACATTAATAAGGAAGTCAGTGCTTCATTTGGAATTTGTAGAAAAACATTTTATACCTAACCAAATAATAATAATAGGGATAATAATACATTTACCTCTCTACTTTTTCAAGTTAACAAACAAGCACATGTACTATAAAATGTTTATTAGATTATTATTTTAATATATATATTTACTAAATATAATATATATTCACCCAAAAGTACTCAATACATACACTATTATATAGTTAATTTCGTACACCCAATTTATCGGCACCCTCAATCCACCGACAATCTTTGAACCTTCGACAACACCTAATTCTAACATGGTCTAACATGACATGCTACTCCGTTAGAAGTTAACAACGAGTGAATTGAATTTTTAATAGTAAGAGTTAATTGTTAAATTGACCAACATACGAAAGAAAAGAATGAACAATTCATAGTAGAAAGATCCGTTTGTTAACTTGGTAAAGTAAAGGGGTCAAAACACCATTATGATTAATTTAAGTATGTTAGCTGAATATATGTCTCAAATAATTAATTAGCATCAGATTAATACAGTAATTCGACCAATCATAGGAGGCCAGTAATTAATTAATTAATTTTCCATGTAATCTCGATATTATCGAAATTCATTAATTACTACTACCCCAAACCCACAGCTTCTTTCTTTGCCTCCTTTTGAAAACCACAGCACCCCTTGTTTTGCTCCTCTCTTTTTCTCCTCTTCCCATTTTGCCCTTGCTCTCTATTTTACTCAAATTTACTTAATTAAATCGGCTAATCAGACCATGAAAATAAAAAATTAGTTATAATATAGTGAAAAATCGTTAATATTGATTAAATCGAATCATTAAAATTGATAGGTCCAATCAACATGATTTTTTTATTTAATAATATTTAAATAATATAAATAATGTGTTCATTTCTTCGAACAATTGTAGAAGGTTTAGTTTAGTGTCAATTGAATATTTAATTTCGTAGCATTTATACTCATATAGCTCACGTAGACAAATTGTATCATCATCGATTCAATTTCTCTAATTGTAAAACCGGGACGGTTAGAAATAAACATTTAACATGAACTTCAATTTCGTCAGTTTGACATAAATTTTTATTATTTTTGAAGACGGACGTGAACGGCGGCCTATATTGACCCACCTCAGTTTCGTCATTCAGTTCATTACACCGGTAGAAACCCATTAACCCACCATTGGTCAGTGGCATTACCGTAAATAGAGGTAAGTGGAAGGGCAATTTCATCTCCATTCTTCTATATATATATTCAGCTCCTTTCCGATCACTCTCAAAAATACAAATACACTCCGCCCACAAAAAGACAAAACACAAAAAGACAAAACAAAATGCAAGCCACCCGCCACGTCACCACCCACCGTTCTGCATGGATCCAACGTGGCCGCCGAACCACCTCAGCCGCCGCCATGCACCTCTCTCCCCCACGCGCCGCCTTCACCACCACCGCTCCTCCTCCTCCTCCTCCCGTCCTAAAGCACCAACACAAAACCCACACAATGCCGCCGCAAAAGATCGAAACCTTCAAATCCCTCGAAAACTGGGCGTCGGAAAATGTCCTGCCACTTCTCAAGCCCGTCGACAAATGCTGGCAGCCTCAGGACTTCCTCCCCGACCCATCTCTCTCCGTCACCGAGTTCTCCGACGAGGTAATTTCTTACGAATTCACCACTCAACTTTTAGTTTTTCACCGTTAAGTCATTGTAGTTTCATTAATTTCTCATGTAGTCACTCTTCTTTCATTTAATGTTTTTGTCTGACAGGTGAGGCTGCTGAGGGAAAGGACGGCGGAGCTACCGGACGAGTACTTCGTCGTTTTGGTGGGTGACATGATAACGGAGGATGCGTTACCCACGTACGAGACGATGATCAACACGCTTGACGGCGTTAGGGACGAGACGGGCGCGAGCCAAAGCCCATGGGCCTTGTGGACCCGGGCCTGGACCGCTGAGGAGAACCGTCACGGGGATTTGTTGCGGACCTTTCTGTACCTTTCGGGTCGGGTCGACATGAAGATGGTTGAAAAGACGGTTCAGTACCTCATTGGATCTGGCATGGTAAGTGGAAGTATTAAATCTTGGTTGGGACTCGGTTTGGTTCGTGACTCACTGGCTAAATCGGGTTGATCCGTTTGGTTGATCGGTTTTGTCAGATTGAGAAGTGAGATTATATTTTACAAATATGGTCATTTTTCGAGTACTAAATGATAAATTTTATGATCTAGAATCTCTAACCAGGAAAAATATGAAAATGCTGCTGAAATAATTTATTTTTCATAATTTGGTCACTAAACCTTTATCTATTTACAAACGGCTCCTAATTTTTGTACACATTGCCACATTGGTTACTTAACTATCATTTTGAATAAATATAATATTTTACTTGTGACTTATTTGTTGTTCAATTTTCGAACTGGTAAATCTCGATTGAACCTATAATCACGGTTTTCAAAATTGTACCCAACACGTCGAATCAGTGAGTAACAATATATGGTTCAACGGCTAAAATTGTTATAAAATGTAGTTGAACTGTCATTATAACAGCTCTGTATCGTATAATTTTGATGAGTGGTTCAAGATTTAGCCGGTTAAACCGTTCGCACTAGTACGGTTTCATAAATCATGATTAATTCTAACGTTATTATGTTGGTGTTTAGAACTATAAGTAAATTTATTAGTAAATGAATAATATCAAATTGCAATCCTGAATTTGTAATTTATCAGCTTATTTTATAGAAAAAAACAAACTGATTTAACGGGTCGGGTAACATTACAGGACCCGGGCACAGAGAACAACCCGTACTTGGGTTTCGTGTACACGTCATTCCAGGAGCGAGCCACATTCATCTCACACGGCAACACGGCTCGGCTAGCCAAAGAAGGAGGGGATCCAGTACTTGCACGCATATGCGGCACCATAGCATCCGACGAAAAGCGACACGAAAACGCCTACACGCGCATCGTCGAGAAGCTCCTCGAGGTGGACCCGAACGGCGCAGTTTGCGCGGTGGCTGACATGATGAGGAAGAAGATCACAATGCCGGCCCACCTGATGTACGACGGGGAGGACCCTAGGCTGTTCGAGCACTTCTCCGCTGTGGCTCAACGGCTTGGGGTGTACACGGTGCAGGACTACGCGGATATACTCGAGTTCTTGGTCGGACGGTGGGGGCTTGATAAGGTGGAGCAAGGGTTGGACGGTGAAGGGAGAAGGGCGCAGGATTTCGTGTGTAGGCTAGCGCAGAGGATTAGGCGGCTTCAGGAGCGAGCCGATGAGAAGGCTAAGAAGATGAAGAAGCCGGAACCCGTCAAGTTTAGCTGGATATTTAAACGGGAAGTCGTTTTGTAAAATTTTTAGTAGTGGTGGGACCTACTTTTTTTGTTGACTGTTTTCAGTCTATGTTTTTCCTTTTTGTTTGTTTGTTTCTGTTTCTGTTTTTTTATGTGTATCTTAAACCCATTCCCGACCCGTATCGATAAACTTCTTTGCGAATATTTTGTTACCTTAAATAAGAAATTTCTATGATTTCTCACCTTAAAATCTCCCGTTCTTTTCACCGGTGGTGATGATCTCGAGGAGAATGATCAAACTTTGGATGATTATCTCTGTTGGATTGTCAAACAAGTTCTCCGTTACAGGTTAAATTGCACTAGCAATTTACCACTCTTGTGGTTTTTATTCATTCCTCGTAACAAGTTCTTATCCATGCAGGAAGTTCTTTTGGTTTGTGACAATCGAATGGTCTTGTTCGATAACAAAGACAAAAGACGAGTTTACGAGAGTTGAACAGGTGAATCAGCTTATGAAGCTTGTAAACAGAGTTGTAGAACAGAATGGTGGGAAAGTCATACACCAATGATATCTTTGAGATGTTGCAGGTATGAAATTTTACATGCCAATAACTCGAGTTGTTGAAAGAGGTTCATAATTAGGTTATATAGCATTCCTTAACACCACCGATGTGATTCCCATGATGTTTAATTGACCGGTATTTGCAGAAGCACGCAGCGATCCTGCGTGATAAACAACAGATGGAGGAAAAGCTAAGAGCGGAGCAAGCAGCACGTCTCGAGGCAGAGAAGGCTGCAGAAGAACCCCTTAAGCTTATCGAGAAACTTGAGAAAGCTGAGATGGAGTCGAAGAAGGTTGCAGAGGAGGCTCGGTTGAGAGCAGATAAAGAATCTCATCATGCTTCGAGCCAAGCTGGAGAAAGCCAAGATTGAAGCCAGGAAGCTACAGAAGGAGGCCAAGGAACAATGCAAGAAGCTACAGAAGCTCCAGAAAGGTGCATTCTCTGATTAACTACACATCATTTCGACAGATTCTTCGCTCTTTTCGTCGTTGATTGTTTGTCTCGAAATTTCGGATATGGTTGCAGTAAGAATACTATTTGTAGAAATCAATGTTTTATCGTCGAAATATCATGAAATTGGTTTAGATAACATTTCTTCATGATTCTGGTATTGATTTATGAATCTGCAGTACAGTGTCACTGAAATGCAAAAATAGAAAGAAAAAGGAGTCGAAACGTGATAACTTCTAACCTTCAGGTACTTAATATATAAATCGCCAAGTCCAAGCCAATTCATAGTTCTTATTACTCTGCATTTTCTCTGTACTCTTTTCGATCCAAAGCTCGACGATAACCAGTCAAGTTCACCGGACGGAAGTGAAATTAAATGAGGTAGCTTGCTGCTTGTACTCCTATCTTCTTACACTCTGTTCTTATTCTACCTAATTATTGGTTTAGGGCTTGATTTCTTCTAGCTTTCTGAGATGAAATTGATCAAGGGTTTGCATGTTTGATTTCAGTTTTGTACTGGGTATTCCTTAGTGCTTGATGGGAACTTCTTGTTTTGCATTGCTCGAAATAATCTTTGCTGATTTGGCCCTCTAATGATCAAACCCTAGTTCTTGTCGAACTCTGCTTTTCTGTACAGATGAATCTTCGAATAAAACGGATTCCCTCGTAAAAGTCTTCTCCGGCGGATTATTCGACACAACACTGTTGCCAATTACAGAGATCGATGACGAAATTTGGATGCGGTGGTGTGGCGGCGGCGGAGAAATCGTGGGACTGGAGATTCTGAATACGGCGGCGGAATGGAGAGGAACGGCGGAGAAACGGCGGCGGTTAGCGGCAATGGAGATGATATTTTGGGCAAAACGGTAGCGTTTTAAAAGAGGGGTCAAAACGGCGTCGTTTTCTGGGCGTGGATTTTTTCGGAAGTTGTTTCGGTTAGACCCAGCTCCGACCTGGTTTTGTGGGGTTTCGAAATTAAGGCTGACCCGAATCGGTTTTGGCCCATCGATTTTGGGTCAGGCCCGCAAGACTCCCGCACATCAGGCTCATCCCTAGTATGGGGTTTGACCCGACCCGGAAAGTTTCACGCGTGTGAAACACGCGCCGAGAGTGGTCTTCACGCGCTGAAACATGCCACGCGCGCGTGGGCTTATGTTGAGAGTGGTCCTGACGCGCTAAGTAAATGCACGCGCGCGTGGACATGTTTGGAGAGTGAAGCCCACTCGCAGAGCGTGGGCCACACGTGTGAAACTTTCCGGGTCGGCCTTTTTTGGTCGGGTCGGGTCATTCCCTTACAAGGCCTAAGGCTGATATGCAGAACCTTGCGGGCCAGGCCAAAATCGATGGGCCAAAACCGATTCGGGTCAGCCTTAATTTCGAAATCCCACAAAACCAGGTCGGAGCTGGGTCCAACCAAAACAACCTCCAAAAATATGCCCGATCCCAAAATGACGCCGTTTTGACCCCTCCCGTAACCTGGCCTATTTTACGAGTTGGGTCTGGGCCGACCCGGCCTTTTTACCCACAGAATCCAGAGAGAGCCTTTACTCAATCTCTCGCCGGCGGCGATTGTTCCTTCTCTGCTTCGTCACCGGCGGTGAAGATTTTATTCTTCTCATCTACTCTAATCGAACAAATCATAGCTCCTGATTCTTCTTCTTATCACTCTATCATCGTACTTCCGCGATTGCTTCCTTCCATTTGCTCTTCTGCGACTACCGGCGAAACTTGCAGGAAAATCAGAGCACATGTGTGTGTTCTACTGATTCTTCTTCCAATCCAGCACCTGGGTAACAATCTGATGCTGCTGATTTGTTGGTTCAACCTGGCCTTTTTTGGTTCAACCGCCCGGTTTGCTTTGGATTTGCGTTTGTTGAAAACGCAGCCGTATTAACACTTTCGGGATGGAGAGAACTGGCCAAAAGAAATTAGGGTTCACAGACACGACAATTCAGACTTCACAGCGTCTCCTCAACCTAGAATTCTGATTCGAAATCTCAATCCTCATCAGCTGTTCGAAATCGCAATCCTCTTCCTCTGTTCGAACTTCGGAATCGTTGAATTGGGAATTTAGTGTATCGCAATTTTCAGTAGAAAGCAACAACCAATCGGAGGCACTGAGGATCCAGTTAAGAAAGCTCAGAGCTGCTCATGTCATCGCCTAATGAGGATAACACATCTCCTCCTACACAGGTATCGCTTCTGATGTGGGGATAATTCCTTTCTGTTTGTGCAGATTCCATTTTGTGTTGTTGTTTCTTTACTGTGTAGATAAATTTGAGTGTAAATTGGACAAGTTGATCTCTGTTTCCTGAAATTGACGTTTTTGCAGTTCCTTGAATGCTTGAGCTTAGATATGAATAGTAAGATTATTCTGTTGTGTATGAAACAGGTTTCTTCCCATGTATTTGAAGATAAAATTTGACTGTAAATTGGACAAGTTTGATCATTGTTTCCTTGAAATTGAAAGCTTGAGCTTTAGATATGAATAGTGAGATTATTCTGTTGTGTATGAAACAGGTTTCTTCCCTTGTATTAGGGAATCTGCTTGATTCCATAATAGCCGATGTTGCCTCTGAGTGTCACCGGATAGCAAAGCTAGGCCTAGATCGCAACTTGGAGGAAGAGGAGGAGGAGTTGAAGTTGTCGGCACAAGCGCGGGCGAGTGTAGCTGATCCAAGTAACGCTGATGGCGCCAAGTTTGTGGTTGACATATTTGGACAGACTCATCCACCTGTTGCCACTGAAGGGTTTGAGTGCATGAACTGCGGACGATCTGTTGTTGCTGGGAGGTTTGCTCCTCATTTGGAAAAATGCATGGGAAAGGTTAAATCTTTGTTCATCCTTTTCAATCTGATTATACACGGTCTGGTCTAGTTCGAGTTGTTGATTTGAGATAAGTTGTTTGCGGTTTTTGCGTACAGGGTAGGAAGGCTCGTATGAAGGCAACAAGAAATAGCACAGCAGCAGCGCAGCAGAATCGGTATTCATCTTCTTTCACATAATATCCTTATTTGAATTCAATCCACGAACAACAGATCGGTCACGAAATTGAATACCTGGTCTTGCAGGTGAAGAAGGCGATTACTTGAACTGAGAATTTGAACAGAATTGAGATCAAAGGAAGGATCCAAACTGGCCTCATTTTAGGGTTTACTTCAACTCGGATCAACAGTGGGAATGAATCGGAAAAGAAAGCTGCTTGTACAGATTAACAGATATACTGTTGTGTTTGAAATTTGCTGAGTTCTCTCCACAGAGAAGAATTTGAATGTCAAAAGAAAAGAAGAGACTCTGTAATCACAAAATTCGGTTTTTGTTGTACTTCGGTTTAATTTCAAATTTCGGTTTTGACACTCGATTTCAAATGGCAACATCGAGTGTGAAGAACAAACAACCTTGAGCTTTCTTATGCATTTCGATCGATACAAACCCAACTCTTCAAGTAAAGGGCAATTCACAATGACATGTTCGAGAAAAATCACAAACTCTCGTCGTCCGTCGAATGTATGCAAAAACTAAAAGAAAAAAAATTAAGTTAAAATGCAACAAGAAAAATCACCATCATTAATTACAATTTTAAATTATATTAAAATATAAAATCAGAAACATAAATAGAATTTTGATAATTACTAAACAAATAAATTAGTCTAATACTCATCTTTTTTTTTTTGGTGGGTAATACTCATCTATTTTAAATCATTAAATCTAATTAAAACAAAATATAATAATAAATAATGAATATTGCTATTCTCAACAAATACTAATAAATCCTCAAAGAGGTGAAAAGGAAAAAAAATATGTAATATTCTGTTATATCTCTTCAATTTAGCAAATCTCAATATTCAAACAAATCGATATTTAATAAATGTTTCATTAGATCGTAGAATTTAATTTTTATAAATTTACAAATAACAAGAAAATCCAATGATAAACCGATAATGGTATACTTGTAATTAAGGAAGAGTTTTGAGGACAACTTGGTAACCCGATGAAGCAAACAAAGAAAAGGCGCAACTATTAGGTTTTTTTCTTCATCATTGTTTTCTGATAGGGTTCTTCCGCCTAAGAACAGAGCAGAAGATCAATGGCGGCCTCGTCGGAATCCGGCGAGTTCAAGGAAGATAGTTTCATAGTAATTAGCTTCGAATATCTCTTATTTTATGTTTTTAATATGTATATTCGACACTTTTGATTGTTTATTTCGTCTTTTATCTACTAATCAGGAAAAAGAATCTACGAATTTGATTTTACAGCTGCCTGATGAACTCGTTATGAGAATCTTGTCTGGTTTAACTCTTAAGGAAGCTGTTCGTACTTCAGTCATCTCGAAAAGGTGGATCAATCTGTGGAAATCTGCCGATCTAGTTCTGGACTTCGACTACACCAATGAGTTTAAAGTTATCTACAACGAATCAGATTTTCAGCTTCAGCTCGCCAAATTACAGCAACAGTTTAAAAATTGGGTGAATGGGTTCTGAATCAGCAGAAGAATGCATCAAGAATAATCAAGTTCAGAATTGCATTTATGTTTACTGGAGAGCCCAACTCGGAGAGAGACATCGGCAGATGGATCAAGTCCGCTATATCAAAGAGAGTCGAGTTCCTCGACCTAGCATTCACATCAAGACGGAATTATGTTTTCTCAAGGATTGTTACAATCACATCAAGACTCCGACTGGACTGTCAGAAATCAAGTCCCTTCGATCCTTGCGTTTGAGTTTCGTCGATATTCAAGAGACAATTCTTGAACATGTCATTGCGAATTGCCCTTTACTTGAAGAGTTTGAAGCACTTGGAAGTAAGGATGTGTTGGAACGTGAAGTTTGTGGAGATTGATCACGCCCCTCACCTCGTGCGATTGATCTACGATAACTATGGTTATCCTTTGGAGGAAATGATGGTCTCGAGCAACTGCTCGAGACTAGTAGACTTGAGCCTATGTGTTTATGATTTACTATGCTCTGATGTAACCTGGAGATTTGTCTCAAGATGGGCAAGCCAAGTGAGGTTCCTTTTCTTGGAGATACCATATGTAAGTAAACTTGTTACCAATTATGTCGATTTGATTGATTTTTATGTTCGTGACGTATTCACGTGATGTTTTGTAGATGACTTACCCGCTCTCAGGCATGAATGAGCTCACCTGTCTGGAGCGGCTAACCATCGAAGCCAATGGATATTACAAGGAAGGTATCATTGGATTGATTCCATTGATAAACCAATGTCCTCGATTGCACACTTTGCAAGTGAATGTAAGTTTAATTTCCTCGTTATTACTTGGCCTTTTTTAGGATAATAGTAGCAATTCTGATTAGTAGTACCTAGTTTTTTTTCCTTCAGTTTCTGACCCTTCACGAGGAAGCTCTTCAAGCGGATGTGTAAAAAGCGAGCGGGGGAGCATCAAATCGGTGGAGATTGTTGGATTTCGTGGCGGTTTTACTGAAAGTGAATTCGTTAAGTATGTGATGCAGTATTTCGTTGTTAAGTATGTGATGCAGTATTTCGTTGGTTTGGAGAGAATCAAGATCGTAATTGATCGGAACCAATACAGTGAGAAGCAGGCAAATGTCGCCAAAGAGGTTGCATTGGAGCTCAAATCAAAAGCATCACTTGCAGTAGAATTTGTTGTAATCTAGTCAAAGGTTTTATGAAATTTGTCTTAAAAGAGCACTTTTCCGTTGAGCACAATTCCAGAGACAGCAATAATAATGTTGTCTCCAAGACAGCATTAATCTCAGCCCTTCATTTAATCTAAAGGTCGATATTTTTTACTTGTTTTTTTTAAGTTTTTCATCTCATATGAACAGGATCTCTTTTCGGCAAATTATTTTCTCGGTCGAATAACGAGTTGGCCGGAGAGAGATCCTAATTTTTGGGAGATGTATGGGGGCGTCAATGATGACACACTGAATTTTTCCGTCTTTACAGTCTGTACAAATTTCATGAGTGTATGTCATATACAAGTTGTACAATGACATACAAAGTATACGAATTTCATATAGAATGTATACAATTTGTATGAACTATTTACCATCCTAATGTACGAAAAAAACAAATTGTACAAAAATAAATACAGAGTGTATCACTCTCGTAGAAATTGTATATAGTTGGTTGTACAAAAATAAATACATAGTGTATAATTCACGTACAAAGTGTATACAGTTCCCCTACAAAGTGTACAACAATAAATACAGAGTATACAAGTCTCGTACAAAGTGTATAAAGTTTGTATACAGTATGTATAGATCGCATACAAACTGTACAGACAGGGCAACAAGAAATTTGTGAAGGAAAATTTTTTTCAAAAAAATAAAATTTTTCCAGAATCATAGATCTAATGACGACGATCACGTGGGTGGAAAAATTTTGTCAACGGAGGCTCGGTTGATCGAAAAATTAGTCGAGAAACTTTTCGGTGATGGATAATGGGAGGAAACTCCAACAAACTAAAATAACTTGAAGATATAAACATATGATTGAGACCGCATGATTAAACAACTTAGATCTAACGGTGGATAACAATTGTTGCATTAGATGCAACAAAGTTGCACCATTGTCATGGGAATTGTAGTCCCTTTTCCGTTCTCTACTTTTCCAAATTAACAAATAGCGCCGTATATTATAAATCGCTATTTTTACTTCTCCTACTTTGACTACTTTACAATTTGAGCCCTTCCATTCCAAATATCGTCTTCGTGATGTTAACTGGTGCGTATTCAGTACATCACGTTAGCTCCAATAGTCATGTATTAGCTTACTAAGTATTTTTTAATTGAGAATATAAGTACATATAATTACAGAGGATGAAAAATCGACAAATGACAAATAAAACGTATGATTCTAAAACGTTTTGTATTTCATCATACTCTTCGTGATACCTCCTCAAATTTTCTCTCTACCCAACTCTTAGTGTCCTCCCTTCGATATTCTCTCCGTCGGTGCGCAGATGTGTCCAGATTTAACGTCATGAAGACATTAGTTAAAATGGAAGGACTCAAAATGCAAAGTGGTCAAAGCAGAAAGGGTAAAAAGAGCAATCTTATTGGAGCTATTTGTTAAGTTGACAAAGTAGAGGGGCCAAAGTGCTATTTGTTAATTGGTATTTTTGTAAATAACGAGGATAAGCATAGTTCATATAATAATCATATTTATTTCATCGGAGCAGCAACAGAGACGATCAGATGAACAAAGCCAGAGCAGCTCTACGAACCCAGAAACACCAGAGATAGAGATATCAAACATAAACAAAGACAAACAGCAGAATCCGATAGTTGGATCAACAACACACGATGCAATCGGACGGTGGAGAATCAATCACTCATCCTGATGACCCAAAAGAGCCAAGAGCAGCTTCTCATAGTCTCCAGAGGTTTCCTTTGTTATGGCCTTCTCCAAAGGCAAGCTGTGCCTCCTCTGGTACTCTTCCTTGATGATCTTCAGATCAACCTCTGCTCTACTCACAACAACCCTAGTAAGAGCTCCTTCATCCGTCCCTGTCTTGTGGATCGATCCGTGGATCACCTCCACGAAGTACTCCTCGGGTCGGGTCAAGCACTTGATCGTCGATCTAAGCAGCCAGACGAAGTCGTCTTCGTCTCCGGAGTCTGACTTCTTCAGCGCCTAGTTTCGAAATCGAAAACCGTTATTCAAATGATCGGTGGACAATCAACGGAAATTATACTGAAACTAAGCTTACCTCGAGGATTTCATGGCCGAATTGACTCTTGTACTGGTTAAGAGCAGCGTTGACTTGAACCTTGCTCCTCGTGGACAGGATTCTAATCACCTCATCATCGCCGAACTTCTTGTCGTCGAACTTATCGCGGAGGATCTTAGCCTCCTGTTTGGCTAGAGTCATGTTGACCTCGTCGCCTTCGTAGCGGTGACAGGCGATGAGAGAGAAAAGAAGCTTCCGGAAGTCGCCGGTGGTGCGATGAGCGACGTCCTCCTCGATTGACTTCTTGAATCGGGCGTGGTAAGCCTGTTTGGCTTCCAGGAGCTGTTTGGAAGATCTGGTGCAGGCGATCTCCATTATGATCTGGTTGCTTGAGGTCCATCTGCTTGTAGCTTCATTAGCCAAGATCGCATCGCGCTCTGCGGGGGACACAGTCCAGAGAAGCACGGCTCTCTCGAAGTCGTTGGAGAGCTCCTTGTCAAGTTCCTTGAGCAGTTCTTCTCCGTAGGTGGATTTGTACGTCTCTCTGATCAGCTTCCTCTGATCGGCGTTCCTGTGGCCGAGGATCGAGATGATCAGATCCTCGTTTGTTCCCCATCCTGAAAATCACAGATCCGGATCAGATCTGAGATCGATTGAAACTGGAAACAAAATGATTAATCACCTGAGAAGGACTTTCGGAGCTGCTCGCAGTCTTCGGCGACATCGGGATTCTGGTGAGGAACGATGAGAGTCGCCATTGTTGTTTATCTTTCAAGTTTCAGTCTCAGTCTCCGATCTGTGTGAGTGTGTAATTGTGTATCTGCTAAGCTGTATTTAAAAGGGCCATTGGCAGACAGCCGCGTCACCGATTCAGATGATTAATTAAAAAATTAAATATAAAAATGGAAAGAAATCCGTTGGCGGGACCCGTTAGCCTTATCATGATTGCCACGCGTTTATAATTCAATTTAATTAATTGTAGTAGTTGGCAGTGATTAGTGGGCCGACGTGGATCGGGTCGACCCGAGGATGATCCGACGACCGTCGGTGGTCGTACATGTATTATGCTCACAATTAATATGTTAATAACTATACTATTGTGATATATTTGGGAAGTAACTAAAGAATAAATTCGTGTGTGATTGGTCGTCGAAAGCAGATAATATTATACTAGTGTTGTGTTGTTGATGGAGGTGCGGTCTTATATTTGGCATCAGAGCATTAGTTGGTTTACATGAAGATGAATCGTGGAAGTTGGACATGTGGATGTATACAAAAAGGTTTTTCACAGGGGTAGAATGACACTGGATTGGGTGGTTTTTAGTTTGAGGGAGAGATTGTTGGATAATAATTCAAGTATCATATCGACAAATTGGGGCAGATTTACCTAGTTTAAAAGAGTCCACCAACTATATTAATATCGTATGAGGCATTTTTGGAAAGAAACTAAAAAATAAAGGATTGTTAGGAGTATGTCACGTCAGACCATGTTACGAGTGATTGCAGTGTGTTTGATTGTGTATTAGACAAGGATGTTTGACCCGGGTATTTGGAATCACGGATCAATGCCAAGTGTCGGGCATCTCCTAGTGTCCGCCGTCTTGGTCCGGTGCATGGTGTCGGCATCACGGTAGTACCGGGTGTCACAGACCGATGCCAAGTGTCGGGCATCTCCGGGTGTCCGACGTCTCGGTCCGATGCTGGTTGTCAGCATCACAGTGTGGTACCGGGAGTCCACTTGTCGTGGTTTTTTTTACGGATGAGCATGTCACGTCAGACCATGTTAGAATGAGGTACTATCGAAGATTTAAAGATTGTTATAGGAGACTAAGAGTTACAACAAATTAGGTGTATGAAGTAGGTTGCATATTATATGGAGTAGGTATTATGTATTAGGTCATTTTTGGGTGAATACATATCATATTTAGTAAATATATATTGAAATTATAATCCAAATTATCATACCTCAAAATCGTGATTCCACGTGAAATCGAAAACATGAGTGAAATCGAAATCGTAGTTTTTAATCGTAAAATCGTAAGATTTTATGAACTACTATCGAAACATTTAAGTCAACAACATATTAAGAATAAGAAGACCATTACCCAACTTTGAAAAGTCTAATAAGAAAAAAGAGAGAATGTCGGCTCTTAAGCGGTCATTCGAGGAAGTAATAATTAGATTTTAGACACTTTTTAGTAATAACTTCTAACTTAATTAATTAAAATCTTAAAAAAATCAGTTTAATTTAATTGTTTTTGTTCTGACTTATATGTAGTTGTACAAACTAGTAATTTCTCATAGAAAGTGAAATCGTAAAATACAAGAAAAATCGTTGATTTTATAAGATTTTAAGATTTTAATCGAGATTTTACGACACATAGATTTTGCGTGGAATCAAGATCGCCAGAGACCAGTGAAATCGTAAAACCGTAAGATTTTAAAATTAAAATCGGGATTTTGACTACATTGTCTGTGACTACATGACATGCTCCCTCTATCATAGGTTAATAGTAAGCGGATTTTTTTTTTTTTTTTTGAATTTGCATAATTTATGCATCATGACATTGGGATGATTCTAGTTCTAGAGAGTCCTATGGGTTGTGCATTCATTCTCTCTTAGGTTAAATCGACCCTGTAATTGCCAAAGACAGAGTTCCTTTGTAAGAAGTTAACTGGTTTTTGCAGCTTATAAATAGGAACACTAATACAAGCAATTAGGCACGCCATTGAAGAAGGAGAAGAAGAAATCTTGGTAGCTTAAAAATCATCATCAATGGCGAAATCAGCAATCTTCATCATGCTTCTGTTAATGTTAACATGTCACGACTCAAACGAAAGTCCATGAAAGGGGATTTGAATGTTTTGCAAATGGTCCAACCCGAGCCATTATGCAAGATAAATTGTTATATTTGGGGCTACCGGTGTTCGATACCAAGACTTTTCGGTCATCAAAGACATTGGTATCATGTCATGAACCATTACATACATCTCAATAACTCGAGTTGTTAAGAGAGGGTTCTGACAGTGGCGAAGTCAGGGGTGTTTACCCCTGGCCCGGGTCTAGGATCCAAATATCTAAAATATATGTATTTTTTTGTACTCGATTTTATTTTATGTATCATACACAGAATCTACTAGAATCCTGACTTCTGAGTTTTGAATGAATTTTATAGTGGTTACTAACCCCTGTATCACAGGCAAGCCATTTACAAGCGAGGCAAGAACACATCCGTACTCATCAACTGATCAGATCCACCAGAAAACCAACAATGGAAGTACCGCCGGAGTAAATCCGGCGGCGGTGGCCTTGCTGCCTTCTTCTGACGAGAGCTGTCCTAGTCTTGGTACGGATTGTACTAAACAGAGACCTTGTTCGTTAGATGTTCGATTCATGGACTGCCCCAAAATCAAAAGTGTGTCTTGCAGTTGCGGCACTTGCGTCTATATCTGTGACCGCGGGAACTAGTTTGATCGATTAATCAACCGAATTGAAAAGGGTTTTGTTCTGTGATCCTGAGGTCTGTGTTTGGATCTAGATTATAAGAAACTCTGTTTTTGCAAGTTCCCCTGTTTTGGTACTCTGTTTCTCTGTATTTTCAAGATAATAAGAATGCTCTGTTCTTGTGACAATACTTTATGTTTGGGTATGAACAAATCAGTACCAAACGTTTAAAGAGTAATTGTCGAGTACTTTTCGCTTAGAAGTTTAACTCGTTCATTTGAAACCCAAATTTCGTCTAGTTCTTTCATTTACTTGAACGTCTCGCATCCTAGTTAGGACTTGTTAGCCCGTTGTTGTCCCAATTGGGAGGATAGTCTTTATGACATGTCAGTTGTGACATCACAAAATGGTCGGAATACGCTACTACCGACGACTGCATGACTGACTCGTAACACGATTCAAAATTCCAGGATCAGTATGTTGAAATTTCAATACTACTTTGTAACCCGACCTAAAGTTTCAGTATGTATTAAGTATTTTACCGATTTTTAAATTTGAAACTTGAAACTAGTATGAATCTTCAAAGATGTAGAAATTCAGAAATTGGCTAGTGAAAATGCAGGAATTAGAACAGAGATGATAAGTTATATTAATTTCATGGCTAAAAAAGTTGTGGCTTGTAGTATTCAAGCACAGCCAAGAGGTTATATCATCAGATCAAAGACTAGAGAAAAAGCTGCATCATGCTTTGTGCTATTTAAAGTTAGTGTTTTTAGCAAGATGAGATCTCTACAATACAACCCAGGGCCTCAAAATTGAAAGATACTAAACAAAACTGAAGAAAAACTGCAGTTGGAACCAAAGAGAGAAGCCATTTCTATGATTGAAACCAACGTTTCAGAGGTTTCTTCTGTTGATTTTCAGCATTCTTCGGCTTCGAGAACTTGGTTCTGTATTGTTCAATCAGCAAGTCCAGCTTATCCTGATCTTTGTTCTTCTTTGGCCTTTTTCTTTCCTTCATACCGCCTTCCTCTCTATTCTGTTGGTTCTGCCCCGGCCTTTTCCGGTTTCGAGGCTGAGAATCTGACACGTTAGAAGGTGGCTTCGATCTAAGCTCGTCAGAAGTTGGCTTCCTGCCTTGCTGCTCTCTTAGCTTGTGTTTAGAGCCCTTCTTCTTTGCTCCGCTTTTCATTACATCTGGTGTTGTTTGTGTTTCTTCTCTGTTTTCACTCACTGGATTCCTCTCATGTTTCTTGAAGCGTCTTTGATCTTGTGAAGAACCATCGTCAGAGTTTCTCCGATTTGGCTCAAAATTATTCTTCACTGGTCTAGTCTCGTCTTGAAATTTACGTTTCCTGAACCCGTCTTCTGCATTTGGATCTGACCCAGATGCATCTGTATTCTTCTGCCCATCGTCTGAATTGCCATCATGACCTTGCTGATGTTGAAATTGCCGCCTAGTTTCACGCAGTTTCATGGTCTGAATATTGTCGAGAGCAAACTCCACAATGGGACGATGTTCAAGGCCGAAAGTTTCTGTCATTTAACCAAAGGGTTCAATGTCGAGTTGGAACAGAAAACACCAAAGATTCAAGGATATAATACCCCCAGCAAATATTACTGTAATATATACTTAGATTACCTGGATTGTTATTGAGAACCCTTAAGGCCACTAGAGCATGCTCATGCTCTGTAAATTCCAGGAAGGCTACTCCACGTGAATTGCTGACAACTTTCCCATCCTTCAATCTCTTCAGCAATTTCACCTGTAAGCAATAGAAAATCAGCATGTTCAGCAATTGCATACAGAGATATAGAAATCAGGATATCGAGAAAATTATGACGAAATCTTTAGTCCAATGAGCTAGCTAACCTGTTTAATAACAGGTTTCTGTTTCGTAGCTCTTGAGATAACAGCCTTTATGCAGAGTTTCTTCAGTGCAAGTTCAGACATTGTCTTGGGTACGTTATAAATAATAAGCCTCGTCCTTGAGACATGGAAATTGGGAGATTTGAGTTTAGTGGTCTTCTTTTCCTGCAGACTGTAAGGAGAAAGAACACAGATGATGGTGTCAATCAGCTAAAATGTGAAGAAACATGTTTAAGTCATTTTAGTGAAAAATGGGGCACCAGTGAGGCCTTTACCTTTTGCGTTTAGCTATATCACTATCTGAAACACCTTTTGCTGCCGGAGTCCCTTCAAGAATCAGTCCTTCCTAAAAACAATCAAAGGATGATGAACATCATCTAAAGGGACCAGATTTTTTTTTTTTGAGTAATCTAAAGGGACCAGACACAACAGTAAGGGCGAATTGGACTGACCTTTGCCAGATACAAATTACGTTGATCTTGACTCTCGACTTTCGACTTAGCCACTTCTTTTTCATGAGCTGCCTTCTTATCCAAAGTCTTCAGGACAGCTAGTTGCCTCCCTTTCAAAGAAATCCCCAGTCCAGATGTGACATTAGCAGCAGAAATTGCAGCAGTAGCTGCCTCTGCTGTCTTGAACTTGAGAAAACCAGTCCCTCTAGGCCTCCTGCAACAATAGAAAAGGATCGTGTAAGTTTTAGGAGGAAAAAAATCACACACACATATCAAACAGTAGAAGAACTCTTACTTGGTGACTGGATGAAGGACTGGAAAAAAGGACAACACTTCGCCAAATGCAGAAAAACGTTGTTTCACTTCTTCGGTGTCCACATCAAAAGGCAAATTGTTTATGAATATTGTCCGCTGCAGATCATCTTCTCCATCTATCTGTTGAGCCTTTACTGGTTTAGTTTTGCTAGCTTTTTCAGGAAGAGTGTTACTCGAATCGTTATTAAGATCTATGGTTAAATTAGCAGACACATTAGCAGGCTTGTCAGAATCCTTTCCATCAGCAGCATCGTCCATCTGAGAATTAGCAGAACCCTTATTACTGGAAGCAATCAAATTCTGCAGAACTTTTCTTGCAATGTCAGCTTCCTCTTCAAAGTTCACTTCGCTGGACAAGTCTGCTTTCTTGGGTGCACCGGTTTCGTTTGATGCATCAACGTCATCATACGCGTGTTCATCTGCGCTGTAACAATCGCTGTCACTGTCATCATCGTCTTCCAAATCATCAGCACTACTGTCACTGTCAACATTTCTCCGATCTTGCTGAGCTGTTTGCAACAAAATTAATCTAATAAGTACGAGAGAAACAGCAATGGAAAACAAATCCTTTTACCCACAATAATGAATCCAAGATATCAAGCTTAACTCAAGATGTACAACAGTACATGTACACATAAGTAAATCGTGAAAATAGTGCAGACTGAATTAGCTGTAGATCAAGGAAAGCAAATCAGAAGCATATATTCACAGCATAAGCAACACTCATTCATGATATTGTGGATCAACTAAATCATGCCACCATATACAATCAAATCTGCGGTCATTCTTTTTTGAATGAAAGTATGTCATAACTGAAATTGAACACCTCAGACCCCAATCTCAGGCAAATAGTATAGCCCAGAAATACAAGTTGAGAGCCTAACTTACCATCTATTGACCCAGAGGTATTAGCACCACTATCGTATAATTTCTTTGGAATAGCCCAGTCAACGGCTATGGGTCTGTTACCAAACTTCTGGCCATTGAACTTTTGAATGGCCTAACAGACAGAAATGAAGAGAGAATATAATGAGGGATCAAGCAAAACTGAACATCACAAAAATCACAACAAAAAGAGGACCAAAAATCGTACATTTTCAACATCCTTTTTGCATGTGAACTTCACAAAAGCAAAACCCTTAGGCAACCTGCATAAAGTTTACTCATTTCAAGAATAGCGTAGCTGACATTTGACCAGGGAAAATTAATCATGTAACAGATTCATACCCAGTGTCAGAATTAAGAGGCATATAGACATCCCAGACAAAGCCTGCTGATGAAAATAATTCTCTTATCTCATTTGCCTTTGCCTGCATTCATGCTTCCAAAATCAATGACATGGTACAGGGGTTCATATGTACATTACTTCATACAAGAACAATATTAGCTTGCAATATAACCTTGAATGGGAGATTCCGGATAATGATTTTCCACTTCTGAGCCTTGGAACCCTGCCAATAACACAACAGAGAGGATTATGAAATCTTTATTTATTCTTTTGTTCTTTATCCCCATTCATCGTACAAATATGGACAGGAACCTTCAACGAATGCTAGAAACAGTTTTAGTAATAACTAGTGACGTTACATAAATAATTAAATATAGACCACTACTTAAGAAGCTAATCATTGCTTTAAATTCATGAAGACACCAAATAATTTTGTGCTCACCTCTCCACCTAGTTGTCTTGCCCAGACAGTCCCTCCCTTCAGCTGTCTCTGGTGTAGTTGTCTTACACAAGTACGGGCTTCTTTAACACTAGTGAAGAGAATAGCAGATGCTTTCGATCTGCATCCATCTTGTGCAAGACCTGCAAAATTCATAAATGGTCTATTCATCATACAAGCTGAACAAGCTACAGATGCAATCCATATTCAATAGCTGATCAATGTGATACAAATGTCCATCTAGATTAATGTTTAACTCAATATGGAACATTGAAACTGAGTGGATGGGGAAAGAATCCTTACCATGCTGTCCAAGTATTTCTTGAGGAAGAGGATAAGTCACAGAACAAACAGTGCCAACTCCTTTCGAAAGAGCATGAACATCATCAGCCATAACATCATCAACAAGACCACCAACTATCACAGTCCTTGCAACCCTACATAAAATTTAATGGAAACAAAAATTGTTCATCAAAGTTCTATTTATATCCATAAAAATAACGAAATATTCACAAACACATTATTAGGTTGCGAACATTTCAACCATGAAGGTACAATTCAAATGAGGTCACTGTTACAGTCAGTACCTTTGCTTTTCAGAACAATCCACTTTATCATTGAGGTCATTCAAAACTTGTGTAGCCTTCTTTGCTTCCTTTTTTACCGCTGGTTTTAAAGTTTGGAATCAGAGTCGGATACAAATATCAACATCCATCAGAAAGCATATAGAGAGAGCTTGCACAACGTTTCAACCTGATTTTGACAATTTGGGAGGAAGTTTGTCAACTGTAGTAGGAAGTGTGCTTGTATCCTTCTCCACTCCATCAATGACTGAATCGTCTACATTTTTTGCATCATTGGCATCTAACTCGGTAACGTCCTTGCCCAGTTTGCCTTCTGACTCGACTACAACGTAACAGAGAAACGGCACCAGCATTAATACACACGGCCTCAATAGATTCGGTACAAAAATGTTCAAATTTTAGTGTCTGAGCTAGATCGAATCATTAACCTTGAGCCTTTGCCCTGCGCTGTTCAAGAGTAGCCCGTTGTAAAGCATGTTTGACTGCAATTTTCCGACCTTCAATAGATGTATCATTCTTCAGTTCAATTGCACGGTTAGCATCCTCCGATACAGCACTGTAGATGCAACAAAGTAAAAATGTTAGAGAAGATAGGAAAAGTCTCCAGAAGTTCATTACCTAATGATACCATGATTATACATTACTTAGAACACTTTCATCTGCTAATCCGCCTAGCAAGAATCATTGACGTTAATGACAGTCTGTTTAACACACTATAAAATAACTTACAATTGGACAAACGCAGTGCCACGGTGCTCGGTTGAACCTGTGAGAAACCAGAAACAAGAAAACTAATCAACACAAAACACTCTCCAGGAAGTAACAGTTCATATAAAAAGGCAATAAAGCTCTAACCATACTAAACTATGCCAAAGTCCAACATCCTTTACTACATCAACAAATAACTTCTCCTCTTACCCTTTGGTGTAACCATAAAGCAGCGCCTAATTGGACCCACATCACTGAATTTTTCTTCAAGCTGCAAGAACAATGTAAGGTCTCAACATTTTTCCAATGGAACTCAATATTAGTGTTATCCAGGAAATCAAAGGGAAAATGTCAAATAGTCTACCTGCTCCTTGGTGAATGAGTAAGGCAAGTTGGTGACGAAAACCGTACTGGGACTGTGATCGTTTCCTGAATCCTTAGACCCATTTTCTCGAGCTTTTCCTTTCTTTCCCATTGGTTCAGTAATTTTCCTGTAAAAAACTGAGTGATAGATTTTATAAAGAGTTAGCCATGGACCATTCAAAAAATGAAAAAGAACCCTAAACAGACATGGAGACACTCTCCAGAATCTGAATGTGTAGAACATAAGACAGACGAAGATGGTGCTTCGGAAACAACAACGGCGGGCGATGAGGAGCTAATACAGGATCGAGACTATTAACAGCAGCCAAAACAAGCTCACAGTTCAGCTGAAGAAGACTCGCAGATGTTCTTCACTGACCTTTTACGGCGGCGGTGGGAAGCAAATTTCGCGGCGAGGAGAGGAAGACGGCAGGGTTCGATTTAGGGATGGAGGCGGCGAAGAAATCGTTTTTTTCAGCTACGAAATAATTTAAAAGATTGAAATAAAACCACTCTTCGGTCATTCAAGTTTTTAGTATGTAGTAAATTGGTCACTTAACTTTTTTTTAACGAATTTCTAACTCAAATTTGACTGATATAACGGTTCATTATTTCAACCACGGTCATATTTTTCATTCAAAAGATGACATATTTGTATTGGCATACGTGTATAAGGAGTGTATACATGAGTGTGTGTATATGAGTATACAAATTGTGTGTACATACATAACGTGTAGTATCTACAAAAATACGAGTACATGAAAAAACGAATACCAAAAAGAGGCTCCTTTATTTGTCACAAATTTCAAAAGAAATACCAAATTCTTTACTAGTTTCAATCACATCTTATTAATTCAAAGTAAGACAATAAACAAATCACCACCTTGTTAACAAATTTCAATCACTCTATATAACCACAACTTTCTCTTCAACCCTACACATTAGGTCGTTGATTAGAACTCGAACCCACCACCTCACTCGTAATCTCCCCTCCGCCACGACCATGCTCACGGAAATTCTCGACAGTCTCATCCTTCCTCACAGTCCCATCAACATGCAAGTCATCGTCGATCTCAAGTATCACGGACCGTGGACCACGAGGCCAGGACAATGGCTTCTTTCACCCTCTTGTGATCATCTACATGGATGATTTCGTCTTGTGCTCAGTCCTCTTCTTTCCTGTCATCTTTTCATGTAGACATATGGTGCCACGAGTCCTCCAATATGAAGACCCCGCAAAGGGACAAACACCAGAGGATGATGATCTCGACTATACATTGTGTCGGTTGAGAATGTTGGTAAATCTTGTGTTCTCTATGTTTTTGTTATGTGTGTTTGTTTGGTGATGAAAATGGTTGGAATTGGAATGTGTTATTTGTATGATTCATATTGATGGGGTGTGTTGGGAAATTTGTGACAACTTATAAGTTATGTACAAGTTTTGTATTTTTTGGGGATTTAGGTGACTTGGACCTCAATCTAGTTTGTAGGAAGGTGGTTTTTTCTTTGCATTTCAAAACACTTCATGTGTTCCCTTCACTTCTCTCAATCTTGTGTTCATGGTATTCAAATCATATCACACTGTAATGGATTTATGTTTTTTCTCTCCCAATCAGTTTAGATTTCATTTCTTCCATTGATTCAGCAATGAAAACATTTTTTATTTCATTCTAACGCTTTGTATTAATTAACTTTTATAATAAATTTATATACAAATTGCTTTTTAACTTTTACTTATCTAATTATGTCACCCCTACCCCACTTATATTTTTTTTAACATTTTAAAATTCGTTTACCTTATATGTTTTAACAAAACTCGTTATTAAAAATAAAATTAAGCTAGCTATATATTATAGATTTAAAATTTATGGTAGCAATTTTAAAGCCTCTCCTTAATTGTAGGCTTCCATCCAATAAGAATATTTTGCATTTTTATTAATTTTTTAATTCTCAATTTTTATTGATTATTTATCAACAACCTTCCCACGTTTTGTAACTTCCTCTCAATTTTTTTTTTTTGTAATCTTTCACTTTTTTCATTAACTATTTTATTAATACTTTTCCTATACCCCTTAAACAAATATTGCTTATGTTTTTATAATTCATTTCATTTTTTCATGCATTAATAAAAAAAACCTATGATGTAGTTATAATTTAGGTAATAAAATTTTTAACTTCTCCTTAAATTTAATATTTCAATCATTAAGATTTTCTCCTTTAATTTCAGTTTTAATTACTTTATTAAAAAATTTTATTCAAATAAAATAATTTGAAGAAGAAGTTTCAATCATTCATATTAATATTAAAAGTTATTAAAAAATTATGTAACTTTTAGAAGTATGAAGCCGTATTACATCGTTCTCTGATGTGATTGATAAAAATACAATATATTAGCAATCATAATATCTATAGTGATAAACCGGGTTGAAAGAAGTAATTTAAAGAAGTTCCAAACATTCATATTTTTATTAAAAAACAAATTTATTTTTATAAGTCTTTAAACCCACATAATAAAATATGATGGTTTAGTAATCATCATACATGTAGATATGTAGTAGTAAACCGGGTCAAAGGAAGTCATTTTAAGAAGTTTCAATCATACATATATTTGTTAAATTATTAAAATATCATGTAATTTTTTGAAGTATGAAGCACACATTATATCTATAGTGATAAACCCGAGTTGAAATTTCCAAACATTCATATCTTTATTAAAAAATACATGTGATTTTTACAAGTCTTTAAACCCACGTGATATTGTTATTTGATATTAGTATGTTGATAAAAATATGATGATTCGGGAATTTTATTTAACAATGGTATTATATAATATTTTTATTCCTTGGAAACTATTAAATTTAGGTGTGAGTAATGGTATGAATATGTTTCAATTCAAACATATATTTATACTTATTTAAATAAAGCCAGAAAGAAATCTATACCTATTTAAATACAAATTCATATTTGTGTCATGAATCCAAAAACCAGTGTCGGGCGAGAATCATATATCCATATTCAAAATCATATTCTTGTCTTAAAGCACATTAGCTTTCTCGTCGCCATGCCGTGAAAATCTCTAACATTGTTCCAATCACATTCTTGTTCCTTAGTTAGACACCATCAATCACTTTAGACAATCAATACACATGTCATCAAAATCATATATTGGAGCATCAAACACGACCAAATTGATACTATGTTTGTTTTCCCAAGTATACCCAAGGTCTTCAACCCAATTAATTGTCTTGACCCCTTATTAACTCTAATTTTCTACAAATTTTAATATTTTTTTCTTAATTATTTGTATAAATATATCAATGGTTCTTACTCAAATCTTACTCGAGGTGATTAAAATTTATTTCCAAGCGACCTTTCTAAGTTTGCAATAGGATGAATTCATAATTTCAATTACACATAACTTGACTAACATATCCCCTATTACACTCAACTCAACCCCGAACTAATTAGCTTGTGTAACTACTCAATATCTAACCAAAACCACGACAAAAGTAAACAATATTTTTAAGTACATGATAATCACCGTCTAACCTATTGATAATTAAACTGAACCCACAACATGTATAACTCATATAACTTATTAACTCGTTATCTAGTGATTCATAAAAAAACTCGTTTTTCTTCTAAATTAAACTCAATATCCAATGTTATAAATATACTTCTTCCATAAATTTCAAAAATAATTCTTACTAATATGCAACATGATCGAACTTGACTCGTGACCAAAATGCTTGAACCCACAAATATAAAAAATGAATTTTTTGTAATGATATATCGATTGAATAATTAGAGATCCATATATTAATTTAAATAATTTTAAATTGGGTAAGTATCCACCAGTAATACCCCCAAAAATGTCTATGATGATTTATTATAAAGTATTTGATCCTTATTACCATCATTTAACCATAGTTAATTTATATTTTATTGAATAATTATTCCTATTTAAATTTTTAAGAATTATAATATATCATGTTTATTAATTTTCATGACTACAATTTATAAATATAAATATAATAAAATGAATTATTACTGTCAAAGTGATTAAGATTAAAAAATCATGTATTTAGGAAAAAATGTAATAATTCTTTATAAAGTATTATAATTTAAAATTATTTTTTCATATATTATTTTATGTTAAGATAATATAATTTAACATTAAAGTACTTATAATTTCAATCCTAGAGTGTTTAAGTTTGACACATTCATCATTTAATGAAAAGAAAGAAAGAAAATTGAATTTTGATTTAAAATTGAGTGATGATGTGGAAATTTGTGAGAAGGGCTTTAACCTATGTGTCAAAACCAATTATAACATTCCACCATTATGATTACTAGTTTTGAACCCGACCTGTTGGTCGAGAATTTTATGTAACAATGGTAGTCATATAATATTTTTATTTCTTGGAAGCTATTAGATTTAGGTGTGAGGAATGATACGAATACTTATTTAAATGTAATCGGAAAGAAACATATACCTATTTAAATAAAAATTCATAGCTGTGTCGCGAACCCAAAATTCAATGTAGGATGAGAATCATATATCCATATTCAAAATCATATCCTTGTCTTGAACCACATAGCTTCTTGTCACCATGCCATGAAAATCTCTAACATTTTTCCAGTTATATTCTTTTTCCTTTGTCATACACCATTGATCGGGTTTAGGTAATCAATACACATGTCATCAAAATCATAGGTTGGAACATCAAGCATGACCAAATTGATATTATGCATGTTTCCCCAAGTATTACGGATTGGTAACGTTACTCAAGGCCTTCAACTCAATTAAGTGTTTTGACCCTTATTAACTCTAATTTTCTATAATTTTAATATAATATTTTTAATCCATCATTTTTACTCAAGTCTTACTCGAGGTGATTAGAAGTTATTGCCAATAACCCTTATAAGCTTGCAATAGGATGAATTCATAATTTAAGTTACATGTGACATGACCAACATGTCCACTATTAAAGTCAACTCAATTCGAGACTAATTAGCTCGAGTAACTCCTCAATATCCAACCACAACCATGACAAATGTAAACAATATATTTAAGTGCATGATAATCACCATCCAACATATTGATAATTCAATTGAACCCACAACATGTATAACTCGTATAATCTTATAAACTCGTTATCTAGGGACCCTACTTCTCATAAATCAAAATACTCCAATTCTATAAATATACTTCTTTCATAAATTTTAAAAATAATTCTTACTAATATGCAACATGAACGAACTTGATTCATGACCAAAATCCCTAAACCAATAATATAAACAAATGAAATTTTGGTATGATGATTTATTGATTGAATAATTAGAGATCCATAGATTTATTTAAATAAATTAAAATTGGGAAAGTATGCACCACTAATACCTTATCAAGTATTTAATAATTATTTATTCATATTATCGTCATTTAACCTAGTTGATTTACATTTTATTGAATAATTATTTATATTTAAATTTCCAAGATTTAAAAAATATTGTGTTTATTATTTTCCATGTCTATAATTTATTAATATACGTATGTAGCTATAATAAAATGAATGATTATTGTTGAAGTGATTAAGAAAGTGTTTTAATAAAATATATGTATTTAGAAAAAAATGTAATAATTTTTTTATAAAATATTATAATTTAAAATTATTTTTCATATATTAGTTGTGTTAAAATAATATATTTTAACATCAAATTACTTAAAATTTAATTACATTCAACATTTAATGAAAAGAAAGAGAAATAATTGAATTTTGATTTAAAAATTAAGTGATGATGTGGAAATTTGTGAGAAGGGTTCTATCCTATGTGTCAAAATCAATTATACCATACTACCATTAAGATTATTAAGATTAAGATTAAGATAATTTTAAACATAAAACTTCAAAAAATGGAAAATAGTCAATAGACCGGCCAACTGGCCGGCAAAAAATCTAGTTAGGCTTATGATCATATATGTAGGTTTAAGTTGTAATTTCTGAGATGGAATTTAAGTTATGGAGAATTAATTAAATTAAAGTTCTCGAGAGTTCACTACTGATCATGATTTACTGGACCCAGATAGCTACAAAAATATATGTTTTCATTGTATTTTTATATACCAGACTCAGGGTGTACTTGAGTTCTGACTCTGTCAATTCTACTGCATCCCTTATAAATATGACACTTTGTGGATCCTTGTACTTTTTGTTATTTGATGTTAAATGAAAATTTTGATTTCTAACTATTCTTCCGAATAAAATCTTAACTTTACCTAGCACCTTCAGGCATAGTTGTAAAACACTTGGCTCGATGTTGACTTTGGGTACATGCACCCTGGGTTCGACTCCTACCAAAAACAAGTCCAAATTTTTTCTTGTTGAGAGCTATTGTGTGGTAGAGAACATTCAAAGTGAGCGAGTTTGGGGCATTTCCTAGTGTGTGGGCTTTCAGCAAGAGGGCCAACTGGAATGACTAGTAGCAGGCAATTATCGGTAATGCTATTGGGTTGCAAATTTTTTATCGAAACTATCGAGTGTTATTATCTATTAAACCGCTCGTCTACAATATTATAAAACCAAAGTGTATTAACTACTAATAATCTCATCCAACTCTTTTCAATCCTAAGTCCTAACAACCTCAATTGCTTTTGTTCCAACTTTCAACTCTAAGGCTGGAAGTAACCTTGACATCAAATCCATAGCCACTCCATTATTAAATGACGTCATCATGATCCAGGCTGACATCACAATTCACAATGTAGGTGAAAGAGGCAACATTGCTTCGTATGATGGGATTATTAGTCACTATTTGTAGACAATTACACTGCAAAAAAACCCACTACCATTTAGTATCGGTCAACAACTGACGTCAAGTTAGATAACAACAAGTAAAATTGTGAATGGTAGAATGAGAGACGTTGCCTAGAAATCACGATTCATCATAAATTTGGAGAGACAAAGAATCAACACCAAGCATAAAAAAAATATAAGTTCGTCGTTTCAGGTGACATTTGCAGAATCAATATTTCCTAACTAATTCCAACCAAGTGTACAACAAAAATATGTTTTCCATCTAAATAATTGTTTTGGAAATAGAGTTGTTTAAGTTTAAGAGAATCCGTCTTGAGGTGAAGTGTTGTATTTTATTTATTTTTTCACGATGGAGTGTTGTTGTTTGATGATGCCTCTTGTTTAGTTCATATTGACTAAGCCAAACTCTTCTAAATCCTTGCATTTGTATTCTCTAATTATAGTAGAACTTTCGTCACCACCATACATACAAAATTTTTCTAGGCAAGAGTTTTTTTCGTTAAATTGTCATGTCGTTTCTTCCGATCTCATTTCTATTCCATTTAGTTCCTATCGATTTCTAACAAGAAGCAATCAATCATATCTCAATGTCCACAGATTGTGTATGATCAATCATAAATATATATATCACCAGATTTTGTTGCTCAACAAATCCCCCTCCCTTAATTGCTTAATCAACAATCAATACTTAGCCAATGCATCTCTCTATAGTTCCTATGGATTTCAAATTCTAGAATCATAACCTATAAAATTACAACACCCCCCCCCCCCCCCCCCCCCCCCCCCCCCCCCATTATTCTCTTCTTCTAAATGTGGGTTTTGGGGAATCAGTTTGGCCTTTCGGTTTAACCTAACCCCTCTCGAGTTCTCGCTTATTCCGAGATTCTGGGATGATCCGGGAGCTTGACTCCACGAAGAAATGCGCTGAAGAGATGCAGAGCTCTTGAAGGCTGTGCATATGGAACCATATGTGCAGCTCCTCTCACTGTTGCAAATGTCAATAGGTTTCCATATTCTGTTACCCACCCTCCAACCTGCCCACAAAGACCACAACCAGACGTTAAACAAACGCTACAACTAACGAACCAAGACTTGAAAACTCGTTCAATACAATAACTTGAGTCATGACCTCACCAACCTATGAATCTTAACAAATCAAAACTCGACTATGAACCATGCAACCCATGAACAAACCAAAAGCACACGACTATTGAACCATGCAACCATGAACAAACCAAACACTTAGGGCTCAAATTAAAAGATTGGCGGACGAAAATGTAAAAAGTAATATTTTGAAGCACTAAAATGACATTTCTTAAAAGGTGATGGCTGTAACTGTAGACTGCACCACATGGAGCAAAAAGCCAACCGGGTCTGATGAACAGTTACATCCGACTGGAAATTTATATATTTAGAACAAAGACTGTTCTATGAGCTACATTGCATACCTGGTTTTTGTGGAACCAAGCAGTATACGGAACTGTGATCTTGAAGTTGAGATCTTCAGCTAGTTGACGTACAAGGGTTCGCGAACCGAGCAAAGGGACAACCGAATCTTGGTCACCACTGTACAATGTTCATAATTCATCTATAGTTAGCACCATTTCTTTAAACTTTGGATCCAAGGTTAAAACGAACCTTGTTCTTACCTGAAAATCCAGACTGGAATACGGTTTTGAATGATCTTCTTCAGTACTGGGAGAATGTCGATGTTACCATCGGTATCTTTGTACTGCAATGTACTGCTCAAGCGTTAAAAAAAACGAGTCAAGATGTAAGGTCACAAAACTCCATAACTGAAGGTTCGATTTACTTGGTGAAGTTTTTAAAGAACTCACGAACTGCACATGGTCCATGGGTAAGGAAGACCGGTTCTGTTTGCATGAAGAGCCTTCTGGACTTCAGGAAGGTTGAAATACAGCTTCCTTTCATTGCTCATGCACACATCAACGCCAACGCTAAGCTTGGTGGCCTGTAATGAACCCGAAAAACCGCTCAATTTGTAGTTTAGTAATAAGGTAGAATGATGTCATGACTAGCTTAAGCAAAGACGAATTACCAGTTTCTTCAGTCTCAATTCTTGCTCGAATATGGATGGATAGCAGATATCAAGGATGACATCATAGTTATTCACGTATTCTCCGACAACGTCCATTGCGTTCGACAAGGCAGTGTTGCATTCCAAAGACTGATTGTGGGGGTTCTCGAAAGTGTAGTCGTCGAAATCGCACTCCTTGGTGATCAGTTGTTGAAGCTCGTCAGACATCATCCCGTGTGACCAGAGGAACTGGTATGGTGACCCGGCATCTTGGTCTAGGTTGAGTAGTGGGTTCCCAATCTAACATTTGGCATAAATGTTAAGAGAAACCCAACACAAAGAAGAAGATCAGTTTGATAATGAATGAAGAACGTTTACTTACAGCAAGTCCCTTGAGGTTGAACTTGAAACCTTTGGAATGTGCGTTGTGGTCAATAAGTAGCTCAGCCAATTGAGGGATATAATGTCCTGATATGACAATATAACAAGACAAAATCAATCAAATTGACTGGAAAAGAGACAGAATTTGGGTGCATTGAAGCAAGAATTAGCTGGAAACCTGCATAGCTTTCTCCTGTTAGGAAAAATGGTAACGTCTTGTACTCGGGGAACTTCGAGAACCAATTCAGTAAGAACACGTGCATATCCATGGCTGCCAGAAACAAGTTTTTTACAGCGTTAGATTCCCATCCCTGTCCAACCTCAACTTCTTAGTCATAATTTAGAGTTTAGTTTAACATACCAGTAGCAGCATCTCCAGTCTTGTAATCAGAACTGGTGTTCGAGTAAGACCACCCTACTCCAGCAGGAGATTCAACAAACAGCAGATTCGATGCTGCAAAAGAAAGTGTAGATTTTTTTTTAACACAGTTAAGGAGCTTTAGAGAAACTTGGGAATTTCATGCGTGTGTAGGAGATGCCTCGTTCCTCACCTCTGTTCCATGACATTCTGTTTCTTCTAAGGCTTTTGGCATCGCCCTTTGGGTAAAAGGGGCCCAATTCCGTGAATGCACCTCCACCAATCGAGGAGCAGCCAGGCCCTGAAGATAAACCAATGCAGCTTAAAGATCAGGCCGAAGAGCTTCAAATGATCAAATCCTAGATCTATTACGTTAAGCAGGCAGAGAAAGAAGTAGTCTTTGGAGGGAAAAAGAAAGAGACAACAGTGAAAATGAAAAGAGACAAAAGATGAAACAGGAACAGAATTAAAGTATTAAACCCCCCAATTAAGGAGACAGCAAAAAGAGTTGATAGAACAGGAAGAATTGTAGTAACTAACCTCCATTGAGCCAGAGAGTAAGCGGCTTGCTTAGAGGAGCTGTTTCAGCCTCAACAAAGTAATAGAACAGGCTCTTCCCAGTCTTGGCATCAACATCAACGTACCCAGCATATTGCTTGAACCCAACTTTCGGCTGGCCGGGCAAGTCTACGACGAGATCCTCAGCTGGGTAGCCCTGCAACACTCCCAAATTGCTGAAAACAACCAACAAGAAAGCAGAAACTAGAGTCCCACCACCAAACCAAGACCTACTACTACTGCCCATTTTGAAAATGACTCAAAATTTTCAGATCCTTTTTGACTTCAAAGAACCCACCTACTTATCAGCAATAAATGAGCGTTTCATTTACTCCACCTCATTATATATACAGTGAACTTAAGAAATGAGATAACCCATGTGAAGGAAAAGGAGTGTATCTGCAGAATTAATTATGGAAAGAAGCCAAAAAGAAAGTAGAGAGCAGAAGGAAGAGAAAAAGGGAATTCTAATAATGATGGTAGTCTATTGCATGCTGGTCTCTTCTTATATATATACATTGTTCCATATATATAAAATTAGTTACTATATAATCATTGTTCTTTCCATTTTATCATCGTTTTTTTTTATCAATCAGATTCCGTTACTCACTAAGGCACGTGAATCCAGTCATCTACAAAAGGAAAAGCTTTGAAACTGTTACATTACATATTATTATAATACACATCTGGGCATTTACATTCCAACTTTTTAATGTACTTTTACCTAGAAATTACCGAGCATACATAGAAAAACTCAACCGAAGGTAACAAAGGAGAATCGAAACCTCTGCATGGAAGGGTGGCAGGGGTAGGCAAATTAGGTTTTTACTGATGGAGATGTTGCTTATCGGAATTGAGACAATATACCGGTAAAAAAGAAACAAGAACATAATGAAAAATAATATTATTCTTATTCTACAGAAACAGGGCCGGCCGGAGAATCTTTCATTTTCTGTTTTTGTTTTCTTGTGGCCGATAGAGCCAAGAAGATATTCCTAAAGGCTATAGCATCATAAGATGATAAGAAAATAACAGAGGGCATCAAACAACGAAACAAACACATGAGCAAAAGCAAGTTCGTGGTGCGAGTAATATATATGCAAAACGAAATTTGTACTCTGTGTATTTTCCTGGCATCCCTATTATTCTTCTCCATTGGGTAGGTAGAAAGGAACGTGCATCAAGCCAAACTTCAGCGAATCTTAATTATGAAAGTGAACTTAACCAACCATTATCAGGTTAAGATAACGAAGGAAACAATTAATATTATCATCAATTTTAAGGGTTGGTTATTGATTCCACGTCAATATTATTCGGATTTTGTTGGTTTGCTCTTTTTGTTCCATTTCCGGCTAAAGTTAAATTAGCTAAGATAGATATAAGACAGAGAGACAGCAGAGTCAGAGTGAGAGAGAGTACTTTTCCTTCTGGGGACAGCCTTGTAGCTTTTATTCCAATACGCCGTTTGGAAATGCAGCAGCTTTGAGATTGGAGAATTCCTAGAAATGCTGAAAAAAGGAGTGACATCACATTAGATTAAACTTTAGAGGCTAATACAACAACGTTATCCGTAAATTATGCTGGCAGCTATACTGAACAAAGTTTATAATACACATTGGCTGCCGACATTGCATGGACACTAGCTTCATCGATTACAACAATAAGTCCAACGTAAGCTGTTTGATTCTATTATATTAAAGGAGAAGTCTATAGTATGCAGCCGAAAGAAACACATTAAGACTTTCATTTTTACATTTTTTGACCAATTATTATAAGTATTGGCATCTTCTCGTAGAAATTAACAGAAAAGGGTAAAAGATATGTAGATGTGATGATAAGTATCAAAGAAAGAAAAATGGTTGGTCAGGGTGTCCTAGATATGCTCCACCTTTCTCTCTGCCTTTTCTTCGGATTTCAAGGGTACACTTCATCTTTAATAAATGAAAGTTTAAGAAAATCAGCTTCTCATAGGCCCATACCAAAGCTAAGGGAAGAAGGAAGTTCGGCTAATGATGGAAAACAAAGTGGGCTGATAAAGTAATCACTAATTAGTTCATTCAAAAAAGACTAATGGCTCATTGCTTTACATCATGATTTTACTCAAAAAAGGCCGAATATCAGCTTATAAAAGAGCTGTAATATGAGAGAACATACCGCCAACTTGAAAATTGAGGGGCTTGAAAGAAACGTGCCACCTGAAAATGAAAATATGATGTAGCCGAACAAATGAGATGATTAGTTCTGCTTTATGACAAGGGCTTCTGTTTTAGACCAGGGAAAAACGAAGTCACGTGCAATGCAACAAAATTCCTTCATCAAAGCCTTGAACTTGTGACGAACAAGTTAACAAAAATTATATCAAACCTCACTTCTTAGGTTTAGAATCAGTGCCAAAACATGAACTAGAACAGAAGCTAAACACAGTTTCCTTCTCTGTAGTATAAAACTACGAACTTAAGACATTTTCTGGTGATAAACATGACTTTAAATTCACTATTTCATATTTGGTTGGAATTTTTACTCCACTTACTTTCCTACATGGTTCTATTGATTCTGTAGTCACCCCTATTTTGGGTGTAAAATCATTCCAGTGCTAACAGAAGTCGGTTACTGGCCAAGCGAATTTGCCGAAAGTGCAACAGACAGACGGTTACTTATTCACATGGTTCTCACTGTTATAAAGAGTAAGCTCACTACTGAAACTGTTGATTTAGGTGGAGACAGAAAAGATGCCATACCCAGAAATCAGACCAATTGCCCTCTCGGTTAGGAGATGCTGAGAGGGTCTATTTCCACTTTCCACTCAACGGCTACAAATGAAGAAGAAAGTCTTGGAAACCATGATGCCAGTTACACTCTTACAACTTGTTGTGGGGTGGGACCTAAGACATTCATTGGTCATGCAATGGACCACTCCATAAAACAAACTTCTAAAATCAAGTACTGTGTCTATAAAGTCTTGAAGCACGAATAGAGAATTCAAAATCATTCGTTCAGTACACGAGGAAAAAGAGTGAAGCCGAAAATGTGAGAAGGATGAGGTCAACATCTATAAGAAACCGTAGAAAAGTAGCTGATGCTCTTTTTGTCCCTACTTTCCCTACTTTGGAAAATTTTATCTCGTTGCAGCTATCTTATTGTGGTTATGTGGCTATGTATTCTGTGGTCCTTCGGAAAAGTTTTTCAATGAGTTTGCTTCAAAATTCAGTATGTTTCAAGCTAGTGCAAACTATATACTCATTTGAAAACAATGCTTGTAATAATTAAGTGAGCTGCAATGTATATGTCTCTAGCTTTGTATGTCCGAATGCATTGAGTATGTGATGTACTGGAAGAAGAATGAGGACGACGAAACGGCAAGAGAAACGAGGAGGATTGAGTAAAGTGTAAGCAAGGGTAGAAAGGGGAACTCCAGCTGAGACATTAAAGAACAATCAGCATGCAGGGAACTTACCTCTGCAGTTGTAAACACTTCCATCTGGTTTATAGAAGGGTACTTTTTACTCCATTGATCATGAACTGGCAGGGGATGCTGCAATTGGTGAATAAAAACAGCAGTCAGCACAATTAGATCATATCATAGTTTGGATTTAGTATATGGATATTGCACTGGGAAATAGCAACCAGATTATTTGGTAAACTATTGAAAGAACAGATGTTTGTGGTTTACTTGGTTAAAATGAAGTACCACACTATTGTTAAATCCAGAAATGGTTCAGCACATCAAAAGTCTCCCAAACCAGGCCACCAACACTTGGTCTACGATGATAATGATAACATAGCGACACAACCTAAGGTGCAATCCCAACATAATATTCCAGATGCTTCACATTACTGAACATCCTACTCAAAAGAAATTATAACTTATGGCAAGTAATGGAGACGTTGAGTTCACCGGACCAGACCTACATCATAAGTTAGAATGTGTTTGTGGAGACCGACCAAGTGCATGAAAGTTAGATAGGCGAAATCATAGTAATGAGTAATAGTCAAGTGAATAAAATGATGCTAAACTGATATGAGTCATGACCATGCTCCAAACAATAGCTTTATATATGATCTGCATTCAATATGTACTGCTCGGTTCTATACAGAAGCATGTAAGACAGAAACCTGTGTCACCAAAAAATGAAGCTATACACTTTCTTGTACCTTTTTAGAAGACAGTTCCCAGTATACAGAGCCTTGCATTCTCTTGATTGTTACATGGCTAGGAAAAATGCGAACAAGTTCACGATCAAAGCAGGTTTCTATCCCGTACATGCTGTACACTTCAGTGTTTGCCATGCCGTGTAACTGTGTAAGACTTCACTTTCTTCAACTCATAGGAACAGTCAGAGTAGTGAACAAAATATAGTTTCCTTGATAAATCAAACAGAACAAAGTTGCTTTTATAGTCTGTTTTCCAGTATGTACAGCAACATGTAAGGTAGAATCAGCTTACACGAGAACTAACCTCTAGTCCAAGAACTCATTTTCTTACCTAGATCAACAAGTGATCATGCACTATTAATGAACCATCTACTACAACAGGGAGGACAGAAGGAACAAAAGTTAACATTCAGAATGTATGCGTACTAGAGACAAAGACTCAAAAGGTGTATTCAGACGCCACTCTCTTTGCTTTTTGTTAAGTGGTCTTCCCTTCCCTGATTTTTCTCTGTTAAACCTTACATCTGCGATGCCCCAGGTGCAGCATTTCATTTCCAAGTCAAATGAAACAAGCCTGAAAACACCATCACTTTCTGAGGCAGGCTCTGTTCCTACTGCCTCACTGACATATTTTACATACATAGGCCGTTCCTTGAATCGATCAAGGTCTTCTGGAATCCGAACCACTCTTTCAACACCAGGAGACGATACCTGAGCAAAGCACAATTTTCCTTGCCGTAAGAAACAAAAAAATAGTTGAAATGCATCACAATATTTGGAAATCTGTCTAAATGGTTTGTGACCCCTTTAATAAAAAAGCATGCTCATAAACAAATTCAGGTCAGTTTACAGGTCGTACAGTACTGCTACATAGAAAATTCCACTTGCAACTGATGACGAGAATCCAGCACGAAAGGGACTAAGAGGTGTGGCTTCATCAGTTCACAGTAATGATAAAGAATGAACATGAATTATATGTTTGTTGTCAGTCACCTCTAGAGTAGTTTTCTCAGGTATAGCTTTAGCGAGTTCAGCTTCATCTAGCCGTGCTCTATAGGTTCTAGAGAAAGCTTCAACATCTTCCATGTTGGGGGAACCAGACCTGCAAATAGGTCAATGCCAATCAGAAACAAGCAGTGCCAAAATTATACAACTAGAGAAACTAACTAAGCAGTAAGCCATTCATTCCTGATATCTTGTCAGCACCAACATTTGCTCATGCTCATGGATTAAGACGGTACATATCAATGAAATCCAAGAAGAAACTTAACACATATAGCAATAAAATGAGCAAGGAGAAATGGTGGCTCTCACTTATTAGTAAGCCTCTCAATTCGAACTCGGATTATGCCATTTAGAAACGTCTTGAAAGCATATATCCCCAGCTCTCCATCGAAGGACAGACAAACCTGCTCAGCTATTGCTAAAGCTTCCTTATCCCACCACGTCCCAGCTAGGGCTATTCCTCCTCCTCCAGCCCCATCCCCAGCCTTTACTCGCAGAAGAGCCACAACACGATTACAATTTAACTACACTCATTCCATCTAATTTCCTTCTTTGGAATCCAAACAAACAGCAGATTTTAAGTGGAACTTACTTGAAGTTTCGGTTCATCTTCTTCTTCAAACTCATCTTCAAAATCATCGTCAATCAAGTCCTCTACAACACCAAACAAAAATTCAGAACCAATACGAGTTTAACCCGTCGAATTCTCGAAAAAATTGGAATGACTAAACGATCGTAAGTTTACCGTCAAACTCTTCGTCGTCCAAAAGAAGCTGCTCTTCTTCTTCTACCTCGTCATCTGACACACCTCTTCTAATATGCTTGGCTCGATGACTGGCTCCTCCTCCTGAGGCGGCAGTTCTCTGCTCTTCTTCTTGGCCTGAACTGCCACGCAGAGCTTACTACGACTTGCTTGGAAAGGGCGGCAAGTCAATGTCGGAAACGAGAGCGAGAATTTCCGGTTGACGAGACTGATCGGAGGAATTGAGAACGCTGACAGGATTCGTACGTTTCGGAGGGAAACCGACTCCATTTCTGTATCTGTAGCTTCAAATTTCTTGCTCCGGGAATGGCTGAAACTTGGATAGTTCTCGAAGCGGGAGAGGGAACAATAGTGGGAAATTTTGTTGATAAAATATATGGGCCGTTCTTGTTTCTCTTGGGCTAGGCCCAGCCCGGAATTTATTTGTCCAGGTATTATTACATTGTGCGTACCTAAACTTTATAGTTATTACCAATTTGGTCACCTTAGTTACCCGCCAACTTATAAGTTTTGTTTTACATATTTACCATCTTTCTCACTATTGAGATCCAATTCCGGACGGAATTACCAGTTTGTTGAAATTCGCATTCAAGCCCAATTTCGTTGGAATTGATAGTTTCATCCAATCAAAATAGAATTGAGTGGCCGAAATTTGTTCGAATATGATCCTAATTTCGGCAAAATTGAACCCGTGTATTTTTGCGTTTGGAAATCGTATCAGACGGAATTGAACGCGCATCTGAAATCAGGTCCACCCCCACCGATGAAATATAATCACAATTCTACAACGATTCAACCAATATTTTCATAACGGTTCAAGCATCATTAGCCTCATCAATTCGATCTCCAACACGAGCAGTTACCTAAAAAGAATGTGCAGAAAGATTGAATTTGTTTATATAACTGAGCTTATCCCTCAACTCCTATATGAAAGAACTTTCAAAGGGTTATGGTTTCTTCATCTACAAGTAACAAACTCTGCAACATTCAAAAACAATATACCCCAGAAGAAGAATTACAGAGAAGCCAGAGACTGAACAGTTACATTACTCAAACTCACAGTTGCATTAGCAGTAGTATTATCAGTCCAGTTCTTATCACCCCAATGCCACAGCATACTTTCCCAGAAGCAGAAGTCCTGGAAACAAGTCGTCAACCTCTCGTCCTTGATCGCAATCTTCCAATGCTCGTCTGTAAAGTTACCTTTCTCAGCTAGCCTCCTATCCCACTCCAAAGCCGCCTTCTGCTTCGTTCTCAGTAGGCAGTACTTCTGTAGGTCACCCGGCATTTCGTCATGTACCTTCCACCAAGTTTTATGCGCAACATCGCTGGCAAACTCCTGTAAGATGCCCACGTTCCAGTTGCAGTCGTAGTCCCTGAAGCACAGCCATGGTTTGGTGCCCAAGTAATGGAGGACGTAGAGGATCGGAGGGTCGGCTCCGAAGAGACGGACTTTCTTCTGTTTGATCTCGTCCTCGTCACCTTCCCAGAAGTGTTTCAAGAAGTTCATGTGCTTCGGGATCCTGTGCCACCACGTGAAGATCTCATTGAGGTAACCTTGGTCGCCTCCGTTGTAGGACACGATGTCGTTTATGTGATCCATGAGCAGCTGGAATGTGCAGTTTGATGGTTCGATTACCATCACCCCGGAGTTGAATAGGGTGCCATCGTTACCCGTGGCGGTGATCTCGGGCATCTCAAAGAGGAAGTCGATGTTTCGAAGTATGAGCATGTCTGCGTCGATGAAGATGATCTTGTCGTAGTCGGTCAACTGCCAGAGACGGAATTTGCTGTAGTTCCATTCGTTGTAGGCGTCTCGTTCGGCCTTGGGGTTCCTGATTCTCTGGATTGTGTAGACTTTCCACCCGGCTGCTTCTAGACCTCCCCTGTGGTATTCGCTGATTGTTTCGTCGACGAGTATCACTAGATCTCTCGTCGAGCCTGCCCTGCGAATGCTCTGTGCTGCTACTATGGCTCCACAGACGTACATCTGTGCCGAGTGCAAAATTGTTGCATATGCCTCCCGGTGTGGCCTCTTGGAGTGGAAATGTTCTGTTGAAATGTATGTCCAGTTAAACATCACAGGATTCCAGTAGAAAAATACAAACATATACCATGTTAGGAGTTAACAAACATACCATTGGCATTGAGAGGGACAGAAAGTTCACAAGAACCAGCTGGAAGCTGTGACTTCTGCCTCAAGCTATGGGGATTAGGTTCATAGAGCCATATGTTGCCCTCACGAAAGATAAGCTCCTTGCAAGTGAACAAATTAGGGACCGGTAAGCAGTCAGTGACCAAGATCACACGCACTGGATGGTAACTCTTGCCAGAAGAGGCAAGACTTGCTGCAGCAAGCTGGAGATGTAAACTAGCAACATCTCTTGACCACCCTCCGGACTTGTTGCAAGGAAGTTTGACAGCAAGAACATCGATCCGCGGCTTCCCACCGAACTTAATTTTGGGTACCGGAGGGCAAGTCGGGACTTTGAAGTCCTCTTCTTCATCTATCCACTCCGGGTACAGGGATTCCCAAGTTAAGTTCTTCTGAACATGGTCCAGCTGAAGAACTACATGGTCAACATCGGGTAAGAAATGCTTCCAACCCTTGACCTCGCTGCTGTTGAAGTTCAACAAACCAATTCCCTGATACTGATCTGTATCATTCAGCTTCTCGAATATGTTTCGAAACTGTGTCCCAGTCAACTTCTGCAGTTGAGATGTAACGAGAATCTACTGCGACTTCCTCTGGAATCCAATGCTCGACCAAACGAGGACTGCAATGCAAGTAAAATTCGACTTCAATAACTAACAAGATTGTTGGAGATTGATCCTAACTAGAAATAGTGAGCCACATTCTTAACGTATGAAAGCGAAATTATGTCACCAAAAGAGGCCACAATGGAAAGCCATGTAACATGTACAATGCCCATAATTGGCAGTTCAGTCTAACAACATTGCACAATTGGCCTGAAAACAACATAACTGTGCTCAGTGTTTAATCTAACAACCATCAAAGAACAGGCAACGAGAATCTACCAACTAAAATCTCGTGGGAGATCAATCCTAGATAGATATTTGTAAGTCATAATTGTAAAAGATAGAATTCTGATTGTGCCGAAACATGCTATGCTTAACCTCACAAAGGAAACCATCGAAGAACAGGAAATACGTACTGTGTTTCCAAATGGCTAGGATAATCAGCAACATGAACAGCTGGAGAACGGTAGAGGGTGAACAATGTGCCTAAAGCAATTATCAGCAGCACAAATTTGAGCGTAGATGTCTTGCAGTTGAGGTTCCTGTATAGAGCAGGAACATGAAATGCCTTCTCCACATCTCTGAAATTCCTCCCCTCAAGAACCTCCTTCTGGGGCTATCTTCTCCCCTGTACATAGAGAAAACAACGGCTCAGCTGACAATGAACTCTAACCAAATCCAGCCAATTGAGCAAATTGGTTAAACAATCCGAAACATCATTATCATCATCAATTGACCTAAATTAACTAAAGGAAAGAACACTATCCAGTCAAATTACGGTCAGATCAAAATTCCAAATCAAAGGAGACACCACCATAATGAGATCAGATCTCAACAACCAGCAAATTAAGCTTGACCAGAAGTCAAACCGCCACAAATCCACAAGTAAAACCTTACTGTTCATACAAATCAACGCACTATGATAGAAATTGCTTGATCCTGACGAGGAAAATCCAGTTTACGAAGACCGATTAGAGGAGTTACATGGACAGAGAAGAAGAGAGACGGTGTCTATGCTCGACGGAGTTAGGAGACGTAGCGGTAGTGCCGCCGCTGCCGGATGTTCCGACTCCTCCAGCGACTATGCCGGCTGCTCCGGGACCTGTTGCTCTCATTTTCGATAATCAACTGCCACAAAGGAAGGCTGCATCTGCTTGATTGAGTTGAGTTGACTAGTAATTCAGCTTGGCGAAATGCTGCGGTAGAGAGAAATGGTGCTGGCTAGTGTCGGAGAAGCCATAAATGGCGGAGTTTCAATTGGGGAAGGCCAAAATTTTGTGTGAATTGGTCCTTAATTATTATTTTTTGGATGAATTGGTCCTTAAATTTGTCTTTACCAGTGCTGAAATAATTACGATTTAGTGAATTTTTTTTGATAAGCGTTACTTGAATTTGTTTCAAACTATTTGAATTAGTGGTTAAAAAAAAAATAATAATATTGGATTATGAAATTTAGGCTTACTAATGATTTAAGGGAAAATAACACTTTGGCCCCCTCTACTTTGCCAACTTAACAAATAGTCCCTATACTATAAATCGCTCTTTCTACCCTTCCCACTTATCATCACTTTGCATTTTGGGTACTTCCATTTCAAGTATCGTCTTCAAGGCATTAGTTGGTTTGCATTCAGTACTTTGCCCCCCTCTATTTAGAGGGATGATATGTAAGTCTGAATCGTGTCCGGACAGTGTTACTCATGGCTTTTGATCATAAGTGATATCCTAAGGAATCATCCCTCTATTGTAATATTTTTTGTTCCTCGTCAACTCAATGATGATGTTGATAGGGTTGCCAAGGCGGCAACCAGTCAAACACTTCACCCGAACTAGGTTAAGAGCTCCCTTCATCCCAATTATGACTATCAAATCTTATATTGTAGGATTAATACACCTTTCTGCCCTCGTACTATATAAAGGTAACAAACATAACCCTCTACTATTTTCAATCAAATTAAACCCCTCTACTTTAACGAGCGTGCCCTTCCGTTAACATTTCCGTCTACTTCCCGTTAAATTTGTTGAATAGACATATCTAGTAAGCTATTTTGTAAACATGGATATATTGAGAGAATAAGAAATTTGCAAAGGTGGTGCGTTCAGAAAGAAGAAAAAGGAAAACGAGGGCAAAAATGTGCATTAACCTTTTATTTTTTAAGTTTTAAATTTTCATATTTTTTTAGTTTAAAGTTTACTTCAGAGTCGACATTAGTTTTTATGAGCTAATGTCGAGCAATTTATAAATGACTTGGTTCCTGAACATTCGTATTACTAGATAATCGTACATCAATTTAATTTTATTATAAGAGAATTGAAAGATGTTAGATAATCGGACTCAAATATCTGCCAACTAATCATCATGTTGATAGATGTGAGATGTGTAGAGACTTGAGTTCTACTAACTCCTTGATATGAAAATCAAGACCAATGTGTTTGGAGCGGGTGCTGATGTCGTAGGAAAAAATGGCTCCCACGTTATCACAAAAGAATATTGGTGGTCCAATTGAAGATATCTGTAAATCATTCGGGAGTTGGTGAATATGAATTGACGGTTGAGCCCTTTAATGAACGTGGCAATGTATGCGACATCTGATCCTGAGATTATAGGACCGTCCACGAGTCCACGTAGACGAGAATTTAGACTAGTGACCTGAGATTATTGGTCTCAACCTGGCCGTTTGACACTTATTGACAATAAACGAAAATAGACATCGAGATACCATTATTTCTAAATTTTATCATCTAGGACATCTATTTTGCCGTGATTAAAAATTCCCACGTCAGATGACAGGTAAGCTCCACCGTGGCACAAACCAGCTGTCAGCTGAAGAAGCTTCCGTACTGAAACGCAGCGTTTTAGATTCTTAGTCTCCCTCCCTGCGTTGTCTCCTTTCATTTGTTTTCGTCTCACAGATCTGATTATTTTTTTTCCTCGTTTTGCTGCTTACTTTGATCATCAACCTGTCGACACCGTCAATCGATATCGTATTCCTCGCCGGAATAGTATAGAGCCGTAGATCGGAGCGTCGGGATCATTATCAGTGTAAAGAAAATGGTGGTTGTATCCGCTGCCCGGGAATACATCAACCGGATGCTGCAGGACATCTCCGGCATGAAGGTTCTGATCCTTGATTCACAAACGGTAAACAAATCTCGATTGTGTTTTGACTTCTTTGCTCTTTATTCTCTATTTTCATCATTTCCTTCTCCTCCAAATTCCTGTTAGTTTGATCGAATCGAGGAAATTTCCGGAAATTGGTAGTATTTGGATATGTATGAATCGGGGGAGGCAGCACTGAATTAGGTTTAATGCTGAATTCATCTAGCGAGTGAGGGTTATTTAGGATTTCCATTTTCAATAAGTAGGGATACTGAATTGTGCATACTTTATGCAAGCAGTTATTTAGCTAAGGTATGTCCTTCATTGTGAACAATTAGCCTACTATCTCTTATGCATTACCTCTTGTTCTAATCAGCAAGCTAAATCAGTTTATCCAATGAGGAGTACTTTTTGATGGTGCTTTTGCGTTTCTTTGAACTTGGATTGTGTATTTCTAGACTGTTGAAGCAGAGACGTAATTCTGGATTTAATTACAGACTTTTATTGATTTTTCAGGTTAGTATTGTAAGTGTTGTGTATTCACAATCCGACCTTCTTCAGAAAGAAGTCTTTTTGGTTGAAATGGTGGACACGATTACGAAGTCGAAGGAATCTATGACGCATTTGAAAGCGGTTTGTTTCCTGCGTCCCACATCGGAGAATATCCAGTATTTGCGTCGCCAGCTAGCTAGTCCTAGATTTGGGGAGTATCACCTATGTAAGTTTTTTAGAAATATCTTTTCTCAACCCCTATCTGTTGTTGCTTTCTGGAACTGATCTATCTTCCTTGATACTTTCAGTTTTCTCCAACATGTTGAAGGATACCCAGATACATATATTAGCTGACTCTGACGAACAAGAAGTGGTGCAGCAAGTTCAGGTAATACAGGAAAAGCATAGATTCATTTACGACTATGCTGAATAGATGTAATGCACTGCTGTTCTTGTCTTTTAATTTGACCTTCAACACCTGGAAATGAAGGCTTCTTTTACATTTATCAGTTTGAAATTGCTGAGATGAATCTTCCTTTGTTGTCATTTTGGCTTACCTTGACACGATTGTGCTACTTATCTTTCAGGAGTTTTATGCAGACTTTGTGGCGCTTGATCCTTACCATTTCTCTCTAAATATTCCTTCAAATCATATGTACATGCTTCCAGCAGTTGTTGATCCATCAGGGTTGCAGAACTTCTGTGACCGAGTTGTGGACGGTATTGCAGCACTTTTTTTAGCACTGAAACGAAGGCCTGCTATTAGATATCAAAGGACTTCCGATGCTGCCAAAAGGATAGCACAGCAATCAGCAGTGAGTGTGATCTTCATTTCAAACTTTATTACATTTCTTAGATTGATTCTGCATTGGATGTTTTTTGATAGTATCTATAGAGAAATCTGACATGTGTATTCATGAAAAAATCTGACATGGCGATACTACACCAGATCTTAATGTTAGTATCATCTTAAGGCATCTAGTACTTATATGCTCACACATATCATTTATAACCTCTGTATCTCCTGCAGCCTCTATGGGGTGCTGGATTGAATGCCAGCTGAATTGTAATCCTAGACATTAGGAACTGGTAGTGTATGTGCAGGTCAAATTGTCTATGCATGCCACCTTATTTCATTCTCTCTTTAGCGACATTATATTCATGGAGGAATCTGATTTCTTGTTATATTTTTCTGGGATATGGCAGAAGCTGATGTATCAGAAGGAAAGTGGCCTATTTGATTTCAGAAGGGGTGAAGTTTCTCCTTTGTTGCTGATACTTGATCGAAGGGATGACCCTGTAACTCCTTTGTTGAATCAGTGGACCTACCAGGTATTATGATTGTGTACATGTATTTTTGCATTTTTGAAGGCTTTCTGCGGACAGATCAATATTCATGCCGGATGTTAGTCAGTTTACTTATTTTGGTGTCACTGCATTTGACCTTCCTCTTATAATTTTGATTTGTAGGCCATGGTTCATGAATTAATTGGTATTCAGGATAACAAAGTTGACCTGAGAGGCATTGGTAAATCTTCAAAAGATCAACAGGTGAATCCCCATATTTCTTGGGAATGGATTATATCACGTTTGTGTATAGAACAAGAAGGAAATTACAAAATATTGTCTTCCACATTCTCAAGCAGTTATATTTTTTTATGCACTTCAGGAAGTTGTGCTATCATCGGAGCAAGATGGATTCTTCAAGATTAACATGCATGAGAATTTCGGAGATATTGGGATGAATATTAAGAGAATGGTGGATGACTTTCAGCAGGTTGCAAAAAGTAACCAAAACATTCAGACAATAGGTTTGTATTGGAGGCATTGACAAGCTGATAACAATTTAGTTCTGTTTATGTAGTAGCTAGGTACAACAAAAGCTGATTCTCTGTTGAATGTTGCAGATGACATGGCAAAGTTTGTTGAGAATTATCCTGAATATAGGAAAATGCATGGTAATGTGTCAAAGCACGTTACGTTGGTGACTGAAATGAGCAAGATTGTTGAAGAGCGAAAACTCATGTTAGTTTCACAAACCGAACAGGAGTTAGCTTGCAATGGTGGGCAAGTGGCTGCAATTGAGGTAGTGTATTATGTTTTGTGTACTTTTTCCCGTCATCTTTCATGTCCTCTACCTGGATTCTTTAGGAAACCTACTGACATCTACTGGTCTTATTTGTAATCTTAAGGGAGTCTAACTCTACAGGAAGTTAGTGCAATGCCATGAAAACAATAATTGAGTAGTTTTCCATCAATTATCAAAGAATAATTGAGTAGTTTTGTTGGAGTGAGATCCCAAGTGAAGTTGGCAGATATTAGTTACTTTTTGCTTCACTGGTCTTAGATTTGTTAGACAAGATATTTCTCCTGTTGCATAATCAACATAACAGAGCTTCTTTTTAAGAACTAAGTAACAATATGATCCTTGCACCTTCCAGTATAGTATTCAAATGAGTTTCTTCTGAAATAGTAACCGACAACATTAAAGAAATGAAAAAATGAAGGGACTTTAACAACTAAAAAGGTTAGAGTTCTGTGTGCAGCATGTCCCACAGGCCCAACAAGTAATATTACCGGAAATAAGTCCTTTTGCCCTTCTGAAACCGTGCTCATAAATTCTGTTAGTGGATTACTAACGCTCTATGTTTCTTCTTTGCAGGCAGTCGCCAATCTTCTTAAGAATGAGAGTTTATCAGATTTTGACCGCCTACGGCTTGTAATGTTATATGCTTTGCGTTATGAGAAGGAGAGCCCTGTTCAGTTAATGCAGCTGTTTAATAAGCTTTCATCTCGATCTGCAAAATACAAGCCAGGGGTAATGTGTGAAACTAACCTTTTCTCTTCATAAATATCACATCGATGATGCTATGAACTATGATGTATTTGACTATATTTAGTTGCATTTCGGGAACGTAATAGGCTCATCGAATTCTTAATGATGCTACGTTAAACGACGCTTTGTAGGAATACTAATAAGATGTTGAAGGAAGGTTTGCTAGTTTCTGAGTTAACAACTCTTTTAATTATACTAATTTATCTTAATACTGTTCACCTTGGACTTTCAGCTTGTGCAGTTCCTGCTGAAGCAAGCAGGCATGGATAGGCGAACTGGTGATCTATTTGGGAATCGAGACTTCTTGAATATAGCTCGTAACATGGCTCGTGGTCTGAAGGTACAGCCGAGATAGATATGCCTTTCCGTTTTTTTTCTTGTAATTGGCATGCTTATGGTTCTTTCTTCAACCTTTTTTCGCAGGGAGTTGAAAATGTATACACCCAGCACCAGCCTCTTCTTTCTCAAACAATGGAAAGCATAATCAAGGGACGGGTGAGGGATGTGGACTACCCATTTGTCGGTAATCATTATCAACAAGCAAGGTTCGTGTCTCAGTTGCTATTGACACTTTCTGAAGCTTGCATCTGGAATCATTATATTGCATTAGAACACAAGATAACTAAATGGATCATCCGCAGTTTTGAAGTAGTCAACATGCATGTTCGACTTTCAGACATCACTAGTTGTGATACATAACAACAAGCCTTACTACCTAACTTTTGTTTGTAATCATAAACCTGGAATAATGTCTTGTTACGATCTGATCCTCAATTCTACATGTCCATTTCTCTTGTAGCTTCATATATATACTTCAACGCTGTCTAATAATCCCTGCTGGGAAACTTACAAACAGCACTGTGTATATTTTGTTGTGCAGGCCACAGGAAGTGATTATTTTCATTGTTGGCGGGACGACGTACGAGGAGTCGCGTTGTGTTGCTCTAGCAAATGCCGTGAATCCTGGAATCCGATTCACACTTGGCGGTTCTGTAGTCCTCAATTCAAGAAGGTATGGTGTATTTCTATCACTGGGTTCGATCACGAGCAGCATAATCTAGTTAGCAGGAACCCGAGTGACTTACTGATGTGTTCATCGTGTATGCGAAATGCAGGTTCATAAAGGACCTGGAAGAAGCTCAGAGAATAGCCAAGTCCAGCAGCAACGCGGTATGAAAGTAGATAATCCCAACACCTATGTGTAGCTTTTTTCGAGTCATGTAAATACCGATATCAGCTCGACGAGAGGCAGTGGCATTGCCGGATGTCTACGGTTCATTCAACTTTAAGCCAGAGAATAGGTTAACATCACGGAGCACCTTGCTTATCCCTGAAGAAACACTGCCGTCTGTACAATATTGAGGTTGAATATCAGAGAACAGATATTAGAACAGGTCTCTTGTCTCTTTCTGGTTGGCGTGAGGAACAAGGTAGGGTAAAGTAAAATGGGGATGGCTTAGCTAGGGTTTTGACTTTTTTCCTTCTGTTGTTGTATGGTTGATAGATGGTGAAGTTTTTTTAATGTATGGTTGAATGGTAATTTGTCGTGCAAGATTGGGAAATTGATTTTTGTTTGCTTCATATTGGTGTGATTAACAACGGGTAATTGGCATTAGGAGTCCCATTCCTTTGGGTTTTATACGAAATCGTCCAATTCGTTTGAAAAAAAACGGATCAGTCCCATACGTTTTAAATTCGTACAAATTCATCTCACCGATCACTTTTCGGTGAAATCGAACAGTCAGCATGCGTAGTCAGCAAAAAAAGCTTAGGTGGAAGGTCCAACTCATCTATTTTGACTCAACCGGTCAAAAGAGCAAACCCAACCCAAACCCCCCAAAACAATGAGTCTTAAACCCACGTTTGTTAACTCAGCTCCGGTCTCTGAAAAGTCTATTCGACTTCCCTTTCTGCAGCTCTCTTTCCTTCTCTATTTGAAACCTTTTCTTCACCTTCAATCTTGTAATCTTTCTCTACAATCGAACTAAACTATCACTTGGGGATAATTTACTTCTACTTGCAGCCATTGCAATGTAGGTGAAAGCTTTTTCTTCTCTCTTCCTTTTTACTTTGTTTTACTGAATTCGGGTTTCTTTTTAACAATCACATATTCACCGCATTTATATGTTGGAATCGCTGCCATTTGAAAAAATTAGGGTTACTTTTCTTTTCTACAATAGGGGAAACAATTATGCAAGAAAAACAAGAAGAAGAATGAGAAGGAGGAGGAGGAGGAAGGAGGAGACGGATGAGTAGGGGTTTTAGATTCAAACAGATAAGGGATGAGGAAGTTTTAGACTGATTCAATAGCTGAGTTCAGAAACGTGGGTTTAAAACTCATTGTTTTGGGGGGTTTGGGTTGGGAATGGGTTGAGTGTGCTCTTTTGACCGGTTGGGTCAAAATAGATGAGTTGGACCTTCCACCTAAGCTTTTTTTTGTTGACTACGCATGCTGACTGTTCGATTTGGCTAGAAAAGTGATCGGTGAGATGAATTTGTTCGAATTTAAAACGTATGGGACTGGTTCGTTTTTTTTCAAACGAATGGGACGATTTCGTACAAACCCCAAAGAAATGAGGCTCCTAATGCTAATTACCCGATTAACAACACATCATTGAAACAAATATAAGATTAAGGGGTCGTTTTCCGTACAGGTTTTGGAACCTGGATTTGGCTGAAATTCATTTCCCCCCAAATTCCATGTTTTTCGGTCTATTTAAATAACCCAAATCCGGGGGAGTTCAATTCCTGGCAGGCTTTCAAATCACCCCTGGGCAGGTTTTTAATTCCCTTTGAAACTGGAAGGAGTTGGGTGGATTTTAAGGTCCCAACCCAATTTTTTTCCCATCTTGCCAAATTACCCCAAATTTTTTTGTTCTATTTTCTTCGAGTCCGTCTAATACCTCGAATCTGAACCTTTCCCTTCTTCTCCATTGTCCCGGAATCGCAAAGTATGTACGAAAATTTGTTTGAGGAGGATAACGAATAATTGTTTTGTGTGTTTGATTTTTTTTCCCGTTGATAGAATAGAGTTTCACAGACAGACCTTATTTGAATATTGGTAGAATATTGTTGATCGTTTGAATATTGATGTTTGATCGAATAATGTTTATTATTTGAATATTGAGTTTGGTCGAATAAAAAACTTTGAATATTTTTATAATAATGGTGAGCTCGAATTTTTTTAGTATTTTGAGTAGATAATGGCATAAATGAGATGTAGAAAGAATGTAGAGGTTGTTCGGATTGATAAGAAGGTTAGTTCAGTAATGCTAGGTGGTCCTTTATTTGAAATCCATATGGTTATGGTATTGTGGAAAACAAGGAATTAAAATTCGGAAGGAACCCCAGCAATCGAATCCCTTCCGAATTTTAATTCCATTGCAATTAATTTCCACGCGGAAAACGACCCCTAAGTTTATGTATTAACTAGGGTTCTCATGTGAGAACATTAAAGCGAGCTGATGCATGCATCCCTGAAAGCCTAGATCTTCGATATAATCGATGTTCGGAGCTCTGTTTCTTCGGGACTTGTGAGAGTGGGGGCGGGGTAAAACCTAGATTTAGGATTCTGTAAACTCTACGTTAATTAGTATTTTTAATTCTTAAATAAATAATAATCCATACACATTAGCATAATATTCCGGGAAAAAAACTAGTGTTATTTATATACTAGTTTTATTAGCCCTTACATTTGTTTTCATTGATCCAATGACCCATATCACACAATAAAGGTCTTCGACAAAGAAGTCTTCTTCCATAAGGGTGGTGCCATCATTTCAGACATCTGTTGGCACCTCGACTCTTTCCCTGGTCTCCATCTTTTTACCACGTTGCACAAATTGTGCGACCCATTATTTGGCTCGACACTCTCAAGTGCTGATAAAGGTCTTCAACAAAGAAGTCTTCTCTCATAAGGGTGGTGCCATCATTTCAGACATCTGTTGGCACCTCGACTCTTTCCCTGGTCTCCGTCTTCTTACCATGTTGAGCGAATTGTGCGACCCACTATGTGGATTGACATGCTCTAAGATGTCTTCTTTGAATAAAAGAGCGTGAGACACTATAGAGTATAAAGATATGTGGAAATACAAAAAAATTAAAATTTGAGGTACTATTTTGCCACTCCTGGTAATCGTGATGACCATTTTAGATAATTGTCCTTTCCATGATGGAAAACCTCATGTTTCTAAGACTCCGTAACGGCACCGTTTTCCCCCAGTATAAAAGTCTTCTATCGTAAAGAGACAAAATCTAGATACTTGGTTTTCGCCAACCGCCTAAAAAGTTTGCTTGAAACGATTAGTTTTTTTTTTTCTTTTTTTTTTGTACTTTCCCTTTTCCCCAGTCCTCGTCTTCTTCTTCTTCCAATTTCATTTTCTCAGGAAAATTATCCTCCCAGAATCGCACGTTTTCCCGGGAAAATCAGTCTTCCAGGTCCGAATTCCTTCCCGCCGACCGTTTGTAGGCCGTGTTATCGCACTGGTGTTTGTTTGTATCTTCCATTTCTTGCTCTTGCTTCGTTCGTTTAGGTAAACCGGTGATTCAAATCGGTAGACTCTTCGGACTAGGGTTTTTCAGTTCGATTGACTCTTTGCATGGCAGAGAAACACTTCGATTCCTGTCTGCGTGTTACTGAGAGCTATTGCTGCTTCTATCTAATTTGCTCCTCTGTTTTCTGATCATAATCTTCTGTCGTAAATGTCAGTCGGATAAGTTAGAATGTGATTGATTGTTATATACGAGTTTTGGATCTGCGTTTTACTGTTCTTATGAAGTGATCGTGTTTATATGTAACTTCTATAGCAGGCGGGATGCCCGATGAGAGGTTGAGAAGATGCAAATGTTGATTCAAATTTGTATTTGAAGCAATGTTGGCGACGTGAAGCGATTTGATAGCTAGACATAATTTTATTTGTTACTTGGATTGTCCTCCTGAGCTATGGGATGGATTGGAGTTACTTGCTCGTTGTTTTGGCTGTTCACTCTGGCTGAATCGACAAGTCGGTTGGGAAAGGTTTGGACGTTGAATCTGGTTTCGGAGAATGCTGAACATTTAAGCTGGCCGATCTATAGTGCAAGTTTGTTTGTGCTTGTGGCTCTTGTCCTCTCAATGTACCTCATATTTGAGCATTTAGCCTCGTACAATAAGCCAGAGGTCTGTCTGTCTGTCATCCATGATCAATCATTTCCGTTTAAATTTTTGGTTGTTCTCTTGTGCCAGTGAAATTCTTCGTCTGCTGACCTCGAGTTTTATGATTTCAGGAGCAGAAGTTTCTGGTTGGACTCATTCTGATGGTTCCTGTGTATTCTCTTGAATCGGTATGGCGAAATCATCTTCCTAGTTGAATGTCTTGGTTTATTGTTCTCTTTCTTATAATGTCTTATTGTTTAATTCATTCCTTATGCTGTAGGGACGGATATGCACTAGTAACATTCAATTTGTAATTTTCTGTTTGTGTGTATCCCTTTGCAATTTACTAAGGTGCAGTATTGGAATTTTGTCAATTGATGGATGTGTAAGCTTTTTTGTTCGTGGGGTATGAAATCACCTTTTTGAGTGATTATCTTGTTGGTCTTGTATAATATTCAAGTTCAGAACATCAATGTCTTGAGAAACGGGAGCAATGTTTTCTTTTTGAACGAATAAGGGGAACGATGCCTGCAATCTTTGTTTGGATGTAATTGCACTCATTGTCGAGCAACATTTTATTCTAGCTATTGATGCTATTTCTGTTAGTGCTCAAGTAACTTGAGATGAGTGGGTGAGTTAGTTAAGGAGTGATGAACTTCTCTCGTATCTAGCTGGCTATTAGTGAAGCTGGGCATGTTGAGATCAGCTTACCTGCGCTTTGCTAGGTCTTCTTCTTGCCGATGGATATGATGAGTATGGATAAGCTAATCAGTTATGTTATATCGGTATATCTAATATTCACTGGTACTTTTGCATATCTGAACTCAGATGGGGAGAATTATGTAATCTTATGGATGATTACCTTCTGGAGTTGATGATTGGAGCTTTACTGAATTTTGCTTCTTTCTTTAATTTATTTCTGTGTCTGGTGTCTGTACTTTGTGAAACTTGATGTCCTTAGTTCAATGGCTTCAGTTTGATATCTATTGTCTGCCAAGTTCTTACTTCTTAGCTGAAAGCAGTTCAGCTTTGGAATTTATTTTGGCAATTTCAAAATGTTAACCATGCACATCTGGATGCATTTTATAATGTCCTGATTTGCGTCTGTTCTTTGTGCAGTTTTTATCTTTGTATGATTCAAGTGAAGCATTCAACTGGGAAGCTATTCGAGATTGCTATGAAGCTGTGGCAATGTATTGCTTTGAGAGATATCTGATTGCATGCTTAGGTATTTTTCCTCTTAGTGCAGATGAATGCCTTAATAGCTATGGTCCCCGATATTCTTACACTTCTTGATTAATTTTCCCACTTAATTTGTCTGTCTTAAGGTGGGGAAGACAGCACCATCCGATTCATGGAGACTCAGACGGATGGCATTTCCAGCACACCTCTTTTGGATGAAGCATATGCTTATGGGGTCGTAGAGCACCCTCTTCCTCTAAATTGTTGTCTTCGGCCTTGGAACCTTGGTCGCGACTTTTATTATGCAGTGAAAGTTGGAATTGTGCAATATGTATGATGTTCGATCTTTTCACTTCATTGTTTAAATGAAATTTCCATCTTCTTATCTTCAGTCCCGTGTGCAGATGATTGTGAAGATGATATGTGCACTAATAGCAATAATTCTCGAAGCTTTTGGAGTTTATGGAGAAGGAAAATTTAACTGGAACTATGGGTAAGCTATTAAAAACCATGAATTGCAAGTTGTTTGGGTTATCAACTTTCACTATATACTTCATTTTTCTTACTATTATTCGGATTGACAATATCCTGCAATGTGTTATGATCGATCACGGATGTTTGTTGGTTTCCTCATCTTCTACTGTATGGTTCATTGATTTATTTGTTTCCTAAACATGTTTTCAAATTTTCCGCAGGTACCCTTATCTCGCAGTTGTTCTTAATTTCAGTCAGAGCTGGGCCTTGTACTGCCTTGTGCAGTTCTATTCTGTAACCAAAGACAAGTTGGCAGCTATTAAGCCATTGGCCAAGTTCCTTACCTTCAAGTCAATCATTTTCCTCACTTGGTGGCAAGGAATTGCCGTAGCCTTTCTTTTCTCTACTGGAATCTTCAATGGGTCTTTGGCTCAGGAACTGAAGACACGTATACAAGACTACATAATCTGCATTGAGGTGTGTACTCATCGCGAATCATTCATTTGCTCCTATATAAAATCGTATTCGATTTTATAATCATCAGTTAATCCTTGATACTTCTAGTGTATATGGTTCCGATTAGTATGTGAAGGGTTTAAGAAGTTGCTCTTATTTATGTTATCTGGTTTGTCAAACAGATGGGCGTTGCAGCTGTTGTGCATCTCTACGTCTTCCCTGCCGCTCCTTACAAGCGTGGGGAGAGGTGTGTCCGTAACGTTGCTGTCATGGCCGACTATGCAGCTCTAGGAACCCCAGCTGATCCAGAAGAAGTCGAGGATTCCGAAAGATACACTAGAGTACGCTTAGCTCGCCATGACGAGAGGCAAAAGGCTATGAACATTCCTCAGAGTGTTCGTGATGTTGTCTTCGGTAGCAGCGAAATTGTGAGACCCCTTGTTCCCTGATGAAGTGCCAAACATTTATGCCCTTCTTGCTCGTCATCAAATTACTCAAATTCACTCCCATTTCTGTCCTTTCAGATTGTTGATGACATGAAGTACACAGTCTCGCACGTCGTGGAGCCGGTCGAAAGAGGGATAGCCAAAATCAACAAAACAATCCACAAAATATCCGAAAATGTTAAACGCCAAGAGGAGCGAAAGAGGAACTCAAAGGACGACAACTTCCTCGTACCTCTAAATTCCTGGACGAAAGAATTCTCCGACGTTCATGAGAACCTCGGAGAAGGTAGTGTTAGCGACAGCGGGTTGCTGAAAGTGAAGAAGCATCAGTCGTCCCAATCTAGAGCCACAGGATCCAGGCTGAAACGAGGCAGATAACGATGCCTGATTTCGACCGTGGTATCGATTCACGGGCTACTGTACAAAGTTGAAGAGGATCAAAATTTCTCAAGGGAAGCAGATTGGATCAATTTGTGCAGTTCTAACTGTTGGGAAGATGAACAATTGTACAGAAGTTGCCACACGAAACAATGAAAGCATATTGATCAAAAGCTGATATATAGGTTTAACAAAGGAGAGTGTACCTAAAAAGCTAGCAAAAGAAGGTTTGTTATTTTCCAGATCAAAGGAAATTGAAATCAATGTATTGGATTAACATTGGCAACTCTATCTGCTTGGGTTGGCTCGACTTGGTTCGAGACGGGTAGTATTTGACCTGTTGTGGGTATGGTGTTGGACACGAGTCTTCTTTATATAAAATTTGTATCGGTCGTCTGGATGAGTGCATTGGAGAGAAACTGAATTATATTAGAGTGAAACGGAACTGAATTAGCAGATGTTTTGAAATGATAAGTGCATCGTGGGTGAGAATGCAACTATTTGGATGGGTGAATTGGAGTGAAATAATATTAATTCAAAATTGGGTCAAATACTTAAAACGTCCTGGAACTATAGGCTGGGTTACAAACTCGTCCTGAAACTTTAATCCGTTGCAGAGTGGTCCTATTACTATGAAACGGGTTATAAAGTAGTCCTAATTACCATATCAAGTTTAATTCACCTATCATCCAACATTGAATTTATTATTATTATTAGGGTGAAAAACATTGACAGTGACCTAAGTTTGGAGGTTGTAAGACCGTGGTCACCTAACTTCGTTTTGTAACAGAACACTCACCTATATTGCAAACGATAACGCAAACACAAAAATTGAGTTTAAAACGTAGAGTTTTGAAAAAACTCTGATTTCAAACCGAAAAAGAAGAAGAAGTAAAAAACCCCATCGGTTACCCGAATACCCGAACGGGTAATACCCATGAACCCATTTAGCTAAAAACTACTTGTTCACACTTCACAGAATCATAAATTCAAAAATTATTTTATTTTATTTTTGGTGGGAAAACTATTCATACTCTATTGTCTTCTCGTCCAAGTATTGTCTGGTCTACTTTGACTCTTGAGTTCTCATATTCCCATCTCACATTTCCAGATTTCCACCTTGCCAAGTGAAGATTGCCGATTGAAGAGACGCAAGAAGAACCCTAACCCAGCAACAGGTTAGCTTGTTTCTTTTCTCATTACAAATTCTACCCCTTCATCCATTTTTTTCGATCTTCCTTGATGCTGGGTTTATCTTAGTTTTGAAGTTCGTTGAATACCCATTATTCTGCTGCTGCTGCAATTCCTTATTGAAGGCCCTTTAGTTTGGCAGAAACCTTGTCATAGAACCGTTTTGCATCCCAATACCTCGAGTTGTTGGGAGAGCATTTTGAACAACTGTAGTTGATCGTCTGTCTACGATCGAGCTTGCATAGTCTGCATCGGTGTTATGTTCTCTGTACTTCTAGCACCATAGTATCTCTGGTGTAGTATGAATGTTGCAGGTTTCTTTATTGTTATTCAGTTTCTTGATTTTGACCCTATTTTTTTGGTCCAGTTACACAATGGTGAAAACTCTATGCCATCTGCATGCGGCATGTACACTGAAACAATTAGCAATAGAAGGAGCTTCGGGACAAGAAGGAAATACAGTGAGAGGAAACTTGGAACACTCGGGCTTCGAGAATGTCATTGACATTATCGGCGGTTGGAAAAATATGGTCTTAGCACAAGAATTCGTTGATATGGTTATCGATCTATATGATCCAGAATCTAGAGGCTGTTGGAGATGTAAGTAACAGTCGTCTAGTTCCCTCTTTCCCAACTTCCTCTCTCTCAGTTGTTGCCGTCATTTTGTTAACTGCTTCTCATTTATGTGCAGATTGAAGTCCAGTATGATATGTACAACTCAGTTATCGGCATGCCAGATTATTACAAGAGCCAACTTTATATGAGGAAGGTCATTTCTCCGATGTTCAGCAACAATTGTGTATTTACCACACTCCATATGTTGCTCCAAAACAGTTCAATATTTCGGAGGAGGAGAAGAAGCTTATGGAAAAAATATTACAAAGATAAATTAAATGGTACTGAAACTTTGGAGTTTAATTCTCAGTTTTTCTTTTCTTTCTTTTATTCCACTACAAAAAAATTGATCTTTAGCTACTGCAAAATTACAACGGCATGAAAATGCAGTAGCAAATAGTTAGTATTTGCTACGGCAATCACTATTTCATGTAGTAATTTGCACTAGCAAATACTATTTGCCACACCACTATTTGCGACGGGGATGCAAGTGTAGCAAATAGTGGTGTGGCAAATAGGATTTGCTACTGCAAATTACTACATGAAATAGTGATTGCCGTAGCAAATACTAACTATTTGCTACTGCATTTTCATGCTGTTGTAATTTTGCAGTAGCTAAAGATCAATTTTTTGTAGTGGTCATAGAACATATATGCATGCTAGTTACCTTTTCTAGCTTACTTTCTACAATTACAATACGAAATCTATGTTAATCTTTCCACAGATGCCATTCGAAAGCAGAAGTCTACTAGGAATGACGAGGGAAGATCGATTCCGCCATATTCTTTTCACTCCCTGGAATCAGCGGTAATTCGAGCATGGTTTATATTAGACATTGTTTACGAATTTTTTTGCTTTCTTTTTAACTAATTTATCCTCCTTTGTTTCAGGTGGACAAGGAAGCAAAAACTACACACTCATGTGGATAGATAAGCTTTACCCTCAAGTTATGGAGAGGAGCAAGGAAGCACTATTGAATGTTCAAACATGGGCTAGGGAAACTGGAGAAGAAGAAGAAGAAGAAGAAGAAGAGCGAGCGTCACAGTCGAAAGAAACTTCTAATAGTGTTAACCAGGGAACAACAGCTAGAGATTGTTACCCACGGTCGAAAACAAATGCTAATAGAAATCGTATGGAACATGGAATCGAAGAGGTTTTTTTTCGCGACGGGAAAAGAGAAATCGTGAGGAAAGTACATGATATGTCTAGTTCTCAGGTATAGTTTAGACCCTTAACTTTTGCTTGCTGCAATTCAAGTTGGAAAGTAGGGCATGTCAGTTGCTAGCTGCTGCAGATTCTCCATTAGCATTATGTGTTGTTGTCTGTTCCTTTGATCTATCTCTTGGCTTCTGAATAATTTCTCATGTGTTCTTGCATGTGATTCTTTCTATGAAATTGAAGTGCTAATAGTCATCTGATATGAGTTTCTTGATTTGATGAGTTCAATTCCTTGAGAAAATGTATGATGTTCTCAATTCGTTACAATGAGGTACGTACGTTTGAAACGCTACGTATGAATTATAAAAAACTCATGCTGCAATCTAAGAAGAATGGATAATATACGGTGTACGTATTCTTAACAACGAATCTATACTATGTATGAATAAACATAGCTCATACACAATACTAATTCATACGTACGTCCGTTTGGAACGCTACGTATGAATAATTAATACACTTCGTCATTTATACACAATACTAATTTGTACTTCAAAATTAATACATTTGTCAATTCGTTACAATGAGCTACGTACGTTTTGGAACGTTACATATGAATAATTAAAACACAATAATTTGAAAAACATTCATGCCTCGTGCACTTACTAATTCATTTGTACGTCGAGCTACGTATGAATAATTAATACACTTGTTATACGTACGTTTGGAACGTTATGTATGATTAATTAAAACACAATATGCAATACTAATTCATACTTCGGAATACATTCATAAGTCGGTCACTTACTAATTTATACACAATGCTAATTCATACGTCATTTACTTATTAATTTATATGCAAGACTAATTCATACTTACATTTGGAACGTTACGTATGAATAATTAATACACTTGTCATACTCTCGTTTGAATATTTAATACACATGTCATATGTACGTATGAATAATTAATACACTTGTCAATGAGCTACATGCGTTTTGGAATGCTACGTATGAATAATTAAAACATAATACTTCGAAACACATCTATACGTTGAGATGTGTATGAATAATTAATACACTTGTTATACATACGTTTGGAATGCTAAGCATGTATATTTAAAACACAATACACAATATTAATTCATACTTCGGAATACATTCATACGTCATATTCATACATAATGCTAATTCATACTTACGTATGGAATGCTATGCATGAATAATTATTACACTTGTCATACGTATGTTTGGAACAACACATATGAATTATTAAAGCACAATACTAATTCATACCTACGTATGAATTATTAATACATTTGTCATACTTGCGTTTGAATAATTAATACATTTGTCACACGTACGTTTGAATAATTAATATACTTATAATACATTTTCATACATACGTTTGTAACAAAATACTAATACTAATTTCATGCGTACGTTTGGACCGGAATAAGCCTAGAGCACATAAGCCAAGAACATGGAACTAGTTTCGGCTTTTCAATCACATCTACACCAAGGTAAGAACAAGAATAACCCATTAAAACATGAATAGCTCGTTAGAACAGGAAGAACACAAAAATGTATTTGAAACAGAATAATACTAATTCATACGTACATTTAGAACATAATAAGCCTAAAACCTATAATTCAACAACACAAAACTAGTTTCTCTTCGAACATACTTACAACAAGGTAAGAACACAAATAACCCATTAGAACATGAATATCTCGTTAGAACATGAAGAATACAAAAACCCAGAGATTTTCAGCAAAAAACAAGAAAACAAGCAGAATCTTATGCGGATTGGACAATGAAACAAAAAACAAGTGAAACAAGTGGAAGTTTGGGAACGGAAATCGGAAATTCCCGAACCTATTTAAGTTTTCCCAAAAGTTTACGGGAATAGGACCCCGAATCCCATATTTTAATTTCAACGGGCTCCAATTCCCATACAATTTTGGGAAAAAACAAAACGGGTTCGGGAATTCCCGATTCCCGTTCTCAAACTTTCACCCTATTTAACACAATAATAACTGTTTATATCTAATTTGGGAACCCGATTCCCGAATTTTAATTCTCATTCCTGTATTTAATTTGGGAACGGAACTTGAAATTCGGAAATTTGAAATTTGGTAACGGGCTCCCGTTTCCTCCCAATTTCCATCCCTACTATTACAGCTGAAAGTTGGGACGAAAGAACTCGAGAGTAAAAGTATTATTTTCCCAATATTATCAAAATTCAAATGACCACACAAATAATAATGAGACTAGTCACCATTAGCCAATAGCCATCATACTACCAACCCCTCTTTGAATAGTATAAAATAAAATATAAATTCTTTGATTCTACCCAGATCCAACCGAATAAACCGAAAAACCAGCTAACTTGACTTAACTCGATCAACCGGCCACTCGAATATCTACGAAATAGATGCGGTAAAACCAGAAGCAATGAAAACCTAACTCGAGTAGTGAGACGTTGGTGGCGACTTCTTCCGATCTTCTCTCCCATAACCCAGAATCAATTGTTGGCAGCTCTTATCCCTAATAGCAAACCTCGCCGCCTAACCTTTCCTCTTTGTCCGAGGCCAGAGAAGAAAGATAGGGGATGGGCGATGATTCTGGAGAGGAGGATTGAGGCAATCAACCGATTTCTTCGAGAATCAAAATGATATGTTAACTAAATCACCCTACACGAAGAAGAGATCTGTCTAAGAATTGGATTTACAAATATAAATGACTTTTTAAGCAAATCATGTTAAACCGAAAGAACTCGAGAGTAAAAGTATTATTTTTCCAATATTATCAAAATTCAAATGACCACACAAATAATAATAGACTAGTCACCATTAGCCAATAGCCATCATACTACCAACCCCTCTTTGAATAGTATAAAATAAAATATAAATTCTTTGATTCTACCCAGATCCAACCGAATAAACCGAAAAACCAGCTAACTTGACTTAACTCGATCAACCGGCCACTCGAATATCTACGAAATAGATGCGGTAAAACCAGAAGCAATGAAAACCTAACTCGAGTAGTGAGACGTTGGTGGCGACTTCTTCCGATCTTCTCTCCCATAACCCAGAATCAATTGTTGGCAGCTCTTATCCCTAATAGCAAACCTCGCCGCCTAACCTTTCCTCTTTGTCCGAGGCCAGAGAAGAAAGATAGGGGATGGGCGATGATTCTGGAGAGGAGGATTGAGGCAATCAACCGATTTCTTCGAGAATCAAAATGATATGTTAACTAAATCACCCTACACGAAGAAGAGATCTGTCTAAGAATTGGATTTACAAATATAAAATGACTTTTTAAGCAAATCATGTTAAACCGAACAGAGTCTTCGCTGTCCTGCCTTAGTAGTAGAAAGTGTTGCCTTTGTGTGGCAAAATTTCGTGTTAGCATCGTCACAAGTAGACTTCCCCTTTGCGTAGTTAGCCGGTCAACTTCTGCTAGACTCAAATCTCAAATCCTAATCAACCACCTACTCAAACCACTCTGAACATTAAAAATATCTAGGAAGACCTAATCAAACCTAATGTGTGGTTGTCATGAGTGAGTTCATATTCAAACCTTCAATCGTTCTTCCTTAGCCTTATATATACAAAAGCACTACAAAAGCTTCCTCATTTCAGAGCTACAATGGCGGATTCTCAAGGAGACAAGTACAGAAGTCACTTGATAGGTGAAGAAGAGAAGGACACACATTGGAGAGATGGGTCTCCCCCGAGTTACGACGCCGTCAACAAGCTCTTCAAGGAAGGACGAACCAAGGTTATTTTCGATACTTTTCTTCGTCACCAACTGCTACTTCTGATGTTGTCGTTGTAGTTTTTTTACGACGAAAGAACCGATCTTTTTTGCAGGTTTGGCCTCCAGGGTCTTTGGAAGAGAGAGTTCAGAACCTAGTGAAGACATGGGAAATGGAAATGTTCCACAAGACACGTTTTAGTGATGTCAAGACTATTGCTGATATCAACACTTACACCAACATCCTCAATGGTATGTAATCATTGGTCTCTCTAGTTCGAATCGGGTCGGTTTGAGTCAAAACAAAGGCTAACCTTGAAATTACTGCAGGAAGGAAGCCGCTAAGCCTCGAGGAGAAGCGAAAGATCGGAGGTGGGTACAACGCCTTTCTGCAGACGTCTCTCCCCGAGGAACTCAGAGGGTACAATCCTGCAGAAGAGACGGTCGAATCAGCTCATTTGGCATTCACAACTACGTTCCCTCGAGGGTTTGCGTTGGAGGTGCTTCAGGTTTACTCTGGTCCACCTTCGATCGTGTACAAGTTTCGACACTGGGGCTACATGGAAGGTCCTTTCAAAGGGTATCTTCCGACTGGCGAGCTGGTGGAGCTTTTCGGAATTGGTATCTTTCAGGTGGATGAGGAGATGAAGGTTGAGAAAGTCGAGTTCTTCTTCGACCGTGGAGAGTTGCTTGGAGGGCTCATGAAGGGTGATAAAGTTAGCCATGGTGGTGATGCAAGTGCGGCTCCAAGCTGCCCCTTCTTGAATCGGGGCACCACCGGTTAGGGTTTACATACATACTGTTACGAAACGAGATCATAATTTAAGATGTAATGGAATAAGATCGTGTTTCGATCATGTTGATGAAAGTTCACATCTTTCCACACTCTCACACCATAAGATCTCTAGCAAGGGGTGCAAAGCAACATCCAAACGCATTAAACTAAACGACGAGGTGCTAGAGGCACCATAAAAACGTACAAATGCCATACAGAGTGTCAGAATCGGGCTAACATTAAGACGAGAACCAAAATCCAAGACCATATATGACCATAACCAACAAGATGATCACCAACAAAACCTGCAACAAGTGTAGACGAGGCTAACTGTCCCAACATTTGGCCTCGGGTTCATCAGCGATGAATGTTCACAGCTAAGTTTTTTTTGGTTAATTCACAGCTAAGTTACAGTTTAGGGTTTGCATATATTTCTCTCTACAGAATTTGTACCAGCAACTATGCAAGAAAGGGCATATGATAAGTGTATAATCTATTCAAGAATTCTAAGCTTACACTCTACACAAGATTAAGAGCATTTTTTTAAGGTTAAGATTGGCTTTAAGCCCAAGGAAGAGAACCTGGATATAGAGTTTGTCCACAGTATCTAAACAGAGGTTTGATCTCCGGGCAGCCATTAGGGTACGGGATAGACCGATGGAAGGGATCACGACCTAGCTTTTTACGCCAGAGTGAGCCTCGACAACCATAGGGGTCTTCCTGAAACTGTGACCTTACTAATGCTTCACCTTTTGAAGCTGCATCTTTGGAGGTTGGTGATGCTGGAGTGCCCGAGTAGAAGAATCTTGATTCGGGGAAGCGAATTGCTGAACGATGCAGTTGAGCGAATCTTTCCTCCTTGAAATCGTAGCTTACAACCTGATAAAGTGCACGAGAAAGACTGCTTAGGAAACGAGAAAGCAAAAGGAATGCTATGTACACAGAACAATAGGGAGCTCACCGTTATGTTACGAGGATATGTGCCAGTGAGCTCCCTGAACCGGCATACGCTGAATAGAAGATTTTCGAAGCTGTCTCTTGCGTGTTCTTCAGTCAATGTCCTCCACTTCACACTGGCTTCCTTGCCTGGTCATCACAGCTTCGAGATAAGAGTTGGAAGGGACGAATCGGGTGTTTTGCTTGCATATTATCACAATCATTTCCTCAATGATTTCAACAATTAGTCAGGAATTCAATCACTAACCATGCTTAGCAGCTGCAAGAGACACTGCTAAATACAGATAGTCATACAAAACCACCACAATCAATCACAGGTCTTAATCAACACAATTAAGTTGACACATTCCTCAAACTAAATGTTCATTAGTATATGTTCAAGACTAGGCGTTAACATCTCAAGTAAGCAGTTCGAATAACCCTCTTCAGCATAGATGCTAGATATGCCTAAGCAGCCATTATCCATAAGCAGATTAGCAATTCACACAAGCACAAGAAACCAGCTTCTATGTTCCATTCATAACCATAACTGTTAAGAAATGTTATACAAACTTCAATCTCCTTTCACAAGCTTTCGTTCCAGGGTTGCGCAAATGAATGCTATACAAACCAATGCAACAGTTCGAGTTCAATAACAGTTATGGAGTGTGACAAGTGCAAAGAAACTCACCAAACCATCCTTTAGATTCAGCAACAGCCCAGTAACTCTGAGCTTCACTTCTAGGACCAGCATCTTTCCTGGTCTCACCACCACTGAACAAAAGCAAACCTTCATCATCCTTAGCCACATTCTCAACACCTTCTCGTATATGATCCACAAATGTTGAAGCTTGCCCTGGATGCTTCTGATACGGCTCCAAAAACCACGAGTCCTCCTTATCAACACCACCACATCTACTACTCGTGTAAATCGAATGCCCCGCAACCATCACAAGGTTCTTCAGACTGTGATATGGATACTCATTCATCTCCACTTCATACTTCTGGTAGTAACTCATTGATTGATAATGCCTCTCGTATACAGACAAAATGACTAGTACTGATAACCCTAAGAACAATGAAATGAAGAGCAGTTTCAATAGCAGTTTCAAAGGGTGTAGCTTGTAATAGTACTGGAGAGACTTGAACATCCTGGACGGCTTTCTGGGTCTTTTGATTGTTGCAGGAGCTGGAGCTGGAGCTGATTCTAGGTCGAAATCGATTCTTGTGTATGCGTTGAAGGACTTTGGACTGTTGGTTAATGTGTTCATGATACGGGGAAGTACCGGAGATGAAGCATTTACCCAGATGCAGAAAGGTTGAAACTTTGAGAAATTGAATCTGGGTTAGATTAGGGTTTGGGAGTTCAGATCGAAGCTGCTGATCATGGGTTCTGATCGCAGAGCTTCTGCAATTGATTTGGTTTGGGGAAGAAGGCTACTGAAGATCTCGAGAGACAGAGAGATCGATTGTTCATTCTGATTCTGTGAATTTGTGGGAATGAAGCCCAAGATTCTAAGAGCAGAAGATTTGGGCTGAAAAGCTGTAATTAAGAGTCCAGAGTCTAACTTGCATAAGATCTTATCTCTAGAAATGAAAATCAAATTCTTACTCAAGGTATCTGACCCTTTTCGATTCGATCAACATATCGGGTTGTAGGGTGGCTATGGGGTATACCCGAAAAAAATTCAACACTAATATGTTCGATTAACGACTAATGAAAGATTTGAGGCTCACACAACGAGCCAAGCAAGAAGGAAAGCACAAGTTCAGGGCTCAATCTTTGCAGCAGAAGGATAGCATTTCGGTTCGGACTTCGATAGTTGGTGTAAGAATGCAATAAAAGTCGTCATTATGGTTACCCGTTTGAACTCAAACCGGTCAAATAGAGTATGATTTCAGTTAATCAGGTATTTTTAGGGTGCTGATAAACCCGAAAATTATTACCAGTTAAACCAGTATGAAACCACAGTTCAATCATCAAACCTTGTACACTAAATTAGATATATCTAAGTGCTGCAATCCTACAGAGCTGAAATGTTACTGGCATTTTTTCCTCTTCTGGGTTTCATGCCTCGATGTCCGACCGATCCAGCATATCCACGAGCGTCATCCTTCTCGGAAACCTGGGCGGCAGCTTAAGGTACATAGCATCATCAATCTTGATCGGCAAATGGGTTGCAACGATCACGATCCCGCCTCTCTTCCTATGCTCTGCAATGATGAACTCAAGCAGCTTCAACCCATCATCATCCAGCGCAACAGAAGGCTCATCAAGCAACCAAATAGGCCGGTCCATCGCAAGCAATCTCGCGAGCTGCACCCTCTTCCTCTGACCCATCGACAGCATCCTCGTCCTCTCGTTAGCCAGCCTGCCAAGCCCCATCAGCTGCAGAGCGTGCAACGACTTCCCTTGCTTCCCCTCCAGGACCTCGAACCACTGCACGTTTTCGAGGACCGTGAACCTGTCTTTCATCGCGTCTTTGAGTGACAGCCAGTTGAGTTGAAGCTTGTATTGCTGGAACACTCCCGAGTCTGTTATGTCGTGTCCGTTCCAGAGGACTTGCCCCGCTGATGGCTTGGTGAATCCAGCCAGCATTCTTAAGAGCGTTGTTTTGCCTGAGCCGTTGGTTCCGGTTAGTACTAGTGCTCCTCCGTCGTGGAGTGAGACGTTCACGTTGCGTAGGATTTGTTGCGCGTTTCTCATGCACGAGACGTTGTCGAGTAGCATTCGGGGTGATGGTGGTCTTCGAAGAGACATTGGAAATGGCGGAAATGAAGAAAGTTTGGAATCTGTAATTAAACTCTGCAACAATGCAAAAGAAAACAAGTGGATTAGCTATGTACTATGAACAAGAGAAGATAGCCAAAAGCTATGCTTAAGCTCAAGGATGACTGCATAAAACAACCAATCTCAAATTCTCAGTGTTCAATCAGCAAACATGAAGAAAATGCTTTGCTGTAATAAAACTCTGCAACAATGCAAAAGATACAAGTGGGTTAGCTATCTATTACGAACAAGAGAAGATATGCTTAAGCTAAAGGATGAATGCATGAAACTACCAATCTCAATCTCAATTCTCAGTGTTCAATCAGCAAACATCAAGAAGTAATAAATTGCTAGAGAAGGAATCAATGGAATTCATCACTGAACAGGTACACAGCATACATCAATATAAAGGGTGAAATTTAAAAGCCAAGTCGTTCAGGCAATTGGTCGAACACCTGGTGGGCAAAACATCCAAACCTTACTCTACTCTGATCATGGGTTCGTTCTAATCGCAGCTAATCAAGTTCTGAAAATGGAGTAGAGATCAAAAGGGAGAATGCACTAACCCAGATGAAAGAAAGTTGAGAGATGAATTGTGCGATGTACAGAAACTTGTCTTGCCTTGAGCTTCTGCAATTGATTCGTCTTCTGAAGATCTCGAGTGACAGAGAGATGGGTTTTTTCGCCCCTGATTCTATAAATCTCTGCAAATGAAGCTCTTCGAGCAGACAATTTGGGCTAAGTTACAAAGTGGTACTGAAATTTCAAAATATTATAGTCGTGATCCCGAAATTTTAAATCGTGTTATGATCTAGTCTTGCAGTCGCCGAAGACAACATATTCCGGTTACTTTGTCACGTCACTTTTGACACGTCATCATAAATATAATATAATACTATATTTTATGACGTGCCAGTGCCATTTTGCCACGTCGTCGGTCATAAAATATTATATTTTGATGACGTGTTAAGGGTGATGTGATAAAATGGTCAGAATATGCGGTTGCCGATGACTGCAGGACTGAATCATAACACGATTCAAAGTTTTGGGACCAAGACTGTAACATTTTGAAATTTAAGGAGTCGATTTCTGCATGAAAATGAATTATCGGGGGAATTGATAAATCGATGGAATTTAATTGCTGGAAAAACAGGCAATTCCACCGGAATTAAATTCCTTGTTTTCCCGTCCAATGGCGATATGGAATTGGAAAAAAATAACAATTCCCTTCAATTCCAGTCTATTTGAAAGGGATTTCAAAACCTGTTGGAACTGTGTATTTTGGGAGGAGGAATTCAATTCCTGAGACATTAGACAAATAATTAGAGACGAAAAAATAAAAAGAATTCAGAAATACAAGAGAATTACTCAATTCCTCCTCTCAGGTCCTGGCCCAAAAACCACCCTGAAAAGGTAAACAAGTCTAGAGAGTAGCAAACAACACACAGAGAGTCGAAACCCCAAACCCAACAAAACATCTCAGCATTATTAGTAAACACTAAGATTCGTTCGAAACCCTTTCCCAACAACTCGAGTTATTGAGATGCAACGATTCTTGACAAGCACATCTGCATCCACATCTGACTCATTCTTCCTGCTTGCAGACTCCCCAAAACAGAGCCAACATCCTCTGTCCTCATCGCTAACTTCCAATTTCCATGGCCGGCATCATAGCAATCTCCGTCTCAGATGACACCTTCAATGTCACAACCCAGAAACCCAGAAAAAGACTGCAACTTTCCATCTCATTCCCATCAAATCTCCATACCCAAATTCTCCAATGGATTCTTCCCCCAACGATTCAGACATAGACAGAACAAGGACGATATCATTCGTCCACACCGTCCCAGCAGCGAGCAGGATCGTGCCATCAGCGAGCCAGTGGAACTCGATCGAGCTCGACTTCAACCTCGTCCCGCGCTCCGAGAACGCGTACCATTCGATCCCTTCCAACTACTCCAAGTCGTACACCTACGAGCTGGTCATCTCGGATAAGACCTACTTCAGGAGGTTCCTCTGCATATTGGGGATTGTAATCCTTGTTGCAGTTGGATTGCCTTTGTTGCTTCATTTCTTGCCTCGAGGGAGTGGTCCTCGTAGCGTTCCTTTGAACGTCACTCTCGCTGTTAATCGGGCTCTCACGTTCTTCGACGCGCAGAAATGTAAGTCTCGGTCACTCTTACCGTGTGCGGGCGGAGTCTTTTCTCAGTAACTCAAGTCGTTGTTACAGTTCCACCACACTTTGTGGATATGGGTTGACATTAGACAGTGGCGGAGCTAGAAATTTAAGTAGACACTGGGCATGATACATGAAATATAACGAGTCCAATATATAACTGCAGTAAATTTATTAAGAAAATATACATATTTTAGCTATTTTGGTCCGTAGGATCTTGTTTATGATAGGTATGGGTATATTTTTTTTTACGCAAATGGGTTGGGACACGAAATTCGGTGTAGGATCGCGGATAACTCATAATACTTGTTTGGTGGCGCTTGATGCTTTGATTGATGTAACTTCTATGACAAGGTAAGTGAATTGATAACTGGGAGCAAACGATGGCCTCTGGTAGAGGAAGATAGAAGTGGTACGAACTATGAGGTTTTGATTTGGAATTACTATAAGAAAATCGAGAAAGATTCGAGACGAGGATAGAGTTTTGGTATACTAGGTACCTACTGGGTTCGTGGGTACCCATTCTACCTGTCTTGGACGAAACACGGGTATGAGTTTGGGTTCAAAATGGGTGTTTATATCATATCGCCCATCCCTACTTATGCAAGTGAAATGGTTATGTTCGAGGTTGACAAGATTAGATGTCAAAATCACTCGATTATAAGCTCTGATACCATACAAAGAACCATCTTCTCTCAACAACTCGAGGTTGTTGGAAGAGAGATTATGTTCAACATTGTTTTATATAACATTCCTTAACAGTTTCCCACAATGTTGGAATCCAAAGCTAAGAGTACTTGTGTACATTTCTTGTTGCAGCCGGAAGATACCCTAGCACGAGCCCAGTGAAGTTTCGGGGGATCTCGGGGATGGAGGACGGGAACTCAAGGAGTCCGCCGGTGGACTTGAAAGGAGGGTTCTATGATTCAGGGAGCAATTTGAAGTTCAGCTTCCCAACTGCGTACACGGTCACACTCTTGAGTTGGAGTGTGATTGAGTACAATAAGAAGTATGATGATATTGGTGAGCTTCAACATGTTAAGAACATCATCAAGTGGGGTAGTGATTACTTGCTCAAGGCATTTGTGAGATCAAACTCTACTAATGGTCCTATCACATTGTACTCACAGGCAAGCTAATTTGACCCTTGAAACTTTTCGGTTGTTCGGGTTGATGGAATTGGGTTTCAATTCCCGGCCCACTGAGATTTGTAGTGCAATTATTTGGGCCAATTCCCAGTGGGTCGGGAATTGGAACCCAGTTCCATCAAGACAAACGACCCCATTTGTTTCATAAATTGGTAACATATTGTGTTAGGAGTGTTCTTCAAGGTATGATTTTTTTATCTAATTGATCGGATTTAGGGTTATTGTCTCGTATCATTTGGTATCAGAGTGATAGAACGTCGACCAATCATATTGTGTGATGAGGGTTCTACAAGGTCTCTACTTTCCCCATTGAATTTAGGGTTATGTTCTTGTATAATTTGGTATCAGAGCGTTATAACGTCGAACAACATATTGTGTAATGAGTGTTCTATAAGGTCTCTACTTTTCTCAGATAATCGAATTTAGGGGTTATGTTCTCGTGATCATTTGGTATCAGAGCGTTAGAACTTCGATCAACATAGTGAATCCCAACTTGTGAGAATTAATGTATCTCGAGATCATTTGAGCTAATGCGTAACACAATTCGACTGCGAAATTAGGGGAGTTTGAACCCTAATTAAGAAGTTTCTTAATTTTTCCAGGTTGGAAGCACTGGAAATGGGACTAACCCATACACAGATCTAAGCTGCTGGCAAAGGCCAGAAGACATGAGCTATCCAAGGCCGGTTTTCGCCTGCGATGGCTCGGCTGCTGACCTGGCAGGCGAGGTCGTGGCAGGATTGTCAGCAGCATCAATGGTGTTCCAAGAAGAGAAAGATTACTCTCATGAGCTAGTTACAGCAGCTGTGAGCCTGTATGGTTCTGCAACTAAGAACAATGCACAGAACAGCTACACTAACATTAAATCCTGCGGTGGAGATGCAAGCAGAGTTTACAACTCATCTGGGTTCCAAGATGAGCTTGTTTGGGCTGGAACTTGGCTCTTCTTTGCCACTGGTAACACTACTTATCTTGAGTATGCTGCTCTGAACTTCAGTGCAGCTGTGAAGCAGCAGGCTCCTGAAGAGCAAGGTGTTTTCTATTGGAACAACAAGGTCACTGCTACTGGTGTAAGTTCTTTTGTTACATTTTTAATGACTCGGGTTGTTGAGAGAGGTTTTAGAATTGGTTTATATAACGTTTCATAACATTTCCCCTCTCAAACGGAAGCTCCCGTGAAAAGGGACTGAACTTTGCACAGGTTTACCAATGATTCGGTGGCAGGACCATTCGGTCTAAGCCTCTAATATACCATATAGAGAACAGTTGCATCCTGATAACTCGAGTTGTTTGGAGAGGTTCATGATTGGTCCATGAATCTGGACCGAGTTTTGCATAGGTTCACCAAGCCTTGTGTAAGTGAAACGGTTATACTGGAGGGTAAAATGATTAGATGGAAGAACCTTTCGGTCTAAGCCTCTAATACCATATGGAGAACAGTTGCATCGTGATAATTTGAGTTGTTTGGAGAGGTTCATAACTAGTCTTTGCTATAACTTTGTCTGTAGGTTTTACTGACGAGGCTTAGATTCTTCCGCGATCTCGGCTACCCTTTCGAGATCGGATTCAAAGCAGCATCAGAGATGACAGAAGCCATGATATGTTCTTATCTTTCTGATAAGAAATTTCACAAGTCACCTGGTAAATCTGACACCAAAATTGTTCATAACCTCACATCATTTTGATCAATTTTGCAAGATTTTAACTTGTTTTTTTGTTCTTATAGGTGGATTGCTTATCTTGATGCCTGATGATGGTCCACAGCTTCAGTATGCTGCAACTGCATCATTCCTCACTAAGTTGTACAGTGACTACCTTGAGCTTGGTCTTCAGTCCAGTGTAACTTGTGGCAGCAATGGCTTCTCTCTTGAAACCATGAGGACATTCTCCACTTCACAAGTAAGCATCACTAAGCTTCTAAAAACCCCTAAACTGCATAGGTTGCTTGCAGTAGAAGCTATCTCTTTTACCCTTTTCGCGAAACTTCATCTTGTACAAGAACCATCTCCTCCCACTAACTCAAGTCGTTCGGAAGATGTCTATAATTGGCTTATGTAACATTCCTTAACAAGTGCTCTCAGGCTCTGATACCACATGGAGAACCGTTTACTCGAATTGTTAATAGAGGTTCATAACTGGTTTATATACCATTCCTTAACCCGATCTTTGCTTTTTGTGCAGGTGAGGTACATACTTGGAGACAATCCAATGAAGACGAGCTACATGGTCGGGTTCGGGAAGAAGTATCCGACACATGTTCATCACAGAGCAGCATCAATCCCAGCAGACGGTAAGCAGTACAGTTGCAGTGAAGGTGATCAATGGAAGCAGAAGAAAGAACCAAATCCCAACACTGTTTATGGAGCAATGGTTGCGGGGCCAGACAAGTCCGACAAGTTTTTCGACGACAGGACCAAACCGTGGTTCACTGAGCCAACCATAGCTAGCAATGCAGGTCTAGTTGCAGCTCTCATAGCAATCCATGATCCACCTTCTGGAACTTTAGGGTCCAATGACCGGAATCTGGGTATCGATCAAGATCGGATCTTTTCGAGTGTTCATCTGACTCCACCAGCAACTTGAAACAGAAACTGTAGAACATACTAAAGTTTTGAATAGGATAGAAACTCTTAATAATGATAGTAAAGGGTACTCATGTAGTATATACTTGTGCCCCAAGTTTACCGGAGATCGAACAGATGAGACCAAAGGTGTAATGATTAGCAAAATCACGATGGAACCGTGATATATTGTAATTTAATGTAACCCTTTTCTAACAAGATATTGCCCTACTTCGTTTTGCGGTACATGATTATGACTCCTCATGCTCACTTATCATTGTACTGCTCCAGCATGAGCGTGTTTAACTTCAGAATTCTGATGAAAACTCATTCATTACTGCCCAATTTTGCCAATTCGGGTCGAATCGTTACTTATGTCTCATGAATCTCTCTCTCTCGTCCTTTACTGGTATGGGATTTATCTAGGATGTTACAGGTAACTCAACAAGAGTCGAAACCTCTTAAATTTTGCACGAAAAGAGCACGGTGTGGACACTACCTCGTGTACTAGTCCAAATACCTATTAGGAACGTGACATGAGTACGTAAAAACCGTAGCGATTCGGTCTTTGATACATGAATAAACCAACACAACCTTACGATAGTAAGATATATGAACTCTTTTATTCACTACTCTTCTCACAAAATTTGTATATGTACAAGTCATGAGGCAAGAAGAAGAAGAAAAGAACACCTTTGGAGCTTATTTACATTAAGGTTTTGCATATAGGCCTTTCTCAAGTAGCCTTCACCCTATCAAGTCCATACAGCCTCTGCAAAAAAAAAAACCAGAACTACATCAAATCACGAACATCCCGACACGAATCGAAAAGGGTAAACAAGATCGAAAACAATGAGCTCACCAGAGTAGCATGAATGTCTTGCAAGAGAGGCACAAGCAATGAGACCATGGCCTGCATATCCTCTTTCAAGAACTTGTAGTTCTCTTCATTTGGCTTCAGAATTGTTATGAATGTTCTGTTGTCTGGTACAAGCTTGAGAGCCACCTGCAAAAAGGGTTTGAACTTTAGCATTTAGTTCATATGCTTTTGTTCATTACAGTTAGGGTTCATGTAGAGGTTACTTTGAATGCAGCTGAAGAGATCCATCCATGCCATGGCTTCAAGCTGATGCTGTAAGACTCTCCCACAGCTTGCTCCATGTTCTGGTCTGGATCTTTGGATAACTTTTGCAGCAAGCAAGCTGTGAAATCCAGTGATCTGTTGATTTACAAGAAAAACTAGACTTTATTTATATGGGATGATGATCATAGTCTAGTGTGTGTATACTACGATTCGTGTCAAGTTGTGACGAAACTCGACACCAAACTTGTGACGAAACCGTGCTACATTGTTCTATGGGGAACTAGTTACTGTGGAAAACTTTGCTCGAATTATTGGAAGAGGTTTAGAATTAGTTTAAGTTTGCACGGCTCCACGAAGTTTTGGGGCTAATAAGATGATTCTATAAGGCTCTAATGCCATGTAAAAAACCCGTTACATAACTCAAATTATCGGGAGAGGTTCAGAGTTGGCTTATAGAAGATTCCTTAACAAGGCACTTTAAACAAAAACTCGTAAAAGAGGATTGAAGTTTGTACAGGTCCATGAAGTCTTATGCTTGTGAGATGGTTATATAATGAGCTGTCAAACAGGCGGGTTGGGGGGTCACGAGTCAGGTTAGTCAAGTCGCGGGTTAGCCAGATCGCGGGTTCATTAGGTTGTGAATTCGTCGGGTCGGGGGTTCATCGGGACACAAGTTAGTCGGTTTGTGTGTTGGAGAGATTACGAGTTTGTTGACTTTCTAGTTAACCAGGTCTCGAGCCAGGCCGGGTCGGGCGAGTTGGGCAGGTTCAACGGGTCGGGCCAACATTTTGCCAACTCTAGTTATATTGGGACTAACAAGATTATATGCCAAAACCTCTCGATCAAAGGCTCCAATACCAAGTGTAAAATCATTACATCCAATAACTCGAATCGATAAGAGAGGATTCAGAATTGATTTACAAGTTACAATTACCTTGTAAGCCAAACAAAGGCTTTGCTGCAACTGTCCCTCTTCCTGGAAATGCCTTCACTAGCTTCTTTCTTCAGAATCTCAACCAAGTTTGAGTAGACTGAAGGATCAGCTTCATATTGGCCTTCCAATCTCTGCACAAACAAACAAAAATTATGAAATATTTGAATCAAATTTGGAATTACTGAAAGAATCCAAGAAGAAGAGGACAGATTTCTATTGATTCTGACAGAAAGTGACTAATCAGAAATGAATGAAGCCTTTCTCACCTGGATATTTTGAGTAATGTCTTGTCTAAGAACAGCCATTGTTGGCCCAATCTTATCTGCATCAAAGCAAAGCAACACATCACAACCCCACAAGTGAAAGTAGAAAGATCAAGCTGCACAATGTGCTGCATTTCTCCATATATGAGAAAAGATCCCAACTTTGTTGGAAACCCGTTAATCCCTATAACTCGAGTTGTTGGAAGAAGATTATCGAATGAAGGGTTAGTATAAAGAAACTAAAGACAAAGCAAAAAGCTATGTACTTGTTGACAAACTAACTCGAGTGGTTGGAAAAAGGTTCAGAATGGATCTTATTTGTTATCTTGCACACCCTTTTAAACGAAAGCTCCAATCTTTACACGGATTTACTCCTTTCGTTAAACCTTAAACCATTACTCTTACTATCCTGAAAGCAAATAAACCATTAATTCCAACAACTCGAGTTGTTAGAAGAAGATTCACAAACAGAGACTTAGTAGGATTCATTGTTCTCGTACACAAAGATAAAGTAAAAGCTCTGAACTTGTTGATAACCCGATAACTCAAATTGTTGGAAAAGGTTTAGAACGAATATTATACCGTTTTAAACGAAAGCTCCACCCTTCAACACGGATTTCTCCTTACGTTAAACCTTAAACCATTACTCTTACTATCCGGAAAGCAAACAAAGACAAAGTAAAAGCTCCAAACTTGTTAACAACCCGTTAATCCCAACAACTCGAGCTACTAAGGGTTTCCTTCATTAAACCCTGAACCGTTACCCTCGAAGCGAAAGAGATGCAACTTACCAAGAACCTCAATGACCAAGCTGCAGACATGAACAAAGGGCATTGTAGGGATCACAGCAGCAGGATGGCCATCACTGCAGTTATGGCCATCAGCATCATGATCATGATCATCATCAGCATCAACAACAACAGGAGGATTCATTGTTATGGACATTGCAGAAAGCTCCTCAATTGCAGATTTGATCTCTGAAACTTTGTTATGATCCATTTCTCTCTTCCTCTTCATGGCTTTAATGGAACCTCTTAGCAGCTTGCTTGTTCCTCCTTTATATAAGTGAAAAGAAACAGAGTTAGTGGCATTAATTTTAGCAGTGTGGAAGGAATTTTGGACTTTGATGAGTTCAAGTAAGTTGAATGGTGATTGGTAGCTGGTTTTTTTTTTTCTTTTTTCTGTTCATTTTTGAGAAAAAATCTGGAAATCTGTGACTTGTTCTTGGAGATATGACATATGCATTGAAGACATTATTACTATATGTTAATATAGAAATTAAAATGTTTTTTTTTTGGAAAATATCACTGCTTTGTCGACTTAGCAGATAGTTCCATACACCATGAATTGTTGCTCTTTCTACTTTCTTTTACTTCAGTCACTTTGTTTTTTGGATCATTCCGTTCATTACTTTCGTCTTCTTGACGTTAAATCTAGACACATCCGCAAGTCACATTAGCAACTGTTGTCATAGTTTAGTGAGTAAGCATTGGGAGAGATAAATTAGTAAGGTATCGCGAAAAATATGGGTGAAATATGAAGGATTTTCATACTGCACATTTTATCTCGTCAATTTTATCCTATCCAATCATATATTTATAGTCAATTAAAAATGTGACTATTGGAGTTGACATGGTGTACTGAATGCGCAACAATTAACATTAAGAAGACGAAAGTTTGGATAGAATGGCACAAAAGGTAAAGTGACTAAAGCAGAGGAGTAAAAGAGTGATTTATAGTGTATAGGGACTTATTTGTTAAATTGGAAAAGTAAGGGGAGCTAAGTGTTATTTCCCTTTTTTCTTTTCATCAATGTTTATGATTCTTAGTAGGTTGAACCTCCAGGAAACTGGTGTTTATTTATTTAGGTTTTTTGTAAAAAAAATTATATTATGTTGGTTGTAGGGTTCTTATTTCTGGTTCTGATTTTTTTAATTACATTAAAGAAAATTGATTTTTTTTTAATTGTTGCCAGTACAGAGGTACAGAGTACTTGGCATTCAGACCCACTTATATAAGTAGTGTTTATTTTCCTTATCTGAAATTTAAAATAAATAAATAAATATGTTGAGAAAATATTATAAGTAGAATGTTTGATGGATTGATGTCAATTTTCTGTAACATGATTATAAAAGGATTTTTTTTATATATATATAAAGTAATGAAAACTTAGATTATTGATCAAGTTGTGTGTTCTGAATGAGTTATTCGTTGAGTTTATCAAATATTCAAAGATGATTTTTAAATTATTTTTATTATGTCTAGTACAATTATATATTTGACCTAATGACAAAATTGGGGGCGAAACAACCTAGACTATTACTCAGAGTTACATCCTCCCAAAATGTTAAAATTCTATGTAAAATTTTTGAAATAAAATTATATTTCTAGTATTTAACTTTTAGGCTTGAAAATCAGCTTAATGTCCTTGACCATCCTAGTTCCGCTATGATCTAGCCTAGTGTATTATACTTATCAGGCTGAGGGCCTACTAGAGTCTTGGCTTCACTGTCGGTTTTATCGGTACTTGTTTTGGTGTATTTGGTACACATATAGCTATGTTGGTACTTATTTCAGTATGTTGTTGATACCTCAAACTTGTGATTAGTACACATAAACACTATGGAGTTGTTCGTTTTAGGAATTTGGGTGTAGGTGATTTGAAATAGAATGATTACGCATATGCAAGCTATTATTTACATACCTTTTTAACATAATAAACATACTATTTTTAAATCATCGATCCGAGCCCAATAAATTACTTTCCAATCCCAAATTTCGCGCTATAATGAGATGTCATCTTGTGATCTGTCCTCCTATGATAGAAGAGCGAGAGTCAACCTACAATCATGCTCTCTGGTATATTCTTTCATTGTCATTAGAAATTCTACAACATTACTTATGAACTCATCTAATGTGGCATAGGTTGCCACTTAAACAACTCGAATCTAGAACGGTTTAATACATTGAGCCAGATTATAAATAATTTTAAATATTCTAGATCACATACAAAAAAAATGGTCAACTTGTGATTTGTGAATGACTAATTGAGGCAATGAGCCAATAATTCAAGCTAATCTTCAATGTTTTTCAAGACTATTAATTTCTCTTTTTAGTTTCATTTTTAGTTTTCTTTGTTTAAGAAGAGAACTTTGAAATTCTCGACGAGCAGAGGTAATTTGGGAACTTAAACCCTAATTTAATAGTATCCAAGTGAGATTCTTTCCATATCTGCCACCCTCAAAATTTTAAAATTAATTTTTCTTTGTAGTTAGAATCATGCTGATGGCCGGTTTGATAGTTAAGAAATTCGTTAGATTATGTATTCTAATTTACCTACTTGTGTCAATTTTAGAATATTCATATGATTTCTATATTCAAACACTACATAGCATGATTTTGAGGAAAAAACAAATTTACTAGTAGTTCTTATGGGCCGGATCTCGGTTCGAACCAAGAGAATCAGGGTTTCCCAAATTTCAGACTCGACTCGCTAGACGTCAAAGTCATGATGACTAGTGTTTCAGCAAGACAGAAGGCTCAGGCCGCCTATAAGAGGTCGAGGCCAAATACAATATTGTCCACCAATCAACTGGTGACACGTGGTGATTCGGCTCGACTATCAGGAATGATGTAAATAGACATTAACCTCAGCGGTGACAGGGGACCACAACATGACACACACGGCCTACATACTCACATTCCCATGGTCGTACTCTTAGCGTTCATACGCTCAAGGAACCCCAAAGCCTACGGGCACACCCTGGTGTATATACTTCTTTGTCTCTCATACCACCCTTCATACAAGCTTACCCCTACTACATCCAGTGGTAAGGCTGAGGGGGTCTACCCAAAGTCCCCTAGACCCGAATAGCTAAAATACATGTAATTTATTGTACGGAATATAGTTGGTTTATTGTATTTTATGTATCGGGCTCAGGGTCTACTAGCATCCTGGCTTCACCACTGCTACATCATCCTCTTACTACTATCTGTCTTACACTCTACGAGGTACATACCCGGCGCCAGGAGTCAGACGTGCTCATCCATCGTCCATTCACTCGAACCAACTCATTGATCCAACCCAGACTCTCGGGGACGGAGCAGTTCTAAAATTGGCAAGCATTGTTTATGAATTGACTATGTGATTCGAAAAGCTTGTTCAAAACTCAGTTTTCAATGTTACGCGGTACACATTGATTGTAGATGGGTCGAGGAGATTGAGCTAGGATTTGCTCAACTTATTAGCTCGTTGAGTATAACTCGTAAGCGGTGTATATTTTAAATTAACCACAATCATAAAACTTGATTCAACCTCGATTCTTTAACTTGAACTCAACTCAAACTCACAGAAAATTGGGAATTGGAATTTTGTAGCCTAATTTAAAATTTTATGTACCGTCAGTAGCCAATTGCGTAACTATGTCCAAAACTAGCACAATCTGACTGGCAGCCAGCGCGTAGCCCGCCAGCAGCGCGTTGCTGGCCAGCCAGCGCAGCGCTGCCAGATAGCGTAGATAACATATAGAGGAATTTAGCAAATATTGACAAATAGCAATTTAGTCACTTTCTTTTCCTATTTTACAAATGAGTATTTAGTCACTTTCTTTTCCTATTTTACAAATGAGTTTTATTACTATTAATATTATTAATTTGATAATATAAGCCAACCTTGATAAAATGATAATATATATAAGCTAGAATTAATTAAAGAAAATTATATTAGCCGTCACAATCTCTTGAGTTACGGATCCCGAGGTCACGTTTGTTGGAGCCACAACGATGAAGGAGACAACGACTTCCAATAATAGTTTTTAACTTTGATTCAATCAGTGCATAACCAGCGCAACGCATAGCCAGACCAGCGGGAAGTGACCTCGGGTCACGTTTGTTTTAACTTTGAATTACGAATCCCAATGTCACGTTTGTCGTTGTTTTAACTTTGAATTGTTGTGCCTCCAACAAACGTGACCTCGGGATCCGTAACTCGAGAGATTGTGATGGCTAATATAATTTTCTTTAATTAATTCTAGCTTATATATATTATCATTTTATCAAGGTTGGCTTATATTATCAAATTAATAATATTAATAGTAATAATAACTCATTTGTAAAATAGGAAAAGAAAGTGACTAAATATCATTTGTAAAATAGGGAAAGAAAGTGACTAAATTGCTATTTGTCAATATTTGCTAAATTCCTTATATGTTATCTACGCTAGCTGGCCAGCGCTGCGCTGGCTGGCCAGCAAGCGCTGCCTGGCTGGCTACGCGCTGACTGCCAATCAGATTGTGCTAGTTTTGGACATAGTTACGCAATTGGCTACTGACGGTACATAAAATTTTAAATTAGGCTACGAAATTCCAATTCCCCATAAAATTAACACAAGCCAAATTCAACCTCAGTTAAACATTTCGATTGACTCGACTCGACTCGGCTCGAATCGAATACAACCCTTATTAAGAGGGATGCACGAAGCTAGGAAACAACTGTCCAATTGATCAATTCCTAATTAGCACAGCCCACTTTAATATGTTATCCAATTCTCTTAAACTCAAGATTAAGTATCCAAAAAATACGTAATCATCCTTGTTAATATAATCATAATTAATTAATTAATTAATTACGTAATTAGTTTCCCTTTTCCCAATTAGATAAGGTTTTGCTGGGATTGTTATCATCTAACCCGACAATACTTAAACAAATGTGTCATGTGTACATCACCAAGCTGTGTTATGTTCCATGCCTCTAACCACTTGATCAACATAACAATGAAACCACTTCCCCCCAAATTAAGAAAGATTATGTAACATTAGGGTTTAGGGTTTTTGTTTCGATCCGAGAATTATTCGGTGAGAACGTAGAGGTGAGATTTGACGGACTTTCTTCGGATTCTGTGAATAAGCGTGTGGAATTCGGTGTGTGGCTGTGAGTATGAGACTCTGATGTCTCAGATTGATCAGATAGATTAAGAGAGATGGAATAGAGGAGAAAGGAGATTGTCAACTGAGATGTCATGATTATGTCATAACGATGTCATACTCATATCACAACTAATTTTTTATTGGGTTTGATGATAAATCCTTTTTTTTTAATCTTATACATAAGGCTGGAAGTTGTCCCGTCGGGTAGTGGGTACCGTGAGTCTGACCCGTACCCGTTCGGGTAATGGGTACCCACTACCCAAACAGGTTCTGGCTTCAGAATGGCTTTGGAGGCTTATAGGTACTCACTATCCAAATGGGTAATACATGTGGGTACCCATTAAGCCCGATTAGCCATAATTATTAAATTTATAATTATAAATAAAACCCCTAAACCAAACCGAATCCATTAATCCAATGATTCCAATCCAAACCTGATGCTCTAGTAGAGACAGATTACCTTGGTTATGAACATGGTTGCTTGTTCGTGACGGTTTGGTTACCATTCTGGTATGTTCAGTTCATCTAGTCATTCAAATGGTGCTATAACGAGTCTAGATTTCCGCCATGCAGGTTGATCAATTGAGACAAAAGAACCCTTGCAAGTTGCAACGGACCTTGTTTGTTGTAGTGATTCATATAATTGATTGAATTTGTAAATCATTGTCGAAGCATTGAAAAATATATATATCATGATCCTCGTATAATGTCGTGCCTTTTCAATTATAACTTGAATGTTACATTGTTATGATATGATATCGATCCTCTTCGGCTTCTTTATTCGGGTTTTTGCTCGAATCTGAACCGGATAAGGTCCAATGAAACCGAAGCCCAATTCATCACAATGAAGCCTAGTGGGCTTTTAGCCCAATAACTTCAGCGGAAGTGAAGCCCAAATCCATCACTTCTTCATAGTCCTCGAATTTACTACTAACACCCTTCAATTTGTAGAGAATAACACATTTGCCCCTTTATCCAAAACCAACTGTAATCTGCACCGCCAACAAACATAACGAACTTACGAACTCCGGCAATGGCGGCAGCAGCTGTTCCCGCTCTTCCCACCGCGGCGGCGCCCAATTTTGGCATCAGAAGCGCATATACAGGTTCGATTCTTCCGTCGACGTTGAAACACTTGAAGATTGGGAGTTCCCGATCGCTGCGCTTGAAGTCGACGAGGAAATTGGTGGTGCGAGCTGCAAGGACGGAGTCGAAGGGCGTTTCGTTAGGGTTCAAAGCTCCTGATTTTCAAGTAATATATTGCGATTTAGTTTCAGGAGAAGGTGTTTGTTCTGATGGTAGATAGTGTATATATAGTTTTTGGTTTTGATCACAAGGTGTTTGTGAAAATGCAGCTTCCGGAGCCTCTCACTGGGAAGACGTGGGAGCTTGAAGATTTCGAGTCGCATCCTGGTTTGTTGGTGAGATTAACTTCTAGCTTGATTTCGTATTGGTTGTTTGGCTTGTTTAGGTGTTTGAAATTCAGGGGACGAGTATCTGAATTAGTGAACTTGTGTGGTATGGAATTAGAAGAATACTTAATGTTGGAGAGATTGAATGGTTAGAATTTGATGTGTGATTTGGTTAAGTGATGAACAATGTAGTACATTGGATTGCATCCTAAACGGATTGATACGTTCTGAAAGATACAGTAGATATGATGTGCCATGTTGACATTAAAAGATATTTCCATGGTTAATGCAAACTGATAGACTTTAAGCCATTTGATATGAGGAGACTACCAAATTTTTATTGCTATAATGATCGAATGAATATATAGCGGAAGTGTTCCATCTTATGCTGAGTTAGCCATTCCACATTGAGAATCAAAAGAAAAATTCAATTGGAAATTGCTGTATTTAACAGGCATGTTGCAATTGCAGTCTTACAACAAGTTTTTCACCTGTTCCTCGTTCAGAATATTTCCTAAATTTTTAATACCTAGGAACATTGCACTTATGATGGAAAGGATGTGCTGTATTTCATGTTTTTCTAGCTGAGGGAAAAAATTGATTTTTGTAGTATTTACAGTAACGATTTGCACCATTTTCAGGTTATGTTCATATGCAATCACTGCCCCTTTGTTAAGCATTTGAAGAAATTTATGGCAAACCTTTCTAATTTCTATATGAAGGTAACTCGAATCCACCTTAATATCAAGCTGTTTACCATTTGGCAAGGGATGTGGATTTTCACCTGAAAGATACCCCATATTATGGTGCAGAAAGGACTTGCTGTTGTTGCAATATCTTCGAATTCTATAATTACACACCCACAGGTTCCAGAAGCGATCCCATTGTTTCATATTAGAGCTATCTAGAAGCTACTGTGTGACAAGGCCTAGCTGGAACTTTTCTTCACAGGATGGACCGGAATTCATGGCCGAAGATGCAAAATTGTTTAAATATCCATTTCCATATTTGTATGATGAGGTATGCGTGTGACATTTTGATCCTGAATTGCACTATCATACTGTGTTTCCTGGGATTTTCTTCTGCATGTTTCTCCCCATTGTTCCTTCCAGTCAAAGGTTCCTTTCATTCCTAGGTTTCTATAAATCTGGGAATGTCGGCGTGGACTGAAAGGAGTATATGGAGATAGGATTAATTGGAGTGATTGAGTTGGCATTGGATCAATGGATCTTTGTTGTTCTTTCTTGTGTCGGTGAATCAGTAAAAAAAGCTCTTTGATTCAGTATGTAACTTAGGAACTGTATGATTGGGTATCCATGATAAAACAGCTGATATGAAATGGAAGTCATTAGTACTGGAGTGATGACATCAGAGATACTGGAGATACAGTAGTTTGTGTTTGTTTGGTTGATGCTAGTAATAGTGTGACCATCATATTTGTTTAATATGAAATAGTAAATATAAGGTACAACAGGATGTAACATACAAACCGACTATTACTCGTTATCCTGAGTACGTTCATCAAGTAATAAAAAAGTATTAATCACGAGTCCTTGGATTAATACTCACAAGTCACAGTGATGTCGATATACATTTCATCACACTACTAATAATTTAGAAGCATCACAACTGCAGTCTCAGGAGGTCGCACGAGCTTTCGGAGCTGTCTGTACACCAGAGTTTTTCTTGTTCAAAAAGGTGAGCATTGTTTACTTTCCCTTTGTTCCTTCGAACTTTACACGTTCCCAGCCTTCGGTTGCGGTGCCCAGTTAGGTTATTTGCATGTAAATGAGCTTGTGCGTGGTCAATTTGAGGTTTGACTATATGCTCATATAACTAAGTTGACTTCGATATTACAGGATGGGAGGAGACCGTTTGAGCTGGTTTATCATGGCCAATTCGATGACTCCAGACCCAACAGCAATGTGCCTATAACTGGAAGGTAATATGTTTTCCATCTCATGCGACTGGGTTAACCGTATGTCGACAGTATGCTTAATCAACTTAAATGTAAATGCGTGTAAAGATTTTACATACCGCCACATCCCTTTGTAACTCGGTTTACTTTCAGGGACCTAAGCCGAGCAATAGACTGTGTTCTCAGTGCGCAGCCAGTTCCATCTGCTCAGACACCAAGGTATTATTATCAATGAGGATTCTGTTCTCTGTGAGTTATCTCCTTCAAATTTTACTTCATTTGCCTGAACTCATAAAACCATTGTTATCCTTGGCTTCAAAGTATTGGATGCAGCATAAAGTGGCATCCTGAAACAGATCTCTAGTGTCATTCCAAGCAAAGCTCTGTAAGCTGATAATCAGTCTGCCAAAAGCTTCATTCCAGGTAAAATGGCTATGCTAATTTTAGAGTAAACCAATGCTAGTAAATCAACAGGAGCTAACCGTGACAGAAACATAAATTTTTAAATCTCCAGTACAAGGTTTAATCAGCCGAATAAGTCAGGAAGTTATGATTACACAAACACTAAGTGAATCAATCCAAATAATATTCCTAAAATGGAAATACACTCCTTCCTTCTCTTTTGACTTCCAGCAAGAGAAAGCAAAGCCAATATGTTTTCCTATCCCCAATGATTTGCTTGCCACCAGTCTTTCGTTTCTGTATTGACAACCCTTTTGCTTTGCTTGTCTGTTCAATGATTCATCTCTTGGGATCTTTCTACATCATGACAGTGAGGGAGGCACTAATTTGTCATGAGATGGCCTGCACATTCTTCACTCATCTGGCGACTCATACAAAATGCCACGTTGCTGTAAGTCTGTAACATTCTGTATGGAAAACCTTCTAACGCCACAGAAAATGCTGTTTAGCTTCTTATGGCTCATGTCACTTTCATTTTTGTACCTTTATAAAGAAAGCATGCGGTTAGTGAAGAGAATGTGTTGCCTATTGATATCTACCATTTAGCTGAAGAGAATGTGTTGTCCTCAGCACGCCAAGAATGTTTCTATTTGACTAACCCTCTAATAAAGCTTAGAAGTCAGCTACAAAACAATTTGAGTCTCGTCCCCATTTCAAAACCTCTAATAATTGCAAGCCCCACAGTTCTTGGCCGGTTGGGAAGGCACACATTGTGGATAGTGATGTCCACTCACTATCTCTCAACCTTCCAAGTGCTGTTTTACTGCTGCAGAATCATGCTGCAGTGCTGGGAAAAAGCGAATTGGATCTTAGTAATGAAAAATTGGCTCTGTTTGCTTAAAAGACAAAACCACTAACATTTCAAATTCTGTTTTTATACTCCTAAATATCAAAAGGCATGACAACATGAACAGAAATTTGCTACATTTCAGATGTGTTGACAGTGGTTTAGACACTTGCGGCAAATTTCAAGACTTGGGTATAACTTAGATAGTAAACCTATTACTTTTTCTTACCTCTTTCTCATTGTTTTCAGAACCTTATAAGAGATTGAGCCGGTAAGACTAACTGTATATGTGGTTCAGTTACTTACAACCATTATTAGACCATGGTTAAACTGTTATTGTACCGTGACTGTACCAGACCGGTTTGATGACTGATTCACGTCTGAACCGGTCAAACCAGTCTGGTACAGAACTTATGTCATACTTGATCTTTCTGGCCATCCCACTTTCCTAGCTAAAACAAAGTATCAATTTTGCATTGTTTTCAAGTTCTCTATGATTTGAGATTGGGAATGAAATGACTACTATATGGGTAGATATCAATGGCGGATCCAGGGGGGACTTACATGATCCAGACCTTCTAGAATATGTACATGTTCTCTGGTATTTTGAAGTATGAATACTGAATATTTGTTCAAATCGGGCTCAATGCGTTCCAAAATTTGGTCTAGTGCATGAACCATCCTGGATCCGTCAGTGGCTTCGAAAAATCTGATGGCCACATTATGCAACCATGATATCATTCATAAAAGCTTTTGGTCTAGAAAACAAAGGTCAGGGATTCATTGGATTACCCTGTAACAGCAATCCACAAAAGTGGGAGGGAAGTTACAAAGGGACCAGAAGCTTCCAACAATGGTTCATTGAATGGAGAAAAGATTTTTGACAAGATGAGAATCCAGAAGTGGTTGGTAAAACCTTGTCAAGTAGTGAGTATGAGGAAGGTTAAAAAATCTTCCTCAAGACTGATGGTGATAGCCATGATCGATCCTTCCTCCTTTTTGTATGCTGGTGTGATTGCAGTGGTACTGGTATCTTTTGAACCACAAAATCTGATGGTGCTTATAATGTGCTGTAGAAGCCACACTTGTTTGTTTGTCACTGTTTTGCAGTTTAATGTGTGTACTGGAGTGTGTGTGCTGTGCAGTTACTGACTGGTCTGAATTGCTTCGGTGCCGACACCCAAAAGGGTACGTTGTAGGGGACAAGTGTTATTCGTGTGTTATTCACGTATTATTAACTTATTATTCGGTGTTTTGTAGTTTTGGGGACAAGATTTAATCATTAATTATACTTTCAGTGGCATATTTCTTTACAAAGTCCAAAAACGGACAAATGTGACAGGTGGGTGGGTGGGTGGTGCCACGCCACGCCATCCAAGTTCCTTAATTAATTACCGCCAACCGTTAATTAAGCACGTATTGTGTTTGCATGGACTTGTATTTTGGCACAAAAATACATACTATGTATAGTGTTAGTGTTTCTTGTACTTTCCAGCCAAAATGCAAGCTCATGCAAATATAATACGGGCTTAATTAATGGTTTAAATGATTAATAAGAGACTTGGGTGGTGCGGCGCCACCTACCTGTCACATTTGTCCATTTTTCGACTTTGTAACGAAATGTGTCACGGGGTGTAATTTTTTATCAAATTTTGTCTCCAAAACTATAAAATATTATTATTCATGTATGATTTGAGTGTTGCTTTATCTGAAAACCATACATACATAACATGTGAATAGGAGTATATCATTCATGTGTTATTCATAAGTATGAATACCACTTGAATAATACCTGAGTAACACTTGTTCGTTATGACAGACACTTTGTAGGTATCAGCACCGAAACAAATCTTTCCATAGTTCTCTTGCTCATGTGTTGTGTTAAGTCACCATCATGGGTGTCTTTTTTTATCTTTACCTCAGCAGAATCCAAAGGCAGAGTTGAATTTTGTTACTCAAGAATCATTCTTTGTTAGGGTGTGGGAATTTCCATGGCCTCTTTCAAAAACCTAAATTAGGGATATAGAAATTCTCTTTTGTTGGATTAGGAAAGGGAAAAGCACTTCACAAGAATATGAACACTTGTTAGTTGTTTCTACTATTGTTCTTTTACTTCTTTATGTTCATGAAAAGCTTAAAACCGGTATCGGATCAACTGGTTTGACCTGTTGTCAAAACGATCTAGTGCAATTCAACTATGGTTCTATTATGATTTTAAGTGTTGAATTGTACACCGTGAGTTTTACTGGCTTGATTTATGGTAAGGTTCTGAAAACCATGTTATATAGTTGAAACAGAATGGTAGTTTGGGTTTATTTTTGAGTTCTCTTAAGGCAAGATCGAGTCTTCATGGTCTTAAAATGACGTATAGAACATGACGGTTTAAGTATTGACAAGTTTAATTTTCGATGAATAATATGAATTTGTTATCTTTAATTCATCTTATAAGAGTTGTCATTAGTTCATTAGCTCAGTCAAATAAGATTAGGGTAGTCACGTATTTTCGTAGAACTGAATTCAGAAGAAGAAGAAAAGTTAACGATGAGTCGGTCTTGAATTCGCCACTATCGACGGATCAAAAATTCCAGTCGTTCAGCAGTTAATACTCTTTCAAATTTGATTAACCTTTAACTGACTAACCAAAGTTGATTTTTTACCGAATCGATCGACTCTCACCCCTAGTTTAACCAGTAATTAAAACTGATTAAAAATGTGCATCCACTAATTAAGTGGCATCACGTTTTAAATATTTTTTAATTGTTTTAACCCTTCTTGGCAAACACATATTACTGATTTTAGTGAAGAACCTCTAAACCAACACTTTGGGTTTGTTCTTTGGACACTTGGCATTGGTATCAATCAGCCTGTTAATTTTCTGATTGCTCTATTTTGGTCATCAATCTATTAGGTTTGTAACATTGTGGTCATTAATCTCAATTATAATCCCTTGGTCATCCGTTGGAGTGGTGATTTTGGTCGTTTAGTTGCCAACGGGTGGAGGAGATGAAGGGTTTTGGTGATGGTATTGGTGGAAGAACGAGAGTGTAAAAAACGTTAAATTCGATTATATTATCTGGGCTGGTTGGTTCAGATTTGGGTTATGGTTGGATGGGTTGAGCTTAGGACGAATGAGGTGATGTGGACTCAAATGATGAGTTGGCATAGTGGTATAGTGATTTGTTAGTTTAAACAGAATTTTCAGCCAAAGAGTTAACAGAATGACCAAGGAGTTATAACTGAAATATATTAGTAGTATACTATATAGGTTATGTTATAAAAGTGATGATCACTGTGTTACAAATCTAATAGATCGATGATCGAAATGAATATTGAGACTTGTGTGCTATATAAATTTAACTTGTTTTTGAAATTTTCCTTTGTGGTTGGGTACTTGAAAAGAACTATTGTGTTTGTTGTCTATTCATTTCTTGCCAGTTGTGCACTGAGTTTGATTGATTATGATCATTTGGGATTTTTTTCCATTTTTGTACTTGGGACCTTTTGTTAGGTTTGCTACTGTTTTTTTTTAATCTAATGTGAGTGGGAGATTGTGGATTCTATGGAAATTCCATTAGCGAAAAGAGGTTGATTTGGAGCATACAACTCGGTCGGAAAATAGAATTAGTTGAACCAAAAAGATAACCAATTTTGGCCGATTATACGTTAGATGTGATTGATTCTCGTGGAAACGAAGAAAATTCAATTCATCTTCATGATGAAGGAGGTGTTACAGATTGGTACGTCCTGACATTTTGAACACTCGACTAGCTAGTAAAGCGAGTGTCTTTGAGCATGGAACTCGGTTGGTTAACCATCTTGGTAGTATTCTCCATTAGGCAACAAATTTGGCTTAGCGATCTTCCAACCCTAATTTCAAGTCTTTCACCATGTCAACTAGATGAAGAAAAAACCCAAACGATGTGTTGTGTTTTACTAGATAGGGTTCGGTTTTCGGTTTTTGTGGACCGAAAAATAGGGGAAATCAATGGTTGTTTCTTCATACGGCTATAAGAAAAGGCGAAATCAATTGGTTATCGATTTAATTACAAACTCGAGTATGAGGCGTATAGTAGTGGGAGACAAAATAAGAATTTTGTCATCATGAAAAATTAGATGAGAGTCATTAGATCTTATTAAATCTGATTGAACGGTTGATATATAATCGTAGCATTTATCGCTGTCTTTAATTCTATATTATTAACTAATCTTGTAATAATTATCTTTCCTTAATGATTGTCTACAAAATTTAAGTTTATATTTTTTACCCCAACTCCATAATTATATCCTTCAAATTTTATTATTTTAATAATAATTGTTAATAATTGGCTATTTATTCATCTAAAAATTTTTAAACAAATATTAAAAAAGCTTAATAAAGATTAACACCAATAAAAAATACTAGTATGAATATTAATACTTTGTAACACATTTACTAATCTGAATGCTAATATTTTAATTAGATAGTTACTAGTATTCACTAGTAAATTTTGATAAATCTATTTTAGTTTTTGACAAATTTAGTCCAATTTTGACAAATTTAGTCTAGAATTTGACAAATCTAGTCCATAATTTTGACAAATCTAGTCCATAATTTTGACAAATCTAGTCCAAAATTTTGACAAATCTAGTCCAGTTTTTTGACAAATCTAGTCCGGATTTTTTACAAATCTAGTCCAGAATTTTGACAAATTTAGTCTAGTTTTTGACAAATCTAGTCCAGAATTTTGACAAATCTAGTTCAATTTTTTACAAATCTAGTCTAGAATTTTGACAAATCTAGTCTAGAATTTTGACAAATCTAGTCTAGAATTTTGACTAAAACTAGTCTAGAATTTGACAATCTACTAGAATTTTGACAAATCTAGTCCATAATTTTGACAACTAGTCCATAATTTTGACAATTCTAATCCAAAGTTTTGACAAATCTAGTCCAAAATTTGACAAATCTAGTTCAAAATTTAGACAAATCTAGTTCAATTTTTGATAAATCTAGTCCACATTTTGACAAATATAGTCCAAATTTTTTGACAAATCTAATCTAGTTTTTGATAAATCTAGTCCAATTTTTTACAAATCTAGTCTACATTTTGACAAATCTAGTCCAGTTTTTTACAAATTTAGTTGAAATTTTGACAAATCTAGTCCAAATTTTGACAAATCTAATTCAAAATTTTAACAAATCTAGTCCAGTTTTTTTACAAATCTAGTCCAATTTTTTTACAAATCTAGTCTAGAATTTTGACAAATCTAGTCCAGCTTTTGACAAATCTAGTGTAGTTTTGGCAATTCTAGTCCTAGAATTTTGACAAATCTACACTACAAGAAAACACAAATTTAGTCACGGTTTTTTTGGCCCTTTAGTCACGGTTTTAACCGTGACTAAAAAAATTTGTCACGGTTTCCTAAACCGCGACTATATTGCCCCATTTTTGTCACGGTTTTTAAAGAAACCGTGACAAAGATAGTAGTCACGGTTTTGTGGAAAACCGTGACTAACCTTTGTCACGGTTTCTTTAAAAACCGTGACAAAGTTTAGTCACGGTTCTCCCCAAAACCGTGACTAATCTTTGTCACGGTTTTTAAAGAAACCGTGACAAAGGTTAGTGATGAAAGTGTAATATCCAATTTTCCAGTTACTGGATTTGTAATTTTCATCAAATTATCGTATCAATCCCTCAACTCCTTTTGTTTCACAATATAATCCATAAACTTATAAGGTTAACAAAATGGCCCAATTTTATTCATTCCATTAAACAAATCAGTCACTTTATTTTTCTAGTTAAGCAACTTGGTCCAAAAACTTCATCAGTTAACAAATCAGTCCTTCGTTCTTAGTCTCTTGTCTTCTCCGGTGACTTTGTCGTCGCCGGCGAGTTTCGACTGCCAACGACGAGGAGTAGTTTCGACTGGGCTTCTCCCCCTTCTCCTCCTCCTCTGTTTCTCCAATCGCCGGAACTAAGCCTCCATTTCGATTCCGCTTGTTTCAGATCTGGTGGGCGGTGGTTGTTGTCGTCGGCCACGGCGAGGAGTAGTCGACTGAGCATTGGAGGAGGCTCGTCACAGGAGGAGGTGATTGTTGTCGTCGTCGGCGGCGGCAATGGCAGTCGAGGAAGAAGAGGAAGTCGGAGGCAGGGATCGGAAAAGAAGAGGAAAGGGATCCTTATCTGCGGCGGCGGCATGGTGCTGGAGGAAGAAGAGTCGGCTTTGAAAATGGAGAAGAGAAGAAGAAGAAGTGAAGGATTGAAAGTGAAGAAGAGAAGGGGACTGAACGGAGAAGACGCGAAGAAGAAAAAGAAAGAGGGAGGAAAGAGAAGGCCTGGGCACGGAAATCGAGGATGGGTTTACTCACGGTTTTGTATTTAAACCGTGACAAAGTAGTCACGGTTTTAATAAACGTGACTATTTGTCACGTTTTGTATTTAAAACCGTGACAAATTAGTCACGGTTTTAATAAACCGTGACTAATTTGTCACGGTTTTAAACCGTGACAATTGTCACGTTTGTACTAAACCGTGACAAATTTGTCACGGTTTAAAACCGGAATTGTCACGGTTCATACAAACCGTGACAAAAAAGGCAACATTTTCTTGTAGTGCTAGTCCAAAATTTTTAGGCAAATCTAGTCTATATTTTGAAAAATCTAGTCCAGAATTTTGACAAATCTAGTCCAAAATTTAGACAAATCTAGTCCAAAATTTAGACTAATCTAGTACAAAATTTAGACAAATCTAGTCCAGTTTTTTACAAATCTAGTCCAAAATTTTGACAAATCTAGTCCAAATTTTGTAGGGAAATCTAGTCTATATTTTGAAAAATCTAGTCCAGAATTTTGACAAATCTAGTCCAAAATTTAGATAAATCTAGTACAAAATTTAGACTAATCTAGTACAAAATTTAGACAAATCTAGTCCAGTTTTTTACAAATCTAGTCCAAAATTTTGACAAATCTAGTCCAAATTTTTTAGGCAAATGTAGTCTATATTTTGAAAAATCTAGTCCATAATTTTGATAAATCTAGTCCAAATTTTTTACAAATCTAGTCTAGAATTTGACAAATGTAATCCAAAATTTGATAGATCAAGTCCAAAATTTGACAAATCTAGTCTAGTTTTTTACAAATCTAGTCCAAAATTTGACAAATCTAGTTCAGTTTTGACAAATCTATTCCAGAGTTTGACAAATCTAGTCCAAAATTTTGAAAATCTAGTCCAATTGTTGGCAAATCTAGTCCCAGAATTTGAGAAATTCAGTACAGATTTTGACAAATCTAGTCCACTTTTTGACAAATCTAGTCCAAAAATTTGACAAATCTAGTCCAAAAATTTGACAAATCTAGTCCAAAAAATTTGTCAGATCTAGTCTAGAATTTTGTCAAATCTAGTCCAGATATTGTTGCCGACCATGCCATTGTTGATCTTTCAGGTGAGGATCTTCAACTTTCAGTCGTAGAGGCTAGGAGCGTTGATGGCAATTGGAATTGGGAGTTTCTGCGGCGATCCCTCCCCAACACATCATCGGCCTCGTCGCCGGCATGGAGCCGCCGTGCGACACCCATGGCGAGGATGGAATCATTTGTGGATTGGACCCTCGCATAAGATTCACTATGAAGACAGCTTATGAGATTTTTGACAGTGCAAGACAACACACTGAGCAGGACATTTAGAAGATCGTTTGGCGCTGGATGGGCCCGAGTCGAGTCAGGCATTTCCTCTGGCTAGTTGCTCATTACCGGATCCTGACGAATGCAGAACGCCGAAGGAGGCACCTGGAGGTTGTTGATGATAGTTAGAGATGCAGGGGGCTGCACTGAGGATACACTCCATGTTGTCCGAGATTTCTAGGTGACAAGGGAGGTTTGGTCCCTTTTCATCCCATCTGAGCTCGCTCCACCCTTCTTTTCTGATAGCTTGCAGGTTTGGCTCCAGAAGGGCCTCCAACACAATGATTTTGGACTCACGTTTGGCATCATCATTTGGGTCCTTTGGAAGGCGCGCAATGAGGCTATCTTTGAGAACAAACTAGCGACATGCGATCAGCTCCGCCTACGAGTCCTTCACTGGATCGCCGAGGTTCGAGAGACAATAAGAACGAACTCGCAAGTAAGCTCAAAGGAGGCCACATGGCGCATCGACACTCACAACGGATGGAAGGTAGGGCCAAGTGACTATATTACGATCAATACATATGGTTTTGTGATCCGACCTCATTCCCAAGCGGCGGTGGCAGCATTCTCCGCACCTTCCTGTGACACCCGGTGAGCACCTTTACAGCTAATCTTGATCGTTGCTCCATTATGAGAGTGGAGCTCCGCGCCGTTGAGATCGGGCTTATGATTTCTTGGGACAGGGGCTATAAGAAGGTTCACCTTCAGCTTGATTCTCTGGCGGCTGTCACGGCAATCCTAGGGGACTAGGAGGAGGATTCCAGACATGGTCGGACGCTCAATACCATTAAGGAGCTCTGTAGCAGAAACTGGGAAGTTACCATCTACCACATCTTTCGCGAAGGCAACAAAGTCGCTGACCTGCTTGCCCACCATGGACATACCCTTCATTTTGGTTTTCATGTCAACTGTATCTATCCCCTCGAGGTTGATAGAGCTATTTGGAGTGACCATGTAGGGACCTGTTTTCCCATAACTATTCCGATGAATGAGTAAGGGTGTTTTGCACCCGTCTTTCTACCAAAAAAAAGATAGTTACTGGTATGGATACTAGTATTCTGTAGCGCTGCAAATACTAGTATCCACCAATGGTCCAATTTTCCAAGGAATTCATATTTTGGAAACCACGTACTAGTATTAAATTCAATCCCTTATTTTCAAACCAAAACCCTAATTTTGAAACCCCAATTAATAATATTTTATATTATCCACAATTTTGAAGGTCAAAATCGAATTTTGCAAACACAAAATACTAGTATTGAATTAATCCATGCATACCCCCATTTTGGATACAAGTATTAAAACCTAATTTCAAGTATCCATTGGATTTGAATATAGAAAATAGAGTCATTAAGTTCTTTTAATTATTTGATTTATGTAGTAGAAATCTTTGTTATACATTCAAATTATATGAACACCGTTCTTGCATATCTACTTGTGTGGTAGATTCAGTCAATCCACATTCTGTTGTCTTTAATTTCTCTTTAGAGTACTAATATTCATACCAGTAGTTGTGTGTTATGGAATACTAGTATTCATACTAGTATATATCTGTTTTAGAATACTAGTATTTGTTATCACCATAGCCATGAACAATTTATTGCTGTTTATATATGAGAAGGGATTAAATTCTCATCAGCAGTAGTAGAATCAACATCATCAATATAATCGACAGAATGATTATTAAGATCGAAAGGGAATGCGGAAGAAAGATCGTTGACTTGGGAACTCGATCCGGGTAATTTCATTTCTTGAAGAAAAATAAGAAACTGAGGCGGCCAATGACGAGGGGAATATTTAAAAACGGCCGACCGACGAAAAGAAAATATGAATAAGAAGACGTATGCATCATAATTGATATATAGCAAAAAAAAAATGATAAGAGTTTTTCGGATAATTGTATGGAAGTTAAGGAAAAATTAATTATGAAATAAAATATCAATATGGATAAAAATCATGGATGCAATAAATAAGGAAAGATAATTATTATATTAATGAGATAAATAAATAAATAAAAATATAAATGGAAGGCTATGATCGAATTTTGTCACGATGACAAAATTCACAAAAAAAAACTCTCATCCTCATCACTTCCTTACCTTAAATTCTTCATGAACACGTGTTTAAACTTTAAATAAACTCCTTTTTTGGGAACAATTAGTCACTTCTAACAAAAGGTAATTAAATTCACTAATTTGATACTAATTACTAATTAGTATAATCTTAATGCCCTATGGTTAGTGACTAAGTGACAATGAGATTCTCACTGCTGATTCTCTCCATTATGGTCACTGAAATGGACAAAAGAGAACAAAATGGTCCATAAGATTACAAAGGATCAATTCCATTATGCTTCCTTTGATCTTGGCAAGCAATATGTTCCCTCCCATTATATTGGTGGTTTGGAAGTGGTTTCCACTTCATAATGCCCAACACATATTACCCTGCGAGAATCGTTGCATTTCAATAAGTAGATTTAACATGGCTCGTAAAAAGTGTAAAAAGTATTAAAGTTTGAGTTAAACAAACTTTGTATAAGTTAAACGGTTATATTCGGCTAATATGGTTTGATGTCAGGACTTCTTGGTTAAAGCCTTTGATAGATTGTAAAGATCTACTGCATCTCAATAACCCGAGTTGTTACAAGGTTCATCATAATTTGTTTTATATAACACTCCTTAATATGACAATCTTACAAAGCAGTTACCGAATCAAATCTCCCACCCCATGCGATCAATAGAATTTAGGAACTAATTAAGTTTCATGACTTACATAAAATCCTAACTCATCTAGACTCGTAGTTGTCTTCATTAGAGTTGTAACCTTTGAAATTTCAAGTTGATATTGACGGTTTTAGACCAATATTTTTTGTGCATTTTGATTATATGGTTAATCATTAACCACATTACATAATCATGATGCGATTCGTGGTTAATTTGGGAAAATAGAACATTGGCCCCCCTCTACTTAGCTAACTTAACAAATAACTCACTTATACTATAAATCGTTTTTTTTACCCCTCCTAGATCGGCCAGTTTGCATTTTGGGTTCTTCCATTCCAAATATCGTCTTCTTAGCATTAAATTTAATATTAAGAAGACGATAGTTGGAACGGAAGGACCAAAATACAAAGTGGCCAAAATATGGAGGGTAAAAAGAACGATTTATCGTATAAGAGCGATTTTGTTAAATTGGCAAAGTAAAGGGACCAAAGTGCTATTTTTAATGAAAAAATAGCAATATAGAGTTGATATTCTTATATCCTATATAAAGCATATAACGGTGATATACTGAAATGGAGATCCGTTTGAATAAACGGCGTTTCAAATAATTCCCTACCCATTAACGGATGATGCTCATAGCATCCAATTCAAGGTTAAAGCTGATCATCTTCTATAAAAATCCTGCAAAATTCCAGGTTAAAGAATAATTCCATTTCCCCAAATATTCTATAAAAAAATTAAGACGATAGGGATGATTTGATCTTAGAGAAAAGAACTAGGAGTACAAAGAAGTGTACGTAGTTAGAATGTAGTTAAAGTGTATTTAACGAATCTTCAACGGTGTTACATGCTTTTTGTTGGGGATTGGAATTTTGTAGCCTAATTTAAAATTTTATGTACCGTCAGTAGCCAATTGCGTAACTATGTCCAAAACTAACACAATCTGACTGGCAGCCAGCGATGCGCTGGCCAGACAGCATACATACAATTTGCCAAGCTAAATGTTGAAATCAAATATGGTTTTATTGCAATTTGGTCACTTATTTTTATCTATTTTACAAATGGATTATTATTATTATTAATTTGATAATATAAGCTGGTCTTGATAAAATAATAATATATAAGCTATAATTAATTAAAGAAAATTATATTAGCCGTCACAATCTCTTGAGTTACGGATCCCGATGTCACGTTTGTTGGAGGCCATTAAAGAAAACAACAGTAAAACGACAAACCAACGTGACATTGGGATTCGCAATTCAAAGTTAAAACAAACGTGACTCGAGGTCACGTCCCCGCTGGTCTGGCTATGCGTTGCGCTGGTTATGCACTGATTGATTCAAAGTTAAAACTATTATTGGAAGTCGTTGTCTCCTTCATCGTTGTGCTTCCAACAAACGCGACCTCGGGATCCGTAACTCAAGAGATTGTGACGGCTAATATAATTTTCTTTAATTAATTATAGCTTATATATTATTATTTTATCAAGACCAGCTTATATTATCAAATTAATAATAATAATAATCCATTTGTAAAATAGATAAAAATAAGTGACCAAATTGCAATAAAACCATATTTGATTTCAACATTTAGCTTGGCAAATTGTATGTACGTTTGTCTGGCCAGCGCGCGATGCGCTGGCTGGCCAGCTATGGGTTGGCTGTCCAGCTACGCGCTGGCTGGGTGGCTACGCGCTGGCTGCCAGTCAGATTGTGCTAGTTTTGGACATAGTTACGCAATTGGCTACTGACGGTACATAAAATTTTAAATTAGGCTACAAAATTCCAATCCCCTTTTTGTTTTATACAAAATGGATTAACAATCGTTCAGGGATTCGTCACGTCACACATTTAATGTCTTTGAACATATATCTCATTAGTATTAAATGCGTCTCTACACGCCATGCGTGGAGACGGGTACTCCCCCTCTTCCAGTGGCGGATCCAGGATGGATCAAGACACTGAGTCATTTCATATGTATTGGGCTCAATCTACAAAATCACTGGGCTAGTCTACTTACACATACGAAAATATCTATAGTTTCTTAGATCTAGACCCAGGAGTGGGGTGGGTCGTGGCCTGGGGAACACCACCCCCAGATCCGCCAGTGTTAAATTCTAATTTTTTTTGTCTATACCAGTGTTACCCGGTACTCATTCATGGTCGAGGATGTGTGAGATTTTGCACCTGTTTAACTTCGCTAGGCGAGTACGAGTACAACCCAATACTTAAATAGCCAAGCAGTGGACACTCTGCGTACCCATCTCATGTAGGGGCGGGAGTCAGTTAATTCGGTCATTAACCGGTCAAAATTGGTTAACCAACCGACAAAAAATGGTTGAAAACTGACCAAAATTCGGTCAACCGGAAATTAACTGTGCATTCTTAACACATGGTTTAACCGACCTTTTTTACTAAAATAATTTTACTAAAGAAATTTTGGATGGAGACTTAACGGACGACCAAATTGTTACAAACCATATAGGGTAATGACAAGTAAGTTACAAATTAAAAGTTAATAACCAATCTGTTACAAACTAAAAGTTAATAACCAATCTGTTACAAACTCTATACGTCAATGATCAAAATGGTCAATCCTTAACCAGTTTGTGTTCAGTGTTCACATGTTAGAAAGTTAAGGATACCTACCGACGAGTAAAATACACAAGATACCATCAAACTTTCATTTTCTTTCACACTTACCACTCAACTAATTTTCCACATCCCATACCATCAAACGATTCTTTTCATTTCAACGAGTACCACTCGATCGCTTTTTTGGATGAAATAATAACGTATCTTGACAGTATGATGATATAGTCAACATATATTATTGAGCCAGCTGCCAACGAGGTATTACACAGCCAAACAATTGAAATGTTGTATTTTAAATGGTTTCACGTGTTAAGTTTTCAAAACACATTATTTTTTTTAGATGCATAATACCTTGTTGGCGGCTGACTCAACAATATATGTTGATTGTATTGTCATTCCATCAAAACACGTCATTATTTCATCTAAAAAAAGGGTCTGGGTGGTACTGAGTGAAATAAAAAAGTATAATTCAATGATATAAGGTGTAGGAAAATTAGCTCAGTGGTGAATGTAGAAGAAAATGAAAGTTAGATGGTGTGTTGTGTATTTTACTCCCTACCGACTGAATAATTAAGTTATTTAATTAGAGATTATAATAAGTATACAATCAGTGATAATTAGTTATACTTCATGTTGGTGATTAGTCATTAATTGGAGACAATAACCTAATTAATTAATTAATGGGAAAATGGATTTTCAGTTAAAAAAATGTCTAACAAAAGTACAAAACAAACATTGTTTTTTTCCTGGTTTTTTTTTAATCTAAGTTTAATTATTAATTTTTAACCTGATTAAACAAAAATTCCAACATCAAAATAGAGGTCAAATTCACATTGTATTGGTCAAAGAATGTGTTGTTAACTTAAATGAAATGTACATGTGTAATGTATTATAATTTATAAACCCTTTTTTTTCTAAGTTATAATATAGTTTATTTCAACTTGTAGAATTCAAATTCAAAATCTCTACTTACACATGTATAAGTTAATCATTCATTAAAAATTTATAATTTTTCATGAACCTGCTGTCAATAGTGTCTTAAGTTTGTACAACTCAGATAAGTCTTGTGCAATGAATTGAGGATTACTAGGATTAGAAATCAGGATCTCTCGTTCATCAAAAACTTTGATACCATATCAGGAATCGTTGCATCTCAATAATTCGAGATGTTGAGAGATGATTTGTCAAGGACCGTGACATCCCAACAACAACTTGAGAGTTGTTGGGAAAGGGTTCTCAATGAATCATATTGTTTACTAACTCCCCCCCCCCCCCCAAACAAGTGGCTCATAAAAGAGTCTGAACTTTGCACAAATTCGATAAGACTACTGCAACAGATTGGGTGACACATACAAAGGCTTTAATAAGCCTTTATACACGTTCTTGACATGGTATTAAAGCCTTCGACCAACAAGAGGTCAAGGTTTCGAATCCTCAATAACCACCAATCTGCTGCACAAGTCTTACCGAAGACATGCAAACCTCAACTCTTCTGAAAACTGAGCGTACTAGTACACAATATAAGATCCATTCAAAATTTTCTCTCAACAACTCAAGTTACTGAGATACAACGGCTCTTCACACGGTACATAAGCTTCTAGGCTAGCTTTACCTAACATCAATTAGGGACATAGATAGGTCAAAAAAAGGAACACTGAAAAAACATTATATTCAGTCAAATGTTAGGGCTAAAAGTTGAAACCTTAAGAGGACAAATTCTGAAGGGGATAACATGGAATCTCTCAATCTAGTTTTTTTTTTCAATCATTACATGTGAACTTGTCACCTAATGTCTAATGAGTTGTAACCTAAATCCTAATGAGTTGGTTGACATGATTAGGTTATGAGTATAAAGAAATTAATTCATGTATTATTAATTTCCAAAAATACACTTTATAAGGTTGGGTCGTTCTGTTCTGTGATGGTTTATTTTAGGTGTATAATGTTCGAATAATGATGGGTATGAGACGAACTTGAGTCTTTATTACACTATGTTTTACTATCATCATCATATGTTTGAACTGAAAAAAGTATAATTTACTAATTTCATACAGAACTTTTCTTGTCCGTGTTTCTAACATCGACCCTAATAGGTATACCTGTTCGTCTTGAAACAAACATGGTATTAAAATACAAAACTTGATCTGAACCCACTGGTATAATCGTCTACCAAGTGCCATTTTAAAAAAAAAATTAAAATATTCTATTTGTCTATGTTTCTAAAGCCGTCCACTGTAATTGATATACTCGTTCAATCTCATCATGCATCCCATAACCTACTCTTCACTATACATTAAAATACCCGCCTCAAACTCGACTCTGTCATGAAACACAAACATGATTTTAACGTACAAACCTCGATCTAAACCCATTATCAGTCCTAATTAAATCTAACAAGCACCCATATTTTCATAAATTAAATGAAATATTCATTTTGTCACATCTTAGGCTCAATATCATGATTCATGCATGTACAATTATACACTCTAATGTCCCTTTTCTTAGGTTATCTACTTATCTAACACATTTCACTATTTATAAGATTTATAATATTAATTTATAAAAAAATCACATGAATAAAGATTAAAGATTAAGAAGAATCATATCATAATATTCCATTATTAATTAATTTATTTATCCATAGCCAATCACAGTTGTACATGCATACTAATTAATTAACGTTAATTTTTTTTTGTTAGTGGACCATGGGATTCCCTCTTCGGCGGAGGGAACCTGCCGGCGTTCGTCGTCGGAGCAGTGGCGGCGGCATGTAGTGGAATCATAGCTCTAACGCTACTCCCTTCTCCGCCACCTGACGTCGCCGGGAAATTCGCCGCCGGTGGATATTGATCGTCGTGACTTAATAATTAAGATTGTGTTTGATTATCATTTTAATAAATAGTACGTATTGTATAATTAATTAATTAGTAATAGTACGAATGGCTCTTTGGAATATTTTTTGTTGTTGTGATTATATATATTGTATCGTTTTTGCGTGTGATTGGAAGATCTGAAGTCGTTCGTAATCGTAGATGTTCGTTTCGAGTCTGTAACGGTTCGGTTAGGATCTTTTTTTTTTGGTAGAAAGGCGGGTGCGAAGCACCCTTACTCATTAAACGGAATTAGTCTAGGAAAGCAAATCCCCACGTGGTCGTTCCAAATAGCTCGGTCAACCTCGTGGGGGTACAAACAATCGACAAAAAGCCCAAAGTCAAGGGAATGCCCGTGGTGGGCAAGTAAATCGGCAACGGTGTTGCCTTCTCTAAAAGTGTGGGAGATGATGACTTCCCAATCTCTGCTTCGCAACTCGTTAATGGCCTCAAGCGTCCGACCATGGCGGGAATCCTCCACGTGATCCCCAAGAATCGCCCCAATCGCCGCCATTGAGTCGAGTTGCAGATTCACCTTCTTGAAACCCCTGTCCCAAGCAATCATAAGCCCAAACTCAGCGGCACGAAGCTCGGCCCTCATAATGGAACAGCAGCCAAGGTTAGCCGCAAAGGTGCAGATCGGACGACCCCGATAGTCGCGAAGGATGCCTCCCGCCGCTGCATGAGAGTGAGGCTGAAGAACCGAACCGTCCGTGCTAACCGTAATGCTCTCACTTGGCCCCGCCTTCCAACCAATGTGTGCTTCGACGCGTCGTGGGATTCCTTTGAGGACACTTGCGAGTCAGCTTTCATTGTCTCTCGAACCCCGGCGATCCAGTGAAGGACTCGTAGGCGGAGCTGATCGCTTGTCGCAAGTACATTCTCAAAAGTTGCCTCATTCCGCGCCTTCCAAAGAATCCAGATCACAATGCCAAAAGAAAGGCTGAAGCTGGAGTGCCTCAGGCCCTTCTGAAGCCAATCCTGCAAGTTGTCAGAGAAGAAAGAGGAAACCAACTCAAGAGGGATAAAGGTTGACCAAACCTCCTTAGCCACCCGACAATCTCGAATAACATGGAGCGTGTCCTCAGTATCGATCCTGCATCTCTGACACTCATCAATATCTGTCAGATGTCTCCTGCGCCGCTCCGCATTCGTCAGAATCCTATCATGAGCAACCAACCAAAGGAAATGCCTGATCCGATTAGGGCCCTTCCATCGCCAGATGGTCCTCCATATGTCCTGCTCGGTGTCGTGGCCCATACTGTCAAGGATCTCGTACGCCGTCTTCAGAGTGAATCTACCGCGTGGGTCGGGTCCCCAGATGATGCCATCCTCGCCAAGAGAGTCTCCAGGCGGCTCCATACCAGCAACAAGCCTCACGATGTGGTGGGGGAGGGAGCGCCGGAGGAGCTCCCAATTCCAGCTGCCGTCTGCACTCCTAGCCTCTGCAACCGTAAGCTGGGCGTCCTCATCTGAAAGGTCAACAATGGCATGGTCAGCAAGGATAATATCAGAATCCAGCCAGCGGGATGACCAAAAGAGAGTGTCCTTCCCATTTCGGACGTTCTGCTGGCAGCCTCGCCTCAGATCATGCCAAACCGCTCGGATGCCTCTCCAGAGCGAGGATCCTCCAGACTTCCTGCGGAGCTGAGGGCCAGCATCCGTCTCTTTCAGGTACTTGCAAGTGAGGACTTGGACCCAGAGCTTATCCGGGTTGTTGAGAATCGCCCACCCTAGCTTCATGAGGTAAGCCTGGTTAAGCTCCCTAGCCTTCCTTAGCCCCAAGCCTCCCTGATCCTTAGGCCTGCAAATACGATCCCAAGCAAGTAAGTGCACTTTAGAGCGGTTAGGGGTTCCCCCCCAGACAAAACTACGGATAATAGCATCAATGCGGTTGGTGACATGGATCGGGAGGACCGCATTTTGCATCGCATACGAGGGGATAGAGTTGAGAACCGATAGAGCAAGTGTAACTCGGCCCGCAAGCGAGAGCGAGGCACAATTCCACCCATCAAGTTTTTGTCTCATCCGCTCAAGGATGTAACCGTAGGTATCCTTGGTGATCCTCCCGTGCAAGACAGGAACCCCAAGGTACCTCCCGAGATCATGAGTTTCCTGGAAGCCCAAAAGGCCACACAACCTATGGCGGATAACAGTGCTCGTATTTTTAGAGAAAAAGATACGGGACTTGTCCGCACTCACCATCTGGCCAGACGCGGCACAAAAGGTGTTTAAAATACGGCTCATAGTTCTACTTTGCTTCTGACCCGCGGTACCAAAGAGGACTAAGTCGTCGGCAAAGAAAACATGAGAAAAGGCCGGTCCTCCTCTCGAGAGGTGGATCGGAGACCAAGAACCACTCGCAACAGAATTATTAATAAGAATACTAAGCCTCTCAATGCATAAAGTAAAAAGGAAAGGAGAAAGGGGACATCCCTGACGAAGGCCACGACCCGGCTTGAAGCTAGGGGTGAGGCTGCCATTCCAGGAGACTTGCATAGAGGCCGAAGAGATGCAAGACATGATCAGCGAGATGAGGTTTGTTGGGAGGTTAGCAAGGGAGAGGGTCTCCTCCACAAAGCTCCACTCAAGGCGATCATAGGCTTTGGCGAGATCCAGCTTGATTGCCATCGAACCCTTCTTCCCCGTCTGAGAGCGCAAGGTATGGATCACTTCTTGGAGGATGATGATGTTCTCCGATATCTGGCGCCCCGGGACAAAGCTAGTCTGTGACGGATCGACCAGCTTGTTCATAAGCTTCCTAAGGTGGTCGGCAATGCACTTTGTAACTGCTTTGTAGGCCACGTTGCAGAGGCTGATGGGACGAAACTGAGTAATCCGCTCCGGCTTGGGGATTTTGGGTATCAGGACAATGATTGTTTCGTTAGCCTCCTCGATTGCTTTTGGGTACCTGAAACAACGGGAGATAAAGTCAGCAGTATCCTTTCCCACAACATCCCAGCAATTCTGATAAAAAATAGGGTGAAACCCATCCTTCCTGGCGCCTTGAGGCTTCCCATAGCTTTGATTGTGGAAAGGCATTCCTCCGTCGTCGGGATGCGCGCAAGCTGGCGTCCCTCCTCAGGAGAGAGAGGGTTGGCAAAGGAAGAGGACGACAGCTCCAAACGTGTCGGCCGGCCAGCTCTAAACAGGTTTTCAAAGTAAGCCACAGCCATCTCCTTTAGCTCAGAATAATCATAGCTCCAAGAACCGTCGTCGAGCTTTAGGCTTTGAATCCGATTGGATTTCCTGCGGCAAAGGGTTGAGAGGTGGAAGAACTTTGTATTCCGGTCGCCATCTTTAATCCACTGCATACGAGACTTCTGGAGCCAGAGCATGTGCTCCTGCCAAAGAGTTCTCTCAAGTTCTCCTCGCACCGAATCCTCCTCCCTCGTCCATTTGTCAGAGTCGCCCTGTTGGGTCCGAAGTTCAAGTTGACGAAGGCGCTTCTCGAGGTGCCTTTTCCGCTTGAAGATGTGGTCGAAGACTTCATTGTTCCAGGTGATGCAGTGCTCCTTAAAATCCTGCAGAGAAAAACACAGGTTCCTTCCTCGCTTCCAGCTTTGATCAAGGAAGTCGGTGAAGTTCTCATGACTAAACCAAGCAGCATTAAAGCGGAAAGGACGGGGATTGGTGTCATACCTTGCAGCGCTCTTGATACGAACAAGGAGAGGCCGGTGGTCTGACTTGAGTCTCTCCACGTGAATTGTCGAGGAGTCCAGGAAGGTGCTGAACCAGTCGGCGTTAGCAAGGCAGCGATCAAGACGCTCTTTGAGATTCTTACGGAACCAAGTGAACCTCGGTCCGACGAAGCCCGTATCGATCAAGCTGCAATCTCTAATGCATTCTCTGAAATCCGCGGAAGGGCTTTGGTTGAATTTTGCACCACCTCGCTTTTCAGAAGACTCGACCATGGCGTTAAAGTCCCCCATGACAGCCCAGGGTGTGGAAACCGTCCCTGAAATCGTCCGGATGTCGTCCCACAGAAGCCTCCGTCCAAGAAGAGATGGGGAAGCATAAACGAAAGTCGCAACAAACTCTTTGCCTACATCCCACTCAATCAACGCATGGATAAACTGAGGAGAGGAGCCGAGAATCTTGACCTTAGTAACAGACTCGTTCCACATCAGCCAGATACCCCCACTAAACCCCTGAGCTTCCACCACAAAAAAGGACTGGAAATTCAGTTTCTTGCGCACCGTATCTCCCACATCACCGCTAACTCGGGGTTCGAGTAAAACAACCACTTGTGGTTTGTGAACCTGCATATAGTGATTAAATGCAACGAGGAAAGATTTGTTGCCTATATGTTGTGTCATAAATGTTGTGTCATAGATTTGTTGCCTATATGTTGTGTCATATAGTGATTAAATGCAACGAGGAAAGATTTGTTGCCTATTTGTTGCCTGTGGTTCGGTTAGGATCTAGATAGTTGATATATGTTCCTATTTGTTGTGTCATAAATGGTATTGTGTGTAGCAAAATTATGCCACGCCGATACTCGATATGTTTTAGAAAAAAAAATTATAATTGTAAGGAGAAAATTTTCACAAACTTTATTATTTTACAAATAAATCACTTATACACCTTTATCAAATTACATAGCATACCCATTTTATTAATCCATATGTTATAATTAAAAAAATAAATAATTATATTTATATAATACAAATTATGCAATCATAATAATGTGTTAATAGGAATTTAATGTCTTGCTCTGGTTGAGTAATGATTTTGGGTGGATATCTCAATATACATACCCTACTAATACGTAACGATTTTTTTTTTATCTATTCCTTAAAAATACCGAGTCAGTTCGAGTTTAATCACGTTTTACTAATTCGAATTAAAACAAACAACCATAACAATGATTAAATTTTCCATTCATACCCCTTCTAGTTAATGGTCTAACAAAATTTGAATGAGTTCATAGTGAATCAATTTCGAAAAATAAAAAACTCAATCCTTATGCACCAAAAATAATCCATAAATTTGTGACTAATACACCAACTCTAAAGTTACCTCGAAGAAATGTGGGTCATGACGAGACCAAGTAATCAAATGGCTATAATCGTTGTACATTTCTCGTACCTACATCAAACTTCTCCTCTAAAAATTGGTTTTACTCGTTTGGTTCGATTCGAGCCTGGTAACGATTCTCCAATAAGTTTAATTAAGTTGAAATTTTTTGTTTAATTTACTTTTTGAATGTTTAATTGTTTGTCTTGTAATGGAGGGCAAAATGGGTCGGAAAAAGTAGGGGCAAATTAATAAATGAATAGTTGGCCCCTAATGATCAGTTAATTATTGGCGCCTTTTAATGACCCCATTAATTAATTATGCCAGCCTGTCCCTCTTATTGAGGTTAATTAATGCCACGTGGCTCAATTGGATAGGTGGGTACATGCATTAACTTCTGTACCCATCTGATTATTAAATTAGTAACCACCTTGATCACGATTCATACGATTTCAAGATATTTTGAGTATTTTAGTGTTATAGATTTTTTTATATTTTAATGATGTTTTTTTGCATTGCGCGAGTCCCCAAGCGAAGGCCGAGCTACTTCGTGCATATCGAGCGAGCTAGCTATATCTAGGTGGGTAGGCCTTCTTACAGAGTGTTGTTTGGGTGGTGTTGTGTTGCTTGACAAGTGGGGTTGTTCATTATTTGTCAATTTATCACAAAAAAATGGTGACCCTATTATTTATGGCATCAGATTCTATTTTATCTACTATAAACGTCTTACTTAACTAGCTTAATTGAGGACCATGTGCTCCTCCTCGGTACTTCTCTGTCTCACTGCTGATGATCCTTCCTTACATGCGTAACCCCTCTTTTCCTTGTATTACTACCTTTTTTTTCCATATGTCTTGCGAGGTACCTCTCCTCTAAGCAAACTTCCTTGGTGAATCTGGAACAAGGCGGTCATGTACGTCAATCGACAGACCAACCCACTCAATTGTCACGAGCTAACCTTTATTGGTATGACAAAACCTCTAGGGTGGATCAGTAAGTGATGTGTTACATTTTTTATCCTCATGAGTGCTTGCATGAAACGATAACTAACTAATAGTAACTGATCAGTCTTCAACATCACGACTAAAGAACAAGTACTTATGTTTTCTATTATAGAAAATTCATCAAGTTGTCCATCCATACCCTAAAAATATCACAAATTTTCAACCTCATGGTTGATGGATAAAGAGCTACACTTTTGTGGTTGTGTGTGCTTAGCATGTCTATCAACCAACCAAACCAAAATTTCACTAGGGGACTATGAGTCAACATTTTAGATCTATATATATATATTTATGTAACTTAGCATGATAAGTCGACAATTTTGGATTTATATAACTTATAGTCTGATGTGATGAGTCTATGTTTTCAAAAATATACAACTTGACAAGTCAACATTTTGACTAACTCACAACTTGGTGAGTCACCATGAAGAAAATATTAACATAGTGAGCAATTATTTAAGTCTCAAAAATCATGTTCAATAAGTTAAGTAAATCACATTTGGTTAGCTATAATTAAAAAATTTTCAATGTGTAATTGTGTTGTATGTGATTTTTTTTAATTCACTGAGATGTCGCCTAAGCATTCAACGAGGCATAAATATAATGTGTCTAAAGTGATGATAAAATAATTAAAAAATTAACTCAAGTGAATAGGATGAATGGAAAATTAATTAGTGCTACTAAAGGTAAAATTAAGTGACATTTAATGAATTTTTCATAGGCAAACGTTTCATGACTGGTGATGGGTAGGCCTAAAGTCTATGGACGTTTGCCCTTGGTCTATGACGTTCAAACAACACCGCCCATGTGCCTTGTCTCACGCCGTAGCTCTGACTGGGGGAAGTAAGATCATGGACTCTTAGCTGACGTCACCTCAACAGCAGGGTGTCCGCCCTGTCACTCAGCCACCAACCCCACTGCACCAACAAGTGGATCTTTCACCATCAGGTCAGAGACATCCCTCCTGACCACACTTCACAACAAGTCATGCCCCTACCACACTAGGGGCCTATTGATGCCTCATCATCGGACCACTGGGAGAGAAAGCACGTGGAGAGGTTGCCCATGCTACAGAGGCCCTATAAATAGCAGGTCGCCCATTCAATGAAGGACACGACACACAACTGGGACCATATGCCCGATACTGCACGCTCATACGCTGCACGCCAAAGGTTGTGGACTTCCATCCTCACTCAGGGTTTACCTTCCGGTACTAATTCTCTATTACCCGCTCAACATACACTTTCACCCCTACACAACTCACACTCTTAGTAACGCCCTTGTCATACGCCTAGCAAGGAACCGCCTCGAGGAGCCCAAGGCGCATCAAAGCCACGTCCCTACCTCAACCTCCAAGTTGAACCACTTATTGGTCCACCAGTCCAGCTAGGTAGCTCAGCTGATTCACCCGATAATAACCTAGTTAGTTCCGACTGGCTCAAAACCAACCCGAATTCTCATCCTTTAGTAATCGCATCACCCTAGGAGCCATGCTACTACATAAACATAGCTTGTACATCACATTAGCTTAGCTACCAATTTGCAACAACAAAGCAAGTAAGAAGAAGAACATAATTGAAAACCCTGAAAACAACATTTATTAAAGTTGAAATTCGAAAGAAAATTTGGTTCTTTTCATTGAAAAATGTGACCTTCCAAAGAATGGATGAAAATTCATTGAAATTGAAAAGGTAACAGAAATTGATGCCATTGACCAGTAAGGCCATGCCTGGTTAGTGATAGTGATGATCAGTTCATTCTCTGCTGATTGATTCTCTCTAATGTGGTCACTCAGAGGCCAGAAACAATGAACTGTATGATGGTCATTTACACATTGGTACTTGTATGAAGTGGTGAATTAGTAGTCTTCTAAATGCTTGAGATTCTGGCTCTATGATTGAGGAATAAAGGGGCATTTCATTAGGGTTGACGATTGGTATTCGGAAATTGAGAACCTACCCGTTTGGAAGGGGAAGGGTACGAGTAAATCTGATATTCGGTTTGAGAGAGTAACGGGTGGGGATGGGTTTGAAGGTATCTGTCTCATACCCACCCCGATGGGTACCCAGTATGAAACAACGTCCTTGTCAAGAACTGTTGCATCCCAATAACTCGAGATGTTGGAAAAGGGTTCTGAATGGATCTTATAGTGTTCACTAATAGTATTAGTCACAATATATCATCTATGTTTAACGGACCAGACACAATTTCTCCTTAAGACAATTCGTTCTTCATTTCAACTCGTTAATCGAGCAGTCTGCAGTTCCCTTTCGAAACCCTAATGCTCTGGAAATCATAGCTAGCTCCATCTTGAAAATCTCTTTGCAATTCAAGATGTAGAGAGATTTGGAGTTCAGCCGATGGAACCCACTACCCATTCTGGGGCGGTGATGACGTTCGGATTTTGTACCCGTTTAACCTCTCGAGTCAGGTATGGGTAATACCCGTTTATTAAACAGGTGGGGAGTTTTTGCCAAGCCTACATTTCACCAAATTACTAGTATTTAAAATTCTATTTTCCTCCTACCTACTAACGTTTTCAACTATTTTCTCATCTACTATAAAATCCTCAAGAGATTAAAATTTGCACAAGTTCACAAATTCTGTAAGAAAATAAATGATCATATAACTGGAGACTAACAAACAAGACTCGACATCAGGATTTCTCGATCACAATACCACGTTAGAGAATCAAACATTCTAGAAATGATTATAATAACTAATTATCTTACTTTTCATAGTTATTACTCAGAACCCGAAAGTCCAACGGAAAGTCCAACGAGAGTGATAAATGTATATCAACTATCCTAACCATATATAGTTGATACATTGATATATGTAGCAATCACTAGTGTTACTACACCTTACACATTATAGTTGTGTGCAATTTGGTCAACCACCGGCCAACCAAACCGACCACGATTTCACTTGGACCCTCAAACCCATTTATGAGTTGAATCGGGTCGGTACTACGACTGTCGGCCCGAAAAGGACAAACAGAATTACAGGTATGTAACAAAAATCAGAATCTTAATTTTACAAACAAAGATTCTTTCTTTCTTCTTAATCATTATCTCGAATTTTTAGTGTTTTCCCACCTAATTATAAGATTATATTCATTTCTTTGTGCAGTGTGTGTGGCTCTTTCTACACCGTAGATATATGAGATTCCACTTTCAAAAAGATATATGAGATAGGTTTTTGGGACGGTGGAAAATAGTAGTGTCGCGAATTGTATTTGTTACGGTAAATCAATAAATGAAATAGTGTTTGTCGTTGAATAGTATTAACTAGTTGCTAATGTATTTGTTACTTTGATGTATGAAATTCAACCAATTTTATGAAATTTTGAGTGAGAGTATTGTTTCCAAGATAAAAAAATAGTGGAGATGAATAGAGCTTTTTATGTCGTGACCATTCGTTATTACGAGTTCAAGAAAGAAGTTAAACTGATTGAAGCACGAGAGTATGAAGCAAACTCTACTCGGTAATAATAATTATTGATTTTTTTTTAATTCAAATCTTATTACTGATTATTTTTATAAAGAAAAGTAGTTTTATTTAGTATAATTTTCAGCAAAATATATCTAATTTTGTTTAACAATAACACGTATTTATGTCATGTGAATTTAACTGTAGCAAAAGTAAAATTAACACGTGGTAAGTGGCTGTAGCCAACGAACATTTAAATTTAAAAATAAATAAAATTAATTAACAAAAACGCGCCCACGCGCTTTTCCCTCAGAATCTCAAATTTATAAATACCCCTAATCTCACCCGCCATTTCTCCCCAAACCACATTACCCGCCAAAACAATTTCTCCAACTAAAAGAAAAATGAAGGAACTCAACGTCGAAATGAAATCCGCCGCCAACCCGCCGCAGCTCCCACCGGAGTCCCAAACTCCGACCACCGCCAAGTCAGCACTCTACGCTTACCGGAAAATCATCCTAGTAGCAGCAATAGCAATCGGTCTCCAATTCGGGTGGGCCCTACAGCTGTCATTACTCACACCATACGTACAGCTCCTCGGGATTCCCCACTCCTACGCTTCACTAATCTGGCTGTGTGGGCCCATCTCCGGTTTAATCGTTCAGCCGTTAGTCGGCTACTACAGCGACCGATGCACTTCCGATTCGGCCGCCGCCGTCCCTTCATTTTCGGAGGCACCGTTTGCGTCCTCGTCTCCGTCTTCCTCATCGGCTTCGCCGCCGACATCGGCGCCGCCGCCGGCGATGATCTGAGTAAACCGGTCAAACCACGTGCCATTTCGGTTTTCGTCGTCGGGTTCTGGATCCTCGACGTGGCGAATAACATGATGATGGGACCATGCCGCGCCTTGCTCGCCGATTTATCCGGAACCAGTCAGAAGAAGACACGTGTCGGAAACTCGTTTTTCTCTTTCTTCGTCGCAGTCGGTAATATTCTCGGGTACGGAGCCGGGTCGTACAGTAACCTTTACAAGATCTTCCCGTTCACGAAAACCGAGGCCTGCAACGTCTACTGCGCGAATCTGAAATCCTGCTTCTTGATCTCGATCACGTTGCTCGTCGTCTTCGCCGGAATCGCTATCTACTACGTCAAAGAACGGCCGATTTCGTCGGACGGGAAGGTCATCGCCGGCGACGGCGACGATGACGAGGAGGAGGAAAGTACGGCGGCGGAGGCGCAGCCGCCGTCGTGTTTCTTTATTGAGCTGTTCGGAGCGGTGAGGGCGATGAAGAGGCCGATGATAATTCTCCTGATGGTGACGTGTCTCAACTGGATTGGCTGGTTCCCGTTCTTCCTCTACGACACCGACTGGATGGGGAGAGAGGTTTACGGCGGCGAATCGAACGGTACACCGGGGCAGGTGAAGGTGTACTCGAACGGAGTCCGGGCCGGAGCGATCGGGTTAATTTTGAACTCCGTCGTGCTCGGATTCACTTCCTTGGGAATCGAGATTATGAGCAAGTGGGCCGGCGGCGCTAAGAAGCTGTGGGGGATGGTGAACTTTGTACTCGCTTTCGGTATGGGGATGACTGTGCTGGTGAGTAAATTGGCCGATTCCGGTAGGGAGTATGTTGTCGGCGGCGACCATGCTATGCCGCCGTCGGCAGGGATTCAGGCCGGAGCTCTTATCCTATTTGCTGTTTTGGGGGTCCCTTTGGCGGTAAGTTAGTTTCTTATTTAATAATTCGAAAACGACGTCGTTTCTGGCCCTTGTTTGAAATTTGATTTTCCAGGCTGTCAATTTAATATTGTTTTGTTGACTCGTTGACAGGTGGCGTATAGTGTTCCTTTCGCGTTGACGTCGATATTCTCTCAAGATAGCGGAGTAGGACAAGGTAATTTAATTACTGAATTAATCGTGATTATCGCTAGTTAATTATAGCATAATTAAATAATTAATTATTTACCATTCAGTCATCATTGTTTAAATCTTTACCGTTTTGGTTACCCTTTTTCTCAGGACTTGCGATTGGAGTACTCAATCTTTCAATCGTTATCCCACAGGTAATTAATTAATTAACCAGAGTTTTTTTTAGGGTAATTAACCAGAGTTTATATTCATTTTAATAACTAAATTAATTATTTATCAGTAATCATATTATGTTAAATACTTCATACGTCCTGAAATTTTTTACCAAGTTATATATAAAGTGATCATAAATTTTCAAAATGGTGCGGACTGGTCTCAAAATTTTGAATCGTGTCACGATCCAGTATTCAACAACATTTGATTTTTGAGCTAGTTTTCCATGTCACCACTGATACTTCATAATTTTTTTTAAAAAAACATCTAACTTAAATCTATTCAAATCTAACCCTAAACCAATCTTACTCGCTAAATTTTGATTTAAGTGTTTTTGTTTAAGTTTGGTTGGCCCGTATCAATCCACCAATACATTTTTATGACGAGCCATTTTTTTTTTGTTAAAATGACGAGCCAGTGGTGATGTGGCAAAATGACTGAAAAATGCTGCATCCGGCTACTGCAGTGTAGATCGTAACATGATTCAAAATTTTAAGACCAATCCACAACGTTATTTAAGTTTCATGACCACTTTATAACTCAGTCCAAAATTTCAGAAGTATCTTGCCCTACAATATACTCATCATGCTTATTTATAATTCTGATTAAACCGTAATACGAATTTAGTAAAGCCTATTTTTGTAATATTTCTTTTACAAAAATGAATATTACAGAAAATATCCTCCAATCTTTTTTTGTTACAAACTATTGAAATATTCGATTTTTTCTGTAAAATATTCCTTTTAATCCATAAATTAAATATAATAATTAATACTTTACACATGCATGCATATTAAATTAATAATGTTTCTTTTTTTGTTTACAGATGATGGTATCGATACTTAGTGGACCATGGGACTCACTCTTCGGCGGAGGCAACTTGCCGGCGTTCATCGTCGGAGGAATAGCGTCGGCGTGCAGTGGACTACTAGCACTAACGTTGCTACCATCTCCGCCGCCTGAAGCCATCGCCGGGAAAGTGGTCGTCGGCGGATTCCATTAGTGGCTTAGCTAATTAATTAGTAGTGAGGCCCTTTGGAATCTTTTTCTCTTTGTTATAGTTTTTATTTTATAGTGTATCACTTGTGCAAGTGCACAACACACACTAGGTTGCTTCATATATAGATATTTATGTTCCGTCTTGTAAATGGTTACGTTGCAATAATTCGAGTTGCTGGGAGAAAATTCAACGTGGATCTTATATTATTCAAGAGAGGTGCATGTGCCCAATGGCGGTACCAAGGGGGAGCCACGGCGCCCCCCTCCCCCAGTATCGAGTTTAAAATTACATATATTTTTTGGTATTTTCGGAATTTGGCGCCGGGGTATTTGAAGTTCGACTCCCCCATTATGTTGTTTCGGTGAAATGTTGTCTTAAATTTTTCATAATGTATACTCATAATCCACTTATAGTATTTAATAATTAAAATATTTGATCATAAATTATCCAAATTTGAAAAAAAATTGTCGGTGGCACATATAATTTTTTTTACTAATTAAGCAACCCATAATCAAAACATTTATTGTGTATTTTTACTTAATATTAGATGAATGAAATTTCCTACTATTATCCAAATTTGAAGAATTGTTTTTTGCCGGTGGCACCAATTTTCGATTTACAATTCGGCTCCCCCCGTATGTCAATCCTGGTTACGCCATTGCATGTGCCCCAATTTCTGTAACATGGTTTTGCTTATGTGGTTGAGGAAATGTGTGCTGAGCAAACTAGAAAAGTCAACTGATCACATCATTCCATGCCCAACGGATCTATTTCCAAACTCTCTCAAATTTGGGGTGCTCGTTTCCCTTTCTCCTCTCCGATTCTTCTTGAATCCTCACAGATCTACCATGGATCCCTCCATTTCATATACTCAAATAGTTGTTTTCTTGCTTCTGATTCCACTAAGGATAGAAAAGGGTCATGGGAGTGGATTAAGGGGCGGTGGTCAAAAGGAAGACTACAAAGTATTGGGAATATGGAAAAGAGAGTTAATGCAATTAGATCCAACAGATGCATGAGATCTGGACGCATTCAATGCAAGATGAGGAGTGGAAGTAGATGTAGGGATAGACAGAGTGCCGGACAGAGTGGCAATAGGAGCATTTATGAAGCTCCAGCTATACTTAATCGCAAAAAGGGTAAGAACAGAGAAAGATTAAGGAAGGAAAAGAAGAGATTCAGAGGTGTGGAACCGATTTTGGTGAAAAGTCGGAATCAATCAAAAAGGGCCGGCGAGATGGGTGTGGCTCAAGACCGAAGAGATGAAGGCAAAAAGCTAGTCAGCAGAGAAGGGGTAAGAGGCAGGGAAGGCCAAAGAGATTTAATGCTGAAGAGGTCTATATTGCGGAAGAAGAGGAGCTGCTACTCCAATACCCTCCTTCTGCAAATCATACATCTGAGAGGGCCGAGTAAGAAAAATTTCGGTGAGGTCAAGACTGAAAATATGGATCTGAGTGAACTAGTTCAGAAAACGCAAGAGTGGAGTGTCGAAGAACCGGTGGTGAAGCTCCGGCAGCGAACTAGAGGGATGGGAGAAATGCAAATCCTAGCCGGAAAGATGCTAACCACAAGGAAAATCACTGCCCACGCAATGAAGAACATCCTCTCCAACGCCTGGCCAGAGGTGCAGGGTTTGAAAATCAGCGATGTCAACCCCAACTCTTTCGTTTTCAATTTCAATACCAAAGCAGACAAGGAGAAAGTCTGGAGAGGACGTCCGTGGAAGGTGTCGGAGAACCTGCTTGTTCTGAAGGAATGGGACTCTAGAGGTAAAGCTTCGAACATCGATTTCTCGAAGGTGGACATGTGGATCCAGATCCACGACCTCCCGATGGGGTGCCGAACGCACGACGACCTTCAACAGATATTGGGGGCGAGCTTCACCGGAATCATAGAGATTGATGAATCTGGCCTGAGTTCAACAATATGGGTCAAGTTCTTGCGAGCTATGGTAGCAGTTGACTTGCTCCGGCCAATTCCCTATGGCTTCTGGTGTGGAGATGAAGAATATGCTGATTGGGTAAGTTTCAAATATGAGAAACTCCCAGCCAACTTCTGTTATACATGTGGGTGCATCGGACACAGCCAAAATAGCTGTGACTTCCGACAAGAAAAGGTTGAAGGGAGGTACGGCGAGCATACCCGTGCGGGCCTCCACTCGCCGGCGGCTCCAACACCAAAGAGGCAGGAACGTCCAACATCTAGCTCGGGGGAGAAGCGGACTCCGAATCAGGGAATGGCAAACAAAGAAGCTAGCGATACGGAGGCAATCGACCCGCGATGGGCTGATCTACAGGGTTCCGTTTCCAGATTGAGGAATCAGAGAGGGCTTGGTTCCGGAAGAGAAGACCTGAACGATCGAGGAAAAGAGTGTTGGAGCGAGGTTGGACATGGCGGCGGAGAGAGGCGGACACCGGATGTCACCCGTAACCTATTCAGTTCTTTCAATTTTGCAGGTATCCAAGCTGACCAAGGAGAATGGGTCGAAGCCTGGAACCAGATGCAACGTAGCCCACCAGGGTTGAGGATTAGCGAGCCAGGAAGAGGGCCTCCGGGCTTTGAAAGAGTTACGGGCCAGGGCAGATGTCTTGAACCTGGACTATCAACCCAATTGCAGCCCACGATTTTGCTAACTGAGATGAGCCCTTGGGCGGGCTTCAGAGCTGCTAGCCACCCACCGCAAAAACCAAAGAAGAAAAGAAGAATGCAAGGTGTGGTTATTACTGAGTGTGATGATGGGAAACAACAGGAAGTCGAGTCAACTTGTGGAGGAACATGCCACGAACAATTCAGACTTCTTTGGCCAGCAGCTAGGCGGTTCGGGACAATATATGCCAATGGAGTCTCTCAATAACTCAGAATGGAGGAACCACTATGGGTTAGAAAGTGGGAACGAGAGGGGAGAAGACATGGATACAACTGATGGTGCGGTGGCTCACCGAAGGCCACCCAATGAGCCATGACGACCCTTGTTTGGAATTGTAGGGGAATTGGGCCAACCTCTACAACCGATTATCTTAACGACCTTATTAGTCGTTTTCGCCCTTCTGTTATTTTTATTATGGAAACAAAAAATTGTAGGCAAGAGTTAGAAAAAAAAGGAAAAAAGTTAAATACCCTAGGTCTTGGTATAAGGATCCCGAGGGTCGGAGTAGAGGTTTTGCTTTGTGGTGGGTCGATAATATTTTCATTAATGTACTTTCTTATGATGTCTACTACGTGGATGTGTTATTGACTTCGGCAATGGCTTGAACCCTTTCTTCACGACTTTCATCCATGCCCCAAATGACTCGTATCTTAGGAGCCATTTCTGGCAGACGCTTGGTCGCCTTCGCAACTCGCACGATGATCCTTGGCTCTTAATGGGGGACTTCAATGCTATTCTGAACAATTCCGAGAAGGATGGCGGGCTGCCACCAAGGCGCGAGTCAACTGAACCTTTTCAAGAATTCATTTTCAACAATGGGCTTTGCGACCTAGGCTTCAAAGGTGCCCGTTTTACTTGGGAAAATAAAAAGAGAGGGCAAGAGAGGATTAGAGAAAGATTGGATATAGCTCTTTGTTCAATGTCGTGGCGACTAAAATTTCAAGAGGCTACAATTTTTCATGAACCAATTATCGGGTCAGATCACGCTCCCATTAGGTTGAACCTACTTCCTCGGACAACTTTTGATAAGAGGAAGGCCCCGTTCAGATTTGACCAGAAATGGGTGGAGTTTGATCACTGCGAAGAGATCATTAAAAACGGCTGGAAGAGTAGAGGTAGTTGTCAAAGCAAGCTGTTGAGCATTAGTGATAATTTGAAGAAGTGGAGTAAGATCTCGTGCCATAACAGCACAGTTGAAATTAGGAACACCCAATTAAAGCTGGCGGAAATTCAAGAAGGAATTAGAGATGATGACATGGTAGCCACAGAAAAATCCCTAGAGGAGGACCTTAACAAGCTCTGGAGACAAGAAGAAATTTACTGGAGACAAAGAGCTGGGAAAAAGTGGTTAAAGGAAGGGGATAAGAATACAAGATTCTTCCATGCAAGCACGGTGTAGAGGAGACAAAGAAATAGGATCCTTAAGCTGAAGAACGAGGACTCAGAGTGGATTGAAGGGGAAGAAAATATTACTAACCATGTTAAGGGCTTCTACGAGGACTTATTCAAAGCCTCAAACCCTAGGGGAGAGAAGACATTGTTAACAGCGTTCCTAAGGTTATTTCGGACGAGATGAACTCCCACTTAGTCCAGCAGGTTACCGTGGAGGAAATAAAGAATGCGGTTTTTCACATGGGCCCCCATAAGTCTCCAGGGCCAGACGGCTTTCCCGGTTATTTCTTCCAAAAATACTGGGAAGTCATAAAAGACCAGCTTTGCGAGGAGGTGATGAGCTTCTTCTCAAGCTCTACCATGCCGGAAGGATGGAATGACACCAATGTGGCCATTATCCCCAAAGTGCCCAATCCAGAGAAGATCTCCCAATTTAGACCGATTAGTTGCTGCAATTTCAAATATAAGATCATTTCAAAAATTATGGCGGACAGATTGAAGATTTGGCTCCCTGATGTTATCTCGGAGATGCAAGCAGCTTTCACGGGAGGACGAGCGATTCAGGACAATGTTATGATTGTACATGAGGTTATCCATAATTTCAAGGCTCGAGCAGGTAAATTCCAATGGGATATGATGTGAAGATGGATATGATGAAAGCTTATGATATGGTCGATTGGAGTTGTCTGGAGGAAATTCTGAAGACCATGGGCTTCTCCCCTGTGTGGTGTGGATGGGTTTCTCAATGCATTAAAACAGTAAAATTCTCGATCTTGGTGAACGGTTCCCCCTCCGAGCAATTTGTTCCCTCCCGGGGCATCAGACAAGGAGACCCCCTTTCTCCGTTTCTGTTCATTATCCTCACAAACTCCTTGTCGTCCCTCATCAACAAGAATGTTAACACCGGAATCATTAAAGGTATTAGGCTCAATCAGAGGTGCCCAACTCTGACTCATGTTCTCTTTGCGGACGACACCATTCTTTTCGGAGAAGCTTCTGTCTCCGAGGCAGCAGCTTTCCTAGAGACTATGGAGAGATATGGTAGGATGACAGGACAGACCATCAACCATCAGAAATCTTCTATTATGCTCTCCCGGAAAACTCTGGAGCCCCTGCAGCTCCGGATCCGGGAGGTGCTCGGTTTTCAGCACAATCCGCAGTTTGGGAAGTACCTTGGTGTTCCCTCGGAATGGGGGCGATCAAAAAAGGAGGGTTTCTCTTTCCTCCTAGACCGAATGAAAAATTTAGGTCAATCTTGGAAGAGTTTAATTTTATCCCCCGGAGGAAAAGAAGTCCTCCTAAAGGCTGTTTACCAGAGTATCCCTACGTATGCTATGTCATGCTTCCTGCTCCCGAAGACCCTAACGAAGAAGATGGATTCGCTGTTGGGTGCTTTCTTCTGGGGTGGTTCAATGTCCAAACGCAGCATTCACTGGACGTCCAAAAGAAACCTTACTAATCCAAAAGCGAATGGTGGTTTGGGATTCAAGGATTTTAGATCGTTCAACCTGGCCTTGCTAGCGAAGCAGGGATGGCGTCTGATGCAGAATGGTGATCCGTTGTGGGCTAGATTATTAAAAGCACTCTACTTTCCTAATTCAGATTTCTCCCATGCCACGAAGACTAGGAAACCTTCTTGGATCTGGGCTAGCCTCTGCGACTCCAGAGAGGTGCTAAGACTAGGCGCAAGAAAGAACCTTATAAATGGACGATCTATCCATGTTCACAGAGATCCATGGATCCCATCTTTACCAGGCTTCAGACTTTCTGGCGGCCACGATGTGAGCACCATGGCAGACGAATGGTTGAACGAAGAACGCGACGGTGGAATAGAGAGGAAGTTGAGAAGTGGTGCGGTGTCTCGGAGATGGAGGCTATCATGAGAATCCCTGTGGGGCCGCCTGATGGGATGGACGTATGGGTGTGGCACTTTGACCGGAGTGGTACTTTTTCGGTTAAATCGGCCTGTTTTTCTCTACGTAAGGAGATGGGGACCAATCAAGGCCACATTAATACGGCTCCCGACGAAAAGAAATGGAAATGGTTGTGGAGCCTAAACCTCCCTCCCAAATTTAAATTCTTTGTATGGAGATCTGCACATAATGCCCTTGCTACATCCCGTAATTTGTGGAGAAGACAGTGTGGTGACTCCCCACAATGCAGAATCTGTAGGGGGCGGAAGAGAATGTGATCCACTGCCTGTTTGATTGTGGTCACACAAAGGATATTTGGCACCGTTTGATGCCTGGTATAGCCACTCTGTCTCACCATGGTATAATTATTAATTGGTTATATGAAGGGCGTAATAGACCAAGCCGAAATTGGGTCGAGACAGTAGTTGCTATTGTGTGGTGCATCTGGAGAGCGAGAAATGAAATGATCTTCCGAGAAGTGGTTCCTTCAAGTGTACGCACCTTAGGTTGGATCTCAAAGCTGAAAGATGAATGAAGTTTTCTTACTCCAAGTGTTGGGACCCCTGCCATTGGCCACAACGAGGCCCCCATCTCGTTACCGAGTCCTCCGCCCATGGGTTCTACCCAGCAACAGATTTTTTGCGACGGCTCCTTCTCCGAGGAATCTGGTGTGGCGGGTTATGGGATTGTTTGTATCAATACCCACGGACAGGTGACTAATGGGAAGGCAGGGACCATTGTTTGTTCCTCATCAATCGTGGCCGAAGCTAAGGCCCTCTTGGAAGCGCTTTCTATAGCGGCAACCTCTAGAGACCCTACAATTGTGAAATCAGATTGCCTCAACTTAGTGGTTGCTCTGCGTGACTTTAGAATCGCGTGGCCGTGGGAGTGTTCGGCGTGGCTCCTCTCTATGAAACGCATCCTTGACACCTGCCCTTGGATCTCAGTGTCCTTCGTTCCTAGAAGGATAAACTCTGCAGCTGACTGGATTGCAAATTCCGCCCGTAATGGAACCCTTCCCCAGGATTGGACCTCTTGTTCGTACTTGTTATCTATGTGTAACCGGCTATATGCGATTTGATGATGAATAAAAGTTTTCTTTGACAAAAAAAAAAAAGAGCAAACTAGAAAAGTTGGAATCAAGACGTATTGAATGGTATCGCGACATTGTCTTTCGGTTGTAGTAATGAAATTATGAGACATAGTGGGTAAATAATATGATATTCAGAATTCTATTACAGAGATGAAAAATGAGTGATTATAGACGTTATTTTAAGAGTAACTTTATTATCCAAAACTTAAATAAAGAAGAATACTCAGAGATTTATTTTAGTGACGTTTTTAAAGTTCTTAAAACGGCCTTAAGGTTTTAGCAACGGTAATTAGTTTTTAACGACGGAGGACAAAACCATAGGGGTTATCAATAGGAAAGAAAAATCTCGATAAATATGAGAAAACCCTCTACGATATCTTGAAAAAACAATATGCCCTAAAAACTCTATAAAATCATGCCCTTGATTTCAACCTTAATGAATCTGACAAGATTACATTGGCAATTGTGGCAACATGATTCAATATCGATCAATGTTTGTTGTTTGTAAGTACTAGAAACAATGGCGACGTTAAATCTCATAGAGAATTTAGAGGTAAACTACATTCATTTTTTTTTCACTATTCGTGTTTTAAGACTTCATGTAGTTATGATAAGATAAATGTTTGAATACGTGAAAAATGTGTCTGTTTTGATTCAATCTGGATGAAGAATTTTAAAATTTTGTATTTTTTTTTATGAAGGAATAATTAACAGGATAAATGAGAGAAAAAAACACAAGATAATGTCCTGCATATGGAAGAAAAGCTTGAAAATAATTTGTGCAAAGTATGACGAACAATGAGATCGACATCTTATCAAAAGAATATGTTGAAACTATAATTAGTTGATAATCAAATCAGAATTATTGCCTCAAAGTTACTCAATAACGACTAGGCGAATATCACACATACATATGTTTAGAATCACATTCTCTTCAATAGTAACATATAAAATCTCGAAAGAAGATAAATGACATTATAGTTTTCTTTTATGTATAGCTTAGTTAATTAGGTTCACTTAATAGTAAATGCATTATATACATAACATTACAAACTATACACTATTATTTATTTGTCATTAATTTTTTTTTTCATTCCTCGATCAAAATCATCCACTCATTAATTCATTTATTCGTGACGATCTTTTCTCTCCCAATTTGACAATTGGAAAATGTCACCCTCGATATCTCCCTATCGTGAACTCTCCTTGAAAGGGTCTCCTCCATTTCTAAAGGCTAGGAAAATTCCATAATTAAAATTTCCCGAAAATTACGAAAATTAATTCTGCATCGGATTTTACCTTTATAAAAAGCAAAGAATTACATTGTTAATTAATCAACAAAAATAAATCCTCTTGAGGAAAAAATAAAACTTGTTTTGATTTCTTTTCTTTTTAGGTAGAAAAGAATAAGAAGAAAATAAAACATAGTTTCATAATTATAAAAAAAACGTAAAAAATTACGTAAAAACCAAAAATAAAAAAAACAATGAACAAATTCAACGCCGGCACAAAATCGGCCTCCGCCGACGAGTCTCAAAAGAGATCCGCCGCCATGAAATCACTCTACGCTTACCGGAAAATCATTCTGGTAGCCGCTATAGCTATCGGCCTCCAATTCGGGTGGGCCCTACAGCTTTCATTACTCACACCATACGTTCAGCTCCTCGGGATTCCCCACACCTACGCCGCTCTAATCTGGCTATGTGGGCCCATCTCCGGCATCTTCGTCCAACCGCTCGTCGGCTACTACAGCGACCGTTGCACCTCCCGCTTCGGCCGCCGCCGCCCGTTCATCGCCGTCGGCGTCGTCCTCGTCCTCGTCTCCGTCTTCCTAATCGGCTTCGCCGCCGACATCGGTTACGCCGCCGGCGACGACTTATCCAAACAGATCAAGCCACGTGCCATCGTTATATTCGTCTTCGGATTTTGGATCCTTGACGTGTCAAACAACATGCTTATGGGCCCATGCCGCGCATTTCTCGCGGACCTCGCTGGGACCAGTCAGAAGAAGACACGTGTCGCGAATTCATTTTTTTCCTTTTTCATGGCAGTTGGAAACGTCCTCGGGTACGCTGCCGGGTCGGATAGTGGGCTCCACAAAATATTCTCGTTCACGGAAACCAAGGCGTGCAACGTATTTTGCGCGAATTTGAAATCGTGCTTTTTCATCTCGATCACGCTTCTGGTGATCTTCTCCGGCGTGGCGATCTACTTCGTGAAGGAGCGGCCGATCTCCGACGACGGGAAACAGCCGCCGTTGAGCGACGATGACGACGACGACGAACTGGCTACGGCGTCGACGACGTGCTCGAGCATGCCGTTCGTCGGAGAAATGGTGACGGCGGTGAAGACGATGAAACGGCCGATGATCATGCTTCTGGTTGTGACGGCTCTTAACTGGATTGCGTGGTTTCCGTTTTTTCTGTACGACACTGATTATATGGGGAGGGAGGTTTACGACGGAGCGTCGGCCAACGGGACTCCAGGGGAGATGAAGGCGTATTCTCACGGCGTTCATGTCGGATCTTTGGGGCTGATGCTTAATTCCGTTGTGGTGGGGTATACTTCGCTGGGAATTGATGTGATGAGCCGGTGGGTCGGCGGCGCTGGGAATTTGTGGGGGATTGTGAATTTTATATTGGCGATTTGTATGGGGTTGACGGTGGTTGTTAGTAAGTTGGCTGATTCTACACGGAAGTTCGCCGACGGTGGGTCGAGGCCTCTGCCGCCGCCGATCGGAGTTCAGATTGGGGCGTTGGCGATCTTTACAGTTTTGGGTATCCCTTTGGCGGTAAGTTGGTTATTACCCCCATTAAAATCGGTTAATTTTGACGATGATCGATCAAAATAAAATTGGTAAAAAATTTACCGATTTAATCAATTTTGACTAACTTTGACTAGTTGAACCCACTTTTAACCTTTAAAATCTAGGAGTCGGGTTAAGCTCTGGTTCCCAAAAAATTCGGTTGAACTGGCCGGTTCGGTTCTACTAATAGTGTGATAATTTGAATGAGTAATCGAAACAGTATTTCTAATTAAAATATTAGAACAAAAAATAATGTTAGTTTTGACTAAAATGTGCAGGTGGCTTATAGTGTTCCTTTCGCTTTGGCATCAATATTCTCTCGTGAATCTGGTGCAGGTCAAGGTAAATTAAATTGTTTGACATCTACATTTAGTTCGTTAAAATACTCGTTGATGCATGCTCAATACATCACATTAGCTTTAATAGCCATGTATTAGCTTATTAAACAATTTTAATCAGGAATATTGATATATATATATAATTAGATAAGAGGAAATTGATGAATAAAACGCGTGGTTTAATTTAAAACCCTTCGTATTTCATCATACTCTTCGCGATTCTTCCCCAGTTTACCTCTTTGACCAATCCATCGTCTCCTACACCTCCAATAGTATAAGAAGCTATCTGTTAAGTTGATAAAGTAGAAGGGGCAAACTGATATTTTCCTACTTAATAATATGAGTATTATATTTGTATAATTATATCCCTCTTTATTCTTTTCTTGCCAGGGCTTTCAATTGGACTATTGAATCTCTCCATAGTCATCCCACAGGTAACTTAATAATTTCATTTTCATTTATTTCATAAATTTTTCCCACAAATAAGTCACCTAACTTTTTTCTGTTACCTATTTGGTTCAAAATGTTTAAAATTTTACAAACAAGGACTAAAAGTGTTATCAATTTAAAAAATTGGGCTAGAATTAGGATTTCGATAAATCATACATTCTAATTATAATACACTATAACTTGGTAATTTTATAAATATTAACCCAAATTATTTTTCTTGGGGTTTGGGATGTAATACAGATGCTTGTATCGATATTGAGTGGGCCATGGACTCACTATTCGGCGGAGGGAATTTGCCGGCGTTCTTGGTCGGAGCAGTAGCAGCGGCTCTCAGTGCAATAGTAGCACTAACGTTGCTCCCATCTCCGCCGCCCGATGACATGGCCGACGGCAAGAGCGTCGTCGACGACTACCATTGATCATAATGACAAAACCACCCTTTTGATTTGGTGGTTTTGGTAGTTAGATAGATAGTAATTGTAAAAATGTGTTGGCAATAATAGGGTGTATTTGTTTCCCTTGAAATTTTGATGATTTGGTATGTAATTAGTGTTTTGAAAAAATTAATCCGAGTTGGTTAATCTTGGGCAAAGTTTTGCTGGTTTGATTGGTTTGGATGGATGATTATTACGGGTGAAAATGGGGATAGTCACGATTTTGAAATCAATTAGGTTGGACGTATACATAGAGTATGAGAAACTAATAAATATGAGAGAATATTTCCAGTGACGGAGCCAGGGGATGCCACCATGAGCCTGAGCCCAGGGTCCCCTGGACCCAAATAGCTAAAATATATATATTTTTCGTATAAAAATATTTTTAGCTCATTGTATTTTATATATCGGGCCCATGGTCTACTTGCGTCCTGGCTCCGCTACTGAATATTTCCCTTAGCCGTATGATTTATTTTTATATATAAATATATCATCCAAAATTAGACTTTTGCACGTAAGAGATTACCCACCAATAATAGTAACGAAGTCAAATCACAAAATGCCATCGGCTGCCGGCCAAGGCCTCGATCGTATCACATCCTCCGGCCAAGGACTAAAAGTACAACATATAAAAAGCTTGATGACCATATTGCAAAACTATACATTCACCCAAAATCAAAACATGGCGTCACTAAAACTACTAATCACCATCATAATTTGCAGCTCACCTTTCCTAATTACCAGCTTCGCCGATGATGATTGCAGCTCTATCGCCGACGACATGCCGGGAACGACGTGCAACGTTGACTTGCTGCCAACGGCCGATGCCGTATGGTGGCAGGACAACATATTGACTACCTTCGGCCAGCTACCCGACACGTGCAACAACCAAACCGATTTTGACTTCTCGACCGGTCGGACCAGAGTCTACTGCTACTTCTACTGCTACAGTGGGACCCACGAGGAGTGCGCCAAGTGTTATCGATGCTCCGTTAAATGGGCGAAAGAAGAGTGCCCTGGAGCTAAAGGAGTGAGGGTTACCGATTATGATTACTGTTCGTTTAGGTATGAGGCTGACGACGGTCGTCACGATGATATATGTAGCGATGTTGTCAGGAGCCGTCCCGTGAATTAGGTTCTAAATTTATTATGTGGGCCCGTTGGAAATGATGGTTTAAATTTGGTTTTGACTTGTTTGGTCAATATTTGGGGTTGACTCTTTCTATTTGTGAAACCATAGGTGCATGGGCCTAAAAGCCCAGTCTCGTCGTTTGTTTCTGGGCTTGGGCCTGGGCCCAAAAACTACTTTCAAGGGAAAATCCACTAAAAGTAACATGAATGGCAAAGTATCCATTTTATGTGTGTTAAGTAAAATTTATTCATCTTTACCCAATTTTTACGTAATAAATTATTATCTTAAATAAAAATTATAAATGATTGTTATGTATTACTTACGTAGCAAGGTTTATTTTATACGTTAATAAGAAATAACTCTGTTACGTATATTTTAAATAATAGTCATTGGTAATTTTGACATGTTGCGTAAGAAATATTTTTCATTACGTAAAGTTTACATAACATGTGAATGCTTTACTTGAAGTCAAGTCAAGTTGCTCTACCCAATTGGTCTGACCGCTTCACTAAAAGACTTCACTAAAAGGTTCAACCTAAAGGATTGTTTGGTTTGAGTGAAAGAGAGGCGTCTTGGAGTCGTCGTGGGGTACCTCGCAAGGCGTATAAGAGACAATAGTAAGCATCCGTGTATATAAGAGAAGGGTAGACGTATTTAGTGAGTGTGAGACAGAAGTACCAAGTCACACCCTATAGGTGTATTATGGAGACTTAAGCGTACCTACGATAGAATGTACTGAGCTTAAGGCGTCAGTTGTCAAGTGCTAGGTCATTCTCCCATCAACATTTGGGCCATTTCCGTATTCATAGGTACTCGAAACCTGGGCAGGTTCGTCACGTGCCAGCAGTGGATTGGTGACCTTGTTTGGAGACGATCCTAATCTCCCAACTACATAGAGATAGGGTCGCCCTAAACTCTAATACTAAGTGCACGACACATGGATCGTGATCGGGTCTCAACTACTGGTCCTAACGTGCTGAGCCGGTCGAAGCAATCCAATCCGTGCCTGAACTAGGTTCCATTACAATTCACAAGTCATCGTAAGAGATTCCCATGAATCTCAAAACTAAAAATTTTAATTTTACATCTACATCAATTCTATACAATTATTTCCCACTCCCTTAATAACAACCAAACTAAAATGTAAAAAATCACAACAATATCTCTGCCAAAAATTATGTACCCTAAAACCCTAACCGGTCGAATCTCACATTGCCAGAATCATCAATTCGACATACCAATACGATTTTGAAAATACCGCTAGAACCCCCTACCTACAACTCAGGCGATCGTATCAAAGCCTCAGAAGACCTAGAGAAGCTAGAACACTGAACTCCCCCCTTAGCATCACTACCAACTCTTCTCCCGCAGCTCGACTTCTCGGAATCTGTATCGTTGCTCGAATCCTTGATCTCCTTAAGCATTGCTGCAACATCTTTCATGGTGGGTCGTTCTCCAGGAGAAGGATTGACACAGAGCAGAGCAACTCCAAGAACTTGTACCATTTCTTGCAGTTGGGTCCCTGATCTTATGACTAATTGCTGGTCTAGTACTGTTGTGAATTCTCTTCTTTTCTCTCTGAGTTCTTTGTTGACCCAGTTGACTATGTGGGCACCTTCAGGAATCTGGGAATCTGTTGGTTGTTTTCCTGTCAGGATCTCGAGGAGGACTACTCCGTAGCTGTACACGTCACTCTTCTCCGTGATTCGTAGACTGTATCCGTACTCTGTTGGGAAAAACGGATTGTTCGTGTGTAAAGTAGTCAAAACTGGGATCTCGAGTGGACTCGAAAAATGAGGTGGAATCATAAGATATAAACAATCGTTAATTCTATAATTTTCTAAGATTTTAATCGAGATTTTACCTGATTCCACCGCCCATAAATTTTAAAACGGTAAGATTTTAAGATCAAAATCGGAATTTTAGACTTACCAGGAGCAATGTATCCATAAGAGCCAGCAACCGAGTTGGAAACTCCTGAAGAACACTCTGCAGAAGAATCGACAAGCTTCGCAATTCCGAAATCAGCAAGAAATGCCTCGAAATGCTGCCCGACGAGTATATTGTTCGCCTTGACATCGCGATGAACGATCGGGGGAGTACAATCATGGTGAAGATAAGCCAAACCATGAGCTGCACCAAGCAGAATCCTGTACCTTGCTTCCCAATCAAGAAACTCCTCCTTCTCATGAAGCAATCCAGCTAAGCTTCCATGGCTGATGTAGTCAAACAGAAGCAGCCTGGTTTTCCCATTCTTGCAGCAACCCAGAAGCCTCACAATGTTCTTGTGCCTTATGGAACCCAATGCTCTGACTTCTGCAGAGAAGAAGTCTCTTTCGGACGAATTCCTGACAGGCCACAGCTTCTTCACAGCCACGATCTGATTCGTCGAGGTTTGAACCCGGTACACCATTCCCGAACCGCCTTTTCCGATCACGTTTGCATCGGATAGGCTCGTGACAATGTCGTGGAGCGAGAAGTTCAGCTTCTGGAACGGTGTGAAGTCCCAGTTCTGGTCGTTGGCTTCCTCGTTGCACGAGGAATTGGGGCCGTGGATTCTGATGAACAGAATGAATCCCAACACTATGATAAGCAATGTGATGAATAGGCTCAGGAGGACCCATATGATGATATTCCTCGTTAAGTTCTTCGCGCTATGGCGATTGCGTTGCTTTGCAGCAGCGCAATCGCCTGATCCAATGCAGAGATCCGTGTTGTTGGAGTAGCAAGACAGGGGAAGATCCTGGAAGATTTTGGTGTTTGGAAGAGATCCCGAGAATCTGTTGAATGAGACGTTTAAGGAGACGAGATTCTCGAGCCTACCTAGTACGGTTAAGGTTCCTGTCAGGATGTTGTGAGAGATGTCCAAAGTCGAGAGCTTTGACAGATTGGAGAAGCTCTCGGGAACCGGACCTGTTAACAGGTTCCAGCTCAGGTTCAGCATGATGTCCAGCTCTTCCAGCTGTCCAATCTCGAACGGGATCGAACCTTCGATCCTGTTCCGTCCCAAGTCCAACAACTGCAGATCTTTGCAGAACCCGAGCGAGTAAGGAACCGAACCGGATATATAGTTCCCACCAAGTATCAGCTTATTCAAAGATGTGAGCTTTCCAATGTTGTGAGGGATTCGACCTGAGATCCTGTTCCTCGACAGGTCTAGAACCGTCAGCTTCAGGAGAAACTCGAAAGTTTCCGGAATGACGCCATGGATCATGTTCCCATGTAAGTCAACCATCTCAAGCTGAGTACAGTTACCAATTTCCTGAGGGATTTCCCCTACAAAGCTGTTGCGAGATAGCTCGAGAAACGACAAGTTCTTCAGGATGCCAATCTCAGGTGGGATTTCGCCTGAGAAACTGTTCGACCCCAGTCGTAACCGGATCAAACCATGGCAGTTTCCGATATCCGGTGGGATCTCACCCGACATGTTATTCGATATCAGCAAAAGCTGGCTCAGGTTCTTGAGTTGAAACAGTGATTTGGGGATTGATCCAGTTAGGAAATTGTGTGAAAGATCTAAAGCTTCAAGCTTTACACAGTTTCCAAGCTGTTCAGGAATCTTTCCTTTCAGCTGATTGTTCCAAGCATAGAACAATGAAAGCTGACTCAGCTTTCCTATGCTGTAAGGAACTTCACCATTGAAGAAGTTGTTATCGAGCTCGAGCTGTTTCAAACCCGAGAAGTTTCCGATGAACTCAGGAATCGTTCCTGAGATCTGATTCTCTGACAGGAGAAACTCTGATAGATATACCAAATTGGCAAATGAAGAAGGAATCATTCCTGACAATGAGTTAATAGAAAGATCAATCACTTCCAAACCTGAGACATTCCCCAAAACCTCGGGGATCGAACCGGTTAGATTGTTCTGCCAGAGGAGTAACCGTCGTAACTTCGTCAACCAACCCAGTTCGCGAGGAATCAACCCAGATAGCTGGTTCTGATAAAGGAACAAACTTTCCAATTCCGAGCAATTACCCAACTCAGGAGGAATCGAACCGCTCAGTCTCGCGGTGTAAACCGAAAGAATCTTGAGATTCTTCAACCGACCGAAACCAATGGGGATTCGACCCGAAATCCCGGTATCAGCCAAACCCAAGTAAACCAAGCTCCTGCAGTTTGAAATCTCAGGTGGGATTTCCCCAAAGATTCCAGAATTCCCACCAGCTCGAAACTTCTCCAAGAACCCTAATTCCCCAATTTCAGCAGGAATCTTCCCACTAATCCTGTTGTCGTAAAGCTCGAGCTTCCTCAGCTTCGAAACATTCCCAATCTCTCCAGGAATCCTCCCTTCAAGCAAATTCGAATTCAGAGACAAAGCCTGCAGATTCCTCAGCTGCCCAATCTCAGCAGGAACCCCCCCTGTCAGAGAATTGAAGCTCAGGTCTAACTCAACAAGCGAATTCGACAGATTCGAGATCGAACCCGGAATCCTCCCTGTGAGATTTGCTCTCGACAGAACCAATCTCCTAAGCTTGGTGAATGACAGTATATGGGTAGGAAAACTTGTGGGGAGATTGACGGAAATGACGACGATTTCGGCGACGAAATCGTCGCCCCCGGAGCAAGTGATGAAGTCCCATTTGCAGGGTGTGGGATGGGATTGATCCCATGAAGAGAATGAGATCGATGATGATGATGGTGATGATGAGTTGAATGTTGATAGCCATGAGAGTAAAGAGAGACCTTCTTGGTTTAAGGAATGTGATGTGAAGAAGAAGGTTTGGAGGAAGATGAAGAGAGTGATGAAGGGTTTTTTCGCCATGGATGGAAAAACAGAGGAGCTTGAATGAATGAATGAATGTATCTCTGTTTGAGTTTTCTCTCTGTATTTTGATTCTGGGTTTTTTATTTTTAATTTATTTATTTGATTTTGTGTTTGGAAATCTTTATGCTTTTTTGGTTTGGATTGCTTTCGTGGGGCTAAGGATTGTGTCCTTTTCATTGTCGTGATGTTTTGGAAGATGAATTGTATTGTATTAGGTTGAAAATGTGTATTGAAGATCTATGTTGTTGATGTGATTTTGTTTGTAGTTCTGTATATGGTAATAAGCTATGTTTTCAAAATTGTACGGGAGTACGGACCAGTGAGTCTGACGGTATGTGGTTCAGCTGTTGAAATTGTTGTAAACTGGAGTTGAGTCTTCAATATACTAATGTTGAATCATAGTATCATACGGTCTTGGCAGGTGGTTGACAACTAGTTAGATTGTTGTACTGTGCTGGTACGATTTTGAAAAAATCGGTAATAAGTTGTAAAGTTTGTTACAATGGTTTGGTCCAATTGGTAAGAGTGGTGAGTTTGGTTTAGATGAGGTAATGGATTTGAATGTTGACACTATTGAATGATTGATTCAGACTCTAATCTTTTGAACTGGTTCAAAGAGTTATTGATTTGAAGCACAATTTTCAATCAGTGATTCAACATGAGATGAATTTTTCTCAGCTAATTTTGTTGATTTCTGAATAAAGACAGACCTATGAATCAAAATGGTCGAGATTTTGCCACTGGGTCAAGTCATATTGGGTTCGAAGGACAACCATCATAAGATGGCGGAGAAGATCAGAACACTAATTTGACGCTTTCACATAAGAACACTAATATGACACTCTCACATGAAACACTATAATTAGTAAACAAATAAATTTGTAAGTACTTATTTCAATGTAATGTTTAGATCTGTCAAAAGTTATCTCACTTAACCCAGTCTCAACTCGATTCAACCTAATTAATAAGTTGAATTGAAAATAAGTTAACATTTTAAAACTAACACAATCTTGAGATCCAAAATCTTACAAACTAAATGAACTATGATATGATTATCCCATAATATGATGATTTAGTGACTCAATGAACTCCCACCTAATAAACATGTAACCTGTAACCCAACTAACCCAACTTGTAACCCGTCCAATCTACCCGTTTGACACCTCTATACATTCATGTACACAAACCCTATACATAACTAAACCTCATTATTTCTATTTTTAACATCAAAAGTTCATCAATCACATCCATAGAGAGTTCTCTCCAATACAATGATGGCTCATCTTTTTTATGAAAAAGCACAAGAATCCATATTTGGGATAATGACATAAGAAACACAACACACCCAAATGGGAGATGGACTCCACAACCCCTATTTTCTTCCTTACCATCTCTTTAGTTATGGTAACCTCTCAATATCTTCATATCCTATATTTAAAAAAAATTGAAAAAAAAATTATCTTTTTATATAATAGAAGTATTATTCATGGCCAATCATTTTTCATAATGTAGGGTTAAGAAAGAAAGCCCCATATGTATTGTGTACACAAGTCCTTCTCCATGCATGCACCTTCCCCCTTCAATGAGAGTTGCATTGAGGGCATCAACTTGCCTTTTTGCCCTCTCCCTTGGCCCCTCTTTCCGAGATCGAATTGGTGAGGTTAACGGTTGTTTATCTTGGATTATACACTAGATTTCGTGGAATAGTATTGATTATTGTAATGTTTTGAATCTGGTTGTTTTGACTGTTGAGACTCTAAAAGTCACGTGATATTTGTTCAGTTTTAACTAGGGATTTGTGTTATATATGGTTTTTTGTGTGTAGTTGTTTGAGTTTGGTAAAGACTAAGGTTTCAGCGCTGGTTTATATATTGCCACTTTGTTTGTTATAATCATATCCGTGAAAATAGTCTCATCCTAACTGGGTAGTAGTGCTACTATTAAAAATCTAGTGTCTCTTGGTTTTGATTACTCTCACAACTATGTTGTCTCCTAACAAAAAGTTCAGACATAAGACTTGTAAGACATCATCCTAGAAACAGAACCAAAATTTAAACGAACATGATTGAATTAATTAAATTAATTAATATCGATAAATTAATTAAAAAAATCGATAAACCTCCAATCGGGTCTAGTAACTTCTTTCACTTCCATCACTTTTAGCCTAATTTCTCAAGTGCTATATTATATATATAAGAAATTTTGACTTTTATAGACCATACACACACATGTGGAAGAAGCTTGGACAGACTTGATGAAATAAATTAAACTTTTCTATCTTATCATTAAGAAGAAGAAAATAAAACCCTAAGAACTTTATATCTTTTCTGTCACATTCAGTTTAATTACTCACACGACATTCTTTTCTCATCATTTCCACCACCATTGACACATTGTACAATCCTTTCATTACCATGGTGGTCATAACCGGTTGGTAAGTTTCGGTTCGGTTACTTATCGGTTGAGACGGTTTGGGTTGGCGTGTGTTGTTACCACATTAGCCCAATCGATTGGTTGGTTGGTGTTTCAGATGTTTGGTGTCGGGTGGCTTAATAAGATGATTGGACCTGGAGGATTGAGTTGTGATGGGGTGAGGAAGGATCTGTTGTGGCTTGGCTCCACGTTGTAGCTCGCACAACGTTTAAAGAGTAGTAAGTGGGTGATTATAGGAGGGGCTAAGCGTTTGAGATATGTATGTGGGGAGACAGAGAAGTATTAGGGGTTACCTGAAGGCGTTTCTGGCCCTTGGGTGTTTTTTGGGGTCTGGTGGATGATGTCTTGTCCCATCAATGATGGGTCAGAGACTATCTATAGCTCCTTGGGATCCAGGTCGAGTCTCCGCATGTCAGATACTAGATGAGGACTCGGATGTTAGTCGAGCTGGGCCGTCGAGGGATCAAGACAAATCCAAATTGGATCGCTTGGTAGTCTGCCATGAACTATTGTGTCTCTACAACTTGAGTTGTTGATGAATGATTCAACATTTATATTATTCATCAACACACCTTCTGAATAGAAGCCCTTGGAAGAGTCTGAATTCACAATAACGATAATCTTGTGCAACGGATACTAAGATTTAAAACTCTAATCTTTTATCGATCAAAAACTCTAATGTTATGTCAAGTACCGTTACGTTCTAATCACTTGAGTTATATATAAAGGAGGATTCAATATATTATTCACCAATTTCTAATACATCATTGCAAATACAATTTTGCAAAAAGCAAGAACATCAAGGCAGAATCTTTGTGGGATATGTGTGTGTTAGGCAAAACCAAAATGAAGAGAAGAGATGGGCCAACAAACAAAGGGGGACAAATGGAGAGAAATATATTGAAGAAAACAAAAGAAAATGAGATCTCACTTCACTGATATTTGTGTGTGGGTCTTTGTGTTTGGAGAGTGATTTGAATGTTAATTTGAAAGCTACTTTGAATTAATTGTCAAGTGAGAAAGATAATGATTCTTCATCAAATCTCAAGGGTTTGCCTATTTGTGAGGTGGTTAGGGCTTAGTTGTTGATAAAATTATCACTTGAATCGCTTACTTTATGAGTTTTATCGAATATTCATCTAGGTTAATTTGCTTTCTTGACAAAGAAGATTCACAGTTGGCTGTCTTTTGAGTGTTCTCATTTTTAGATTGAACACTGATCTTGCTTCAGGGATAGGCTTTCGTCTGAAGAGGCTTCATTAATTGTTGGATTGATAGTTGTCGACTACTAATGCTCTTGGTTAACCCAACGTGAAGATGAATGACACGATTTGTCACTACCCCATTAGCTCTCAACAACTGTAATGATCTTTAGAGTTGTTTTTTATGAGAGTCGGGCGTGAGATACATATACCTATGTGAATCTCTTACCAACTTAACAATGGTGAAATCAAGAGTGAGCCAACCTATGGCATCGCCCAGAGTTTCCTATATTTCTAATCTGAACAGAGTATCTCACGATTCTGGTTTCGGCATTGAATCCAAACCACCCAACCAAGAGATGCTAGGTGATGTGGGTAATTTACTCTCAACATAACATCAAATAATTGTTGGTAAATTAACTATTTAATGTGTATGAAATTGTATGGGGGAACATGAAATGAGCTGGAAAAGATGTGGAAGGTGGGGCTATCCATTCCCCCAACCATTGCTTGTGGCCCATTATTATCAACCTTTTCCCCTTGGATTTTTATCACTTGAATCTATAGCTAATTTGCTATAATGAAAAAAATAAATTAATTCATAAAAAAAAAGAATTAGAGAAATTACAAAGTGAGCACTAATATATATTTGAAATGCTCATTTTACAAAATTGGGTAGATTTTTAGCTTACCAATGAGGCAATATGTCATGAATTATGAACCATTACATCTCAATAACTCGAGTTGTTGGGAGAGAGTTCTGAATGGATTTTATATTGTTAACTAATATGCCCCCTAAAACGGAACCTCTCAGGAGAGTTGAGGTTTGCACAGTTTCGAAAAGACTTATGCAACAGACTAGGGACCATGGAGGCTTTCAATAAGCCTTTATACATGAATTGGTGGTTACCAGGATTCAAAACCTTGGCATTTTGTTGGTCAAAGGCGATCTGATATACTATGTCATGAGCCATTACATCCTAATAACTCGAGTCGTTGAGAGAAGAATCTGAATAAATCTTATACTGTTTACTAACTCAATGAAGTAGATTCGGCCTCAGTTTGATCAATAACTGAATTTTTTTTTATTGCTAGAAGAAAGGTTTTGTGACATAAACTCGATCGGATGCTTAGCCCATCTAATCTATTCATCTCACATTGCTATCAAATTTCACCATTTTCTCAGAATAAATCTCGCTCTATTTATTTACACGTGCATTTTCACCTACAACTGATCTCACTCGACTGATTGCGCCGCTCGGTGATTACATTTGCTTTTAAATTAAGTTCGATGATTGAAGTGCAAGATTCCATGTAGTTCCACTAGAAAATAAATAAGTCATTCATAACACAATTATAACACTAAAAATAGAATTTGAAATTAATTAATTAATGGTAAGATGTGATAACATGATAATTACAGTTGACAAATACCCACTAGAAATGATATGGGTCCATAATTGATGATAGACAACTTGTTTAATTTCTTTTATTAATTTAATTATTTTACTTAGATATTTTGTTAATTAGTTGTTCACATGAGTAAGATTGTAGTGAGTGATGACATCATATTTATCATTAAACATTACTCAATTTTAGAAATTTTGATTTGACTTTTGAAATTCTCTGAATCCAATTATGATATAATTTGAGTTGAATCAAATAAAAGTTTTAAAAATTAGAGCGGTCAAAAACTAATCTGACCTAACTAAGCATCAATCTGATTTAATCCACCTCATGATTCAACTTGATCTAATATCAACAACTCATAAATCGACAAACCTTATATCCAGTGAACTCGTAACCTTAAGATACTTGTGGTCTAATTGATTTGTAACCCGAAAACTTTATAACCCAATAAAACTACAATCTTACTAACAAGAAGTACATAACTCAGCTAATTCAGCCCGTGACCCGCTTGACTCACTCTTTTTTTACTGTTTGGGATCTCTAATAGAAACTATTAATCTACTTACTATGGACGATGACACGATTTTTTTGTCATATAGTACCCAACTACTATATTGAGTCAAATTTTCAAATTTGAAGATTAGTTTGATGATTACGGATTCAGTCTCCTACTTGGTCTTGGCATGAATCAACAAATGGATATAATTCATATTGTTAGTTTTTCACCCACGATTAACGTTTAATGATTACGTTTTCAGTTCCTTACTTCGATGCTGGCACGAATCGGTAAATGAGTAATACCCATATCTTATAGGCTTAATCTGGATCAGTATTGGGTTTCAATGTGCAGCCCATTGATGGGCCCAATAATGTTCTTCTATTCGGCCCATATGATTTTTGAAGGCCTGATACTGAAGTTGGCTTTAATTTTTTTTGTTTCCATACATATTAAAAATAAAATAAAACTTATTGAGTTATATACATTATTCATAGATAATTTTGTGAAATTATTTAAAATTTAAATGCATGTGTTATGCAATTGCATACGACATCTTCATGTACAAGAGTTATATTGTAATAACAACACCATGCATGTAAGTTTAGCTATAAGATGATTGGATGTAATCGTGTACGGAACTAACCGCAATCACAAATAAAAAACACGATCACGTGACATAATGTGAACATTGTTCTCCTCTGAATGAAGAGTACACATGGGACCAAGTACGCAACCAAGTCAAATAAACTGATTACTACGTTTGTGACGAAACAAATAAGCTATCAGATTAACACTAGTTCATTTTTTAGATGAACAAAACTGATATGGTTGTCTCTTTGATCCAACCGACCAGCAAGTCCAACAAAGAACACATGGTGGATCTCAACACTGCATTCTCTACTCAACAACTCTCGATAAGCAAAAAAATTTGTGCCATGATGATGAAATTTTTTCTCCTTCACCATGTAACTGACTAACAGTTGTTCGAAGCTCTGCTCTAGTAATTGAGAGATATGCCAAAATTCGATGTAAATAATTACATATATTGAAATACCCCTTTATAAGCTTTATTATTATCTCCAATTTCAGTTTTTTACAACTGTAATATAATAATATTTGTCCATTTTTATGTGACAAATTGCTCTGTAAAATTTAAGAATTGTAAAAAAAATAAGAACTATCTAAAAAAGGTTCAAAATGTTAAATTTCAGATAATTTATGTATCTATTTGTAAAATAAGCTGAAACTTAGCTAAGGTCTAGAGAAAATGTCGAAACTACCCTGGAGGGCTAGATCGTAACAACTCCAATTATCCAAACTAATCCCGAAATCCCCTGAATCAAACCCCTGCGGCGGCGGCAGCGCCGCCGTAGCCCCGTAATCCGTATCCACCGTCGTCGTCGACCAAAGCGCCGCCTCCAGCTCCGCTATTTCCTCGCTCAACAATGTCGCATTAATCATCTCCAGCCTTTCCTCTTCCAGAAACCCCTCTTCTCGAAACAGATCCGCCGTCAACTCGTACTCCGCCTCCTCCGCCGTCGTCGGGAACAGAGTCCCCCCGCTCTCCGACGTCGAATTCGAATTCGAAGTCGATTCCGGGTTCAGAAACTTGGCAAAAACATCCGCCATGTCGATATCCGTCCTCAGCTCCTCTGCCGCCTGTGGCGGCGGAGGAGCAGCAACGGCGGCACGGGAGCCCTTAGAGGAGCGGCGGGACTTGCGGCGGCAGCCTCCGCCGACGGGAACATTGCGGAGGGAGCCGCCGCGGGTCCAGTAGCGGCGGCAGGCTTTGCAGAAGTAGCGAGGCTGGGAGAGGCTGTAGTTGTTGTAGTAACAGAATTTAGTGTTGGAAGAGGCGCATCGTGGGCAATTGGGGGCGGTCTCCAAGTGGGGCTTGTTCGCCGGCGGCGAGGGCATTTGCTCGCCGGAAACAGAGTGCAGCATTTTTTTTTTATGGAATTGAAGAATTGGGAGTGGGATTGGATCAGAATTTGGATTGGAATTGAGAAATCAGGTGGGTTTTTGGAGAGATTGTGAGATTGGGTGGGAATTGAGATAGATTTGGGGTGAATTATAATGGAGGAATTTGAAGGTATAAGAACGTGGGCGGTTGCGAGCCGTCAGGGAGAAGAAACCATTGGAAATGAAGGAGGTTGAATTGGCTGAGTTTTTGCCGGTTCGAGTTGGTTCGAGTTTGGTTCGACCTGCTATACTCTTATAGCAAATTTCACTTAACTCGTGATTAGTAAGATAATTTTTCGCACCATTTTAGCAATATATACGAGTCTACTTACTACACGCTAAACATTGTAGCGTATGTAGTGTAAGACAATAAGAAAATGACCGAATCTTAATTTTATGTCATCTGTAAATAATTTGAATTGTATTCATCAACAAAACAGAAAAATTTGAGTTGTTGAAATGCAATAGTACTCGACTAAAAGGTTTTTGGTTTGAATTTTAGTGATTAACTTGTGCAAACTTTAAGCCTAACAAGTAAAGCTTTTGTTTAAAAGAGAGGGTAAAAGATTATAAGAGAATGAAAGAGGATTGATTCTCGATCCTCATTAAACAACTCAACATATTGGGAGGCGATGCGATGGAATCAGGGTGTTAAGAAGTAAGATTTCTTCGCATTCTGGGAAGGGAGAAGAATAAAATAGGGCTTTAATGAGAACGATGTTCATTTTATCGCAATGATCAACCTTGTAAGAGTGTGAGTCATTAGACTTGATGAATCGGTGATGACAACTGAATATCTATACATACAATGAATGAAATTTTGAACTGTACAATGAAAATTACGAAATGTATAAACATAATCTATACAAAGTCAAGTGATACTCGATACAATTCGCCGAATTAGTACATACTAGCCACTTCAATATTTCATGGTATTTCTAAGGGAGGATTAATGGTGCACGTGGCGTTGTTTGGTTGGATATTATTTTAAATGAAAGAGGATTAAAGGGCGTGATTAAGGTTTGATTAGTCAATGGATCCTTTTGGTTGTTTATGTCGCCATTCTTGGGATCCATGGAACTAGTGTTGGGCGTAATGACCATGTTGTCCTTCAACTTATTTTTTCTTTCCATTTAACCATCAAATTTACGAAAAGAATCGGTACGGGCACAAGTTTTCATGACGAGTATTCTTCATTTTATATTATCGATGAAAGGATAGAGAATCACAAGAAAAAAGATGAGTGAGTCGAGAGTTATAATAAATGACATCCTATAGCTCGTCACACAGTACTAGACTAAAAAGCCAACGCGGGTGGAGCTCTCTTTTGTGGAGCAACATTTGGCGGTGCAGAGATGATGGTTCTATGTGGCTCGAATAAAGAATTGATGACATACAGAACAGTGATCGATCGTGTCAGATCAGTATTCAGATCAGGTGTTGAAATGTGGTGAAAAATCAAATCCATGAACTAAAATCATGATTTACTTGTAATTAACAAAATGCCGGGTGATTAATTGACCTTGTTAATTATAATTATTTGCATGAACCTAAACGATGCATGCATATCATTCATACTCTCTCGATAAGGTTTATATGTCGACATAGACAAATTTATAAGTGTGTCTGCGACAAGGGTGTATGAAGGTTAAGGCGTCCAATTGTCAGGTATTAGGTCACGTCTCATTCTAAATTGTTGGGGTCATTGTCCATATTTATAGATCCTCGAGATTTGTCAAGAACCGCTGCATCCCAATAACTCAAGTTATTGGGAGAGGATTCTTAATGAATCTTATGTTATTTACTAACACGGGTTAGGTCACCACTGGTCGCCGGTGGATTGGTAACTCACCTTGGAGGTGATCTTATTAGTCCACCTATGAAGGGTTGAGATCGCCCTGAACTCTAACCCTAGAAGCACAACGCTTGGGTCGTCGAGGCTGAACCTCAACGGCTGATTTTGAGGTGTTGGGCCGACCAAAGCGGTTCGACCGGTGCTCGACTAGTGCCCATGAAATACTTATAATACCACACACATATGTGGAAGTAGAATTGGAGCATATTAATATATATAATAAAGGTATAATGTGCAAGTAGCTAGAATTGGAGCATAGAAAAGGGAACGGATTTTGTGGAAGTCGGCTATACGAATACGAGTACAAATACACAATACAGTGTACCGTACTTTTCTCCTCTTCGGGATCGTCAAATTAAACCTAGAGTGCTGCACAAGCTACTATAATTAATCAAACCATAATATAAGGTTTTTGATTAATCGTTAATTGAGATTAATTATATTATCATACTTAGTGGTTAAACATTTTATTAGAAGTTGACTTGGCTACTTAGAATTTGAATCTTAATAGAGATAAGATTGGGAATTTATTAGTGGGTAGTGATTATAATCCTAAACTGAATCATAATTTGTGATTAGTGGTAAACTAAACACTGGATAAACCGTCATATTGTGGTTATAGTTAGTGAAATCGAGTTATTGTAACCTTTTTTTACATGGTATTAGAGCTTTTGACTAACAAGAGGTAAATGTTTCAAATTAATATGGGGTAAGTCGTGTATAAAGACTTACTGAAGCTTCCATGGCTCTCCCAATTTGTTACATTTTTTTTTTTGTGAAACCCAATTTGTTACATAAGTCTTATCAAGCTGTGCAAACTTTAGACTCTTTCATGCATTCAGTAAACAATATAAGATGCATTCAGTAAACAATATAAGATGCATTCAGAACTCTCTCCCACCAAAACCCCAAGAAATAGCCAGCATCCCAATAACAACGGAGTTATTGGGATGCAACGGTTCTTGACAGTATAACCAATTAGAAAGAGGAATCATATGCCTATCAATATGAAAAAGTTAATGGCCCACGGCTGATTTGGATGGCTTACATATAGACTGGGAGAATGTGTATCAGATAGTACATGTCACATGTGCAACTCGACTCTCGGTCTACATTTAGCTTGATACATCGAGAGTAGGACGATGTCCACCAACATTCTATTGTTGTGGTCCAAACTCATGAGCTGATGAAGAGGGTATGAGAGATCGAGATTATCCATGTGTATAATAAGGACAATCATAACTGATTATCTTGCTAGCATAAGACATAAGACGTCACTCAATATAGGTATAATTTTTTTTTCAATTTCCAATCTATTATTGTTCAATTAATCATATTATAATTAATATTGCCATGCATAGGTAGGGTTCGATAATTATGACTTAATTAGCGTGGTAGAGGGCATGCATTATGTTGCACGAGCATGGCTAGTAATTTACGTGGCGGATTTTCCATCCACTAAAATATCCCTTAAAATTAAAATTAAAATTCCACAGATTTAAATATACGGTATTTTGAGGAGAAATGTACGATCAGTATTTAAAGTAATCACCCTCCTCGACTGTAGCTAATTAAATCAATATATAATAATAAATAGCTTAATTATTAATTAAAAATCCTTAAAATATGGCGGTCAACGCCATCATTTCCCACCTTTATTATTTTCTCCCCATCTTTATGAAGTAGGAAGTCAAATGCACCATTTTATTTATGAATCAATTGATGTACATAATACGCATTAAGGATCATAATCATAATTTCATATATATAGTAATATATAGTACATACACATATTATCGTTTCCAATTTTCACTACGATGATCTTAAGAACTAGAATAGATTGGAGTCCGAATTTGAAAATTACTTTATGAGTCAGATGGAAAGTGAATGAAATATCCTTACATGATGACATATTTATGGAGTATAGCTTACAGTCCAATTAGTCAGTTGGCATTGCTAGTGTTCCAGTCTTGTCGCCTGATTCAATAGATGGAAGCCTTCTGGCCTTGTCTCCTACAAGGACTCTAAGTAACCTCGTACGATAAGAATGTGGGTAGTAGTAAGTTCTAGGAGTTGTATAGGAAGGGTGTTTGAGTAATATGTGGTTGTAGTGTATGTATTGAGGGAATGTATTCCTTGCCAAAAATCTGTCCTCGTTTGCAGTGAGTCTGACATATTTAGTATGTTGGTTAAAATACAATTACAATTTGATGTTTTCCGTCATAAAAAAAAAGAATATAACTAAAAATATAGGCAATTTATAGTCTAAAATAAGGATCCCATGGACTAGACCACCATCTTATTTTCCCCAATTTTAGAATATACAAAAATAATTTCATATGTTATTGTGACCCAACAATGTTCTTCGAATATTGATAGCCTTCATTTCGTTGCATAATTGATGCACTCAAATATTGGTGTATTCAATCCCTCATTAGACGACATTTTTCGTACTCTACTTGACCATTTTGCATAATTTTGTGTGAGTTTCGTACCTCTTGGACCTTTGGACTGTCGTTTTGCACATTTTTTATACATTTCAGGATATATACAACGTTAGAGATCGAGACATGGAAGACATGAAGATACAGTGGCATGGAAAGCTAATCACATGTCATTTAATTGGGAAGTGTAGAATAATTAGATGAGCCAAATGGGCTAATGTTCAGCAACGTAAATGAGGTTGGCTTTGTTTTGGATGACATAATCAACATCATCATCCATCATTAAGCATAATCCACAATTCCAAGGTAGTAGTTCATGAGATTTATTAGTTGGGCCGGCCATTATCATAAGTGAGATTTATTTGGGCCTTATGGAGGCGTTGATGTAGTTTTGGAAAGGAAGGGAATTGATTCCGGGGGGATGAAAAACAAAAGAGAAAAGGAAGAAAAGAAAGAAAAGAAAGAAGGCATTGGAGGGCAGTACGACAGCAGCAGCGGAGAGGAGTTAGTGCATTCGGCCTTTTGGCCAGGTGGGAGGGTACGAAATTGAGGAAAAAGGGAGAGAGTACGAGCAGCGAGCAGGAGATGGGAAGAAGTAGCTCGATCAGAGCTGAGGAATCAAGGCCAACCTTGATGAATCGGTGGTTTGCAGTATTCTTTCGGATTTCTCTCATGAGTAGTTAAGTTTTTCTTTTCTTGCTTGGGTTTTGTTGAATTCTTTGAGATTATGAGTTGATACGTTGAATTGGATTGTGGATTCATGATGATTGATGATCTATTTTGTTATCTTGTCGCCCCGTTCTTAGACTTCCCTGTAATTCGATGTTTTCTGCAGTTCTCCTGTTTTAGGGTTTCTGTTCAGTTTGCTATTGGATTGTTGGTTGAATGCGAGTTAGGGTGTGTTGCAGGTGGTTCTTGGTTGTAGAGTCGATCGACCCAACCTTTAGAACCTGAAATTGATTGTCATCCATGTCCTGCTAGTTCTGTAGCTGCATTTTCTCATGATTTCTTAGAAAGATACAAACCCAAGCAAGACCTCTTCCCCCATCGTTGATCCTACTTGTTAATTTGTGTTTTAGTTATTAGTTAGTCTTTACATTTTTCTAAATTAATCAAATCTTCGAACAAAACGATTTCACTGACAAGCAGAACTAAACTGAGTAAGGTAGCTCGAGTAGACCCTTGGGAATACGACTCTGAGAACTCTCAGGTTTATTTGGTGTTGAGGCTAAAAAAATCCTCGTCACCAAATTGGCGCCGTTGCCGGGACCTTTTCTTTTTCTAGGAAAGGCATTGTGCGTCTAAGCTTTTCATTCACTCTCTTTTCATTTCTTATCTCCCACATTTTTATACTACTTGGTATTTCTTGTTTTTGTTGTTTCAGACAAGATTGCAGGTACGGAAGAAAGAAGACAGAGTAAGCGCATAGCTGACAAGGGCAGAATTTTCTACACTCAGTTCGGCACTACTCCTGTACCTCCTCCTCCTGCCAAGACACCTAAAGCAAGGAAGAACCTCTTCACATCTTCATCTACATCTTCGCCTTCCCCATCCACCATTGATACTACAGATCCTCCTATCCCACCTGAGATAGAAATTATGGCGGCGGAAAGGACATTGAAGGATTATGATCGTCCAACCATAGATGGGACAGCTTCGTGCATTCAGATTCCCAACACGGGAACTCGGAATCTGCACATTCCATCTCACTTGATCAACATGATTCAAGCAAACGGGAACACTTTCTCTGGAGGTGTTAATGAGGACCCGAATGCTCATGTGAGGAACTTCTTGAGGCTGGCTCATACAGTCTCCAACAATGAAGCGGATCATAATGCAGTCAAACTTCAGCTTTTTCCTTTCACTCTGAAGGGTCAAGCAGAACTGTGGTTGTATGATCATCCTGCGAATCACTTCACTACGTGGGATGGTCTGGCTAAAGCATTCCTAGAAGAGTTCTTCTCCCCTTCCAGAACCGATGCACTCAGGGCACAGATAACAGGTTTCACAAGTGGTCCGGAGGAGAACTTCTATGAGGCTTGGCAAAGATTTCAAGGGCTTCTCCGAGCTTGTCCTCACCATGGATGGGATGACTATAACAAGTTCTCTATATTCCTCCGAGGCTTGGATTATGAGAAGAGGAAGGATTTCTCTTTACAGTTGAATACAGACTTGGATGATATGACCGCAGCCGCGGCTTTGGCTGCTTGCAAGGTCTTTGCCATGAGGATTAAGTCTCTAATGCAAGCTAATCCCTTAAAGGTGGACGACATGAGTCTGGGGCAAAGGAGATTTTCTGCTGATGCCCAATACCCCGTTCCCACAGTTCCTGCACCAGTAGACCTTGTTCAAAGTCAGTTGGAGTTGGAGAACTCGAAATTGGAGATGGAAGTGCAAAGATTAAAGCATGAGCTGGAAAGGGCTAAGATAGCTCCTTCACCGGGTGTTCCTACAGCTCCACCGCCAGGGTTCAAGGAGCGTACTCAGACAGAGAATGTATCAGCTGTATCCACTCCGTGTTCGAATTGTGGTGGTGCAGGTCATTCAACAGAGGGCTGTACTTGGAAGTTTGAGAGTAACCAAGACCAACAACAAGAGGAGATTGCTTATGTGGGTGGCCCAAACCAAGGGAATAACCAGAACCAGAGAGGATATCAGAATCAGAACTCCCAATGGCAGTACAGAGGCAACTGGAACAATAACCAGAACCAAGGGGGTTATCATAGGAATAATGGGAATCAGAATCAGAATTCCCAATGGCAGAACAGAGGAGGCTGGAATAACAATCAGAACCAGGACCAAAATCAGAACAATAACGGTGGTTCGAGCTCTTCTGCGCCTAAGTCCTACTCCGATATCATGTTGGACAAGATTCTTGCTGAGACTCAATCCAATAAAAAGGACATTTCACTCACCGAGGCCTCTGTCAAGAAGCTAGACGATCGGGTGACGGCAATAACCAACTTTTTGCAGGAGAAGGTAGTTGGTCTTCTTCCTAGCACAACTCCCTCCTCCTCATCTAACAATGCCGGAGGAGGCAAAACTAAGGAAGAATTCTGTGGAGCAGTTTCTCTTCAGGATGGCACGGAGGAATTGGAGAAGCCAATGGAGCAGTTGTGTCAGAAGGAGCAGCAAAGAAAGAAGCTACTCCACCAGTTGATCCTTACCGACCAAAAGCACCTTATCCTGCAGCCTTGAACAGACCTGTGCTAAACAAGGAGAACTTGGGGAAGACTCTGGTGACAATTAATAACCAGAAGATGGGAGTTGCTTTATTGGAAGAGCTTCTTGCAAACTCGGATTATGCTAGGCATATGAAAGAAATTCTCTCCAAGAAGAAAAAGCTCAAAAATGCAGAAGCTGCAGCTGTGGTGGAGGAGCTGAGAAGCGTGATTCCTGACAGGAAGAAAGACAAAGCTGTCAATCCTCTTCCAAAGAACTCCTCTCAAAAGAAGAGAGCAGACGAGATAGAGGAGATAGCCTCAGTTACCCTCCATGGAGCTGGCGAGTCTGATCCGAAGCAGAGCCACGTGGTGCCAAAGCAACCTGATCCAGGGAGTTTTTCTTTTCCTTGTTCTATTGGCACATATTTGGTTGATAGAGCTCTTGCGGATTTAGGTGCTAGCATTAGTGTTATGCCTTACTCATTGTTTGAACGTCTAGGACTGCCTAGACTAACTCCTACCACCATGAATATCAACCTAGCTGATCAAACTGTTAGACATCCTAGGGGTATTGCTGAAAATGTTGTAGTTAGGGTGCATGATAGCTACTTCATGACTGATTTTGTGGTTATTGATTGCATGGAGAGTGTTAACATTCCCCTTATCTTGGGACGACCCTTCCTAGCCACTTCTGGTGCACTCATAGATGCAAAGGCTGGGAGGTTAACCTTTCGGGATAAGGAAAAAGTTATTATATTTGAAATTCCTCCACCTGATCCTAATGTGCACTCTTCCGCTAAGAAACCCATGTCGTTAGTGTTTGAGAATGCTTCAGTTTATACTGTATTTACCGACATGGATACTCCTTATTCATCTTCACCTTTGCAGGATCAGGTAGCGGCGATAGTATCTACCCAAGATACAGGTGGAGTAAAGAAGAAGAACAAGCCTCCTGAGAAAGCTAAGGCGCCGCCCCATGAAAGTACTCCTAGTAAACCCCCAGATGTGGTCCTGGACAAAGTGGAGCTATTTGGACCCTTTGAGGTAGCTGGATTGCGTGGCGACGGTTCATTGGAGCTTTACCATGCTAGCGGGAAGAAATTTGTGCTTCAGAGTGGAGCGATGAAGGTATTCTTTCAGGATACGGATGTCAGTCTGAAAGAAGTTCTGAGCTGGGATGCGGCACGTTAGACCAGGTATCGTCTAGCTCAAAGACGTAAAATAAAGAGCGCTTCTCGGGAGGCAACCCGAGCTTGAGTCTTTTATTTTATTTATTTTGAGTCTGTGGTAGAGTCGTGGAGTCCGTTCTTGTGTGTGTGTCTGTCCTTGGGTGTAAAATTTTGGGTCCTGGTCGCCGAAATGAATTTGATTTTCAAAATTTTCACCAAATAAATTCTCTATTTTCTGCTTCAGGTAAAAAAGTGCTCCTTTTTGGTCGAAAAGTGCTCCGGCGCACTTTTTGGGTGTTGTCAGGCGCACTTTTTCAAAAGCCTTCTGGAAATTTTAAAAATTCGTCAAAAGTGCTCCTTTTTTACCCAAAAGTGCTCCGGCGCACTTTTTAGTGTTTCCCGGGCGCACTTTTGGGCACTCAGGCAAAAAAAAAAAAAAAAAAAACAGAAAAATTTGGAAATTTGAAAAAGTGCGCGCTCTTGGATAGTCACACACGCTTTTATTTTATTTTAATTTTAATTGAGTCAGTCTATCTTGTTTTGAGTCAGACATCCAGTTGGTTCCTAATTACTCTAATCTTGTTGTGAGGTTCTCTCCTGTTTCAGGCTATCCTCAGCTCCCGCCATGACTGTCCGCCGGTACTTCACTCTTGCCTCCACTGGCATCCTCATGATCTACTTCTCGGTACCCCTTACACCTTTCTTCACCTTTTTGTGTGGTCCATTGAGGACAATGTCCAAATTCTAAGTGTGGGGTGTGGTGTCTATTTGCATGTTTTGATGGGCGGTGGTTGTGCTTTGTTTTGTCGCTCTTTCACACCTTCCCATTCTCGGTAGCAAGAAATTTTTCACATTGCTTAATAACTTCTTGGGTTGCCTACTGTCTTCCATATGGTGAGATTGATGTGGTGCTTTGGCTTTAACCAAATGTGTGTGTGAGAACCTGAATTATGACCATCTCCCACTCTTCTTGCTTGAAGTATTCTAGGAACTTGCCCTTATCGTGTTAGTGAACAATTGACTTGTTAATGTGTACGACTTGGTTTGTCTGATGCTCGAATTCTCTAGTTCAAAGCCATGATCGAGTCTAGATAAGGGATCTGTTAATTTCGTGCTTTAAGTTGTTATTGATTTTTCCCAATCAAAGAAAATCTGAAAAATGAATGGTTTGGTATTGAAGTTGTGGGTCGATTCACGAGCTGGCATACGTGTCTGCCCATTGCTGTAGTCCCAAAGGGAAGTCTCAATGTGGCATTCTTCTTCTAACCTACTCCCGATCGTGGCTGGGGTCTAGGATAACGCGGAATTCCAAAGGTTTCCGGCTGCTCCGTACCCGGTAGTATCCACACTGTACCGCCCATTCGGGAAAAAAAAAACAAAGAAAGGAAAAAAAAAGATGAAGAGAAAAATGAAATTCTCTTTAATTTTGTTCTAGTCGTGTTCCCTTATCTAGCAAGTGTCCGGTTGCGTCCTAGAGTAAGTGTTGCGGAAGTAAGCGTTGTCTTGCCTTTACCAAGTCAGGTTGTTCACTAGCTCGTTAAAGTCTTGTTCCTCTTTCGCTCTGGCAAAAGTTTGGTTCTTAATTGTGTGGTTAGTTGGGTAATCATCTTGTTTGGTAGAAGCACCGTATACATCTTTCTAGGAACCAAGAGGTTTTCGGTTTGCTCATTCAAGTTGGTGCATTGTTGTGGTAAAGTTCTTGTTTGAGGACAAACAAACGTTTAAGTGTGGGGTGATTTGATGACGTTAGATTTACCGCGTTTATCTCGCCACATTTGAACGACATTCCCCTTATTTGACTTCGAATTGTGATGAACTTGAATGACTTTTATGAAAAATATGTTTTATCTCCCGTTGGCCCTCTTTTGGGCAATTTGATGTTGTTTCGAGTTGTTTTTGTTGAGATTTCAGGTTACCACGTTGTGGATAACTTTTCTACGAGCTCGGCACTTCAAACGGGGATCAATTTGGAGTTCAAACGGAGCGGGAATCATCAAAAGAGCTGAAGGTCATTTCCAGGGGCAAAAGTGCGCCTAAATCCATGAAAAGTGTGCCGGCGCACTTTTCTGGTGCTGCCAGGCGCACTTTATTTTTGGCGTCCTGTAAATTTTCCATCGGCCACAAAAAGTGCGCCATTTTCATGGAAAAGTGGGGAAGCGCCGGGCGCACTTTGTCCCAGGACGGATTTCGGAGAGTAAAACAGGGTTTTCAAGGGAGAGACAGACAGACTTCATTCTTCATTCTAATTTCGACGAACCAGACACTCTCGGAGGAGGATATTGAAGCTTTGAAGTGACGATTAAGCGAGGAGAAGCGAGGATTAGCTCAGGAGTTTCTAGGATTCGACAGGATTAGGTTTATTCGGAGTAAGATGTCTTCTTCTCCAGTTTTCTTCTTCTTTGTTTCTGTGATTGCTTCTGCGATGATGTCGAGCTAAACTCTTAGTTTGTTCAGATTAGATGAAGTTCTAGCAAATCTTTGTATGGATGATGTCGGGTTTCTAACCCGTTTATGTTAATTGAGGTTTATTCAGACTTAATTTAGATTTTTCTAAAACCCTAATTTGAAGCTCTTGAATTCGTAGATTGACCATATCGTAGAATTTGCTTCATCTTTGTCTTGTGGTTCTGACCATGGACGTGAGTCATTCTAGGGTTTAGAAGGTCATTAAGATTACCCGGTGTCTTGACCATAGGGCCGGTGAAATTAATCTCTTTGCATTTCTGTGCGGCGTTTCATTGTTCTTCGTGCATTCTTGGAGATTTATGAGTTATCTTGACCATAGGAACTCATAGGTTTGCTAGGATAGTTTCTCTGCGTCCTGACCATGGAGTAGAGATTGCCAAAGGAAGCGTCGAGGAATTGAGTCTGTTAAAACCTTAGTTGCATTGCATCATCCGTCTTAGTCGAGCTAGAGCGGATTCGAGTCTGGACAAGCGCCATAGTCAATTCTTGAAGCTCCATCTTGTTTGCCTGCTTGATTGGTTTAATTTGCATTTCTAGATTTTTAGTTCATTCACCACCATTTCCAAACCAAACGTTTAAAACCGAATAGCTTATTCCACATTAGTTGAGTAATAGAAACAGAAAGACCCTTGGGAAGTAACGATCTCGCTAGAGCGATCTAGTGAGTAAAACTAGTGTGCATTAATTTGCGCATCAATAATGCTCACTGAAGCTATACAAACTTTAGACTCTATTGAGAAATTTTGTTTAAAGATGCAAGTTAATGAATAATAATGCAAAATGTTGAATGTTGTTCCATTAACAATTCGAGTCATTGAGAGAATGATAGTCATGACATCCCAAGTTAAGAGCGACAAACCTCTCAATTGCATGACTATATATCTACAATTATCTCATGCAAAAATTATCTATAAAAAAAAAAATACTTACATATCTTAATAAGCATGCATAAATGTGATTAGTTAAGGGAACCTTTCAATAGTAATCTTGGCTAAAGGATATTATTATGCTGATCTCACCTTATAAAAACTTATAGCTATCTTTCTCCATGAATATGTTCAATCTTCATCCACAAAATCTTTTATGTTTTTTCCTCAATGTAACAATGTTTGTTGTAGTTGCATATTCAATCTTGAATCCTATGTTTTCTCAACCTTCAAAGTTTAGTTATCTCGGTTTTTATAAAATCGTACCGGTATAAATGGTCTTGTCAGTTGGATTATGAACCATTGAACATAAAAATATGGTACAAATGTTTATATAATGATGATTTAATCATGATTGAACTATAGTTTATAACAGATTTAATAGTTGAATTGTATATCGTTAGACTCACACGTTTTCAACCAAAAAATAATCACCCCCAACCTAATAATATGGCAATGTAAATCAATTTATCATGACATCCAATGTTTCGAGCCCTAATTTTTTGTTAAAAGAATACCTAATCGCAGAATCCCTATTTTATTAAATCCTAATTTCGAATCCTTACCCAGGAATACTAGTATGTACATGAACTTCAAACAATCCATCTCCCAGAAGCGAATACTAGTATTTCTAACAAAAAAAATCTCTTGTTTTGAAACTAAAATATTGCTCAACCAGACACCCAAACAAATAGAACAAAGGTTTGAATGCCAAATAATCGTTCATACTGGTATTTTATTACTCAGTGCAAGAAAAATAGACGCATATATAATCGCATCAAAGAACAAGGTTTGCATGCTTACCTGAACAGAGCTCAATATTTGTATATGTTCATACTTAGAGTGGATTTTGTTAGACCAATACTAGTATTTAACCTATCTATGTTTATTGTTTTATTCATAATATTTTTTGACATGGTTGTGAAAGACAACTAGTCATTTTAGCACTAGACATAAGAATGTTAACTAGTTATCTAAATCATGATGTTAACTAGTTAACTCGATTAGCTATCTAGTTAACTAGTTATCTTAGTCATGATGTTAACTAGTTAACTCGATACGTTATCTTTTTTTAAACTAATTTTGATAGCTAGTTATCAACTAAAAATGTTGTAAACTAGTTATCTAAATCACGATGTTAACTAGTTAAGAACAACATAACTAGTTAAAATAACATGTTAACAAAATATCTTGTTAAAATTGATCATGAAAATTCGTTAACTAGTTATAAGTAAAATAACTTATGAACTAGTAGAGATGAGTAATTTTCAAAAAAAAAAAATTTGTCAACAATACATGTAAGATTGACTTGTTTGCCAAAGTTATGATGGACCTACTTATAAATCAAAAGAGACCCAATTCTCATGATCTATCAACCCAAAACATTGGCTTCTCCTAATCTTTAAATATGGACATTTCCCTCCTTTTTCTTTCTTGCAATCAAATCAAAACCTCTCTTCTTCTATCATTTTTGTGTGTTTCTTGGTAGTATAAATTATAACCTCCCTATATTTCTATTTTCTTTATTGCATATTAAACCTATATAAAGCACACAAGATTTATTCATATTTCATTAAGGGATTTTTCTTAGTTTCCCTTCAATTCTTTTTAGTTCCAATGCGGTTCGATTCTTATTTTTTGTTACTCTCCATTTTGCATTTTTTTTGTCTTGTTTTGGGTGTACAAATGATTAAATCTATATCTATATCTATATAAACCACACAAGTGCTACTATTCATTAAGGGGTTTTTTACCATCTCATTCTAATTTTGTTTTATCCCAACTCTACTATTCATTAAAGAATTTTTTACCATCTTATTCTAATTTTGGTTTATCCTAACTTTAAACCTATATAAAGCACACAAGGTTTACACTATTCATTAAGGTGTTTTTCTTAGTTCCCCTTCAATTTTTTTTAGTTCTAATCCGGTTCGGTTCTAATTTTTTTTACCCTTCATTTTGCATTTTTGTTTTTCTTGTTTTGGGTGTACAAATGATTAAATCTATATAAACTACACAAGTGCTATTATTAATTAAGGGGTTTTTTTACTATCTCGTTCTAATTTTGTTTTATCCCAACTCTACTATTTATTAAATAGTTTTTTACCATCTCATTCTAATTTTGTTTTATCCTAACTTAAGTTTTCAATTTCATTAATATCTTATTTTATCTTTCCCAATTTCTATTACAAGTTTCTCTCTTCCTCTTATTATTAAATTAAATATATATCACCCACATCGTGCGTTAGTAAAATATAAGAAAATCATTTTGTTGATCAACGGGTGAATACAGTGATGTTATAAATATATTTAACGTGTAGCGGCATCGCGCGACTAGACAATTGAACCAGATGCAAGAGCAAAATATTTCTTATGGTCATCCAAGAGTTCTGGTGTTTTTGTCTCACGAGGAGATTTGCACATGGTAGTTGTACGGACAATATTGAGTGTCTGGAGATGGGAAGATACATACTGCATAAAGTGATAATGGATACATTAAGGTGGATAGAGACTGACGACAAGAGGAAAACAGCTTATGAGGATGGTTTGGGGTTGTTGTGTCTTCCTGGATGTCGAAAAACAAAATCAAGTATGAAATGAAGTTCAGAGAAAGAATCTGGCAGTTGTCTACTTGAGATTTGATCAACTTCACGAAAGAAGGGAGAATAGGAACGAGCATCTGCTTCCCGAGGCTAGCTATTTCGGTATTGCCTGCAATTTGGAGATGAGGACACTAGAGCATTTTGCTGAAATCTTGCAACCAGTTGGTTTATCTGCTTGGACAAGTCTATTTCGAGGAAGGAACCCGAGTTGGTGCCCCATGTCAATTCACAACTTGGATAAGTTGCGAGGTATGTACAATCTACAAGTAAATCGAGGAAAGTGTAAATATATGTACTACTCCAATGAATGAGAAAATAAACCCAAAAAAGGGTGTTGTATTTTGTCCCATGGAAACAAAGAGAAACAAGAACAAGAACTAGACTAAGAGCATCTCCAGTGGTCTTGTGTAAAAGGTTTAAAGCTTTTACAAAAAACTTTATAACCACAGAAGAGGTTGAGGTGGTACTAAAAGCTTTATATACATAAAGCTTTAGGGACTACAATGGTAGGGTTTAAAAGTTTAAAGCTTTAAGTGTAAATATTATATTCTATAAAATAATATGAGGTGTAAATTTTGGAAGAGATAGAATGCAAAAACTATGTAGATTGAAAGCTTTTGCAAAAAGCTTTATGAAATTAACCAATCAATCCATTTCTCTCTCCTATTTTTTTTCATTTTTTCAATTATTATTAAACCTATATAAAGCACACAATATTTACACTATTCATTAAGGTGTTTTTCTTAGTTCCCCTTCAATTCTTTTTAGTTCTAATCCGGTTCGGTTCTAATTTTTGTTTACCCTTCATTTTGCATTTTTTTTCTTGTTTTTGGTGTACAAATGATTAAATCTATATAAACTACACAAGTGCTATTATTAATTAAGGGGTTTTTTTTACTATCTCATTCTAATTTTGTTTTATCCCAACTCTATTATTTATTAAATAGTTTTTTACCATCTCATTCTAATTTTGTTTTATCCTAACTTAAGTTTTCAATTTCATTAATCTCTTATTTTATCTTTCCCAATTTCTATTACAAGTTTCTTTCTTCCTCTTATTATTAAATTAAATATATATCACCCACATCGTGCGTTAGTAAAATATAAGAAAATCATTTTGTTGATCAACGGGTGAATACAGTGATGTTATAAATATATTTAACGTGTAGCGGCATCGCGCGACTACACAATTGAACCAGATGCAAGAGCAAAATATTTCTTATGGTCATCCAAGAGTTCTGGTGTTTTTGTCTCACGAGGAGATTTGCACATGGTAGTTGTACGGACAATATTGAGTGTCTGGAGATGGGAAGATACATACTGCATAAAGTGATAATGGATACATTAAGGTGGATAGAGACTGACGACAAGAGGAAAACAGCTTATGAGGATGGTTTGGGGTTGTTGTGTCTTCCTGGATGTCGAAAAACAAAATCAAGTATGAAATGAAGTTCAGAAAAAGAATCCGGCAGTTGTCTACTTGAGATTTGATCAACTTCACGAAAGAAGGGAGAATAGGAATGAGCATCTGCTTCCCGAGGCTAGCTATTTCGGTATTGCCTGTAATTTGGAGACGAGGACACTAGAGCATTTTGCTGAAATCTTGCAACCAGTTGGTTTATCTGCTTGGACAAGTCTATTTCGAGGAAGGAACCCGAGCTGGTGCCCTATGTCAATTCACAACTTGGATAAGTTGCGAGGTATGTACAATTTACAAGTAAATCGAGGAAAGTGTAAATATGTACTACTCCAATGAATGAGAAAATAAACCCGAAAAAGGGTACTGTATTTTGTCCCATGGAAACAAAGAGAAACAAGAACAAGAACTAGAGTAAGAGCATCTCCAGTGGTCTTGTGTAAAAGGTTTAAAGATTTTACAAAAAACTTTATAACCACAGAAGAGGTTGAGGTGGTACTAAAAGCTTTATATACATAAAGCTTTAGGGACTACAATGGTAGGGTTTAAAAGTTTAAAGCTTTACGTGTAAATATTATATTCTATAAAATAATATGAGGTGTAAATTTTGGAAGAGATGAGAATGCAAAAACTATGTAGATTGAAAGCTTTTGCAAAAAGCTTTATGAAATTAACCAATCAACCCATTCTCTCTCTCTAATTTTTTCATTTTTTCAATTATTTATTTAAATCACTCATTTATTTAATATTTTCCTATCAATTTCAATTAATCAAAATGACATATAAATGTATCACTACGAATGTACATTAACATGAATGACTGCATAAATTAAAAACATCAATCTTCCAGTAAAATTGGTACAACTAAATTTAAAATGCAATAAAAACACAAATAATATAAAGATAGCAGTGACACATTTATTAAAAAAAATGCAACATGTGTTCAATTTTCAGAGTCATCTCCGAAACGTTGCCAAATATGCTCCACCAAATCTGCTTTTAGTTGTTGATGTACTTCACGATCACGTAATTCTGCATGCTTGCGGAGATATTGATGAAACCCTTCAACTAATCCACGAGACACTGATATTGGAGGATCAACATCATCGCTGACCATGTACTTATTGCAATCCTTTGTTCTCTACAATCATACAATCACATTATGGACTAATTGATTGCATTTTCATAGTATTCCATCAAAATCTAATTTAAATTGAGTTTGCCCTGTTTATCTTCAAAGGATGTATTATTTTATTAATATTTTAATTGTATTATATTATTACGTGATTTATTTGTCGATTACATAATTTGTAATTATGGAAAACACTTTGGTGCACCTGGTGCACCGAGTGCACCCGCTTGCATTTTGATAGATAAATATGTTTTTAAAATCTTATTTTTTCGAGGATAAGTATCTACATGTCGTTAAAAGATACATAGAGCGATTTGAACGAAAAACTAATTTGGTAGACCTGATGATCTATCATATTGGGAAAAAATACCGCTATAGAAGGAAACCTAAAGAACATTATGTATAATCTTATACTATGATGACTAAAAATTTCAACTAAGCTCAATTTAGACTTATTAAGATTAAATCTATTGATTTAAAAGTTCAATTCAATGAAAATACGACTCTAGATAGCATAAACGCAAGCGGGTGCACTAGGTGCACCGGGTGCACCGGAGTGTTCACCTTGTAATTATATATACTTATATTCTCAATCATAAAATACTTAGTCAGCTGATACATGGTCTTGGAGCTAGTGTGGTGTACTGAATGCGTACCAATTGACGTCGTGAAAATGATAGGTGGAATGGAAAGACCCAAAATGTAAACTGATCAAATATAGGGGGCTATTTGTGAAGTTGGAAAAGTATAGGGGGCAAAATGCTATTTTCCTTTAATATTTTAATCATATTATATTATTAATTAATATTTAAAAGGTTATAAAGCTTTATAAGTTTGATGTTATTGTAGGAATAGCTTTATAATTTAGAGTGTTTTAAAAAAATGATGTGGCATACTTGTTAAAGCTTTAAATTACAAGACCATTGTAGATGCTCTAAGAGAACCATCATTTTTTTGGATCAATGAGCTAACCAGAGTCACTTGAAAATACAGTCCTCATATGAACACAGAATCTAGTACACAAAAGCACAATTCACACAAGTTAATAATCAAACTAGCACTCAATGGCGGAGACAGGGGGAGCTAGGGGAGCCACGGCTCCCCCCTCTCCCGGAATCGAGTGTAAAATTATATGTAATATTTGGTATTTTCGGAGTTTGGCGCCGGGGTATTTGAAGTTCGGCTCCCCTACTACGATGTTTTCGGTGAAATGTTGTCTTAAATTTTACGTAATAGTTACTCAGAATCAACTTATAATATGTAATAATTACAATATTTGATCATAAATCATCCAAAATTTGAAAAAAAATTGCCGGTGACACGTATAATTCTTTTTTACTAATTAAAAAACTATAACAAACAAATTTCTTGTGTATTTTTACGTAATATTAGATTCATGAAATGTTTTTGCTATTATTGAGACATCGATTCCTTAATGTCTCAATATTAGTCTTCAAGACTCTGTTGTCAACAGAAGCTTCATCACACTTGTGATTCACATCAGTGAGCCGAGACAAGAGAGTTGTTGCAAGAGACATACTTAAACATGTTACTTCACATCTAACATTACAAAAATGAAAAGAAATATGGGACACATGGTATGGCATTAAGTAGCTGTGATTCAAGTTCATTGAGTTGTTCTTGTTTTCTTCTTCTGGAGCGTCTAGCTGATTCTCCATTTGACAGCATCAGCACACAGTTAAAAACATATTGACATAATGCTGGTACTTTGCTTCCAAATACTGATATCATTTCCCTTTCAATAATGCAAGTCTGACGATTCTGTACTCGGCTTCGTGGATGAACTGTTAGAGTTTCTTCTGGGAAATGTTACTACCATGCAAGAGATTCGTCTTAATTGCATTGATATTCCTCAAGGAGGACAGCTTCCGCAACCTTAAAGTTGTCGAGTTGCGAAATTGCACGTTGCCCGCATGTTGTTCTTCCCTCCCTTCAGCTTCGGAATCTTCCTCAGGATTCTGTCTCTTAAGAAAGTAAGGTTTCCTTCCTTTCAGCTTAGGAGATGGAATTCTGAACAACATCATCCAAGCTGCCTCTAGTACTCTACAGTCTTTGACACTATCCAATCTCGACAGTATTGAAAGCCTTCAGGTTCAGGACCTTCCGAACCTGAAAACCCTAGAAGCTAGCGAACTCTATTGTCAAGATTTCGAGATTAAAGGAGCGCAATCTCTCGAGTAAATCTTCACTATTGGAGGGAGAGGAGGGGGGTCTTCGAGTTTCCTTGGTACCAAACAAGGTTAGAGTAGTACATATTTCAGGCACCGAGTATATAAACAATAAAAAGCTTAACAGGATATATGCAATCATCTTATGAGAGGCTATGATTCTCTTCATTTGTGATTCAGTGATCTTAGTATGGGTTATTTTTCATTCTCAAAGTACTTATAGCCTTTGTTTTTCATTCTAATTATGTGTTAATTAATCTTTGGGTTTACCATAATGATCTCGACTAATTATGTGTTAATCTTGTTAGTAACAATTATATAATCCATTCAAAACCCTCTCTCAACAACTCAAGTTATTGTGATTGTGATGCAACGGTTCTTGGCATGATATCTGTTGGGTTGGTCCAGCCACATATGGTGGTTGGGTTAACCGGTTTCCTAGAGTAGAACATTAATTGATTGTGTTGTTATCTTCAGCTCATTGGGGAGCTCAAATGGATTACCACTGATGCCTGATGCTGAGCCGCAACATCAACAATGCATAGAGCGACCACCTGCTGATGCCGAGTCAGAACGTCACCAATGCAGGTCCGAGAGTATTGATGTAGAATCCAATTATTTACCCAAATTGCTTTACTCCTATACAATTTGGTCTAAATAGTTCATAGCATAAGTAAATTGACGGTAAATTAATGTCACAATCTAAGTGCATAAGAAATTGACCTAAGATCATAAATTAAGAAACTTCCAACGCATGAAAACAGGGGCATTCAGCTAAACAACAACAGATGGAAACTCTCATCACCAGAAACAAAGGATCGAAACCAATGAATATCTTATCTTGTTTGATTCCTCTCCACCCTCTAATTTCTGAACCAGAAACAGTCAAAATTAGGAACAGAAACAAAAGATAATACAAGATAGAGAAGAAACTCTGTAATAACAGCGATAGCCAGAGAAAAAGAAGAAGAAGGATGGCAATGGCGGGCTTGAACTCTGCTTCGCCACTCTGCTGCAGCTTCTCTGCAAAACTCCACACCCATGATTGCGATTACACCGTTTCCATTGAGATTAGCAGCAGCCGTAACAAACCCTTCCCTTTCCCTTGTTCGTATCACTGTTCGTCTTCCAATTCGCCAGTCTCCAGGTCTTCGAAGCAGTCTCGGATCCAAACCCATTTCTCGAAATCAGGTGAATTTCTTACCCATGTTCTTGTTTTTTCTCAATTGGGTACTGTTTCAATTGGCGGGTCGATCCCGCCATTTGGGTTGTTTCCCATTAGGGTAAATGTGGATTGCTTTTGAATTGGGGGGAAGTGAGACTGGTTTCTGCTTTCAGAATGTGCAAAAAAAACATGAGAGTCTTTAGAATCCTGGTTTTTGAATTGGAAAACTGATAGAATCGATGTGGTTTTAACATCACCAGGAGTTACATTCTGATGCCGATGTTGCAGGTGGTGTTGGCCATGGATGTTCATCGTGGAGAATAGGTTCGTCTGTGGACTCAGCTTTCCCATCTGCTCCTGCAGAAGTTGCTGCTGTGGAGAATCTGTATGAGTTCATATGCTCAGGTCCTCTTATAGCCAAGATAGGTTTGAGCTCTGAGACGATTGCTGAGTCCATTGACAAGTGGCTTCTGTACGGATCGCTCTTGTGCCGGTTGTTTCAGCTCAATGACATGTACCTCACCGAACCTCAGAAGGCAAGGTTTTACCATTACTACATCCCGGTATTCATATGGTGTGAGAACCAGATTTCGAAGCATTCGTCTCAGTTCAAAGATGGTGAAGACATTCCTCCTCTAGTGGTATGATCCTAGTTTTCTTGCATTCTTAAAGAGGGATTTATCTTAGAGGAATGCATGTTAGTTACTGTGAAGAACCGTTACATTCCGATAACTCGAGTTGTTGGGAGAGATTCATAGTTTGTCTGACATTCCTCAATGGTTTCTGTGGTTTTGGATTCGGTGGTTCAGATTGGTTTCAGTGCACCTCAAGGCTGTGGAAAGACTACTCTAGTATCTGCTCTTGCACATCTTTTTGACATCACTGGAAGGTATGCAGGTTAACAATAACTGTTTCGAGGTATGATTCGTCCTTAGGATGAGATGATTCGAGTTGTTGATCGACCACTACCCGTTTTCAGGAAGTCTGCAACGATATCAATCGATGACTTCTATCTGACTGCAGAGGATCAGGGTAAGCTGCGAGAAGCAAACCCAGGAAATTCACTTCTAGAGGTAGTAGCAACCAATATCTGCCTTTGAAGTTCTGTTACTTTGACAGTGAAGAACTAGCTTGAATAGTATACATCTTTTGTACTAGTTACGCGGGAATGCTGGGAGCCACGATCTTCCATTCTCGGTCGAAACACTGACATCTCTATGCAAAATGACTAAAGAAGGTAGGAGCTTTTCTCCCTTGGTTCATGTTTCTGAGTTCGTAGTGCTTTGTCTTATTTGATCCTGTTCCTTTTCATCTCAAGTTTTCAGGTATGAAGATGAAGTTACCCCGCTATAATAAAGTAAGATTTGAGATGATCTTGCATGGTTCTCTATTGTTTTTGAGCTCAGAGTTGTTCTTGACCCTTCATTGTTGTAGTCTGCATACAATGGGAAAGGTGATAGAGCTGATCCTTCTGCCTGGCCCGAGGTTGAAGGGCCGTTAAACGTAAGAAGATCAAGCACTGTACTGACTTAGCATTCTGTACTAAGTTTAATTTTAATACTAATCGGCTGATACAATATGATTTCACAAACACCGGTACTAAAGTTCTTTACTTTTACTCATGTTCATGTTGATTCAGGTGGTTCTATTCGAGGGTTGGATGCTAGGGTTCAAGCCTCGCCCAGTAGAAAATGTTCTAGCTGTCGATCCACAGGTTATCCTAAGTGATTTTCTTCTTCTGCAGTGATTCTTGACTCTATTCCACTTAGAACCTGAACTTTGCTCTGCTCATTTGTACAGTTGGAGATAGTGAACAAGAATCTCGAAGCATACTATGATGCATGGGACAAGTTTGTGAACTCGTGGGCGATCATTAAGATCCAGGACCCTAGTTGTGTCTACCAATGGCGATTGCAGGTTGGCTTCTGGTGTTTTGGAATGAAAGATCAAGTCTTCCTTGTGCAAATCATTAAAGAGTTTACGTGCCTCGCAAGAAACTAACTTTTCGTAACCATTTGCAGGCAGAGATTGCAATGAGGGAAGCAGGAAAACCTGGGATGACTGATGAGGAGGTTAGTTTTGCTATGAACATTTCTATTTCTCAGTTTAACTCGAAACCCAATTTGGGAAATCGGCTTTGAATCCGGTTTCGAGTTGGTTGTTGCTTCTTTCGACTGGAAACTCTACTGTCTGGTCCTGATTATGATGGGATGATAACTGATAATGGGTCATTTCGCGAAACACATTCCAATTTCGGCTTTGAATCCGGTTTTAAGCTAGGAACTTTTCAGTCTAGCATTGATTCCCAGCTATCCAACAGAACAAACTGTTCTGTTTCTGAACTATAAACTTGAAAAGTTTCTATCTTTAATGGGGTTTTTTTGCAGGTGAAGGACTTTGTTTCAAGGTATCTACCAGCATACAAAGCCTATCTACCAACACTTTATGCAGAAGGGCCAAAAGGGTCTGTTCCTGAGAATCTGCTGGTGATTGAAATTGATGAAGCCAGGAACCCTATTCTGGAGAACTAGTTCAAATTTGGTACTTTTTGTAAATTAAGAGTCTTGCATTCTGTTGTTATTAGTTAGTCCAGAAGCCAAGTTTCTGTACTGAGCTTATTTATTTCTTTGATTACTTCAATACAATAGAAGAGAAATTACTCAATGATATGCCATGTCACCGCTGACGGTACCTACGTGGTTGTCCACTTGGATGCCATGTCAACATCGTGGGACTCTATCAATTAATTTATTAAGAGATAATGGTACTTTATTCCTCTCTACTTTATCAAGTTAACAAACAGATCCTTATTCTATAAAATGTTCGTTCTTTCATTCTTATTTTGGCAAACTTGATGTCCTCCTAAATTACAACAAACTCGAGCTTCGAGGGGGCTTTCGATTTGTACCCGAGCGCAATCCTCTCAGCTTCACAACCTTGTTCTTTGCTGCAACGACAACTACCCCGTTTAACATCAAAAATTGAATCACGAGAAGAACGAGGAGTCAAGTCTAGATCAATCACAATTCTCTCCAAACCCACGAAGTACTCCAGCACGTACTCAACAAACTCGCAGTCCACAACAAAGCCTCTGAACCCAACAATCTCCACCACTTTGATGCTCTCCCGACTTAGTTTAACCAGATGGTCCAGATCTGCATTTCGTGAAGTGTCTAAATTACTGGTATAATTGAAGGCATACATCTGCACCCACACAAAAGATCACAGTTCAGTTACACAAAAGTAGAGGGATAAAAGGAAGAAGATACAATGCGGTTTTCGTTTCTGCGGTTTTCGTTTCTTCGTCGAGACTTACATTCAGTTGCAGCGTGTGCAAGCGAGGACATGCATTTATCAAAGGAATCAGCCAGAGTATACTTCCAGAACCTGGTACCCTTGTAGTGAACCCTAGCCACTTAAGGCAGGTGTATTCGGCCATACTGGTAAGCGGTACGTCTACCTACAACCAAAGCAACATCAAGAAGATCAGTACATAGTTGGTACATATATATATATATAAGCAGCATTCCAGAGAATCAACTTACGAGATCCCCAACTATCGAAAGGGTAACCAATTGACTGGCACATCCCGAAAGAGGTATAAACAAGCTACTGGCAAAAATACCCAATCCTACGGCCATGTCGACAAGAGACGAGCAGTTGCCCACTTGCAATTCCTCTAGGAAAAAAGATTCAACACATCTGCAGCGCGCAAGCTGAGGGGCATGGCTGATCTTTAGAGATACAAGTCGCGGGCAGCATTTCAGTTCCAAATACTTGAGCGGGAGAGGCGAGTGTGACGACCCCACAACCCTGAGCCGTTCCAGAGATTCCGAATGTTTTACAACCAAGTCTTCAAGTAGCGTGCAATGAGCTAATAGATGTTCTAGGATCTCGTCTGTGACATTGACGTGATTCAAACGCAAGGATCTGAGGTGATTGATTTGTGACAACCCAGCCGGAGTCTTGATGTGATTGAAACAATCCTGTGAGAAAACATAACACTCCCAATGCCCCGGAAAGCCAGTATAAAACGCTATATCGAGTGACTCAACCCTCTTCGATATAGCAAACTCCAACCACCTATCAATGTCCCCCTCGGAATTGCACCGGTTGATCAAGGAGAACATGACTCTGAACTTGGTTAGTCTCGAGTGCGGCGAGTTGCTATCTTGTTGCAACTGCCTCACAACCCCATTCACCCAATTCTTGAACCATTTCCTTTTACTGGCCACTATAGATTCCCACTCGTTGATGGGCGACCTGTAAACGGCCATTAACTCCTCCGAGGCATCGAATTCCAACGCTAAATCAGCAGACTTCCACAAATTTCTCCACCTTCTCGAGAGGGCCGATGTTCGAATTGCATCCTTTAGGGAGCAAAGGGACACAACTCTGAGAACAAGTTCATCAGGCAAATTACTAAACCAATCCAATCCTTCTTCTACCTAATAATAATAGACACACAAATCAAATCAATTCGAACCCATCAAAGTGTTCATTAAGTCGCATACAAAGTTACAGAGAAACCCTACCTTTTCTGCAGCAGAAACAGAGTCTGAAGCCATTGTTTTTCAGGGTGATCATCCGCTCCTTCTTTACTCCATCTCCCTGTAGATTATAAACAATGGTGAAAACCCTAATTCAGAAACATCAGAAGAAAGGATGATTCATTGCATAATCGATGTGTACCTGGAGATTCTCTTCTGATCTTCCCAAGCTGCTCTGTAATCGAATTCCTCTTCTGGAAAAAAAAACTTGTGAAAAAACCCTAGAAATAGAACTCCTTTCAATGATATGCCACGTCATCGCTGCAGGTACTTACATTGTTGTCCACATGGATGCCATGTCAACGTTTAGGGACTTATTTAATTAATAAATTAAGGGATAATGATACTTTGCCTCCCTCTACTTTACCTAGTTAACAAATAGGTTCCTATGCTATAAATGTTTATTCTTCTCTTCCTATTTAGTCCAACTTGACAATTAATTAGTCCTTTCTGTTAAAAAATCAATCTACTTGTCATTAATCCAGTCAATTTGTGGACGATGAATTGATGACTTGTAACCCGATTAACTCAGCTCATAACCTGCTTAACCCGATCGTTTGACAACTCTATTTGGAAGACCCAATTTGAGGTGTGGATTTTGTGCAATTTGCCGGATTAGTTTTCTGACAAAAGACGATGTTTTTACAAAGTGTCAAAAATTCCTTCTCGAGATGTTGTTCCTTAAGATCTACGGCCGTGAAATTATTATCTCGGGATTATAAATACTATATTTAACATTTGAGATTGTACTATGTTCTAGCAAATCTCAATTTTTCGTTGAAAATTCTTCTCTTCTACAAATTTTATGATTCAAAATCACGATAATCTTCAACATCCATAGATTATACTCTTAAAGTATACAAAACACAAGGAATTCTTCCGAATCCTTATTAAAAATCAAATCACAAATTCCAAATATCTCGTCTCGTACCTTTTTTCTCACAGGTGCATCCCATCATCTATAAAGTTTTAGAATGTCAAGTACAAGATCACACCAAAGGGTACCAATGGTGGAAAGAAGTATGAGGCTTGTATGCACGTATGTCGACGTGTATGCGATGATAAGAGACTATATATCATGTATAAATTTTAGTACATGCACACACATCATTGATTTGTTTGAAATAAAATTTGAACCATAATATGACACCCTTACTTTTGAAATAAAGGAACCAAAACACCTTGGCCAATAAACATAAATAAAACCATGGGAGGGCACTACGCTAATGCCTTGGCCAATAAACGTACTTAAAATAAAATTTAAACATAAATTAGAAACCCTTTTACTAAAAACAAATACTCGTAAAGTAATATCATATTAATTGAGTCCTACACATGAGTAAAACTGAAGTGAAAACAAGTCGAGCGACCCTAGCACTTGATTAAGATGTTGGACAACCAAACCTTGATGGTAAATTTATTGATACACTCATGACTCAACACACTTCCTAGAGTGTACAGTAATACAATAAACACCAATGAGCATAATATAATTCTCCTAAATTACAATAAACTCGAGCTTCGAGGGGGCTTTCGATTTGTACCCGAGCGCAATCCTCTTAGCTTCAAGACCTCGTTTTTCGCTGCAACGACTACTACCCATTTTGTCATGCAATAATGACTCAAGACTAGAAATGGGTGTCAAGTCTAGATCAATCACAATTCTCTCCAAACCCACGAAATACTCCATCACGTACTCAACAAACTCGCAATCCACAGCATAGCCCCTGAACCCAACAATCTCCACCACTTTGATGCTCTCCTGATCTAGTTTTACAATATCTGCATTTCGTGGAGCTTCGTCTGGATCATCGTCTGGATCATCGTCTGGATCATCATCTCTATTACCATAGACATACATCTGCACCCACACAAAAGATCACAGTTCAGTTACACAAAAAGGAAGAGATACAATACAATGTGGTTTTCTTTTCTTTGTCGAGACTTACGCATAGTTGCAGCGTGTGCAAGTGAGGACATGCGTTTATCAAAGGAATCAGCCCGAGTATACTTTGGCGCCTCCTTACCGTTGCTCTGACCCCTAGCCACTTGAGGCAGGTGTATTCAACCCTAGCGGTAATCGGGACGTGTAACTACAACCAAAGCAACATCATGCAAGAAGATCAGTAAGTAATAAGCAGAGCATTCCAGAGAATCAACCAAGAAACTGTTATAGAGTAATTCATCTTATCATCTGCTTACGCGATTCCCAATTATAAAAAGGGTAACCAATTGACTGGCACATCCCGAAAGAGTTCCAAACAAGCCATCAGGATGCATATCCTTATCTACCCCATATCTACCGCCATGTCCACAAGAGACGAGCAGTCGCCCACTTGCAAACCCTCTTTGAAAGGACATCTAGCAAATCTGAAGCACACAAGCCGAGGGGCATGACCAATCTTTAGAGACATAAGTTGCTGCAGAATTTCAATTCCAAGTACTTGAGCGGGAGAGGCGAGTGTGATGACGAACCCACAACCCTGAGCTGTTCCAGAGACTCCGAACGTTTTACAGCCAAGTGTTCAAGTTGGGTGCAATTAGCTAACAAATGTTCTAGGATCTCGCCTGTGACATTGACACGATTCAAACTCAAAGATTTGAGATGATTGATTTGTGACAACCCAGTTGGAGTCTTGATGTGATTGAAACAATCCTGTGAGAAAACATAGCCCTCCGAATCAGGAGTGAAGGCATCATGAAAGGCTATATCGAGAGACTCGACCCTCTTCGATATAGCAAACTCCAACCATCTATCAATGTCCCCCTCGGAATTGGACTTGTTGTTCATGGTGAAAAAGACTCTGAACTTGGTTAGTCTGGTGTTCGAGTAGCTATCTTGCTGCAACTGCCTCACAACCCCATTCACCCAATTCTTGAACCATTTCCTTTTACTGGCCAATATAGATTCCCGCTCGTTGATGGGCGACCTGTGAACGGCCATTAACTCCTCCGAGGCATCGAATTCCAACGCTAAATCAGCAGACTTCCACAAATTTCTCCACCTTCTCGAGAGGACCGATGTTCGAATTGCATCCTTTAGGGAGCAAAAGGACACAACTCTGAGAACAAGTTCATCAGGCAAATTACTAAACCAATCCAATCCTTCTTCTACCTAATAATAATAGACACACAAATCAAATCATTCGAACCCATCAAAGTGTTCATTAAGTTGCATAAAAAGTTACAGAGAAACCCTACCTTTTCTGCAGCAGAAACAGAGTCTGAAGCCATTGTTTCTCAGGGTGATTATCCGTTCCTTCTTTATTCCCTCTCCCTGTAGATTATAAACAATGGTGAAAACCCTAATTCAGAAACATCAGAAGAAAGGATGATTCATCGCACAATCGAAGCTTACCTGGAGAAAGGACGATTCTTCTGATCTTCCCTCCCTGCTGCTCTGTATTCGGCCGGCCCAACCGCAAATATCAGTACCGGTTGAACCAAAAAAGTAAAAAAAAAAATATTTCAGATCTGCTCTGATAAAATAAAATAAAAAATTAAATCTGGTTTAAAAAAATCTCCGACATCGGACGAATATGACAATGGGTGACGGATTGAGGTGGAGTTTCCACCGATCAAACTTCCGACGAAGGTGAGAAGAGAAGTTGAAGGAGCTCCGACGAAGTGAAGAGCGAAGGCTTCGACGAAGTGAAGAGTGAAGGCTTCGACGAAGATGTGTCTCCGGCGAAGGTAAGAAGAAGAAGGAGGGGAGGAAGAGGAGAAAAGGAAGAAGAAGGAGAAAAAGGAAGGGAAGAAAACAGATCAAGAAAAGAGGAAAGAGAGATAGAGAGATAGAGGGAGACGTGTGTGAGTTGTTATGGTGAGAGTAAATTAAATATTGTCATTACAAATGCTGAGTTGGCAGTTGATTGATTAAAGAAGTTGGCAGTTGGCAGTTGGAAGTTGGCAGATGATGAGTCATTAGTTTTTTTGATGGAAATGACAATGATGCTAATAAATGATTAGTCAGAGTGGTACCAGTTACAACAAAATAAGTTAGCGGGTCGTTTGATTTCTGTGATTTGAAAATAGTGTATTTGATTAATATTGTGGTTTTAGAAATAGAGGTTTTGTGATTAAGCTTGTTTGGCCAAAACCTTTGTTTGGAAGTTGGTTTAAATCAATTGGGATTTGGGTGAGTGTTATTATAATGAAGCAAAATGACCCATTTATCCTTGTTATAATGAATTAAAAGAGTGGCAGTAGTTGTAATAATGTAAAAAGGTAGGACATATATGTAAATGAGCATTGGTACCAAATCCACCATTCTCAAATCACCCAAAACTCAACTAATATGTGAGTTTTGAAATCAGCCATTTCTTCCTCATTTTTCATCCTCAAATCACTCATTTTTTAAATCACAAATCCAAAAAAACAAGGGTTTCTTATGAATACACTTTATTCATCATCCAAATCATAGAAACCAAACAAGGTGTAGGTGATTTATGTGCAACCTACCAAATAGTTAAGTGGTAGTTGGTGCTATTTACCCGAAGATATTTTAATGGAAACTAGGGTTATTTATTTCCTCGATTTACTCCTCACATTAAATAGTAATGTAATCAACTTCATTTTTGTAATTATTATTAATTATTTTATATATCATCTATTATTATTTATTATGTTTATAATTAAATTTTTTCTATATATTAGCTTATAAATAAGTTAAATTTCAATACTTTAATTCCCTATACCTCCGGTTTCATCCGGCTTAATTAAAAACTTGACCGATCCGGCTTAACTATATTTATTTATTTATTTAATAATTAAAACGGTTCGGCCCCGGTATGCAAACGGTCCAACCCCGGTTAAACCATTAAACCCTGAATCCTTGACCTTGCCGGCTCGACCTCCGGTCCGGTTCTGAAAACCTTGGTTAGTCCAGAAGCCAAGTTACGTGGTTGTCCACTTGGATGCCATGTCAACACTGTAGGACTTTGTTTAATTAATAAAGGGAAAATAGCACTTTGCCCCATCTACTTTTCCAACTTAACAAATAGCCTCCTACATTATAAATTATTCTTTTTGCCCCCCTTATATTTTGACCACTTTGCATTTTCAATCCTTCCATTCCAACTATCGTCTTCATGATGTTAATTGATAAGCATTCAATACACCATATTAGCTCCAATAGCTATGTATTAGCTTACTAAGTATTTTTTTAATTGAGGATATAAGTATATATAATTACATAGGATGAAAATGACGAATAAAACATATGATTCTAAAACTCTTCGTATTAAAATCATGACCCGTAACTCGATTAACCTAGCTCATGATCCGCTTGACTCGACTGTTAGAAGACCCAATTTGAGGTGTGGATTTTGTGCAATTTCTGGCGGGTGGGACGGTATCTGTAATGAACTGATCCCTATCCAGTGTGTCTCCCACTAACGCCACCCAAGCCTCGATGTGACTTGTCAGGGTAACTGCAATGGTGAGCTTACCGTTGAACACTCGGTCATTGCGGTAATGCCAAAGAAACCAACAAGTGACCCCAAACAACAGGCTAAGTTCAGGTCTCCGAATAAAATTCTCGCTCCAAATCAGGGTGAAAAATGAATGATTGTCAGAAGGAAAGGCCAGTAACTCCCGGGGTGGCAACATGTTTGTTAACTTTGTAAAATAGACGCGAACGAAACATGATTATTCCATGAATTAATTAGTTAATTGCTTGCATATACTAATTAGATTAGTAGCTAGATCATAAAACAAAGACATGGCAATCGAGACATTTAACTTTGGATGTAACGTTTTAACCAAACCAATGATGCATGCATGCATGCACATACTTACACCACAAAATGTACAAATTTAGGGTTTTCAATCAATCACAATCATTTTCAAATTTCTCAATATTTGGGCCATTTTAAACCACTTGCTCAAAGTTTTTGTACTTGTTCAAGTTGTTTTATATTTATCACTTTTCTCCGTCGACATATATAACACGGTTTCCTTCTTAGAAGTTGGATTAGTTGGTTGGTAATATGGTTACGGTTAAAGGTTAAAACTGATTAATTGACTGATTTTGTTTGGTTAATAATTAAGAATTTGATTTTTTTTTACCAAAATGGATTTTAATCGACTTTATTCATATTATGTTCATAGCATTTTGACCAAAACTGACGTAACCGGTTGGTTGGTCAAATGGTCAAACCAACGCCAAATCGACTGGTTAACGGTTAAGAGATTTATAAATTTTTAGCCAATCGACCTACCAACTCTCACCCCTATCACGCAATTGTGCTCGGTGAAACTAATTATTGTTCAATATTTGATGGTACAATGTCAATTAAATATTAACTTTTTTAATAATGTAGGATATTTAGTTTTTAGTACAAGATTTTATTGATAAGTTGAGGGCTGAACAAGAATGAGTGACTGAATTCAGTCTATGCTTTTCGATGGGGTCCCTGAGGTCGAATATCTTGGGTTTGTTGACTGATTTGGCCAATGGATCGGCTTTGTTAGTTTTGTCCATTTCAGTAGAGGATTAGGTTTAATCTGATTGATTATTCCTAGCTTCATAGTAATTTGTATCATCACGACATAGTAGTCGATATCCTAGCTTGAAATTATCTTTGATTAGAGATGATGAAAAGTTGGCATCAATTTTCTTGATATGCCATCATAATCTTGAACAAATCTCCTAACTAGGATACCATAAATAACAAATCAAAATTCGAGTGATTTGAATTTTTATGACAATTTGGAAATTGATCTATGATTTGATTGTGTCAATTCACTCATTGATCATTAATTCAACCAAACTCATCATTTCAATAATGGTTGGTGTTGGGAGATAGCAAACAATTTCATCTCAAAAGTCGGTTTAAAAAGAGATATCTTAGATAGTGATCAATTACTCATCATTGTACTTTGTGAGGTTCCCTCGTCTTGATATTTACCTGTTACTGAGGAGTACTCATGAGCCGAGTTGAGCAATAATTGATCACCTGATCCTAATCCTTTATTCATACAATCTATAATTTCAAATTCAGACAGACGAGACGAAACAGTAATCAATTCCAAGTTAAACTTAGCCTCAAATGGTCGAACTAACACTAGTTTGAGTCAAACCAATGCAACAAAGGTGGTGATCATGCATCCTCTCAAAACCCTAATTTTGCAAAGCTTCAAACCAAACCATGAAACGGCGTCGTTTTGGTGAGGCTAGTATGATCCATCCTTCAACTACAGAAGCCAATCATTTACGGTTGGAAATTGAACAACGTTTGGCAATCAATAATTAGGCAGCACATCAATTCATACAATGTTCATTCATTTGTTGATTGAGATAATTACACGATAATTAATCAACATGGTTTAGTATATATCCATTTTGGTCATTAACGTATAGGGGTTGTAACATAATGGTCATTAACCTTTAATATGTAACCTACTTGTCATTATAACCTATAGTGTTTGCACATTTTGATCATTCAGTCATCTCTCCATCCAAATTTTCCGTGAAGTGTTGATATCAGCATGCCAACTCGGCCTTTTTTCCACCTCACCCCTTGCCACGTCACCTAATCAACCCCTAACTCAACCCAACCTAAATCAATCAACCCAAACCCACTACCGGACCACGTCACTAACCCCTAACACAACAGTAAATCAAGCCCCTGCCCTTGCTACTGCTACTACTACTAAACCTCCCCAGAAGCGTAAAACGCAGAAGTTCCAAGTTCCAACTACTGTTTCTCGACCTAGAAGCGTTAAACAGTAGTCAGAACCTGGAACTTCTAAAGATGAAATCATTCGCGGGCGAGCACAGTAGTCGTCGGAACCTATAACTTCTAGGTTTTACGCTTCTATGGAGGTTTAGTAGCAGTAGCGGCGACAAGGGCAGTGGTTTGATTTAGGGTTGTGGAGATAATTACAATGAGAGTGATGGCAACAGTGATGACATTGAAGAAGGTTTTAGGGTAACGTGGTTGGGTAGTGGGTTTGGGTTGGATTGAGTTAGGGGTTGATTAGGTCATGACGTGGCAAGGGGTGAGGTGGAAAACAGGCTGAGTTGGCATGATATCAACACTTAACGGAAAATTTGGATGGAGAGTTGACAGAATGACCAAAATGTATAAACACTATAGGTTAATAACAAGTAGCTAGGTTACAAATTAAAGGTCAATGACCAGTCTGTTACAACCCTTATACGTTAATGACCAAAATGGATATCAAGCCTAATCAATAGTGCTAAACTAAGATTTTATGATTAGTTCTATTTACACGTCCACAAAATCCAAATCTCTCAATTTTAGACCATCCAATAATTTCTGATGGGAAAGGCTTCAATCATTTCCACGTCACACGTGCAATCTTTGAATTTTTTTTTCTAATGTCTAAATCCTTAATTTGTGGATTTTAAATGTATTATTTAATTATTTTAATGTGAAGATTTGGACATCTTAGCTATAATATAAGCTATCAAATTCTTCAATCTTCAATCATCAACACCCTCTAATTATTTGTGCACGCTTGCATTTTTTTTTTCAAATTTTTCGATACGATGTGATGGAGCAGATTATGTTTTCAGTCCCCCCTCGGATGAATACTGAGAATTGAATCACATCCTTCTTTCTAGCTCGAGACCCCTCATGATTGTTGATTAAGTTGTTTTGGTACTCGGAACGTGGAGGAAGCGAGGGATGTGGATTTTGTATGATTTTTATTCTTTTTAAGATTTGTAATCTAAATAGTATAGAATAAAAATGTAGAGGCTCAGTCGACTACTCGGGCTCGAGATAAAAAAGGAGATGGGTCAAGAAGATATTTAATTAGAGAAGTGGGGTTATTTAACGAAGACTAGACCGACGTTAGGAGCATTGAGTGCTGGATTTGATAGGTGTCATGTCGTTGGTCAGAGAACCTTCGTTGTAAATAGAAGCATTGTAACACCGCTGAAAAGGGATACTAATAACATCTCAATCATATATTTTTTGTTTACACTTCTCTCTAAATCGTATCTTATTCTCTCAATCCACGTTGAACTCGAACTTTGCCTTGAACTCTCATTGTTCAATAGTTGTATTCATTCTCGTTACTAACAAAAACTTATGTAATCTTTTAAGTAGTCATAATCTCTACCGTAGGCTAATTCTAAACCAATTAATTTGTTCTAAATCAAGAAGTCATCTATGATTTGAGACAATCATAGATATCAAGAGAATTGACTAATAAAATTAACTATTGAAATGTCTTAATTAGTCCCCTTTTCAATATTTTCACATCAAAAATTTCCCATCAAACCCTAATTAATATTTTTCTCTTTTTAATTAATTTCTTGTATGACCATACCACCTCTCCACCCACCTGAACCCTAGTTTCATAAGGCCCAAAAAATTACACATAAAGCCCTATACTATCTTCTATAAATACCACTATTTCACTTTTGGATAGTCTATCTATCTTCATCTTCATACACTACTCTCTTTCTTTTGAGTTTATTGTGTCAAATTCTTAGTCTATAGCTCCATGGCTTTTCCCCATCACAAGAATAACCTATTGATTGTTGTGTTCATCACGGTTGTTTTACTACTCTCCTCTCGAGTCTCGTCCACAACCTCCTCAGATAGCTCGATCAAAAGCCTTCATAATGCAACTCCTATGCCTTTTGTTAGCAAACAACCAACTATCAGTACGTTTATGTGATTGTTAGTGTCAAGTTCATGCCAGTCATTTATGGTCGGTCTCAACTATGATGCTTGTGATTCCAACCACCAAGGGTGTTTCCATATTTGTCATCACTAATTTGAGAAGATATATGAAAATTTTTGTATAAGATTCGAACTTTCACTAATTTGAAATATCATGATGACCCATGTCTAGATATCGTGTTTGTGTTTTAACTAATGATTGATCTCTTTGAATAGGTGGAAGGAAGGTCACCGTGGAAAGAATGACGACTAAGATAGACACCGATGACTATCCTCCGGCCAGGGTCAAGCCACCAATGCCTACTCCATGTTGCTAAGGATGCCAAATGAGTAAAGAATATTATGGGGATGTGAAAGGAAAAAACATAATGTTTGGTGACCTAGTTGTAAGAAGATTAAGTTATTGGTGTCTAGCTATCAATATGAAAAGATAAGGAATGTTGTACATATGCCACTATTTATTTTCAATTTTTCATTAGTATCTTTTGGTTAATTTTTTGGGTATATGATTAGTTTGTAGTTTTGAGAAATTACTACTTTAAATAAGAAAATAATTTTTCTATATATGCACAAATAGAATGTATTATAAAGTGAAAACCAAGAGAAATAATAAAATTGCATTGCCCTAAAAATTGGAAGTGCATAGGCTAATTTACCGAGCATAACGATGTGTTATTTCAACTCGTAAAATATTGTTACTCTTTTCATCCAAGTTAAAGGAAATAAAAACTTCAAATTTAAAGTGGTAAACACTGTTACCTTACATGTTGCCACATCAATTATTAGACCAAATAAATAATAAAATCTAATATAAAATTGGAAATTTTTAAAATGAAAGCAAAAATAAAAAAGAAAACTATGTGACAACTGACATGACATTTGTTTGACCAGTAAAATGAGTGTCACGTTATCTTCCTTACCACTATTATTAAAGGTGTCAAATGTTTAGAATTCCTCGGCTAGATTGGTCATCACTTCCAAAGGTTTGGCATAAAAATTGGCGTCAAAATAATAATGACTGGATTTGACATATTCACGAAAAAATTGGTTAGATTAGTGTATTAACGATTAAATCTGGTTACATGTACACAAAAATTCAAATCTCCATCCAATTATTTATGATGGGAAAGGTTGTTTGGTCATTTCCAAGTCACACGTGCAATCTTTGGTTTTTATCATCTAAGTCCTTCTTCGATTTGATGTGAAGATTTGGACATCTAGCTACATGCTATTAATTTTTCAACACCCCTATTATTAAAAATGGCTATAGTAGTGATAGCATTTTATCTCGTATGCATATGAGATGTGTAGCATTATGATAGTTGTGATTTAATTTCGGGTCATTTTTAGATTTTATATACAATCTTTAACAATAGTAACTAGTCTTTTAAGAAGCTACATGCCACGGTAAAAAAAAAATTCAACCTCTCAAGTTATTAGTTTCAAACAACTTATGGTCGTCGATTAGGCTATTTTTGTCACGAAACTTAATTAGGATTTTAATCCATGTGGGAGTATAAGTCAATGAATTAGAGTGAGAAATCTGAAGTAATTCAAAGATCATATTTCACAATTTCACGATAATTGTGAATGTAAAGTGTAATACAGCGCTAATTTGTGAATTCTTGTATAGTTTGGTTCATTTTTTACGAAGTTATACATCTTTTCTTGGTACTTATTGTGATTTGGATTGAACATAAATTCATACATTTTTGCTACAATTTGTTGTAAATCAAGAAGTATCTATAATTTGAAACTCTCATAGACATCAAGAGATTTGACTAATAAAATTAAGTATATAAAAAATGTCTTAATTAGTCCCCCTACTTTTCAATGTTTTCACATCACAATTTCCCATCACTATAATCCTATTTAATATTTGGCTCTTTTTATTTATTTTCTTGGGTCAATACTTAAAACGTCCTGAAACTATCGGCTGAGTTACAAACTCGTCCTGAAACTTTAATTTGTTACAGAGTGGTCCTATTACTATGAAACGAGTTACAAAGTAGTCCCAATGACGTCATTCATGCACTTATTCAGCTATTTTGTCACGTCATCATTGACATGTCATCAAAAATAAAATTCAACAATTCAACAATTTGATTATAATCTGAATCTAAACTCATTTAACTCATACATTTTGGTTCGAAACTAAATTTAATGAGTTAGATTAATTTAATTTTATATTTGAATCATGTTAAACTGAATTTTAAATTATATTTTTGATGACATGTCAATGCTGACATGACAAAATAGCTGAAAAAGTACATTGATGACGTCATTAGGACTATTTTGTAACTCGTTTCATAGTAATAGGACCACTCTGTAACCGATTAAAGTTTCAGGACGAGTTCGTAACATGGTCTATAGTTACGGGACGTTTTAAGTATTTGACCCTTATTTTCTTTGCATAACTAACCCCTAGTTTCATAAGGCCCAAAAAATGACACATAGAACTCTACTCTTATGTTCAATATAAAGATCTTCTATAAATACCACCATTTCACTTTTGGATAATCTTCATATTCATATACTCTACTCCATTTCTTAAGTGTCTTGGTGTTACAACTTACAACTTCCTCCTCTAGCTCTAGCTATGGCTATTTTCGAGAGAAACCGCCTCATGAATAATCTATCAATCCTCGTCTTCGTCGTCTTACTACTCTCATCTGAAGTCTCGTCCACCATCTCCTCAGATCACTCGACCGGAAGCATTCAGAATGCAACTCATGTACCCTTTGTCAGTAAGCAACCAACTATCGGTAAGTTTATGCGTCAATCGTCTTCTTTATGGTGATTGTTGGTGTCAAGTTCGTGCCAAGTTGTTAGTGTCAAGTTCATGTGAATTGTTTAAGATCTCATCTATGATATGCTTATTATTCTAACTAATGATTATAGATCTCTCTTTGAATAGGTGGAAGGAAGATCATTGTGGAAAGAATGACGGAGATTGATACCGATGACTATCCTCCGGCCAGGGTCAAGAGGCCTACTCCATGTTGCTAAGGACGACAACCGAGTAAAAAAAAATATAATAGGTTGTAAAGGGAAAAAACATAGTATATGGTGATCAAGTTGTAAGAAGATTAAGTTTGATGACTATCTATCAATATGGAAAGATAGATAGGGATTGGTGTACATATATATGTCACTATTTATTTTCATTAGTATCTTTTGGTTTAATTTTTGGGTATATGGTTGGTTGTAATTTTGAGAAGTTACTACTCTAAATAAGAAAATAATTTTTCATATTCTCGAGCAACACCAATAAAATTGTTCTATCAAGAAAGTTCACGTGGAGCAATAGTTGTTCGGTTTGGAGAATTGAATATACGTGAATTAAAGACATACGTTTGCTGCTGATGATCGTTTGATTGGGTGATTTGGTTTACGAAATTTTGGGGCGTGCACCTCGCTGGATATGTTAAAAGACGATAGTGAGAAAGAGTAATGGTGTTTGACTAAACGTATTAGGGAGATTAGCAAACAGGGAAGTATCGGTGATGAGCTATATATTTAGGCATACAGGGTAGGTATCACGAAAACAATGCATCATGCAATAGTACCTCAAAGTTGAGCATGATATGCCACGTGTCAACCTTTGATTGATGAGTCATTACTTTTATTATTCATAGATCAACGATGATAATGCGTCTTCGAACTCTAGACAAGCTTTGGACTAGACTTGTTGGACTTGCATTGTCTATTTTTTAACAATATTAAATAATATGTATTGTTACGTAATCTTGTATCCAAAACCATAACCGATCAATCGATTGATGAGTACTCATATTCAAATGAACTTTGATTATTGTTAAATAATGCGTCTTTGAACTCTAAACTCCTTTTGGGCTAGACTTCTGAAGGCCTGGTTGTTGGACTTGCATCACTAGATCCCATGGATCATGGGCTCAGCTAAAGGTTGTATTTTTTATGGAAAAATAGCACTTTGACCCCTTTACTTTGCCAAATTAACAAATAGCACCCCATACTATAAATCATTCTTTTTACCCCTCCTACTTTGACCACTTTGAATTTTGGGCCTTTCCATTTCAACTATCGTCTTCATGACGTTAAATTTGGACATCGACAAAGAGAGATATCGTAGGTAGGACACTAAGAGTTGGCTAGGGAGATAAACTGAGGAGGTATCACGAAGAGTATGATGAAATACAAAGGGTTTTGGAATCATATGTTTTATTCGTCAATTTCACCCTATGTAGTTATATTACTTATATTCTCAATTAAAAAAACACAAGGCTATTGGAGCTAACGTGATGTACTGAATGTGTACCAATTAACGCCATGAAGATGATAGTTGGAAAGGAAGGACCCAAAATGCAAAGTGTTCAAAGTAGGAGCGGTAAAAAGAGCGATTTATAGTATAGGGGCTATTTGTTAAGTTGACAAAGTAGAGGGGGTAAGTGCTATTTTCCCTATCTTTATATAGGAATGTGGAGTAAATACACAAGATACCATCAAACTTTCATTTTCTTTCACACTCACCACTCAACTAATTTTCATACACCTTATACCATCAAACTATATTTTTCGTTTCACCAAATACCACTCTATCTCTTTTTGGGGACTGAATGATGATGTGCATTGACTGTATGATGGTACAGTCAACATATATTGTTGAGTCAGCTGCCAACAATGTATTATGCAGCAAAAAAAATTGAAATGTTGTATTTTAAATGGGTTTCACGTGTTAAGTTTTCAAAAACACATTGTTGTAATTTTGTAGCTGCATAATACATCATTGGAAGCCGACACAACAATATATGTTGACTGTACTATCATTCTATCAAGACACGACATCATTTCATCTAGAAAACGGCACGATGATAATGAGTGAAACATAAAATATAAGACGTGGGAAAATTAATTAATAAGTGATGAATGTGACATCTAATGTATTTTACTCTAGGAATGTGCAATATTTAATTCATGTTAAAACCCACAAAGTCCTAGCAAGGTGACAGAATACATGTGTTGAACAACATGGTGTGGAAGAAATGTGTAGTTAATAATACTAAGCTTGACTTTGGCAGAATAATTGAGAAAAACCAATATATTAAATTCACTAATAATATTCTCTCATATTATTTAAATTGATTTGAGCGGAAAGCTAGTTTAACATAACGATCTCATGGTAGAACGACACCTCTAGTATCAGGACGCTACTAAGAATCGTTAGATTAGGAATCAACCACTGTTGCATGATTGCATGTACGGTACTCCCTCGAGCTCTGTTCGTCGACTCGCCTCATCCGTGGATGCCGCACCAACAGACTTTGATGAGCCACAGGCCAACTACAACATTACGCTGAGAATTTTCTTAACTGCAGCAAGTCAGTTCGTTTAAGAGACGATCTTGGGAGATTGCTTCCGAGATCTCAGGAGGTGAAGTAACACCTGTCAAGCATGTCAACCCAGGCTCGCGAGCAAGCCCAAACCTCATCAGAAACATGGAGCGCGAACTCGAAGGCGACTCAGAATCCCAGAGTACTATCCCGGCTGGCGACGCCTATGAACTGTTGGAGCAGCGATTTCGGTCCTTGAGCAACAGAATGCTGAACTTACGCAGATGTTGAAGACGGTGATCGCTCAGCAAGCTCAAGCCCTCAGGACCAACACTCAGGACAGGCAGTCGCCACAGGACTCCCATTTGGAAGCATTGCAGCAATTCCTCCCTGCTACTCAAATCTCCCCTGCACAAATGGCGGTTCGCCAACCTCTGTCCAGGGCGATACTCGCCGAGCCGCTACTAAGGGGTTGGTTCCTCCCAACCTAGATAGATATGTAGGTACTGGCGACCCGGACGAGCACTTGCAAGCCTTCCAGATCGCTATGCAAATGCAGCAGGCTGGCGATGCCGCATATTGCAGAGCTTTTCCGGCGACATTGGGAGGGCGAGCCAGGGAGTGGTACATGAACCTACCGGAGGGCATCATAACGTCGTGGGAGGGCTTTGCCAGGATCTTCTCACAGAAGTATGAGTGCAAGAAAACAAGGACGGTCCCGTTGCAAGCGCTGGTGAGCCTGAGGCAAAAGCCGAACCAGTCGCTGAAGGAGTTCTTTGATGAATGGACTGGGGTCGTCCAATCCATCAAGAGGGTAGATCATGAAATCGCTGCGGCAAGTTTGTTCCAGTCGACTCACAACAGCAGGCTGAGGGAGTCGCTGCTACAGGTGGCTCCGAAGTCGCTGTCCGACTTGGAAACCAGAGTACACAAAATTATTTTGATTGAGGAACAGTTAGCAGAACCTTTATGTGGAGCGGCAAAGATGGAAGAAAAGCCCGTCACAGGGAACAAGCAGGCCAAAGGGCAGCCCTCCGAGACACGGCCATACGGGAGATATCGCCCAGGGGAGCAAACGGCGTTACCAAGAGAGAGGATACCCGGGGAGCAAAGGGGTTATCAGGAGAAAGGATACCAAGAAGAAAGGGCTGACTATACACCCCTCTCAGAATCGCGAAGAAAGATCCTGCTGTATATGCAGCATAAGGGGCATCCCATCAACTGGCCGGGGCCAATGTTCACCTCGCCGGATCAGCGAAGTCGCCAAAAGTTTTGCGATTTCCATGACTCGCATGGGCATACCACTGAAGACTGCAGGGAGTTGAAAAATGAAATTGAAAGGTGGATAAACGAAGGACGTCTCAGGATTTCATTGTCAGCTCAAAGCGGAAAAAAAAACAAGCCGCAAGAAGATAATCGCCGTGAACAAGGAGAATCACAAGACAAGAAGGGTGACGTCTTCGCCCGACTTAAGGAGCCCATGGGCAATGAAGATAGCAACAAAAAGCTTCGACCTGAGGTAAAACACGTTTATCAAACCATTTTCGGTGGGGAAAGTTGCCCGACAAAGAAAGTCAAAAAGGAAGAAGCAAAGGAGGTGATGATGATAGACCAAGTCGGTCGCCCAACGTTGGGATTTTCGGAAGAAGACATGGCCAGGGTAGGAGGCCCGAGTTTGGAAGCGATGGTGATTCAAGTAATCACACACAATAGCCGAGTGGAGCGAGTGATGGTTGATGAAGGGAGCTCTGCGGACATTATTTTCTGGGAGCTGTACAAAAAGATGAACCTGCCAGCTAGCTTGCTCAGGCAGACAAAAACTACCATATCAGGATTTTCAGGACACACAGTTCCCATCAAGGGTATAGCCACGATGGCGATAACCATTGGGGATGGAGACGTGCAGGTCACCCGATCCATCGACTTCCATGTTATGGATTGTCAGTCCACGTACAACATGATCCTAGGGCGGCCTGCACTCGCCGCCTTTCAAGCAATCTCCTCCCCAGTACACCAAGTGCTAAAATTCGCCACTAACGAAGGGATAGGTTTTGCCTGGGGACACCCGGACATCGCCAGAAGGTGTTATAGGGCGGCGACTAAAAGCACGTGCCTCACCATAAGCTTGGAGGCGGAGAATGAGAGAGAAAGAGTCGTACCAGCAGAATCGGACGTCCCAATACCGCTGTTTGAAGAAGATGAAAGCAAGACAGTTCGAGTTTCGTCCTACCTGAGCGATAACAAGAAACAGGAGTTGGTCAAGTTGCTCCGAGAATTCTCGCACCTGTTCGCATGGTCACCAAGCGACATGCCAGGAATTGCTCCAGACACCATCAAGCACTCTCTAGCGATCGAGCCCGGGAGTCGCCCAGTCCAGCAAAAGCGGCGGAACATCTGCAGGGAAAGGCAGCAGGCGGTAGCAAATGAAGTGGACAAACTTCTGAAGGCAGGGTTTATCAAAGAGGTACAATATCCTGAATGGTTGGCTAATGTAGTTCTTGTCAAGAAATCGTCAGGAGCATGGCGAATGTGCGTCGACTTCACCAACCTTAACGACGCTTGTCCCAAGGATCCGTACCCCTTGCCCAATATAGAGCAGCTGGTAGACGCAACGGCGAACAATGAAATGCTATCCTTTCTAGACATGTTCTCGGGATATCATCAAATACCTTTAAGCAAGCAAGATCAAGAGAAAACGGCTTTCATGACGCCCACGGCGAACTACTGCTATCGAGTGATGCCATTCGGGCTCAAGAATGCTGGCGCGACTTACCAGAGAATGATCGACAAAGTCTTTGTCAAGCAGCTCGGTCGAAACTTGGAGGCATATGTGGATGACCTGCTGGTCAAAAGTAAGAGATCTGATGACCATCTCGTGACTTAAGGGAAACTTTCAATACATTGCAGGAGTATTCGCTCAGGTTGAACCCTTGAAGTGTGTGTTCGGGGCGACATCAGGAAAGTTCCTGGGATATCTCATAACCAGGAGAGGAATTGAAGCTAATCCAGCGCAGATCGCGGCGATTACAGCGATGGCCCCTCCAAAGACTGTGAAGGAGGTTCAGGTTCTATCTGGAAGACTGACGACAATCAACGATTCATTCCCAGGATCGCCGATCGTTGCGCCCCGTTCTTTGCAACTTTAAAGAATGCATCAAAGTTTGCATGGGATGGCAAATGTAACAAAGCTTTTGAAGAGCTGAAGCAGTTTTTAATTACACCTCCTGTACTTGCATCCCCAAAGTTGAATGAAGATTTATTTCTCTATATTGCGATCTCTCCAAAGGCAGTTAGTGCGGTTTTAGTTCGAAGAGAAGACAAAGCCGAACACCCTATTTTTTATACAAGTAAAACCTTGGTCGATGCTGAAACAAGATACCCGGCGATAGAAAAAATGGCATACGCTGTGGTCTGTGCGGCCAGAAAGTTGCGACCATATTTTCAAGCACACACAATACATGTGCTCACGAATCTTCCGATTAAGAATGCGCTAAGATCTATGAGCATGGCAGGGCGATTAGCTAAGTGGGCGATCGAGCTAAGCGAGTATGACATTCGGTACCAACCGCGAACGGCGATCAAGGCTCAAGTCCTTGCGGACTTTGTCGTCGAAGGGGCGGTACAAGAAGATAATGAGGAAGGCGATGAGTGGACGTTATTTACAGATGGGGCCTCGAGTAAAGGAGGATCAGGCGCAGGGATAGTCCTAAGGTCTCCTAGTGGGATCCTCCACGAGGTTGCATTACGATTCGCAACTATTCGAACCAACAATGCAGCTGAATATGGGGCATTAGAGGCTGGTCTACGAATCGCCAAGAGTATGGGGGTTACTAACATCAAAGTCTTCTCAGACTCGGCGATAGTAGTCAACCAAGTTAATGGAAGCTTTGAGGTAAAGGAGGAGTCACTCCTCCCTTATTTTGATGAGGTAAAACTGCTTATATCGGAATTCAAAAAGGTGGATATATCCCAGATTGCTAGGGAGGAGAATTGCCACGCAGATGCATTATCGAAACTGGCAACAGCGACAGACTTTGAAGAGGGGCGAATGGTTACAGTGGAAAAGGAAACAAGGGTGAAGCAGTGTTTTCACATGATTAACGGAATTGGGAAAAGCGACTGGCGGACGCCTATCATTCAATATTTGGATGACGACACTGTTCCAAGCGATCCGTTGGAGGCGACTAAGCTCCGGCGAAAGGCAGGAAGGTGTACTATAATAGGGGGAGAGCTATATCGAAAGTCAGCCATGGGTCCATACTTGCGATGCCTGGGAGAGGAGGATGCAGCCTGGGCCCTGGAGGAAGTACATTCAGGAGTGTGTGGCACTCACTTGGAACAAGGAGTTTGGAAAAGAACTTAATCTACCAGGGCTTCTATTGGCCAACAATGAGAAATGAGGCTGGCGACCTGGTGAAGAAATGCCACAAATGTCAAGAATTTGCAAGTTACCACAGGTTACCAGCAACAGCGCTCCAGGCGAATGTCAGTCCATGGCATTCGCGAGGTGGGGGATGGATATCCTGGGCCCATTTCCGGAAGCCTCAGGGAAAAGGAAATTCCTCATCGTGGCTGTTGATTATTTCACCAAGTGGGTTGAAGCAGAAGCAGTGGCGAGTATCACCGCTAAACAGATACAAAAGTTCGCATTTAAGAATATCGTCACCAGGTTCGGCATACCAGAAAGTATTATCTGTGATCATGGTACTCAATTTGATTCACAAGTCTTCAAAGAATTTTGCGATGATTTAAAGATAAATCTACGATTCGCCTCAGTCGCTTACCCACAGGCCAACGGACAAGCGGAGGCGACTAACAAGCTTATCCTGCAAGGATTAAAGAAAAGAGTAGATGGATGTAAGGGCGTATGGGTTGAGGAGCTTGATCATGTATTATGGGCTCATCGTACGGCTTATAAAACGGCGACAGGCGAGACTCCCTATACGTTAACATACGGGACTGAGGCGGTCCCTCCGGTGGAGATTTCAATCCCATCTATACGGATACAGGAGTACAGGGACGAGGTCAACGAACAAGAATTGATGCTTAACGTGGACATGATTGAGGAAAGAAGAGAGAAAGCGCAGATGCGGCTGATCGCCGAAAAGGAACAGCTAGCCAGGCGATATAATCTAAAGCTCCGACCACATCACATCGCGCTCAATGATTTAGTGCTGCGAAAGATCTTCAAGCCGGCGGTCGGAGCGGCCAAGCTCAACCCCGGATGGGAAAGCCCATACAGAGTACGGCGGGTGGTAGGGGCCAACACCTTCAAACTAGCAGAGCTGGATGGAGCAAAGATCCCTAAAACTTGGAACTCCATGCATCTCAGGCGATATTATGATTGAAAAGACACTTGTAACCGAGGCTAGTTTTTAAGGTAACTAAGGACCCTAAGGGTTGAGTCCAATATATGTCTCCGCGCCATCAAATTTATCATGTAAGACCTAAGGGCATTGGGATCGCTATGTAAGACCCACGGGCATTAACAAATCGCTGTGTAAGACCCAAGGGCATCAAATTTATCATGTAAGACCTAAGGGCATTGGGATCGCTATGTAAGACCTACGGGCATTAACAAATCGCTGTGTAAGACCTAAGGGCATCAAATTTATCATGTAAGACCTAAGGGCATTGGGATCGCTATGTAAGACCTACGGGCATTAACAAATCGCTGTGTAAGACCTAAGGGCATCAAATTTATCATGTAAGACCTAAGGGCATTGGGATCGCTATGTAAGACCTACGGGCATTAACAAATCGATGTGTAAGACCTAAGGGCATCAAATTTATCATGTAAGACTAAGGGCATTGGGATTGCTATGTAAGACCCACGGGCATTAACAAATCGCTGTGTAAGACCTAAGGGCATCAAATTTATTATGTAAGGCCTAAGGACATCAAAGTTATCAGTCTAACATCTAGTTAATGACGGAAAGAAGCAAAGCGGTCAAGAGAGGTGTAATAAGATATAAAAAAAAGCCCATAGACTGAAAACTCACGAATAAGAGTTTAATAAAGTAATTCTTACAAAAGGAAAATGAGAAAGAGAGGAAAACAGCAACAGCAAGTAGAAACATGAGGATTGTCTGAACAGATGGCAACAGTAGCAACAGGTTAAAAGCGAGATCACGGGCCTTGAGCGCCGGAGCTCTTCCCGCCAGCCTTGGAAGGAGAAACGGCGGAATCGAAGTCCCTGCCGATGGACGAGGGGACTTGATCGGATGATGGCGGCTGAACCTCTGATCCATCAAGATTCAGATCAGGCAGACCGCGGCTACGGCGAGTGGTCGCCACATATTCTGCATCTGCCGCCACTATCTCCCGCTCCAGGCGAGCAGCGTCCCGGAAGTAAGTCTCCTCCTCGGCGTCAGGAAGGTCGGGAACCCCAAAGTTATAGCGGTTAAGACCTCGGAGGACAGCTCGAACCATCTTTCGCCCCGGCCAGCCCTTGTTGGGAAATAGCTCGTAGAACTCATTACGACAGCTGCGCATTACTACACGCATACTCTCGCCGAGAGCATGAGTATAATAAGCTACAGTCTCGTCATGCTGAGCTTTGGCAGCGGCAAGGTCACGATCCGCCGCCGATTCAGCCGCCAGTGAGTCATTCAGCAGCTCCTTGGCTCTGTCCCTTTCGGCGGCTATCTCCTCCACCTGAGCAGCCTTGGCACGAGCCTCATCCAATTCAGCTTCAAGGGCGACAATGTGCTTGTTAGCAGATTGCAAGTCCTCCTGGACGCCCTCCATCTGGGAAATCCGCCCGGTCGCCTCGGCCAGGCTTTCCTTCAGCGACTCAGCAGCAGAGGTCGCTGCATCTGCCCGTCGCTACAAAAAAAAAAACAAACAGCAACGTGCGGGTTTAGCAAGGATCGAAAGGTGGCAAGTCGGAAAAAGTATATATAAGCAAGAAAAAACAAGAGGCAGACGAATAAATACCTTCTCCTCGTTATGATAACGAGTGAGATCCATGCGCAAAGAGCGCAGATTCTCAACATCCTCCTTCAACTTCCGATTCTCCTCTTGCATGTGTTTACATGCAAAGGAAAGATCGCCGAGCTCAGCCACGGCCTAGGCAGCAAAACGAATGAAGAAGGTAAGAAGCAGCGAGCAGAACTAAGGTAATAGGACAAAACAAATAAGAGACGTATTCCATGCGTACCTGAAGGAGACGGCAGGAAGTTGCCCCGTGCAGGTCTGCGATCTCCGAACCCTCACCAGGAGCGGTCACCCCCTCGTAGATACCTCGGGAGAACTCCTCCGCGATATCACTCGCCATCCGGGGCGATATGTGGGATGCCACCGGATGAACGACGGCAAAGTAGGGAAGGCGAAAGGGACCCTCGCCTTCGCGGCCAGAAGGAGCAGGGCGATTAAAGAGAGTGTTAACTCGCTCTGTCCAACTGGCCCGGCGGGCACGGTCGGTGTTGACAGGAGGAGGGCGAGAGTGATCGCGAGCAGGCTCGGTGGGACGAAGATCAAGCTCTGCGGCCGGCACAGACTCGGGATGCTCCGGATCCCGGGGAAGAGGGATAGGTTCGTCGGGAAGATAGGAGTCGTCATACGAGATGGCGTTCTCGTCTGCAGGATGCTCTAAGGGCTCCCTTGCAGAAAGATTGTCATGTGTCGGGGGCGACTGGCGACGAGAGCGGCGGAGGGGTGTTTCAGTCTCCGCATCGACATCCTCCACCTCTATCACTGGTGGGGGCGGCGGCGGAGGATTGCTGGAGCCCTCACCGGCCTTTCTCCTCGGCTTGGAAGCCCCAGCCTTTTTCTTCTTCTTTGGTGAGAGGAGGCTTTCATCCGTCTGAGTCGCCTTCCTCTTCCCCTTGGATTTCTCGGGTGAAGTTGGACAGAAGCAGGGGCGACGGGGGCAGCCTCAGAGCGGCTGGGACGGGTCTCGGCGACAGGACCACGCGCGGTGGTACTGAGGAGGCATCCAGCGAGACTTACGGCACCTAGGAAAGGTACATCCAAAGATCAGTATAAAAAAAAAAAAAAAAAAAGAGAAGAAGAAAGAGAAGGGAGCATAAAAGGCGATAATTGATGCGCAAATTAATGCACACTAGTTTTACTCACTAGATTGCTCTAGCGAGATCGTTATTTCCCAAGGGTCTCTCTTTCTCTATTACTCAACGGTTGTGGAATAAACAATTCGGGTTTTCGTTTTGGGTTTTGAATTGGTTTATGAAATGAATTAATCTAAGAAAGCAATTAAATCAAACAAAGCAAGCAAAGCAGATTGAGGTTTTGCAGATAGACTAAGGCGGTTGCTTAGACTCGAATCCACGCTAGTTCGGTTAAGATGGATGAACTATGCAATCTCAGTTTCAACAGACTAGATGACTCGACACTTCCTTTGGTAATCTCTACTCCATGGTCAGGACGCAGAGAAACTACCCTATCAAACCTACAAGTTCCTATGGTCAAGATAACTCGCAAATTGTCAAGAATGCACGAAGAACGATGAAATGCCACAAATTCATGCAAAGAGATTAGGTTCTTCCAATCCTATGGTCAAGATATTGGGGAACCTAACGACCTCCTAAACTCTAGAATGAAATGCGTTCATGGTCAGATCCGCAAATCAAAGATAAACTCAGAAACTAACAATTGATCAAGTTGTCAGGATCAAAACGTTTAAATTAGGGTTTAGGAGAAATCGCATCTAAGTCTGAATAAACATCGATTAACATAAACGGGTTAGAAACCCTAAATCATCCATACAAAATCCTAGCTAACGCTTCATCTAATCTAAACAACCCAAAGAGTTTAGCTCGACATAACTACAGAAGAAATCGCAGAAACAAAGAAGAAGAAAACTGGAGAAGAAGACATCTTACTCCGAGTAAACCTAATCCTGTTGAATCCTAGAAACTCCTGAGCTAATCCTCGCTTCTCCTCGCTTAATCGTCACTTCAAAGCTTCAAAATCCTCCTCCGAGAGTGTCTGGTTCGTCGAAATCAGAATGAAGCATGAAGTCTGTCCGTCTCTCCCTCGAAAACCCTGTTTTTCTCTCCGAAATCCGTCCTGGGAAAAAGTGCGCCCGACGGCACTTAAAAAGTGCGCCGGCGCACTTTTCCATGAAAATGGCGCACTTTTCGTGGGCGATGTAAAATTTCCAGAAGACTGAAAATAAAGTGCGCCTGGCAGCCCAGAAAAGTGCGCCGGCGCACTTTTCATGGATTTAGGCGCACTTTTGCCCCTGGAAATGACCTTCAGCTCTTTTGATGATTCCCGCTCCGTTTGAACTCCAAATTGATCCCCGTTTGAAGTGCCGAGCTCGTAGAAAAGTCATCCACAACGTGGTAACCTGAAATCTCAACAAAAACAACTCGAAACAACATCAAATTGCCCAAAAGAGGGCCAACGGGAGATAAAACATATTTTTCATAAAAGTCATTCAAGTTCATCACAATTCGGAGTCAAATAAGGGGAATGTCGTTCAAATGTGGCGATATAAACGCGGTAAATCTAACGTCATCAAATCACCCCACACTTAAACGTTTGTTTGTCCTCAAACAAGAATTTTACCACAACAATGCACCAACTTGAATGAGCAAACCGAAAACCTCTTGGTTCCTAGAAAGATGTATACGGTGCTTCAACCAAACAAGAGGATTACCCAACTAACCACACAATTAGGAACCAAACTTTTGCCAGAGTGAAAGAGGAACAAGACTTTAACGAACTAGTGAACAACCTGACTTGGTAAAGGCAAGACAACGCTTACTTCCGCTACACTTACTCTAGGACGCAACCGGACACTTGCTAGATAAGGGAACACGACTAGAACAAAATTAAAAAGCATTTCATTTTTCTCTTCATCTTTTTTTTTCTTCTCTTTTTCCCCTTTTTTTTTTCCGAATGGGCGGTACAGTGTGGATACTACCGGGTACGGAGCAGCCGGAAACCTTTGGAATTCCGCGTTATCCTAGACCCCAGCCACGATCGGGAGTAGGTTAGAAGAAGAATGCCACATTGAGACTTCCCTTTGGGACTACAGCAATGGGCAGGCACGTATGCCAGCTCGTGAATCGACCCACAACTTCAATACCAAACCATTCATTTTTCAGATTTTCTTTGATTGGGAAAATCAAAAACAACTTAAAGCACGAAATTAAAAGATCCCTTATCTAGACTCGATCCAGGCATTGAACTAAAGAATTCGAGCATCAGACAGACCAAGTCTTACACATTAACAAGTCAACTGTTCACTAACACGATAAGGGCAAGCTCCTAGACTACTAAGAGCAAGAAGAATGGGAGATGGTCATAATTCAGGTTCTCACACACACATTTGGTTAAAGCCAAAGCACCACATCAATTTCACCATATGGAAGACAGTAGGCAATCCAAGAAGTTAGTAAGCAATGTGGAAAATTACTTGCTACCGAGAATGGGAAGCTGTGAAAGAGTGACAAAACAAGGCACAATCACCGCCCATTACTTGGCAAAACATGCAAACAAACACCCCACCCCACACTTAAATTTGGATATTGTCCTCAATGGACTGCACAACAGTGAAGAAAAGTGTAAAGGGGTACCGAGAAATAGATCATGAGGATGCCAGTGGAGGCAAGAGTGAAGTACCGACGGACAGTCATGGCGGGAGCTGAGGATAGCCTGAAACTGGAGAGAACCTCACAACACGATTAGAGTATTCAAAGTTCAGAATAGACCACTGACTCAAGAACTACAACAGTTCGACACAAACTCAAAATTAAACAACTAATTCAAAAACTCAAAACAGACTCCAGACATGGGTTGCCTCCCATGAAGCGCTCTCCTTTAACGTCCTTGAGCTAGACGATACCTGGTTATGCACCCCAACTCAAAATTTCTTTCAGACTAGCATCCGTATCCTGAAAGAATACCTTCATCGCTCCACTCTGAAGCACAAATTTCTTCCCGCTAGCATGGTAAAGCTCCAATGAACCGTCGCCACGCAATCCAGCTACCTCAAAGGGTCCAAATAGCTCCACTTTGTCCAGGACCACATCTGGGGGTTTACTAGGAGTACTTTCATGGGGCGGCGCCTTAGCTTTCTCAGGAGGCTTGTTCTTCTTCTTTACTCCACCTGTATCTTGGGTAGATACTATCGCCGCTACCTGATCCTGCAAAGGTGAAGATGAATAAGGAGTATCCATGTCGGTAAATACAGTATAAACTGAAGCATTCTCAAACACTAACGACATGGGTTTCTTAGCGGAAGAGTGCACATGAGGATCAGGTGGAGGAATTTCAAATATAATAACTTTTTCCTTATCCCGAAAGGTTAACCTCCCAGCCTTTGCATCTATGAGTGCACTAGAAGTGGCTAGGAAGGGTCGTCCCAAGATAAGGGGAATGTGAACACTCTCCATGCAATCAATAACCACAAAATCAGTCATGAAGTAGCTATCATGCACCCTAACTACAACATTTTCAGCAATACCCCTAGGATGTCTAACAGTTTGATCAGCTAGGTTGATATTCATGGTGGTAGGAGTTAGTCTAGGCAGTCCTAGACGTTCAAACAATGAGTAAGGCATAACACTAATGCTAGCACCTAAATCCGCAAGAGCTCTATCAACCAAATATGTGCCAATAGAACAAGGAAAAGAAAAACTCCCTGGATCAGGTTGCTTTGGCACCACGTGGCTCTGCTTCGGATCAGACTCGCCAGCTCCATGGAGGGTAACTGAGGCTATCTCCTCTATCTCGTCTGCTCTCTTCTTTTTAGAGGAGTTCTTTGGAAGAGGATTGACAGCTTTGTCTTTCTTCCTGTCAGGAATCACGCTTCTCAGCTCCTCCACCACAGCTGCAGCTTCCGCATTTTTCAGCTTTTTCTTCTTGGAGAGAATTTCTTTCATATGCCTAGCATAATCCGGGTTTGCAAGAAGCTCTTCCAATAAAGCAACTCCCATCTTCTGGTTATTAATTGTCACCAGAGTCTTCCCCAAGTTCTCCTTGTTTAGCACAGGTCTGTTCAAGGCTGCAGGATAAGGTGCTTTTGGTCGGTAAGGATCAACTGGTGGAGTAGCTTCTTTTCTTTGCTGCTCCTTCTGACACAACTGCTCCATTGGCTTCTCCAATTCCTCCGTGCCATCCTGAAGAGAAACTGCTCCACAGAATTCTTCCTTAGTTTTGCCTCCTCCGGCATTGTTAGATGAGGAGGAGGGAGTTGTGCTAGGAAGAAGACCAACTACCTTCTCCTGCAAAAAGTTGGTTATTGCCGTCACCCGATCGTCTAGCTTCTTGACAGAGGCCTCGGTGAGTGAAATGTCCTTCTTATTGGATTGAGTCTCAGCAAGAATCTTGTCCATCTTTTCCATCATGAGATCGGAATAGGACTTAGGCGCAGAAGAGCTTGCACCACCGTTGTTGTTCTGATTCTGGTTCTGGTGCTGGTTCTGGTTCTGATTCTGATTCTGATTCTGATTGTTATACCAGCCGCCTCTGTTTTGCCATTGGGAATTCTGATTTTGATTCCCATAATTTCTTTGGTAACCCCCTTGATTGCCTTCCTGAAACTGATTCTGATTTTGGTTGTTGTTCCAGTTCCCTCTGCTCTGCCATTGGGAGTTTTGATCTTGGTAACCATTGGAATTTCTGTAATTGTTGTTCTGATTCTGGTAATTCCTCTGGTTCTGTCCACCAACATAATCAACCTCCTCTTGTTGTTGGCCTGGGTTACCCTCAATCTTCCAATTACAACTCTCTGCTGTATGATCTGGACCACCACAGTTTGAACACGGGGCGGTGACAGCCGCTACAGTTGCCGCCGTAGAAGCAGATGAAGGAGTGGTTCTAGAAAGCATCTTGAACCCTGGCGGTGGAGCTGTAGGAACACCCGGTGAAGGAGCTATTTGAGCTCTTCCCAACTCATGTTTCAGCCTCTGTACTTCCATCTCCAGAGTCGAGTTATCCAACTCCAACTGACTTCTAACAATATCCACTGGTGCAGGAACTGTGGGTACAGGGTATGATGAATCAATAGAGAACCTATTTTTCTCTGAATGTCTGCTGTCCATCTTCATTGGGTTAACGTGCATAAGAGATTTGATTTTCGCGGCAAAACTCTTGCAAGCATCCAAGGCCGCGGTTGCGGTCATGTCGTTCAAATCCATAGTCAGCTGTAGAGAGAACTCCTTTTTCTTCCCATAGTCCAGGCCACGGAAGAATGTAGAGAACTTGTTATAGTCATCCCATCCATGGTGAGGACAAGCCCGGAGAAGCCCTAAGTATCTCTGCCAAGCCTCATAAAAGTTCTCCTCCGACCCACTCTCGAATCCTGCAATTTGTGCTCTGAGTGCATCTGTTCTAGAAGGGGAGAAAAACTCTTCTAGGAACGCTTTAGCCAGACCATCCCACGTAGTGAAGTGATTCGCAGGATGATCATACAACCACAGTTCTGCTTGACCCTTCAGAGTGAAAGGGAAAAAGCTGAAGTTTGACTGCATTATGATCCGCTTCAGTTGTTGGAGAAATGTATGAGCCAGCCTCAAAAAGTTCCTCACATGAGCATTCGGGTCCTCATTAACACCTCCAGAGAAAGTGTTCCCGTTGCTTGAATCATGTTGATCAAGTGAGATGGAATGTGCAGATTCCGAGTTCCCGTGTTGGGAATCTGGATGCTCGAAGATGTCCCATCTATGGTCGGTCGGTCGTAATCCTTCAATGTCCTTTCCGCCGCCATAACTTCTATCTCAGGTGGATTAGGAGGGTCTGTGAGAGGATCAATAGTAGCAATGGTGGATGGTGAAGGCGAGGGCGTAGGCGAGGGATGTAGATGTGAAGAGGTTCTTCCTTGCTTTAGGTGTCCTGGCTGGAGGAGGAGGTACCGGAGTAGTGCCGAAATGAGTGTAGAAGACTCTACCCTTTTCAGCTATGCGCTTACTAGCCCGCTTTTCCTCCGTACCTGCAATCTTGCCTGAAACGCCAAAAAAAAAGAAATACCAAGTAATAAAAAATGTGGGAGATAAGAAATGAAAAGAGAGTGAATGAAAAGCTTAGACGCACAATGCCTTTCCTAGAAAAAGAAAAGTCCCCGGCAACGGCGCCAAAAACTTGATGCGCAAATTAATGCACACTAGTTTTACTCACTAGATTGCTCTAGCGAGATCGTTATTTCCCAAGGGTCTCTCTTTCTCTATTACTCAACGGTTGTGGAATAAACAATTCGGGTTTTCGTTTTGGGTTTTGAATTGGTTTATGAAATGAATTAATCTAAGAAAGCAATTAAATCAAACAAAGCAAGTAAAGCAGATTGAGGTTTTGCAGATAGACTAAGGCGGTTGCTTAGACTCGAATCCACGCTAGTTCGGTTAAGATGGATGAACTATGCAATCTCAGTTTCAACAGACTAGATGACTCGACACTTCCTTTGGTAATCTCTACTCCATGGTCAGGACGCAGAGAAACTACCCTATCAAACCTACAAGTTCCTATGGTCAAGATAACTCGCAAATTGTCAAGAATGCACGAAGAACGATGAAATGCCACAAATTCATGCAAAGAGATTAGGTTCTTCCAATCCTATGGTCAAGATATTGGGGAACCTAACGACCTCCTAAACTCTAGAATGAAATGCGTTCATGGTCAGATCCGCAAATCAAAGATAAACTCAGAAACTAACAATTGATCAAGTTGTCAGGATCAAAACGTTTAAATTAGGGTTTAGGAGAAATCGCATCTAAGTCTGAATAAACATCGATTAACATAAACGGGTTAGAAACCCTAAATCATCCATACAAAATCCTAGCTAACGCTTCATCTAATCTAAACAACCCAAAGAGTTTAGCTCGACATAACTACAGAAGAAATCGCAGAAACAAAGAAGAAGAAAACTGGAGAAGAAGACATCTTACTCCGAGTAAACCTAATCCTGTTGAATCCTAGAAACTCCTGAGCTAATCCTCGCTTCTCCTCGCTTAATCGTCACTTCAAAGCTTCAAAATCCTCCTCCGAGAGTGTCTGGTTCGTCGAAATCAGAATGAAGCATGAAGTCTGTCCGTCTCTCCCTCGAAAACCCTGTTTTTCTCTCCAAAAATCCGTCCTGGGAAAAAGTGCGCCCGACGGCACTTAAAAAGTGCGCCGGCGCACTTTTCCATGAAAATGGCGCACTTTTCGTGGGCGATGTAAATTTCCAGAAGACTGAAAATAAAGTGCGCCTGGCAGCCCAGAAAAGTGCGCCGGCGCACTTTTCATGGATTTAGGCGCACTTTTGCCCCTGGAAATGACCTTCAGCTCTTTTGATGATTCCCGCTCCGTTTGAACTCCAAATTGATCCCGTTTGAAGTGCCGAGCTCGTAGAAAAGTCATCCACAACGTGGTAACCTGAAATCTCAACAAAAACAACTCGAAACAACATCAAATTGCCCAAAAGAGGGCCAACGGGAGATAAACATATTTTTCATAAAAGTCATTCAAGTTCATCACAATTCGGAGTCAAATAAGGGGAATGTCGTTCAAATGTGGCGATATAAACGCGGTAAATCTAACGTCATCAATAATATAAGGCGATAATATAAAGGTTATACGTTCCTAAGGGTTTAGCTACGGCGACTCAATTACGCAAGACAAACGGCGGCGGCTAGGAAAACAATCAGCACCGCCTAAGACGTAAAGTATACCTCCTCGTATGCCCGTCTGGGCAGCCGCAGGCCAGAAGCGGTCGATAAGTGATGGCAATCAAGAAGAATCTGGCGACGTAAGAGTATTTCGTCAGGAGTAGGATCAAGCTCGGCATTGAAGGAGCTCACGTCACCAGAAGACCAGGACGAAGGGAGCAGCGAAGCCCAAGGGCGATCTGTGTCGCTGGGGCGGAAGTAGAAAAACGAATGATACCATGTAGGGCGAGGTTTCGGTGATGAGTAAGTGCCCTTTTGTGTAAGATCAGCTCGGCGAACGAAACTGATGCCATTAGAGGTGTGCTTGGCATAATGAATCAATTGGAACAACCGAAGGGTGGGGGCGATCTTCTTGGTTGCACAGCTGCATTCAAAGGCAGAGGCTGTAGCCCAACACCCGACGTTAAAGGCGCCAAGAGAAGCGCCAAAGCACTCAAGCAGGGCGACCGTGAACGAGGATGGCGGAAGGCGGAGGCCATTGGTGAAGGCCTCGGTCCAGACGCCGTGCCACCCTGGCGGGCAATTGCCAATAGTGGAAAGCCGAGAGGCCACGGCGAATTCCCAGGTAGACGGCAGCATGGCGAACGGAAGAACGCGGGCGATCTTCTCCACCGACCCTGAAGGGAAGTAGCCCGGGCCGATGACCGTGCGCTCGTCACAGGCGGCTCCTCCCCACATAGATCGCCAGTTGCCAATGGAGTAGGAGCCGGTGACTCTAGTCGCCTCAGGATCAATCTCGACACCATGACGGGCCCGCTCGAATCCTTTTTGGTGGGGACCCCAAAAAGGCAGGGTGGGAGATTCGTCAAAATTCTCCTCTGCTACGTCGGAAACATGGGCAGATGAGGTTTCGGCTGTAGATGGAGGGTGTAAGGGTGCCCGTTCAGGGAATGACTGGAAGAAGAAGGGGAGGATGAAGAGGAGGATGAAGAGGAGGATGAAGGAGAGGGTGAAGAATCGGTACCAGCGGAATAAGAATGACTTTGGTTCTGGCTATCGGAGGCGGAATCCATGGTTAAAAAACAACAAGAAGTAGAAAAGAGAGGGAAACACACGGCAGGACGGCAATGGGAGTGAGAAAGAAGGGAAGAGTCACGTACCAGGTGGACGTCGGGGGGCTCCAGACATCTGAAAAATGGTAGGAGGAGACGAGCGTTTTCTAGTGATCGGAAGAGGGAGAAACGAACGTTTCCCGATCGACGGAGAAGGAAGATAGTGAAGGGCTCGCCGGAAGGAATAAGGAAGCAGTGGAGGCAAGAGGACAGTAAAAGCAAGGAGTCAAGGTGGCAGAGAAGGAGTAAAAAAAGGAGGAGGACGGTAAGAAGGGGGTTTATATAGGAGTGCAATGAGCGGGAGTGGAACCGTCGCGGTGAATGGGTGAGTCACACGCGCGGTTAAAAAGGCGTGTTGGCGGGAAGGCGAGCCGTCGCGGCATTTCATTGGGGGCACGCGCGGCTGAGATGACGTCTGAAGGGATAAGGTAATGATGGCTTTCTGGGCAATTACCAAAATACCCCGATTTCCCCAGCTTCTCCAGCAAGGTAGGGAGTAAAAGACCATGATGCCCTGAGCGGTAGAGAGGTGCGTGAAAGACCGGAAAGAAGGGGCGCAATAGAAAGCAGCGACAAAAGAGACAAGGTGATAAGAACCAAGACACCAAAGCGACAAAATGACAAGGCAATAAGGCGATAGGATAGCAATGCGATAAAGCGACACAACACAAGCGATCCAAGTTATAAGTAAGCCCTCAGCCAAGCAAAGCTCGACTAAGGGCTTGGGGGCAATTGATGGGCCCAGCCCGACAAAGACCTAAGGCCCACGCGACGGCCCACGAGGCGACACACATGGCGGCCCGAACACAGCGGCTAGGGCAGGGGATCCGGACCCAGGCGGTAAATCAGATGGGCCGAACAGGCAGGCCCAGAAAGTGGGGTGAGGCCCAAAGCGACGGCCCAGCTCGGCGGCCTCCTAGGGTTACTCGGCGACACTTAGATTTCCAAGACAGAGCGAACACGTGTCAACATCCTACGGGAGCTACAAACGAGTGGCTAAGATTCAGCCTTGGCGACCAAGGCAGGGGTACTATAAATACCCCCGTACACCCTATTAACCGGGAGACAACACTTTTACCCAGCGGACAAACGCTCCGCGGTACGTTACTCTCCTTCCTATCCCATTCCTTAAACTGATCGCCTCCCCTCTTCCTTGAACTGACTACCTCTCACACTACTTACGAGGTACAACACTCTGCGAGGACCAACAAGCTTGGGCCTTCCTCATTGGACCAGGCGACCAGGCGACCAGGCAGGAACATCTCCCAAATGAGATTTACTATCTTAGTGTTTATGTTCCCAAATGAGATTATATCAAATACATTATATGTATTTTTGCATAAGCTATTTGTTTGGTTGATCTTTGAAAAAGAAAATGATTGGATGTTGAAATTTATTTGAATATCGATAGTCTATAAAATTACATGTCATTTCTCAAAGAGAACGCATCAAACACGTATTTACAAAATTTCTTTAAATCAGAGTAGCAGAACAAAATTGTAATTCGGGTGAAAAAGATTAGTATTTGAACCAATATTTCGAAATACATTTTATAAAAATATTTGAACTAAGATATACCTTTTTTTTTAATAGGAAGAGTCAAAAATGAAATATCAGATATACATGTTATTAAAAAAAAAGAATTAATATCACTTTAAAAAGTGAATTTTATAAAAAAAAGAATTAATATTACTTTTGAAAGTGATTTTCATAAAAATAATTAATATCACCTTTTAAAGCAATAATTAATATTACTGTTTAAAGCAATAATTAATATTACTGTTTAAAGCAATAATTAATATTACTGTTTAAAGCAATAATTAATATTACTGTTTAAAGCAATAAATGATTTAACTTTTTAAAGTGAATGTTATAAAAAAAAGGAATTATTATCACTCTTTAAAGTGAATGTTATAAAAAAAAAATTTAATATCACTTTTTAAAGATAATGTTTATAATTTTATATGACCCTGATTTATATCGTAAACAGTACTGCTCTTTATTTGATCCAAATACACTAGGCAGGACGAAACTGCAAGAAATTCAACAGTTCAGGCACTAAAACGAGAGAGAAGAAAAGTAAGAGGACTAAAAAACAGTAAAAATAACAATATTTTTTAAAATACAAACAGAAGGAGAGCAATCGCCGCCGTCTCCATCTTCTCCGGCGGTTCTTAACCGGAGATCACCTCCAGTTTCGCCGAAAGAAGATCAGAAACCAAACGATCCAGATTCACAACAGAAGAACCACCAGGTGCAGTAGCTTCCTTCGCAAGTCTCCCCCAATCCTGAGCTTTCTTCCTCATCTTCTCTCCCTTTTCCCCATTCATCAGCTCCCTCACAAGCTTCTCCACATCATCCCTCTTCACATCCTGCTCAACCTCCATCCCCACGCCCCATTCCGTACAAGCAGTCCTGCAATTAATCGGCTGATCTCCGAAGAACGGCCAGCACAGCAACGGAACGCCGCCGGTCAAGCTCTCGATAATCGAACCCCATCCACAGTGAGTCAGAAACCCTCCAACTGCAGGATGATTCAGCACATCTTCCTGCGGGCACCACCCGGATATAAACCCTAATTCATCGGCCTTGGATTTGAATTCAGGTGGGAAAGCTGCGGATTTGCCTGATACTAGGTCAGGACGAATCACCCATAAGAAAGGTACGCCGCTGTTGATGAATCCCATCCCGAATTCGATTAAATGCTGCTTCGACATTGTGGTGATGCTTCCGAAGTTGACGTAGATGACGGAGTTCGGAGCTTTGGTGTCGAGCCAATGGAGGCATTCTGGTTCTTCCTTCCATAAGCTGTAGCTGATTTCCTCGGCGCCGGTGGATTTGATTTGGTTGAGGATTAGCTGCATCGGCGCTACTGGGTAGATTTGATTCGGGTAGATTGAGTTTAACGCTGTGAGGACGTTTGGTTCTAGGGCGTCGAATGTGTGAAGAAGGATTGCGGAAGCTCTTTGTGATGATTCTGCTACTTCCATTAGGCAGTGGAAGATTGGATCTTCTGGATCTGTTGTTCGGAAGAAGCTTGGTAGATCTCTCAGACGGATGTCCTTCATTCCTGGAACTTCAAATGGCTTGTACAGATCCCCATTTGTCAGGTAGCTATCATCTGCAAATCAAAATCTCCATTAGGGTCGTTTACTTCTTTGATTCGATAACTTATACTATGTCATATGAACGATTGCATCCCAATAACTCGAGTTGTCGAGAGAAGATTTCGAATGAATCTTATAGTATTCGCTTCTTTGATTCGATACCTGATACCATGTCATGAATCGTTGCATCTCAATAACTCGAGTTGTTGAGAGAGGATTCTGAACCCGTTGCATCCCAATAACTCGAGTGGTTGAGAGAGGATTCTGAATGGATGTTATAGTGTTTACTTCTTTGATTCACATGTCATGAACTCTTGCATCCCATAACTCGAGTCCTTGGGAGAGGATTCTGAATCCGTTGCATCCCGCATCCCAATAACTCGAGTTGTTGGAAGAGGATTTTGAATCCGTTGCATCCCAATAACTCGAGTTGATGGAAGAGGATTTTGAATCCGTTGCATCCCAATAACTCGAGTTGTTGGGAGAGGATTCTTAACGAATCTTACAGCGTTGACTAACAGATTGCGATTAGTAGTGTTTACTTAACCTTTGAAAGGAGTGATGCCCTGATCCAAGAGAGGTTTAAACTGCTTAAACCCCATGAACCCACAAGCAGCAAAGCTCCAGTACGCCACAGAAGGGATACCAAACTCTCGAGCAACATCAATAGCAAAAGGCATGGTGTCAGCAACTATGCAGGTGATCGGATTCCCACCATTTCGAGGGTCGTGCAGCTTGGCCACGAGCTCTCGAAACGGTGCCATCATGAAGTTCAGGATGGAGTTGCACAGCGCGTTCACGTCCTGTGTCGAGTCCGGATTCTCCGCTGGAGGAATGCCGTCCGGAATGGAGGTGAACCTGAACCCTGCAGGGAGGGAACGGTCGAATGCCTTGGTTCTCAAGAAGCGGTTGTTGTTGTGCTCGTTGTTGACGAAAGTAATGTCGAATCCTCTGTTGTAGAGTAGCTTGGCGAACTTGAGAGTGGCCTTGATGTGGCTCTGGCTTGGGAATGCTATGCAGACTGCGTGGGCTTCGGTGTTAGCATCACTGGTTTTGCTTCTGTACCCATTTTTTTCTTCTGCAGAATGCTGCTGTTAATGGAAGCTATTTGGAGATGGGGATGAATGGAGAAGAGACAGAGTATTCCATATATGTAGGAGTGAGTGAGTACTTGGTAGGTGAGAATTTGAGCATGTTTTTTTTTTTTTTAATTATTATTTGGTTTTTGACCTTATGTTCATCTACCTTTTCTGGGGTGGAAATCGGGTTGGTTATGAGTATCTTAATCTGATATGTAGTGGGTACTCGTACTCATAAGTCGTAACTTCAGAAAATTCAAATTCATTATTCGTATGGATTGGGCAGTGGTGTACTCACACTACCCATTTTACTTACAACAAAAGACTTACGTTTAAAACTAGAATTCGAGACAATTCTGATCCGAGCGAATGATCACAAACAGAGAATGCTGACTGATACGATGAGTAATGTCGATAAACGAGCAGGGGTCAGCGAGAGTCTAAGTGCTTTGATGATGAACGAGTGACATCGAGTCTCCGACGATCTGTCCTAGTGGAGCAGAGACCAGTGAGAGTCGAGAGTCTAAGTGCCTCTCGATGATGAACGAGTAACACCGAGTCTCTAACGATATGCCCTAGAGGAGCAGTGGCCAGTGAGAGTCGAAGATTAAGAGGGCATGTTTCAGTGTCAGAAATCAAAGTTTGAATTATTAGTTCATGTTAGTTTAGCCAGTTAGGTTTAGTTCTAAGTCGAATTGGCAAACACAGATCTACAATTACTAAATTTGTTAGGATTAAGTATGTGTACTGTCAGTACTCACGAGTCATGAGTATTCTCATACGGACACAAAAACGTTTAGTTCAATACCCAGTACCCACAAAATTTCTGGTGAATACCCGTGAGTATTTTCATATGGTTAATGAGATTGAGTACACATGAGTATAACTTTCCTAAAATGTCTTCCCAAATCACAACTAGTAACAGATACTACGAGTACCCACTATCCAACACCTACAACAATACAAAACGTTCTGGCGAATATGCAGTTAACCACTACCCAAACCTACCGGGCACACCACTATCTCAGGCTACAAGCCAAAAGACTGTGCTCATGAAATTGTGGCTGTTATTGTTTTTTTTTTTTAAATCTTGAAAAGGTGATCAATAATTCATGGAAGAAAGTCACTAAATTATTGGAGTATGCTTCTTTTGGTCCCAAAAATCCATGACCCGCTGACCCACCCACTACCGAGTCTGAATTTTTGACACGTAAGCACTTACGTCAAAACTGGACCATGCCAAATAGGACGCCGTGGAGTTCACGGAGGAGGAAACGGAGAATTGACGTGCAGAATTTTTTAATAAAGATTGTGGAGTGTTATGTAATTTAAGTTTATTTGATTAAGTGGTCACTGAAGTCATGATTCTGGACGAAATGATAAAATAAGCACTGACACTGTTAAGCAAGCTATATTATTAAAGTTAAATATACTTTATTTATTATTTAGGTATCATTCTGTTCCAGCCTGGTCGCCTGGTCCAATAATGGAGGCCCAAGCTTGTTGGTCCTCGCGGAGTGTTGTACCTCGTAAGTAGTGTGAGGGGTAGTCAGTTCAAGGAAAAGGGGAGGCGATCAGTTTAAGGAATGGGATAGGAAGGAGGGTAACGTACCGCGGAGCGTTTGTCCGCTGGGTAAAAGTGTTGTCCCCTGGTTAATAGGGTGTACGGGGGTATTTATAGTACCCCTGCCTTGGTCGCCAAGGCTGAATCTTAGCCACTCGTTTGTAACTCCCGTAGGATGTCGACACGTGTCCGCTCTATCTTGGAAACCTAAGTGTCGCCGAGTAACCCTAGGAGGCCGCCGAGCTGGGCCGTCGCTTTGGGCCTCACCCCACTTCCTGGGCCTGCCTGTTCGGCCCATCTGATTTACCGCCTGGGTCCGGACCCCCTGCCCTAGCCGCTGTGTTCGGGCCGCCATGTGGGTCGCCTCGTGGGCCGTCGTGTGGGCCTTAGGTCTTCGTCGGGCTGGGCCCATCAATTGCCCCCAAGCCCTTAGTCGAGCTTTGCTTGGCTGAGGGTTTACTTGTAACTTGGATCGCTCGTCTCGTGATCGCCGTAAGAGGACCCATCAATTGCCCCCGAGCCCTTAATGCGAGTTTTGCTTGGCCGAGGGTTTACTTATAACTCGGATCGCTTGTGTTGTGTCGCTTTATCGCATTGCTATCCCATCGCCTTATTGCCTTGTCATTTTGTCGCTTTGGTGTCTTGGTTCTTATCGCCTTGTCTCTTTTGTCGCTGCTTTCTATTGCGCCCCTTCTTTCCAGTCTTTCACGCACCTCTCTACCGCTCAGGGCATCATGGTCTTTTACTCCCTACCTTGCTGGAGAAGCTGGGGAAACCGGGGTATTTTGGTAATTGCCCAGAAAGCCATCATTACCTTATCCCTTCAGACGTCATCTCAGCCGCGCGTGCCCCCAATGAAACGTCGCGACGGCTCGCCTTCCCGCCAACACGCCTTTTTAACCGCGCGTGTGACTCACTCATTCACCGCGACGGTTCCACTCCCGCTCATTGCACTCTATATAAACCCCCTTCTTACCGTCTTCCTCCTTTTTTTACTCCTTCTCTGACATCTTGACTCCCCATTTTTTACAGTCTTCTTGCCCCCACTGCCTCCTTACTCCTTCCGCGAGTCCTCCACTATCTTCTCCTTCTCCGTTGAGTCTTCTTGCCCCACTGCCTCCTTACTCCTTCCGGCGAGTCCTCCACTATCTTCTCCTTCTCCGTTGATCGGAAAACGTTCGTTTCTCCTTCTTCCGATCACCCGAAAACGTTTATCTCTTCCTGCCATTTTTCAAATGTCTGGAGCCCCCCGACGCCCACCTGGTACGTGACTCTTCCCCTCTTTCTCATCCTCCTCTTCGTCCTCCCCTTCTTCTTCCAGTCATTCCCCTGAACGGGCACCCTTAAACCCTCCATCTACAGCCGAAACCTCGTCTGCCCATATTTCCGACGTAGCAGAGGAGAATTTTGATGAATCTCCCGCCCTGCCTTTTTGGGGTCCCCACCAAAAAGGATTCGAGCGGGCCCGTCATGGGGTCGAGATTGATCCTGAGGCGACTAGAGTCACCGGCTCCTACTCCATTGGCAACTGGCGATCTATGTGGGGAAGAGCCACCTGTGACGAGCGCACGGTCATCGGCCCGGGCTACTTCCCTTCAGGGTCGGTGGAGAAGATCGCCCGCGTTCTTCCGTTCGCCATGCTGCCGTCTACCTGGGAATTCGCCGTGGCCTCTCGGCTTTCCACTATTGGCAATTGCCCGCCAGGGTGGCACGGCGTCTGGACCGAGGCCTTCACCAATGGCCTTCGCCTTCCGCCATCCTCGTTCACGGTCGCCCTGCTTGAGTGCTTTGGCGCTTCTCTTGGCGCCTTTAACGTCGGGTGTTGGGCTACAGCCTCTGCCTTTGAATGCAGCTGTGCGACCAAGAAGATCGCCCCCACTCTTCGGTTGTTCCAATTAATTCATTATGCCAAGCACACCTCTAATGGCATCAGTTTCGTTCGCCGAGCTGATCTTACACAAAAGGGCACTTACTCATCACCGAAACCTCGCCCTACATGGTATCATTCGTTTTTCTACTCCGCCCCAGCGACACAGATCGCCATTGGGCTTCGCTGCTCCCTTCATCCTGGTCCTCTGGTGACGTGAGTTCTTTCAACGCCGAGCTTGATCCTACTCCTGATGAGATACTCCTTCGTCGCCAGATCCTTCTTGATTGCCATCATCTATCGACACATTCTGGCCTGCGGACTGCCCAGGCGGGAATACGAGGAGGTATACTTTATGTCTTAGGCGGTGCTGATTGTTTTCCTCCCTTCCTAGCTGTCGCCGCTCATCTTGCGTGATTGAGTCGTCGTAGCCAAACCCTTAGGAACGTATAACCTTTATCTTGTCGCCTTTTTTGTGTTTTCTTTTCTTTCCTCCTTTTTTTATACTAATCTTTGGATGTACCTTTCCTAGGTGCCGTAAGCCTCGCTGGGTGCCTCCTTAGTACCACCGCGCGTGGTCCTGTCGCCGAGACTCGTCCCAGCCGCTCTGAGGCCGCCCCCGTCGCCCCTGCTTCTGCCCAACCTTCGCCCGAGAAATCTAAGGGGAAGAGGAAGGCGGTTGAGACGGATGAAAGCCTCCTTTCTTCAAAGAGGAAGAAGAAAGCTGGGGTTTCCAAGCCGAGGAGAAAGGCAGGTGAGGGCTCCAGCAATCCACCGCCGCCGCCTCCACCAGTGATAGAGGTGGAGGATGCCGATGCTGAGACTGAAACCCCCCTCCGCCGCTCTCGTCGCCAATCGCCTCTGGCGCATGACAATCCATCTGCGAGGGAGTCCTTAGAGCATCCTGCCGACGGGAACGTCATCTCATATGACGACTCCTACCTTCCTGACAAACCTATTCCCCTTCCCCGGGATCCGGAGCGTCCCGAGTCTACGCCAGCTCCGGAGCTTGATCTTCGTCCCACCGAGCCTGCTCGCGACCACTCTCGCCCGCCTCCTGTCAACACCGACCGCGCCCGCCGGGCCAGCTGGACGGAGCGAGCTAACACCCTCTTTGATCACCCTGCTCCTGCTGGTCGCGAAGGTGAGGGTCCCTTTCGCCTTCCCTACTTCGCCGTCGTTCATCCGGTGGCATCCCACATATCGCCCCGGATGGCGAGTGACATCACGGAGGAGTTCTCTCGAGGTGTCTACGAGGGGGTGACCGCTCCTGCCTCTTGTTTCTCCCCTTTTATATATACTTTTTCCGACTTGCCACCTTACGATCCTTGCTAAACCCGCACGTTGCTGTTTGTTTGTTTGTCTTTTTATCCTAGCGACGGGCAGATGCAGCGACCTCTGCTGCTGAGTCGCTGAAGGAAAGCCTGGCTGAGGCGACCGGGAGGATTTCCCAGATGGAGGGCGTCCAGGAGGACTTGCAATCTGCTAACAAGCACATTGTCGCCCTTGAAGCCGAATTGGATGAGGTTCGTGCCAAGGCTGCTCAGGTGGAGGAGATAGCCGCCGAAAGGGACAGAGCCAAGGAGCTGCTGAATGACTCTCTGGCGGCTGAGTCGGCGGCGGATCGTGATCTTGCTGCTGCCAAGGCTCAGTACGATGAGACTGTGGCTTATTACACTCATGCTCTCGGCGAGAGTATGCGCGTAGTAATGCGCAGCTGTCGTAATGAGTTCTACGAGCTGTTTCCCAACAAGGGCTGGCCAGGGCGAAAAATGGTTCGAGCCGTCCTTCGAGGTCTCAATCGCTATAACTTTGGGGTTCCCGACCTTCCTGATGCCGAGGAGGAGACTTACTTTCGGGATGCTGCTCGCTTGGAGCGGGAGATAGTGGCGGCAGATGCTGAGTATGTGGCGGCCACTCGCCGCAGCCGTGGCCTGCCTGATCTGAATCTCGATGGCTCAGAGGTTCAGCCGCCATCATCCAATCAAGCCCCCTCGACCAGCGGCAGGGACTTCAATTCCGCCGCTTCTCCTTCCAAGGCTGGCGAGAAGAGCTCCGGCGCTAAAGACCCATGATCTCGCTTTCAACCTGTTGCTATTGTTGCTATCTGTTCAGACAATCCTCATGTTTCTACGTGCTGTTTGTTGGTTTCCTCTTTTTCTCTTTTTCTTTTTTTGTAAAAACCGCTTTATTAAACTCTTCCTCGCGAGTTTTCAATCTTTGGTTTTTTTTTCTTATTACACCTCTCTTGGTCGCTTTGCTTTTTTTTTCGTCATTAACTAGATGTTATACTGATAACTTTGATGTCCTTAGGCCTTCCGTAACGATCCCAATGCTCTTAGGTCTTACATGATAAATTTGATGCCCTTAGGTCTTACACAGTGATTTGTTAATGCCCGTAGGTCTTACATAGCGATCCCAATGCCCTTAGGTCTTACATGATAAATTTGATGCCCTTAGGTCTTACACAGCGATTTGTTAATGCCCTTAGGTCTTACATAGCGATCCCAATGCCCTTAGGTCTTACATGATAAATTTGATGGCGCGAAGACATATATTAGATTCAATCATTAGGGCCCTTAGTTGCCTTAAGAACTAGCCTTGGTTACAAGTGTCTTTTTAATCATAATATCGCCTGAGATGCATGGAGTTCCAAGTTTTGGGGATCTTTGCTCCATCTAACTCTGCTAGTTTGAAGGTGTTGGCCCCTACCACTCGCCGTACTCTGTATGGGCCTTCCCATCCGGGGTTGAGCTTGGCCGCCCCGACCGCCGGCCTGAAGATCTTTCGCAGCACTAAGTCATTGAGCGCGATGTGATGTGGTCGGAGCTTCAAATTGTACCGCCTGGCTAATTGCTCCTTTTCAGCGATCAGCCGCATCTGTGCCTTTTCTCTTTTTTCCTCAATCATATCTACGTTAAGCATCAATTCTTGTTCATTGACCTCATCCCTGTATTCCTGTATTCGGATAGATGGGATTGAGATTTCTACCGGAAGGACCGCCTCGGTCCCGTACGTCAATGTGTAGGGAGTCTCCCCTGTCGCCGTTTTATAAGCCGTTCGGTGAGCCCATAGTACATGATCAAGCTCCTCGACCCATACGCCTTTACAGCCATCCACTCTTTTCTTTAATCCTTGTAGAATAAGCTTATTAGCCGCCTCTGCTTGTCCATTAGCTTGTGGATAGGCGACCGAAGCGAATCTCAGATTTATCCTCAGGTCATCACAAAACTCTTTGAAGACCTGCGAGTCAAACTGAGTTCCATGGTCACATATAATACTTTCTGGTATACCAAATCTGGTGACGATACTTTTAAATGCAAACTTCTGTATCTGCTTGGCGGTGATACTTGCCACCGCTTCTGCCTCGACCCACTTGGTGAAATAATCAACTGCCACGATAAGGAATTTCCTTTTCCCGGAAGCTTCCGGAAATGGGCCTAGGATATCCATCCCCCATCTCGCGAATGGCCACGGGCTGACATTCGCCTGGAGCGCTGTTGCGGGCAACTTGTGATAACTTGCGAATTCCTGACATTTGTGACATTTCTTCACCAGGTCGCCAGCTTCCTTTCTCATTGTTGGCCAATAGAAGCCCTGGTATATTAAGTTCCTTTCCAAACTTCTTGTTCCTAAGTGAGTACCGCATACTCCTGAGTGTACTTCCTCTAGGGCCCAAGCTGTCATCCTCCTCTCCCAGGCATCGCAAGTATGGACCCATAGCTGATTTCCGATACAGCTCTCCCCCTATTATAGTACACCTCCCTGCTTTTCGCCGGAGCTTGGTCGCTTCTAACGGGTCACTTGGTACAGTGTCATTATCCAAGTATTGAATAATAGGCGTTCGCCAGTCGCTTTTCCCAATTCCGTTAATCACGTGAAAACACTGCTTCCTCCTTGTTTCTTTTTCCACTGTGACCATTCGCCTTCTTCAAAATCAGTCGCCGTTGCTAGTTTCGATAATGCATCCGCGTGGCAATTCTCCTCCCTAGCAATCTGGGATATAACCACCTTCTTGAATTCTGATATAAGCAGTTTTACCTCATCGAAATAAGGGAGGAGCGACTCCTCCTTTACCTCAAAGCTCCCATTAACTTGGTTGACTACTATTGCCGAGTCTGAGAAAACTCTGATGTTAGTAACTCCCATACTCTTAGCGATTCGCAAACCAGCCTCTAATGCCCCGTACTCAGCTGCATTGTTGGTTCGATTGGTTGCGAATCGTAATGCGACCTCGTGGAGGATCCCCCAGGAGACCTTAGGACTATCCCTGCGCCTGACCCTCCTTTACTCAAGGCGCCATCTGTGAATAACGTCCATTCATCGCCTTCCTCGGTATCTTCTTGTACTGCACCTTCGACTACAAAGTCAGCAAGGACCTGGGCCTTGATCGCCGTTCGCGGTTGGTACCGAATGTCATACTCGCTTAGCTCGATCGCCCACTTAGCTAATCGCCCTGCCATGCTCATAGATCTTAACGCATTCTTAATCGGAAGATTCGTGAGCACATGTATCGTGTGTGCCTGAAAATATGGTCGCAACTTTCTGGCCGCGCAGACCACAGCGTATGCCATTTTTTCTATCGCCGGGTACCTTGTTTCAGCATCGACCAAGGTTTTACTTGTATAAAAAACAGGGTGTTCGGCTTTGTCCTCTCTTCGAACTAAGACCGCACTAACTGCCTTTGGAGAGATCGCGATATAGAGAAATAAATCTTCATTTGATTTCGGAGATGCAAGTACAGGAGGGGTAATTAAAAACTGCTTTAGCTCTTCAAAAGCCTTGTTACATTTATCATTCCATGCAAACTTTGATGCATTCTTTAAAGTCGCAAAGAACGGAGCGCATCGGTCGACGATCCTGGGAATGAATCGATTGATTACCGTCAGTCTTCCCGATAGAACCTGAACCTCCTTCACAGTCTTTGGAGGGGCCATCGCTGTAATCGCCGCGATCTGCGCTGGATTAGCTTCAATTCCTCTCCTGGTTATGAGGTATCCTAGGAACTTTCCTGATGTTGCCCCGAATACGCACTTCAAAGGGTTCAACCTAAGCGAATACTCCTGTAGTGTATTGAAGGTTTCCCTTAAGTCGCCAAGATGGTCATTAGATCTCTTACTTTTGACCAGCAGGTCATCCACATACGCCTCCAAGTTTCGACCGAGCTGCTTGACAAAGACTTTGTCGATCATTCTCTGGTAAGTCGCGCCAGCATTCTTGAGCCCGAATGACATCACTCGATAGCAGTAGTTCGCCGTGGGCGTCATGAAAGCCGTTTTCTCTTGATCTTGCTTGCTTAAAGGTATTTGATGATATCCCGAGAACATGTCCAGAAAGGACAGCATTTCATTGTTCGCCGTTGCGTCTACCAGCTGCTCTATGTTGGGCAAGGGGTACGGATCCTTGGGACAAGCGTCGTTAAGGTTGGTGAAGTCGACGCACATTCGCCATGCTCCTGACGATTTCTTGACAAGAACTACATTAGCCAACCACTCAGGATATTGTACCTCTTTGATAAACCCTGCCTTCAAAAGTTTGTCCACTTCATTTGCTACCGCCTGCTGCCTTTCCCTGCAGATGTTCCGCAGCTTTTGCTGGACTGGGCGACTCCCGGGCTCGATCGCTCAGGTAGGATGAAACTCGAACTGTCTTACTTTCATCTTCTTCGAACAGCGGTATTGGGACGTCTGATTCTGCTGGAACGACTCTTTCTCCTTCGTTCTCCGCCTCCAAGCTTATGGTGAGGCACGTGCTTTTAGTTGCCGCCCTGTAACATCTTCTGGCGATGTCCGGGTGTCCCCAGGCGAAACCTATTCCTTCGTTAGTAGCGAACTTCAGTACTTGGTGCACTGGGGAGGAGATCGCCTGAAAGGCGGCGAGTGCAGGTCGCCCTAGGATCATGTTGTACGTGGATTGGCAATCCATGACATGGAAGTCGATGGATCGGGTGACCTGCAAGTCTCCATCCCCAATGGTTATTGCCATCGTGGCTATTCCCTTGATGGGAACTGTGTGTCCTGAAAATCCTGAGATGGTAGTTTTTGTCTGCCTGAGCAAGCTAGCTGGCAGGTTCATCTTTTTGTACAGCTCCCAGAAAATAATGTCCGCAGAGCTTCCTTCGTCAACCATTACTCGCTCCACTCGGCTATTGTGTGTGATTACTTGAATTACCATCGCCTCCAAACTTGGGCCTCCTACCCTGGCCATGTCTTCTTCCGAGAATCCCAACGTTGGGCGACTGACTTGGTCTATCATCATCACCTCTTTTGTTTCCTCCTTTTTGACTTTCTTTGTTGGGCAACTTTCCCCACCGAAAATGGTTTGATAAACGTGGTTTACCTCAGGTCGAGGCTTTTTCTTGCTATCTTCATTGTCCATAGGCTCCTTTAGTCGGGTGAAAACATCACCCTTCTTGTCTTGTGATTCTCCTTGTCCTCGGCGATCATCTTCTTGCGGCTTGTTTTTTCCGCTTTGAGCTGACAATGAAATCCCTGAGACGTCCTTCGTTTATCCACCTTTCGATTTCATTTTTCAATTCTCTGCAGTCTTCGGTGGTATGTCCATGAGAGTCATGGAAATCGCAAAACTTTTGGCGACTTCGCTGATCCGCCGAGGTGAACATTGGCCCCGGCCAGTTGATGGGGTGTCCTTTGTGCTGCATGTACAGCAGAATCTTCCTTCGCGACTCTGAGAGGGGTGTATAATCTGCCCTCTCCTCTTGATATCCTCTCTCCTGATAACCCCTACGCTCCCCTGGGTATCCTTTCTCTTGGTAACGCCTTTGCTCCCCTGGGCGATATTTCCCGTATGGCCGTGTCTCGGAGGGCTGCCCTTTGGCCTGCTTGTTCCCTGTAACGGGCTTTTCTTCCATCTTCGCCGCTCCATGTAAAGGTTCTGCTAACTGCTCCTCAATCAAAATAATTTTGTGTACTCTGGTTTCCAAGTCGGATAGCGACTTCGGAGCCACCTGTAGCAGCGACTCCCGCAGCCTGCCGTTATGAGTCGACTAGAATAAACTTGCCGCAGCGATTTCATGATCTACCCTCTTGATGGATTGGACGACCCCAGTCCATTCATCAAAGAACTCCTTCAGCGACTGGTTCGGCTTTTGCCTCAAGCTCACCAGCGCTTGCAACGGGACCGTCCTTGTTTTCTTGCACTCATACTTCTGTGAGAAGATCCTCGCAAAGCCTTCCCACGATGTTATGATGCCCTCTGGTAGATTCATGTACCACTCCCTGGCTCGCCCTCCCAATGTCGCCGGAAAAGCTCTGCAATATGCGGCGTCGCCGGCCTGCTGCATTTGCATGGCGATCTGGAAGGCTTGCAAATGCTCGTCTGGGTCGCCAGTACCTACATACCTATCTAGGTTGGGCGGAACCAACCCCTTAGGTAGTGGCTCGGCGAGTATCGCCCTGGACAGAGGTTGGCGAACCGCCATCTGTGCAGGGGAGATTTGAGTAGCAGGGAGGAATTGCTGTAACGCTTCCAAATGGGAGTCCTGTGGCGATTGCCTGTCCTGAGTGTTGGCCCTGAGAGCTTGAGCTTGCTGAGCGATCACCGTTTTCAACATCTGTGTGAGTTCAGCATTCTGTTGCTCAAGGGATCGAAATCGCTGCTCCAACAGCTCATAGGCATCGCCGGTCGGAATAGTACTCTGGGACTCCGAGTCGCCCTCGAATTCGCGCTCCATATTTCTTGTGAGGTTTGGGTCTGCTCGAGAACCTGGGTTGACATACTTGACGGGCGTTACTCCATCCCCTCTTTCGCCATCCTCGCCCATCAGAGTGGGCATCGCTGATGAAGCCATTTACCTTGAAAAGTCGCCTGACCGTCCCCCTTCCTGGCGCGCCAATTGTTCCAGCCTGGTCGCCTGGTCCAATAATGGAGGCCCAAGCTTGTTGGTCCTCGCGGAGTGTTGTACCTCGTAAGTAGTGTGAGGGGTAGTCAGTTCAAGGAAAAGGGGAGGCGATCAGTTTAAGGAATGGGATAGGAAGGAGGGTAACGTACCGCGGAGCGTTTGTCCGCTGGGTAAAAGTGTTGTCCCCTGGTTAATAGGGTGTACGGGGGTATTTATAGTACCCCTGCCTTGGTCGCCAAGGCTGAATCTTAGCCACTCGTTTGTAACTCCCGTAGGATGTCGACACGTGTCCGCTCTATCTTGGAAACCTAAGTGTCGCCGAGTAACCCTAGGAGGCCGCCGAGCTGGGCCGTCGCTTTGGGCCTCACCCCACTTCCTGGGCCTGCCTGTTCGGCCCATCTGATTTACCGCCTGGGTCCGGACCCCCTGCCCTAGCCGCTGTGTTCGGGCCGCCATGTGGGTCGCCTCGTGGGCCGTCGTGTGGGCCTTAGGTCTTCGTCGGGCTGGGCCCATCACATTCCATATTTATAAAGGTTTAAACTGGAAGTTGACTTGATGAGGACTCTTTGTACGTTGTCGGTCTCATATGAACGATTTCATTTAAGGTGGGTTACAATACGCATGGGTGAATATATGGCGTAATTAAGCTGTATATGAGCGGATAACAAAGAAGTGTCGGGGTGAGTCTCTTGGAGCGTTTAACCAAAGTCTTTAACGTGTAGTGTAAGGGTGAGTAGTGTCAGACGTATGGTCTGGTGCATGTGTGTCGTGTCCATTGTTGAATGGGTGACACAGTATTAATATGGCTACAATGGTGTGGGTTGACTCTCCATGTGTCCCTGTTTATTGGTGTTAGGTCGTGCAGAGAGGGATGTCTTTCAATGGGTGCGTGATTGGCAGGTCTGCAGTGCAACGTAAAATGGTTGATTGACAGTGCGAACGTCCTGATAGTCTGAGGGGATGTGCTGCAGGACGTCACCATCAGCAACCCTGTCAGGACAAGTGTGTTATGAGTAACAATATAAGATCCATTCAGAATCTTCTCCCAACAACTCGAGTCATTGAGATGCAACGGTTCTTGACAAGGTGACCCACAAAGCAAATGGCAGGTAGAAGGCGAATATATCGTTTCCCCAGAGAATCCATCAGTTAAACATAGCACGAGTCAGAGTCAGTCATGCGATCTCTGAGTCGTGCTATCGGTACCGGGCCTTAGGGCCATGTTGCCATCAGTAAGCATGACTTATAATTAATTAAAACAATAACTCATCATCAGCTAGTCGTTGAATTTATATGCTTGGAACTTACGATTTGGAAACTAATTACAGTCTGGATGATTAGCTAGCTGGGCAAAATGAGTTATAATAAGCTAAAGCTATAATAAAATAAGCTCTATTATTTAAGTTTCTTAATCAAAACATCATACTCTTATTATTAATAATTGGTAACTATGCACAAATCAGAGAGTGCATGTTCGAGTCAATTCGGTGTTGCATGCTAGACAGAAGATGGTGCTAAGGTAAAGAACCGTTGAGCTAACTCATGTGTAGGCGCGTAGCTTTATTCTTGTTATTCCTAATCCTTCGTTTTTCGCGCGGAAATGAATTAGTGAAATTAAGATCTAGAAGAGATTTGATTGGTGGGGGAAGACACTAATTTCTTGTTTCCACTGTATCATGATCATATGGATTTCAAACAAAGGATTACTTAGCATGACTGAACTACCTTTCTTATCAATCCAAATAACCCATACATTCTTTATGCATCTCATTTATGCCGTTTTTTACACAAAAATTTGAGCTCACCATTATTAATAAAATATTCAAAAAAATTTATTCGACCAAACATCAGTATTCAAATAATCAACATTGAGGTATCAGACAGACTCGAAGAAAATAGAACATAAAAAATTGGAGGCAAGTTTGGCAAGATGAGAAAAAATGGGTTGGTATTCCTTCCCGTTTCAACGGGAATTAAGAAACCTGTCCGAAGGTGATTTGAAAGCCTGTAAGGAATTGAACTCCCCGGATTTGGGTTGCCTAAATAGACCGGAGAACATGGAATTCGGCGGAAGTAGATTTCAGCCAATTCGGACCCCAAAACCTGTACGGAAAACGACCTCTTAATAAATCTCGACATGCATCCATAATCGATTCGAATTCAAACTCGCCGCTTCCATTCTATCTCATCGCTGCATTCACCTCCGTCTAGTCCACTATATATTTTAAAGTTAAAATAAGATAAATTATTTTATATATTTAATAGTATTTTATACATAACATATCCTCATCTACGCCGATGACCGGAAGTTGCAGGGTCGCCGGAGCTGATCGTAGAAGAAGATAGACTGTTTTGTAAAATAATAGAAGTTCTTGACTGTTATGTAATTTTACTTAATTTGATTAAGTGGTCACTGAAGTAATGATTCTCCTTAAAAAAAAGTACTGTGGGCTAAACTGCAATTGTTTGAGAGTTCTGGATTATTATGTTAGGCGAAAAAACTGTGGGACTGCTTGGAAAAGGGTTCTGATTTGTAAAGTACAACAGTATGGTCACTAAATTTTGTGGATTGGTTTTTGGATAAGTATCTAATTCGTTTCACATCCAAATCGAGATGCTTGTTTTAGCCCCAAACTCCGGGACCCACCATAAAGGAGTTTAAATTAATGAGTGATTAATGTGGCTATATAACATATAATTATATGTTTGTCAAAAATATATATTTCAAATTTTTAATTTAAATATAATTATCAAATATATTTATATATCTCTTATTTTGGTGGTGAACAGGGCGCCTGTTTGGGATTGCATTTGGCGGTGGAATGGAGCAAACAAGATCAAGCATTTCTTGTGGCTTGCAACCCATGATCGTCTCCTTACCAATGTGGAACATAACCGAAGGCACCTTACAAACCAGGTGATCTGCCCAAGATGCTCCGTACAGAATGAGTCTTTGTCGCATGTTTTATTTGACTGCCCTTTTGCTTTGCAGGTTTGGGGTGGAAGCCTCCCATCGGCGATACAAGTGAGAGGGAGGCACAACAACTTTGAGGATTGGTGGTTGGCTATGTTAAAAGATGAAAGCAGCAGCATCACGTTTGGCATCACAGCCTGGCTTCTTTGGAGTGCTCGTAACAAGCTTATATTTGAAAAGATGATTCAAACCCCTGCTTCTATTGTGGCTCTTTGTAAGTTTTGGACCAACCTTGTACTCTCGAGCTGGAAGACCAACCAGTTGGGCCGAGAAGCGCCGGGTTTAGCTCGGCAGACCCAACTGATTGTGTGGCGGCCGGGAGAGGAAGGTTGGTCAACTCTTAACACCGATGGGTCCCGCATTAGCCAAACGGGTGAGACGTCTATTGGGGGTCTGCTCCGGGATGAGAGGGGAGGTTTTGTGCGTGCGTTCTGTGCTAACATCGGCTTTGTTCGATCACGAGGGCGGAGCTGAGAGCTATTGTTGAAGGCTTGAAGCTGGCGTGGTCACTTGGGCTGAGGAGAGTCGCCGTCCAAACTGATTCTCGGGCTGCGGTGACCATCCTCCATGGAGGAGTTGGCCTCTCGAACCAACATGCTGCTCTTATTGCTGATTTTCAAGAGTTGAAGTCGAGAGATTGGGAAGTTTCCTTATCCCATGTTTACCGGGAAGCCAATTGTGCGGCTGACTTTTTGGCCAATCTCGGTCATTCTTTTAGCATAGGCTTGTATTTGTTTCAATTTCCGGACTCTTCTTTGGCTCGTTGGCTTCGGTATGATCAATTGAGGATCGTCGTGCCAAGAGCAATTGCTATGAATCTCTAGGGGCCTGCCCCGCCTTTTCACCAAAAAAAAAATATCTCTTATTTTAAAACCTAAATCTTAAATACACCAATTTCAAAAAAGTATTGTATTATTACCAAACATCCCTTAGATAGGCAGGACGAAACTGCAAGGCAATGGAGAGTTCAGGTGCTGAAACGACAGAGAAGCAAAACAAGAGGACGGAATCGAGAAAAAGGAAGACAAGAATTAAAAGATCTTCATTGGGACGACTGTGGAGCAAATCTCGAGGAGCACTGGATTCGATCGAGGAGGAATTGCAATCGCCGCCGTATCAGCCATTTTTCCCGGCAGTAGTCTCCTCTAGCTTCGTCGTTCCTTGCGATCGGATCGGTAGATCAGCGTAGAGAGATACTGAAGGAAGCGGAGATCGCGTTGGAGTTGAGCTAAGTCTTAGTCTCGCTCCAACGTCGTTTCTCGCCGCCATTTCTCGTTGTCGATCGAAGATTCACGCTGGATGAACTGAGGTTTGGAGGTTTGAGCTTATTCTGTCAGCTTACGGGACATATAGAGCGATTTAGTTGGAGTGGTGATGACATTTGCTGGTTTGGTTAACTAGGGATTGATTAATTTATTAGCAGATCAATGGAGTGGTGGATGACAGCTTCTGGAGGCTCCAGTCACTGAGTCAGATCTTCGAGGTATACTGCTTCTGTTCAAAGTTGATCGATTATTGCTTTTGAGTTCATTGAATGGAAAATTACGTACACTTCTTTAGTTTGATTGTTGTTCGGTTAACTGTTGCTCAGCTGATCTTCTCTTGCCCCTTAGTTTCTGAATGTGGTTTGAATATGAGATTTGCGTAGGATAACTTACAATGTGTTTGAATGTTTACAATTAAAAGGGCTTGAGAATTTTGATGGCTAAGTAAGGGGCTGCTTGTTTTCAGGAATTATGCTTCTGGTTATTGAGCTTCAGCGTAGATAATTTGGCATCTTCTTGTGAGTGCATCATTAACATCAAAATGGGAATTCAGAAGATTAGTCATTGGAAGTCACATTGCAGTACAGTATCATATTTAGTTAATGGAAGTGGTGTGAAGGTCCTTGATAACGTGGTGTCAGCACCGGACTCGGGGGATGATTCTGATGGTGAGGAGCCAATAGAGTTGAATTGTGAGCTAGGTACAGTAGACGGTCACGTGTGCAGGGTGCCATACGATCTCTATGATCTGCCTGACTTGAAGGAAATACTATGTCTAGACACTTGGAATTCATGTTTGACGGAGGATGAACGGTTTGATCTGTCAGCTTATCTTCCTGATATGGACGAGCAAACATTTGTGGTGACTATGAAGGAGCTTTTTGATGGCGATAACATATATTTTGGGAACCCGTTGGATACGTTCTTCAGAAGATTGAAAGGTGGGTTCTATCCTCCAATGGTGGCTGATTACAGAGAAGGTATACAGTTTCTCCAGAGTAAAAAACATTATAATCTGTTAAGGTCTTACCATGATAAGATGGTACGAAGTTTTGTGGAAATGAGAAGGATGTGGGATCAGTGTGAAAAGGGTGTTGGTGTTGAGGAACGGATGTTGTTGTGGGCAGAAAGGAGTAAGCTACAAAGAGATGTCAATTTGCTTGATCTTAATAAATATCCTGGGGATGATAATCTAGTAAGTGAAGAAGTTCCCATGGATAGAAAGCCATTGGTAGAAGCTTTCAACATGGCCAAATTTGTTCCTCCAAACTCCAAAGGAAAGGCATCTGGTAATTGTTCATTCCAAACTCATAATGTGAAAGCAGTTGGAAATGACATCTCTAAACAGGGTCGCTCTGTACCCAAGGGAGTTCTGAAAATAGTGCCAAAACAACCATCTGGTCAATTGGAACAATTAGACTTACCTAGAGGATTGAACCCAAACATTATGATCAAGTCCCAAGGTTTACGGGATGTTAAGTTTTCTTCCTTGCCCGCTTCTTTGCACATGGAGGAAGCAGGTGGCCTCTACAATTCAAAATATATGGGGCAAAACATTGAGAACAAGGTTTCCTCACTGCTAAACCAACCTCCATGTTTATTGAATCAGCAAGATGATACTCTGAGAACCAGTAGTCAGTCTGGAAGCTCTATTCAGAAAATAAGAAGGGGAACTACTCCAGTTTTGGATGAGAGATCCATAATGGGGAAAAGCAAGTTATTTGGAGATCACTTGGTGAGGGTGCCTTACAATGAGCATCACTTTCCAATGACTTCAGTGGGCGGAAGCAGATATGCAGTTGATGGTAAACATCTATGGTCAGAGTTACGCCCTGAAACCAGGGATTTTTCCCTTGATTCTCTGAGATCGTTTCCCTTTGCTGTTCCATATCACCGAGAGGATCAGTACTTGATGGCCCCGAGGGATGAACAAAGTTCTGCTTATTCAACGTTTCCAGAAACCGTTCCCAGAGTTCTGAATGTTGGAAAAAGGAAGCCAGAGACTGTAGTGGGACAGCCTTCTGAAAGAATGAAAGGCAAAAGTAAGGGAAGCTTAAAAATATCAGGCAACTCAATTAGTAGATCCATTGTTTCAGAGGGATACACGAATGATCCTGCACTTCCTTTGACGTACAAGCGACGGAAAGCTCAAGCTAAAGTGAAATCTTCAAACTTTGGCTAGCCATTGGCTTCCAGCTAGATTGAAATTTGATACTTTTGAAGTATCAAAATCAGTATTTTGGGGCAGGCTGTCAAAATAGTGAAGGGAAATTTAAAGAGCTGAAGGATATGTTTGTCAAGGAACAGACCCTTCAATCCCTTAAATTGTGCAAACAGATTGACAGATTTGAAGTAGGTTTTTCTTAATACAGCTAATTATCAGTGTTATAACTTGTAACCATTATAAAGTCATATTGTACTGTAACTTTGCATATATGTAAGTAGTGCATAGTGTTAAATGCAATTCCCATTTCTGGCTTGATCCCACTAGCAGCATGTGTCTCCATGCACAGAGCATAGGTAAATGTCTTGGATTCTACAGTATCATGAAAAGGAGGAAATGTTGAGAAATTCTGGTGTTTGCTAATAATGCAGCAGCATGCCTTCACATTCGTCATGGCCAACTCCTATTTTCTGTAGCCAAGTGCACTGCAAGGCTCCATTACTACTGCATGGTTCTACTACGGCTCTCGACTTGAGTAAACCATTTTCCAGCAGTCCAGGTATGTTTTCTAAATTGCCTTGGTATGATTATCTTTCATTGTTAAAATGGTATTGAGAACGAAACTTACATGGATGCATACGTAGATAAGACTTCTATGTTTACAAGTAGGAAAAATTCTGGAACTTGGTTGACCATACTTGCTGCTGATGGCCCAAGACCACACAAATATCATGTAGAAAAACTTAAAGCTTCATCTTCCTTAATGACAAATAAGCGAGCATGCGATATGCTATGATCATCAAGAATAATGCTCCAACTTCTGGTCCAACCTTGTCAACTCCCATTTCCCTGATAAGCCCACATTCATCATGATTAAACCCTGAGCTTCCTGGTGAGCAGCTGTACTGGATCTTCAGTAGCAGCCTGAATGTCTGATAGTTGAATGACACATTGGGAACCCACCCCATAAACTTTGGAACTTTCTGCACGTACCGTATATTTGTTTGAGCTAATCATAACCAGCCCTTAATAGAGAGTGTCGAATCTTAATAGTCTAATAGTTAGTTACCTTGAGAAAGTATCCACCAGATAACATGAAGGACATGAGAATAACAGAAGCTAGTGTTGTGGCTTTTTTCAAATCCACAAACACTACGCCTATAGCAAGTCCGAGTCCCTGCCATAGTGCATTTGTGTTCATTATGTTGTTACTAATTAGCATATTAATCTACTTGGTGGATTGCAGTTCTTTCTTTTACACGGCTAGAGTACCTGAGCAGCAATGACGTTGAGGAAGAGGGTAAGGAGAGTAAGCAAGAACGCGGAGAAGCTCGACTTGAGGCCAACCGCGAAATAGACTACCACAAGGAAGAGTACAGGCCACGTGAGATCCAAAAGGAGGTCACAAGCACTTCTAGCTGCAAAATATGCACTCAATCTGTACATCCCAACTGATCTCTCTTTAGCCAGCATCAGTCTTTCTTGTTGGAATGTGAATATGGCATTGTACAAAGGAAGGAATCCCCAAAAGACTGAGATGAAGAACAGCAACCCGGCCTGCAAATTGAAGAACTGGTAAGACCTAAAAAGCCTGTTGTTTTGAACAATGTTATCTATTTGTTTACAAGGTTCTTGCCTGATCTTGGAGTTTCTCAGGAGATGAAGCATCAGAATGCCACCAAAGCACCACCATCACCATGGCTACAGCTACAACTTGAGTCATACGAATCAAGCTAAGGTACTCGTGGCACTTCTCTTTGAATCCTCTCTTGAATAGGATTGAGAATTGGTCCCACCAATTCGCTTCAAACCTTCTCAATCTCGGTCTCCGTAGGATCTCTGCCTTACCCTTTAGAACTGCAGCTTGTTGACTATCCTCTTTTCTTAATTTCGATCTACAGGCCTCCACAAGGAACTAAAAAAGGACGGAAACTTGGGAGTGAGACTCTTGTTTACTTACGAAGCAAGTTTTCTCAAATTTTGAAAGACTTTTTACAACACCTCACCTCCTGGACATCAGCTGGGGAAGGTGATCCTTTACCGCTTCTGAGAAGCAGCTTCCCCACCAATTGAGCAGGAACAGACTTATAGTTCAAGTCACCATTCGCGAGATCGATGAGAAATTCTGCTGGATTCATCGCTATGAGTGGATGGCAACTGATTGAAGAGAAATACAGCATAGCTTGAGATGTTTCCCCAAAGTACAAGGAGCTGCCTTTCCCTAAGAGAATCAGTTTGTCGAACTTGCTGAACATTCTGCTCGACGGCTGATGCATCGTGGTCACCACCGTCTTGCCTTCCTACACAAGTAACTCAAGGATGGTCAATAGGGTACAACCGGTTGGACATCTCAATATGCATACTTGCCTCGTAACGAGGCATGAGCCACGTTGAGGTGATTTAGTTCGGGCAATATGATCAAGAAGGGTTACTGGTAACAGATTGCTAGCAAATAGGGTACCCCGAAACAAGTCTGATCAGGTTGATCGAGAATCATTAAGCTCCGTTTTAGTACCTTTGCAATATTCTGCAGCAATCGAACAATTCGAAGCGCAGTCGTGGAGTCCAAGCTGGATGTTGGCTCATCCAAGAACAGAAGAGAAGGATTGAGCAGGATTTCATTGCCTATGCAAACCCTTTTCCTCTCACCTCCAGAGACTCCCCTCAGCAAATTGCCACCCACCATTGTGTTTTGGCATCTGTAAGTGTTCTTCAATTTGATGAAATCAAATCATTTGGAACTCTTCATTTCAGAGCTTTGATAAATCATTGATGAATTTCTTTACCTTTCAAGACCTAGCTCAGTAATGACATTGACAACCCTTTTCATCTTTTGTTGTGTAGTTAACACATTTGGAAGCTGAAGCAATGCTGAGTAAGTCAAGGTCTCTTTCACAGTGAGGTGAGGGAAGACAACATCATCTTGTGTCACAAAACCAAACCTGCAAAATGCACAAAATCCACCCCTCAAATTAGGTCTTCCAAATAGAGTTGTCAAATGGACGGGTTAAGCAGGTCACGAGCTTGGTTAATCGTGTTTTAGGTCATGGGTTCATCTAGCCACAAATTGATTGGATTATAGGTCAATTCAATGACAGTTCACTCAGTGTGCTGGCTTTTGGGTTAGGCGAGTGTTGAATTGTTGGATTTTGGTCAATCTAAATTATTGATCGAGTTGAGTCGGGTTGAGACTGAGCTGTGTTGCAGTGTCGGGTCAGTTTTTGCCAGCTCTACTTCCAAACTCAATCAATCATAAAATAGGAGTCAAGTCCAGTCATCACTTGGAGAACCGTCTGTGTTGGGTCACTGATCGAGTTGTGTGTTCTAAATCAGCTCTAGAAGTAACCAGTTGAACGGTTCGGAAGGCCGAACTCTTAACCAATTTGTCGATCTTCCTTGATTGCGATCAAGAGGCGGGTTAGATCTGTCTCGTTATAAACCGAAACAATACAGAAGAGCCAAAATCCGGTTAAGTTCGAGACCTTCTCTTGAGTGACTTGGTGTAAGGTTGATCATTGTAAGTGATGATACCATCACTTGATTTGATCCTTCCACTGAGAAGATTCAGCAGAGTTGTTTTCCCACCTCCAGATGGACCCATTAGTGCAAGAATCTCTCCTGGGTTTACAATGCCTGTGATTCCATCAAGTATCAGCTTCTCTTCATGCTTCAATTTCTTCTTGTTTCCGCCATTGGTACCCTTTGGTGCGATCTTGTACTTGAGATCTTCAAACTGCATAGATGATGGAAGAACTTGTGAGATGAAAGGCACGAGAGACGGGATGTTTGGAAGTTGTGATTTGATTTTGAATCAAGGATTCTGAGGAATTGAGAATTCCTTGTGATTTTGTTGTGTAGTTTGAGAGTATAATCTATGGATTCTGAAGAATTCTGTGATTTTGAATCACGGAATTTGAGGAGGAGAAGAATCTCAAATATTAAGCATGGTATTTACAATCTCGAATCCTGGATTCTCAAGGAACAACATCTCGACTCTCGAGAATCCTAACTTTCTGGTCATTAAGATGAACGGTTTCTTGATATGGTACAATAAATGTCCCCAAATGATATTTGTAGCGTGTTAAAAGGTTGAGTTGATCATATTAGACACGGTCTCGAGCTTCTACAAACAACTTCGAATTATCGGGACACTACTAGGAGCCACAAGCTACTTTGATGCATCTTCGAGTTCGGAGACCCTAATCCTACTCGAATTTTGATAGAGTGTGACTACTAGCATCTTGAATGATACACTATAATCGTGATACCTTCAATACTAGCAACAGATTAATATAAACTTGTTTTAAACATGCATTTGAGCTCGGAATTATTCGATTGCACAAGAAGTATCGTGATACGACTCGACCTCTCTATACAACTGCGAGTTATTGGGATGAATCGGTTGACGAGATAAGTAGTAATGTGCTACTTAATTTCCATACCTTGAGAGATATTGGGAAAGTAGTGTCACCAAACTGAGACTTCTCCAAACAAACTGACCCTGAAACACTCCATAACCAAACAAACCTCAGCAGAATTGCAGAAGAACAACTGATAATGAAACCAAAACTTGCAGTAGAAAGAAGATAGCTTTTTTCTCACCAGAGTTTGAGCTGTGCTTAGAGCTTGTTTGGTCAGAGAAATCATCATCATCATCATCAACAACAACAATGTTTAATACCAGATCACCATGACTGTGTGAAGAATGTGGCCTTTCTGCAACTTTTCCAGCTTCAGTTACTGCAGATTCTTGCCTTTCTGTGCATGATGATGATGATGAAGCCACTAGTGCAAAAGGAAGAAAGCAATGTTATTTAAATTTCATGTGTAAAAGAGCTCTAAAGGGTTTTGATTAGTTAAACCAAAAGTGAAAGAAACTATTACTTGGAAATGTGTTGGAATTGGTGGGAATTATGGATTTAGGAGTCAAAAGGTTTATATAGACACTATTTTTTTTTTTTTAAGATGAATATAGGGATCGAAATTTGCAAAGATCGACTTTTTTTAGTAAATGGAACTGTTGTTACTGGTCGATTATATGATTGTAAATTGTAAATGAAATTTGTAATGATGTATTGGGTTGATTATGATCTAAGAACAAAAAATTCAAAAGTTCGTGATGTCGCTAAATTTGGTTTTAATTTTATGCAATATGTGTTTTTCGTGTAGAATTTGGCACGTTATGTAATTTGAAATAGGGAGTGTTATAGTTTGGTTAGAGGTGTAAGTTCTTGCGTTTTCAACTCTTTCAACCCCCAACCCTTCTCCTAGCCTTTTTGTCTCATTTCTTTAGTTAGGATGATGCACGGATCTATAGACCTCCTTAACAGGAGCTTCCACGACAAAAAAATTGTTATTATTGGTACTAAAATGATTCAATACTAGCATCTTAGCTAATGGTCTCAATTGTTAATAAATGATATAAGAATTACGTTGAATCCTCTCCCAATAACTCGAGTTATTGAGATGCAACAGTTCATAACATGGTATCAGAGTCTTTGATAACAAAGAGGTATTCGTTTCAGTTCAGTAGCCTCTAATATGTCGCACAAGACTTGCACAATTTTAGGCTCTATCGAAAACTATCGTTTGAAGCAGCGTGTTAATGAATGATATAAGAAATATGTTGAACCAACAGTTCTGGTCTCCTTCACACATCTATTCCACCTCCAAAATCTACACAAAAATTCTCTTAAGATGACATTCTCGGGTTTACGGTCCAACCTTCCTTCCGGTCCCCAACTGTCTTTCATTCTACGCCTGTCAATCCACTTCAATGCATTAAACTATTCTGGATCCACCGTTATCGCGATGGACAACATGTACCGAAGATTGTACACATGGTACAAGTTGGAGGTAGCAATACATACAACAAACCAACCTCAAACATTCTCAAACCACATTTTCTCATAAACCCTTCAATGTCGTGGCTGAATCCTACCCTCATTCAGAAAAAGCAAATGACAGTGTGTTCATCAGTTTCTCTCTGTCCTTTTGATATATAGCGACAGAACCAACAAAACTGATGATATTTCCTTAACTTGCATCTATGGTTTTGTCTCAATCTCTGCTTTTTTCCAAGCTTTGTACTTTGGTGCATGACATCCACACATCTTACAAGTTAACTGTGACATGTCAATGGTAAACCTTGCCCTACGACTGAGGGCGGACACTGGGTAGTGGGTATATGGATACATTCATACCCGTTACTTGATTGATATCGATACTCGTTTTTATTTAAATGGGTTGGAACGTGGAATTTGGTTTAGTGTCATGGGTAGCTCAGTGTTTGATGCTTTGGTCAGTGATTTGGATGACGAGGTAAGTAGATTGATGGTCGAGACTGAGGGAGAAGGAAGGGATTCAAATGATGGGGTAGGGAGGTTATGACTTTTAATCTGGAATGATGGAGAGAGAATTACTGAACGAACGGAGGATGAATTCAAGGTGAAAATAGGATTTTGAGAGTAATATAAGTATATGTTTTTTTATCCTAAATGGATTTGTGAATACCCGTTGTACCGGTTTGGGATGGAACATGTACAAACAGACTTTTGAGGTGCTAAGATCCAAAGTCAAGAGGAAAACAACCCAGATCGTACCCCTAACGTCCCTAAGAAAGAGGTTGGCTTGAAACTTGAAAGTAGTCATTCTTTGAAGAAAGCGTAATAGCTCGCTAATCTAGCTCCAAAGGCACAAAAAAATGTATCAGGGCTCAAGCGTAATAGCTCACTGGTCTAGTTCCATGGCACCGAAAATGTATCGGTGCTCAAGTGATTCGTGGTATGGGTTTTAAGTTCAAAATTGGAACATGGGTATGGGTTTGTTGAAAGAGTAACATGGTGACTCAAATTAGAAGTAGAAGTATCGAAACAATAAATTCCAAACTTAGCTGACCGATCTGGCTACGACACTAACTTCAATGACCATTTCAGTAATTGACCCAACCTCGTACGGACCACAATTCTCCAAGCTTTCTGCTCAGCAAAAGAGGAAGCATATACCGATTCCAATTGCCGTAGAAATCCTTCAAAAAGTTCCTCGTCAGCTACCCAATTTCGTGATAAACAATCTCTATCGAAGCTCAATCTTCACTTCATCAATCTCAATTTCAGCTGATATCAAAATGTCAGCTCCTGATTCCGCGATGAAGCCAGTTTCTGCCGTGATTCTCGATTTGGACGGTACCCTTCTCGATACAGGTGGGTAAGCAATTAGAAATCATCGTTCCATTTGATGTCAAAAGCTTCGGAATTGATTTCGTTTTCGGATTGTTGTAGATGGGTTGGTGGCTGAGATTATGAAAGGGTTCTTGGTGAAGTATGGGAAACAATGGGATGGTAGAGAAACTCTGAAGATCTTGGGGAAGACACCTGCTGAAGCTTCTGCAGTTATAGTGCAAGATTATGAGCTTCCTTGTTCGAGTGAAGAGTTCATGGCAGATATCACACCATTGTTCTCTGACAAGTAATTTTACTTCCTTGTGTATATCAGTCTGTACGTTTCAGTGTATAGGAATCGTTGAATCCAAATAACTCGAGTTATTGAAAGTGGAACGTCCATAAACTAGGTTGAAGTTAGTTTCAATGGGTCGACCAAGGATTATATTTGGGATATAATAGAATTCAATGTCAAGAACATTTCGGTCAAGGCTCTGATATCACGTCAATAATCATTGAATCCCAATAACACGAGTTGTTGGAAGAGGTTCGTAATTGATGATTGTGGGTATGAGTTGGTGTGTTTTCGTAATTTGGCCTAATGTTCTTTGTATGATATCTACATTTGATCATGGGTTGCTTTTGATTATGGATCTGCCATAAGATAATTACTCTAGAACATTTCATACCTAGGAAAGTTAGAGGCTTTGGTACTGTTCCCATTGAAGTGGGTATAGATAAGATGGTTACTCCTTGTTGCAGATCCTTATCATTTCCTTGTCCATAATGTTCATAGTTCTTGCAGTTGATATGATTGTTCGATAGCAGATTACGTGGTTAATGAGTCCAGAATCTTTAAATCCTTAGAAAGTTAGAATCTTTGGTATTGTTTCTATCTGAGTGGGTATAGATATGGTTATCCTTTGTTGCAGATCCTTCTCATTGAGCAAGTTCTCTGTGTTAGAGATCTTGTCCTCTGATATGATTGTTCGCTAGCGAATTATGAGGTTTGTTCTGCTGCAGGTGGGGCAAGGTTAAAGCTCTTCCAGGTGCGAATCGGTTAGTTAAGCACCTAAAGGATCATAAAGTACCCGTTGCTTTAGCTTCTAACTCACCAAAAGCTAGCATTGAAGCTAAGATATCTTGTCACCAAGGTATGTTCATTGTCCTTATCTGAAATTTGATGGCATCCTCCCATTCTTTGTAAATGTGATTGCAGTTGTCTTGTTTGATTAGGATGGAAGGAATCGTTTTCTGTGATTATTGGTGGCGATGAAGTTAGATCCGGGAAGCCATCACCCGAAATGTATGATCTCGATTGACAAAACCAGCTTAGTAGTTAGTAGATCCTTGTTGAATAACCCACTTTTGTAAAATCTGACTTTTGAATCAAAATCCAGATTCTTGGAAGCAGCTAAGAAGCTAAACGTAGAACCATCATGCTGCTTAGTGATTGAAGATTCTGTGTAAGTGATTGATATTCGAAGTTTGAACCTTTTTCGTCTCTTGTCAATTACTCGCTTACATTTCGAAGGATTCGAACTACACCAGGACTGGAGTCACTGGTGGCAAAGCTGCAGGGATGCAAGTAGTTGCAGTACCGTCTATCCCAAAGCAATCTGATCTCTATACAGAAGCAGATGAAGTGATAAATTCTCTACTCGACTTACATCCCGAAAAATGGGGACTACCCTCGTTCGAAGATTGTGAGTTCTAGTGATCACCATATTGCTGTTGTTGTTTGTTTATGGCATTTATCGTTTTCGAATGAAAAGCATTAATCTTGATACTAACAGGGATTGAGGGTACTTTGCCAATAGAACCTTGGCACATTGGTGGCCCTGTAATCAAAGGATATGGCCGTGGCTCAAAGGTTCTCGGGATCCCTACAGGTATTCAATGCTCCTCGTTTTGTTTGAACATACACTTATGATCCATCATCGCAACCTCGTAAATTCCAACCATGTTCCTTCGCAGCTAATCTATCGACAGAAGGGTATTCGGACTTGGTTTCTCAGCATCCGTCAGGAGTGTATTTCGGTTGGGCCAAATTGTCTACGAGAGGTGTCTACAAGTTTGCCATGAGCATTGGTTGGAATCCTTATTTTAACAACACAGAGAAGACAATTGTATGCATCCTTCTTCAAGTATGGTCTCTACAGTTAACTTTCTCTGCTCTCTCTTGATCTTGAATCCATGTTCTTGCAGGAACCATGGTTACTTCATGAATTCAAAGAAGATTTCTATGGCGAAGATCTTCGTCTCGTTATAGTTGGTTACATTCGACCAGAGGTACAATCCAAGTACCCTTAGTTCTTTTGCAGTACAACTGATGGTTCAACATTTAATAGTGAAGATCTGTTGCATTCCAATAATTCGAGTGATTGGAGAGAGGTTCATAATCGATTTATGTAACATTTACCCCATTGTTATATTCGAGATAATAAGATTCGATGTCAGACTCTGATACTATGTGAAGAACCATTACATCCCAGTAACTCGAGTTATTGAGAGAGGTTGATAATTGGTTTATATAACATTCCTTAACAAGTAAAACCGCTATAAACCCTGTTACCAACATAAGCTTTAACCTATGCAACTAACTCGTATCTCTACCATTTCAGGCGAATTTCCCAAGTCTCGAGAGCTTGATCGAGAAGATTCACGAGGACGGTAGAATAGCAGAGAAAGCCCTTGATCTGCCACAGTACTCCATTTATAAGGATGACCCATTCTTCAAAAGCTCTTGATCTTCACCTCTGATAGATCAAGAAGCTGAATTTCTGGGTTGCATTACTGTATATATTTCCTGCAATTGATGAACTGACACTATTCAGTTATTTACAGTTAAGAAAATTACAGCTTACTGTAGATAAATTCCCCATGTAAAAGACTGTTGCTTTACAGAGATTCAGTATTTAGAACACCTAGAAGCTCTCTCTCAAGGAGTGAAGATCAAGTCAAGTCAAATGCAAAATCTTTGAGAAATTGAAAGAGCAAATAAGAAAGGTCCCATTTTGACTTGTGTTTGTCAAACACAGATTCATGTTACTTGGTCTTACTTGCATCACCAGACTTCTTTGTATTTTAATGGTTGAGCCTTTTGAGACATGGTCAATCAGATTCTAGCTCTGAGATAAGGCTTGGATTCGACTCGGTCCGACTTGCTTTGGTGTCGGTAATACCCGACTTACAATGGGTCTGGGGCGGAAACGAGTTTTCCTTGTGTCCTGCTTTTGGTAGTGGCTCGCCTCCTTCGACTCGTTCTTTAGAAAATTTGTTGTAATACTTGATTTGTTTTGGTGTGGGTAATATTCGACCTGTATCTCAGATTCTAGCTCTGAGATCAGGCTTGTATTGACCCGGTCCGACTTGCTGTGGTGTCGGTAATACCCGACTTTCAATGGGTATAAGGCGGAAATGAGCTTTTCTTGTCTTGTTTCAGTTCTGGCTCGCCTCTTTCGACTCGTTATTTTGAAAATTTGTTGTAATACTTTATTTGTTTTGGTGTGGTTAATATCCGACCCGACATGGACTTTAGATGGTTCGTTTATGAGTCAACTATCAAGATGGTCTGACATAACTCTGATATAATAATTATAGACTAAGAACATATTACTTAAGACATGTTCAAACGTTGATAAAGCCAAGAAATTGAGGATTCTTTCTAATTGGTAATCACTAATTAATAATTAATTTTTTGTTAAGAAATTAATTAATATAAAGTAATCATCTAGTAATTAGAAATCTTTCTGAACCTAGTCATCTTCTATTTTGCCTTAATTATATTAATCTAAAGTAATAATTGAGTAATATGTATGGTAAGTAAAAAAGTCTATTTTGGCAATAGAATAGAAGTGAGAAGCTTTCTTGTGATGATGGTGTTGATTAATTTTGGATCGCACATGATATATGAATGAAAAGGTAATTAAGTTAACTTTACAACGTTGTTGATTCTGCATTAATCGTAGTACTGAGTAAAGAGTTCTGATTGAAATACCAAAGTCCAAAGAATTTATACGAATTTCCATCACTGAAAGGTGAATAAGTTGTGTATATTTAATAAGATTAAGTAAAGGGTAAAGGGTAATCTAGATGATAAGTTGAGATAACAAAAAAAAAACTTCAACTTGTGTATATTGGTTCCTTAAGGGTCGACTAGATTATAAATTTAATCAGACACATGTGAGCATATTAGGTCCATCAAAGACTCGATTAACCTGGTTATAGTTCCTTCAAAATGCATATATATGTTAAATGTTAATCCCGTTACATATTGCCCATGTTTGGTAGATGGATTCTCAGATACGCGTAATTGGTTAAATCCATGTATTTTTAAATTTGAGGATTGTACGATAGATGTAACAATATATTGTATGGTATAATCTAATTTTACGAATGAAATGGTAAAAGAGCAGTGATTCTTCAAATCTTACCTGAGATTGTAAAATTCTCAAATACATGGTAGCATGGTACAGGAGATTGAGATTAGATGAGGATAGAGAAATTGTGGAAAAGTATTTGATAAAGAAAATAGTGAGGAAAAACAGTGGGACCCTCAAATCTATTTGGGAGAAGTCGGAATTACTGGAGTACATGATGTAACTGAATGCACATTAATTAACGTCATGAATACAAAAAGATTCAAACGACAAAGTGGTCGAAATATGAAAAGATAACTATCTGATAAGTTGACAAAATAGAAGAGACCAAAGTGCTATTTTTCCTAAATTAAACTATTATATAGTAATTAATCCAAGTATCCAACATCATTTTCCTAACAAAATAATTAATTAATTAAAAATAATAATAATCACTTTCTCAATTTCTTCCCTTTGACTTAGCAAACATTACCAATTTTCCTTTCTTACCCTTTATATTCTCATTTCTCTCTCTCCCCAATCAAACAATGGCTTCTTCTTCTTCTTCTTCTTAATCCTCTTCTCAATCTCAAACCTCATCCTCACCGTCGATTCTTCCTCCTCCGCCGCCGCCCTAGCCGCCGCCAATGGATTCATCAGACTACCCAGTAACCAGATCTCCACGAAAAGAGCTCCAAGGACCACGCCCACCAGCTCTCAAAGTCCGCAAAGACTCCCACAAGATCAGAAAGCCACCCATCGCTCCCAACCCCAACCCTAATCAGATTCCGAATCAGATTCCTCAGCCGCCGCGAGCTCCGGTCATCATCTACACAGTCTCCCCGAAAGTAATCCACACCAACCCAGATGACTTCATGACCCTAGTCCAACGACTCACTGGGACGATCAAATTCGAATTCGAATTCGTTCCGACCCGTTTGGGAACGACCCGGGGGCGATGTCGCCGGCGGCGAGGTACGCGACGATTGAGAAGGCGAGGTCGCCGAAGGATAAGGCGGCGATTAGTTCGAATCAGATGGGGAACGGTGATTTTGGGGATTTTTTCATGGAAGGTGTGGAGATGGGAGAGAGATTGCCGCCGGGGATATTGTCTCCTGGTCCGGGTTCTCTGCAGCCGATTTCGCCGAGCTTCTTCTGTCCGCCGGCGTCGACGAGTGCGGCGGATCCGAGCTTCTTCCACGATCTGAGTCCGGCGGGTTTGTATAGCAGCAGGGGGTTTTTGGAAGGTGGGCTGTTGCCGAGTCCGTCGAATTTCATCGCCGGATTCTCGCCGCATCAGGCGAACTCGCCGTTCCCGTCGATTGACCTCTTCAACAATTTCAGCTCCGGCAACTTTGACTTCTGATAAGAAATTCTGAAATTCATTTTTCTTTTTCTTTTTTTAATTATCTGGTTCACAATTATTCGTGATTCTGATTTTTGGGTTTTCATTTGTGGTGGTAGAAATGGTAAATTGACTGGGGTAGGAGGGGTAGAAGGGGAAATTTGCCGGCGCGTATTTTTTTTTTAATTTGGGTAGGTAGCAAGTTGCGGGCTTTTATTAAATTGGGTTTTAGAAAAATACAAAATCGGTGAATGGTGGGCCCACCTGATTGGGACAATTTTTAGTGAAATATTCATTTCTATTTTTTTTCTTTTTGACTTTTCTTTTTCATTTTCTAACAATTTTTTTTTTCCCATTTATTATGTAGTCAATGTGCAAATACTTGAGAAACAATAAAAATTAATGTTGATTTGTTGAAATTACGTAATTACTCGTGTGTTAATCGTTATTCATTATTACAAAGAACGGATATTATTCGCGTGTTAGTCGTTTTTTAATCTGCACATAACACATGAATAATGCATGATTTTTATGCGTGTGTTATCAGTGAGTACAAATAACGCATAAATAAAAACTAACACACAAATAATACACGCAATAACACTTGTCTGTCACAATTAACGAATTTATCCATCAACATTCAAATTGGACCGGTTCGATTGATAAATATCAAGTAAGTCTCTTTTTGTTATTGATGATGGTTGTTTCTAGAGCAGGCAAAAAGCTGACCCAACCCGATAAACCCAATTTGTCCCTCCTACTCAACTCGACTCGTGATTTAACCAATCAAAAAGTTCACAATATAATCTTTCCCAACCCACGATTTGTTGAGATCGTGACCTAACAAACCCGTGACTCCACTAGCCCAAACCGACCACCAAAACTGTAAATTTCGACAAATATACGTGTATTTGATTTTTATTTCAACTCATCTTTGGCCGATTTTCGTATACTAACGAGTTGAGTTAGTTTTGCTTGATTCTCTACATGATCATGGATTTGTACCATTGAAGCCATAGGGCTAACGTGTGTTCTAGTAATTTGTTTGTTTAGCCATACTTAGTGAAAAAAGATTCTTCAGAAACACCATTATAGTACACAGCAAGTTCAAACTCAAGAAGACAGCTTTACAAATTACAAACATCTGACTACACTAAGCTTCCGTCTTTTCGCTCTATGACCGCGACTCGGAGAACCAGTTCGTCAAACCTTCTTGAGCTCCATTCATCTAGTTAGCACCTAGACATTGTCAGATCGTATAAGAGTCGAGACTAGATCTCAATATCCACAATGAATTGATAGAACTCTAAATTTTAATTTCGACAAAATATATACCTGATGTGGAGGCTTTACATCATTTGGTCTTGGCTAACTCGAGATACTTGGGACAGTTGCGTTTCCAATGGCCTTTTACTTTGCAATGGAAACACTCGTCTTCATTAGCTCCTTTGAGTTTCTTGCCCTTGGGTTGCGGAGCTCGAGTGGGATGATTAGGTCTGACTTGGGTCTTGACTATGTCTTCTAGATATTTGGGGCAGTTGCGCTTCCAGTGGCCTTTGACGTTGCAGTGAAAGCAACTTGCATCCTCAGCTGGTTTGGTTTTCTTGCCCGCAACGTGTGTAGGCGGCTTTGAGACTCGATTAGAAGGATTAGCAACAAACTTAGCATTGTCATTATTCGCTACCTTGTCTACAGTCGAGACCGTAGACTTGGCATTCAAGATGTTACGTTCCGCAGTTAGCAACATGTTGAGCAACTCTCCTAGAGATTTGTCAAGGTTGTGCTTGATATAGTTCTTCACAAACTCGCTAAAACTCTCAGGCAACGACTGCAGAACTACATCGACGGCTACTTCCTTTGGCAAAGGAAATCCGAGGCACTCCAGGGTCTCAACATGCTCAATCATATTAAGCACGTGACGACCAACTGGAGTCCCCTCAGCCATCTTGCACCTAAACAAAGCCTTAGAGATCTCACATCTCTCGCGGCTAATTTGTGCCTTGAACATCACTTTGAGGCGCCCGATCATATCGAACGCCGTCAAGTTCTCATGCTGCCTCCGAAGCTCCGGCTCCATCGCCGACAGCATGAGACGCCCAACATGTGAAGCATCGTCTCGATGCTTCCTAAATGCATCCTTCTCAGCTTGAGAAGATGTCAGAGCCGGCTCATCGGGTATGGGCCGCTCTAACACGTACAACATCTTTACCGTCCTAAGGACAATCCTTAGGATTTTGAACCAATTCAAGAAATTGGTGTTGCTCAACTTTTCTTTCTCGAGGATCACTCTCCATCTATTCAATTGGTTTGCTACTGATTCACTCATAGTTATCTACAACAAAACAAACCAGCCTTATTGACAGAACCGAGCAAGAAGGGAGTTCAACCGAACCGATTAAACGCAACATATTTCCCTACATGACACAATCAAAACAAGTCGAAGAACTGACCAGAAAGAAAAACAAACCAACTCAATTCCAGAAACCCAACGAATCGGGTTCCCGAGCAAGAAGCAAGTTCAATCAAACCGGTCAAACCCAACCACAAACTCACCCCATATGACACAATCCAAAAAAGTCGAAAGAAAACAACAAACAAGCAAAACCAAAAGAACCCACATCAGAAATGAGTAAAGACTCAAGCTTGTCCCCATTGCAAACATAGAAAGATGATGCCAGCATGACGCAATCAGTTGGTAAGCTACAATGAGACCAAAACTTTCGACCCAAAAGAACAGAACAACATATAAAGGCTATGAATTTATGCCGGCGGGGCGGCTAAGCATCTAAAAGAGGACAAAAAAGTATTGATTAGTGCGTTAAACCTGGAGATCAATTACCATAAATCGCCACTAAAGTCAAACAAATCCATTTGATTATAAGTATCTTTCAGCCAATTATCTAATTGTTCTTTCTTCCATCAACATCATTGAGGGACAGAGGTGGATCATGGGAGTAGTTAATCTAATAAGGAATAAAGAAATATAGAAGAGGAGAAGAGACAATACTGCCCATTTGAACATTTGACCCACATGAGAACAAAAGGTTAAAGCTTGATTAAGTAATCAATCATTGAGTAATCAATCATTCACTCGGGACCCGGTTTGGTTAGGTTTTACAAAGCTACGACTACCAAAACTCGCTACCCGGGTTTATTCGAGTACCATTACACTGCAACCCATTTTGATGCTACAGCCGGTTAGTTTAGGTTAAGCCATTATGATGCTATATCACCGTGGGATTATGTCATTAGGATAAGTGTTAACTAGACTAAGATGCAGAGACAATAAGGACTAAACTACGGCAGAACCATCGCTACTGTTAGCTTAAAGGACTAACCGGACTTGGTGTGTTCGTGTTCGGGGTCTCGGGGTGGCATTTCTGATTGGAGATATCGCAGGCTACATTTGAAGGTTGCTTGGCCCTGAAAACTCCCCAGAGATACTCTTTCTCCTGGAACTCTGCAAATTTCATAAAGTAGAACATTAGATGTCTATCTTCTTTGAGCGTACTATATAGGCTTTGTTAGAAAAAAACATTGAGACTTACTCCTGTACTCCTCCGGCAACATTGTTGAAGCGAATATCAAGAGCTCTGCATCTTCGAGAACTGATTTTATTCCAAGGTCTTGATTGATCATACGTTGAACTAGTTTGTTGTATATCTTCTCGTTTCTGGAGACATGATTGAGAAGACCAAAACAGAAGATTGATAATGAGAGGAATGTTTGAAGAAGAGAATGGTGGAAACACGGTTTTGAGATCCGTTACCGTTCACTGTCGGGAAGAAGTAAAGGGCAATGCTGCTTCCATCAGGGCTGCAGTTTTGGAATCCCTTTGGCCATACATCTAGCCGGGGAAACAAGTCTGTTGAGAGCAATTTCGGTAATGATTTAGTTGCTTCGGTTACTCGAGTGCATGCTAAACTTGATAAATGAGCAACAAGTTGGGTTGAAGCCCCGAAAACTCGGTCAGTGACGCTTAAGCTTCCCCTGCAAGGTTAATTCAAACACCAAATGTTATAACTTGCAGACAAAATTATTAAGGAAGTTCTGAGAGGGAGAAGGGAGAGAATTAAGTCCTTGCCTCCAACTTGGATCTTTTATTGGTAGTGCACATACAGTATGCATTAGCTCAACTGGAGCATCAGGAACAACTGGTTGATTGTCCACACTGTTATTACGATCAGGCTCGTTGCATTGATTGCCTTCATTTCGTTCATTCTGTACTGCATGCTCTATCTCCATATCCTCACATGGAAGTGTCTGGAGAGGCATTTCACAATCAACCACTGGAGAATCTTTGCTTCTGAGAGGTTCGCTGCGTTCAACCATGGTTTCCTCCTCTATATTGTTACATCTTCCAAGTTCTTCTCCCTGCTCTCCAGCATTGCAGGAATTGACCTCAAGAGGTTCAGATCCACGAGGGGAAGCCTCAAACGTCTCCAAACAATCTTCAGCTGTAAGACATTCAGTCTGTTCAACCATCTCTTCCTCGTGCATATGGTTACGTTTTCCGAGTCCTTTATCCTGTTCTCCATCTTTGCAGATATTAACTTCAAGAGACGGAAGATCGCAAAGGGAACCCTCATATTCTTCATCTTTTTTCAATCTCTTCCGTCTTTCATGCTTTCCATTGGTATCACATATTTCAAAATTCTTTTCAGATGTAAGAGGTTCAGCTTGATCAACCATTGCTTCCTCCTGTATACTGTTGCATCTTCGGAATCCTTTATCTTTCTCTCCAACCTTGCGACAACCAGCTTCGGGAGGTTGAGAATTACGAAGGGGAGCCTCATTTTGAGCGTCTATTTTCAGTTCCTTATGCCCTTCGCGTTTTTCATCGCTATCAGAAATCTCATCACACTCTTTCCCGGTAGAAAGTTCAGCCTGTTCAACTATCACATCCTTCTCGAAGCCATTACAGCTTCTAAGTTCTTTATCCTTCTCTCCACTCATGCAGGAACTAACCCCAAGAGGTTGAACATCACAAAGGGAATCCTTGCCTTCCTCGTCTCTTTTCAATCTCTTCTTTCTTGCTTCCTCCACATCCTCTGTGCTGTTTGTCGAGCTCGGTACCACACCATTTGGCAAAGAGGAGTTAATTTCAAGCCTTTGCATAGTCAATGAGGGAACGCTTTCTTTTTCCAACGAGGCCACCTTCTGTAGAGTAGCATAGTCACTTCCTTCGACGGAGATAGGATGTTTCTTAGATTGAGACAATCTTTCAAACTTCGGCTCACAATCTTCACAAAACCACTGCACGAGTTCTTTAAAACCGGGCATTGGGTGTAAGCAATATCTGCAATAAATTTTCAAACAAAACGAGAATCGGGTAAGAAAAATCGCCACAAGAAACTCCTCCCAAATTGTTCTGAAGTTTCATCAACCCAAAAGAGTGATACAACTCCATTGTCTTCACCCCATAGCTCATTCATTCAACAATACCAAGTCGATAATTAAATAAGTGGAGGCTTCGAGTCACGGATAACGTAATTACCTATGGATGACGTGTAGTTTACACCCTCGACAACGAACGAAAGCCACCGCAAACCCATTGCCGCCACATTGCAAACAAACAGTCACCTGCAAACAAAATCAAACATCTCCATTAGTCCATTCAGAGCTCCTGTTTGATTAATTAGCCAAGATAGCAATATCCTTCGAAACAAAGCTAATATGACTAATCCTACAACTGACACACACATACAAAATCACACAATCCCCTGCGCAATAGCAACCGCCACAATGCTTGACCTACATCTTCCCCGAACCAATAATGCGATTTCGACTGAAACGATCACGAAATCGGAATTGTACAGTCACAGCTACGGAAATACAGAACTATAATGAGGATTATCAAAGCTAGGCATGATCATTCATTCTGCGTATACATATAAACCCTAAGCGAATCAATCAAACGAGCAAACAACCTCTTGATTCCGAACATGAAGAAGGATCAAAATACAGAAGAAGAAAAAAGAGGAATCGGCGGGAAGAGAATAACCGAACTCACCATTGAGAAAAGAGAGTCGACGGAGAAGCGTTTGGGAATTCTCCGGCGAGCAGAAAAAAGTGTGGATCAGTGGTTACTGTTTGAGTTTTGAATTATTATATAGTTTAGGGATCATAGAAGAAGTAGGATTCCGTGCCACGTTCGTATCCTCTGTCAGGTGGGTTTTTTGTTTCTTTTAGATCTACGAGGTGCAGACCAAATTGAATCCTAGCCGTTCATTTTATTTTTTTGTTTTGCTTAAATTGAATTCTAGCCGTTCATTTTATTTTCTTATTTACATTATCCTTGATTTAATGTTCATTTAAGATTTTATTTTGCAATAATTATCCTACAAACCCTAGTACTTTTTATTTCATGACCTATTTCTGCTAGGGTGGAATCAGTTAATTCAGTCATTAACCGATCAAAATTGGTTAACCGATATTTAAGAAGTTTTAACCAATGACCAACCGAGAAAAAAAGGTAAAAAACGACCAAAATTAACCAATTTTGACCGATTTTAACAGATTTAACCTACTTTAAACCTTAAAATTCCTTGTAAATTGAATAATATCATAAATTATACACCATATAAACGAGCAATTGCATTAGAACTCATTAGAGGTAAGCAATAAAAAAAATATAAAAAAAAAGGTTTCATTGTTTAACTTACTTGTTCTAGGACAGAAGGCTGATTAACTGATTCATACACTACCATGCTAGTTCCTTCATCTACCACCTCTTCCATATCTCTACTAATGCTCCCGGCATTTGGAATGCTAGTTTCTCGTGGATGTGCACTATTGGATTGTTTGGCTCGAACATGTTCTCGCAAGGCGGACAAGTTTGCCTCGCAATTTATCTTAATTGATAGTATCCACTGCTCCAACCGCACGAGCTAAAAAATGCAATTGAAAAACAATATTTTCTGACAATTACATTCACGAAAATAACACTGCTATTGAATGATCAGTTGAGATTTATAGACGTACCTCGGCATATGTTAATCCTTCAAGATTTACTTTTGTTTCGGGGCCAAACTTTGGGTATTTAATCTTATTCCCTACAGGTATGAAGTTGCTTCCCTTTGCTTCTATCGCCTTCCACTCTTTTCTTGCATCAGTTGTCTCCCATTCACCACACAATGGTATTATTGGTTTAGGTCTATTAGCTCTGCTACCAAACTTCTCGCAAATGCAAACCTGCCACAAATCGAATTGTTGTTATTTCAAACAAAGCAACTAATACTAGTATTAATTGAAAAACATAAATAAAAGGTAGTATTTACCAATTACCGTCTACAAAACATATAATAAAAATCGACAACATATAAATCAATTGAAAGCTAACCATGATTAGGTGTAGATCGACATTAAGATATTTTTTGGTTTGTGCCTCGACAAAACCTTCATGCATATGCTTCAAAACGTTCCACACCAGTTGTAATCAACCAAGTTCACCAAGCAATTCCTCCTAAGTATGCCAGCATACTTCATGTTTGCATGTTGGTATGGTGTTGTGCAGATGAGGGTGCTAGTTAAGTACAACACATACATTTGACACCATTTCTCCAGATCATTCTCATGGTCCAAGCGAACCTTTAAATCTTTAAGCTCGACCCTCTCTTTCTTGGTAGCTTTAGCATATTTGAGTGCGCAAGCTCCCACCATGGAATCCATCGCATGCCTCGTTGTTTTCTCCAACTCTATCTTTTTGGCACCCCTTGGCAGCTCATACACGTTATACACATCTTCTTCATTTATCTTTAATGTCATCTCCGGACCAACTTTGAAGGTCTGCGAGCTCACATCATATATATCCAATACCCACCTCCTTAACTCAGTAGGCAATTGCTTGATGCCTACTTTTGTTGTGCCCCCGAACCCCAGACTAGTTATTCTGGCAATTTGTTCTTCAGAGCTTCTGCCAACTAATTCGTGAATTCTGTTGGGACTGCATCTACATATGATTGCCCCATCTGCCCTTGTTTTATTACTAACAAGAATAAGTGATGTTAGATTCATGATACTATAAACAAAACAAGCTTCTGAATCAATCTAATCAACCGAAACTGCCATATTACCTATTCCTTGTTGGCTGCTGCGACTCCGTCTCAGATGTTAAATCTTCTCTGCAATATATGTATTTGTTTAATAGTTAATCAAAACTCCAACGATGAAAGAAAATAGGTCATTTACTAAAGATTGTAGTGATTATACCTGGTACTCTCTGCTGGTTTCTTTGAAGATTTCTTGTTTCCAACCATTTCACTTCAGAATGAGCTCCGAAAAGGGAAAAAAAAAAACATGAATAATAGAATAAAATACTAGTAAGTATTGAACATAAGTCTAGTATTGAAACTAATACTGATATTGAATCTAATAATGATGTTGAAGCTAATACTAGTTCCAGAGTATTCAGAACGTGAATATTAGGAAAACATACTAGTATTAAACATAATATTAGTATTACAGATAATACTAGAGTATTGAAGCTAAGACATAACACAGCTGTTTAGTCCATACAAAAAGTCATCTGATATCATCGCTTAACGTAAAAATTAGATAGAGACTTAACAGAATGTCCAACTCGTTACAAATCGAATAGATTAATGATCACTTTGTTATAAAACCTTACACGTTAGTGACCAAAATAGATAATAGGCCAAAAAGCATAATACTAGTATTGACGAAAACTGGAACTGAAATTGAAATTGAGAAGATGCCGATTGAAACCTCCTCGTAGCCGACTGATTCAGAAGATGCAGGAGGCTTTCTCTTCCTGCAAGGTTGGAACAGATCCGGTCGGACTGTGCTCACCGCGGCTAATGTCAAGATTCAGAAACCGGCGTTGGCATTAACCAAATAACAACGCCGATAAGAAGACACGAACTCGACGCTCTGCCAAGGGGTGACAGAGCCGCCGAAGCGGTGGCGGGATCGGACGGTGAAGGGGGGGGGGGGATTTCCGGCGACGGCGTGCAGTTCCCGGCGTAGAGTTTCAGCCGGCGAGTTTCTCTACTTAAGCTCGACGGCGCATGGGTTTAAGGTGTGGTGTGGGAGGGTTAAGTGCAAATTAAATACTAATTTTTTGGGCCCTAAGATCTGGCCCTATTAATCCAATGGCCAGGATTGCATTTTCTCATACGGGAAGGAGAGAACTGCTTCCTCATTGATCTCTCGAGCTTCCTGAATCGGCTCTTTCTCCGTCGGATTACCGTTCTTGCCGTCGTTGTTCGCCGGAACCGGATTTCTCCACTTTTCCGGTAAGTCGAGGCTCTCCCGCCATTTCCATTTTGCAATTGATCAGGATTTTGTTGATTCCGTTAGATATCTCAGTTAGTCGATCATGAGATTAGCGATGCTGTGTTTGATCCCAGTTTTGGATTTTGGTACGCATTAAGGTTTAGCTTTTGATGGGTTCAGTTGGTTCAAGTTGAAGGAACTCTGCAATTTCAAAACTTCATTGATGAGTTAATTTGGGACTATTATTGACGACTGATTTCCAAACGTTAGTTTGTACACCATTGATGTAGCTAGAATGATATCATTTGCAGAACCTTGTTGTTGGATTCCAAAATAGCAGTGATTCTTAGGCTTCTGATTCAATCTGCTTTCAGTTACACAAGTTGGTTTGTACACCATTGATGTAGCTAGAAATGATAGAAATTGCAGAACCTTTTTGTTGGATTCCAAAATAGCAGTGGTTCTTAGGCCATAGTACTGAATTGAGAATGCTGCTGTTCTAGTTTTGTTCATTGTACACAGTTGGTTTGATGGTAGTTGAATGAGAATTTTTGATTCAAATATGGTTTTGGCTTTATTGACTGCTTCAGTCACAAGTTGGTTTGTACACCATTGATGTAGCTAGAAATGATTGAGTTTGCAGAAACTTTTTTGTGGATTCTAAGAAAGCAGTGGTTCTTAGGCTTTTGGTTCAGTCTGCTTTCAGTCACAGAAGTTGGTTTGTACACCATTGATGTAGCTAAAATGATAGAAATTGCGAAACCTTTTTGTTGGATTCACAAATTAGCAGTGGTTCTTAGCGTTCTGATTGAATCTGCTTTCAGTCATACAAGTTGGTTTGTACACCATTGATGTAGCTAGAAATGATTGAGTTTGCAGAAACTTTTTTCGTGGATTCTAAGAAAGCAGTGGTTCTTAGGCTTTTGGTTCAGTCTGCTTTCAGTCACAGAAGTTGGTTTGTACACCATTGATGTAGCTAGAAATGATAGAATTTGCAGAACTCTTTTTGTTGGATTCTAAGGAAGCAGTGGTTCTTAGGGCTTCTGATTGAATCTGCTTTCACTCATACAAGTTACGAAATAGCCGTTTTCAACTACCGGATGATCAAGAACTTCGCCCTTCTCATATTGTGAATACCATTTATCGGTTTTCTGTCGCCTTGCAACTTCCTTTGTTGTTTTGATTGGTGAAATTCTCTGCTTCTTCTCAGAACTGTGTCATCACTTAGTAAAATCTGTTTTCTTGTTGCAGAAGCATCCACATTGTGCTTAAAACTCAATGGAGTTACATTCCCTCGAGCCGAACACCATGTCTTGGCAAGATCTCGCTACAGGATCTGGAGCAGTAGCCATAAACGATCCCGTTCCCGAAACCTTTTCAGATGATGATGTCTGGGACGAGATGATACCCAACAAATCCGAAACTATCCAGACGAACGTGGACAACAATGCCGGTAAAGTCAAATCCCAAACTTCTGACACAAGGGCTGAGAAGGATGATTCCATAACCAGCCGCCCTAGGAAGAAGCTTCGAGCAGCAGAGGATGCTGAGTCCGAGTCAGTTGGTGCTGCTGCAAGCCATATAGCCGGTAAGATCTGGCCAATGATTGACAAGGTTTTGGAGACTGTTAAGGACATGTTAGGGAAAAGCGAGGCTTGGCGTAAGCGGAGGGATGGCTTGTTGGATGAGTTAAGTAGACTAGAGGGCATCACTCTAGAACAGGCTATGGATGCAGCTCTCATTCTCGTTGAAAGTGACCGGAAACTGGAACTGTTCTACGGGTTGCGATCAGATGATATGAAGAAGTTGTTAGTCTTGCGTTTGATTCGTCGATCCGAAGTGATTAGTAGCTGAGATTGTTCTTTGATGCTGTTATGTTTAGACTGTTTTTCTTGGTAAAGTAGGGTTCTTTATTCTTAAGTTGTTGGATAGTAGACCTGGCAAATCGGGCGGGTCGGGTTGATTTGGGCGGGTCACTACGGGTTGCGGGTTATTTCGGGTTGGGTCATTCGGGTCACGGGTCGTCATATTTGAAAATTGACCCTAACCCTAAACTTTCCGGTCGGGTTGCAGGTCATTTCGGATTACAAGCGCTTTGAGTCATAAAAAAATTTAAACATCATCATCACAAATTTATTTAAAACAAATAGACTTAAATTAAACTAATAAATTATGAATGTGAGAGGTAGAAATATGTATAAAATTATAGTTCATAGTTTATACAACATGTATAGAACACACATACTAATGGTGTAAGTTATACACAATGCACTTGAACCGATGATGTAAGATAATGCACGAGGATGTTAAAAGTGTTAAAAAGTAGTTTTGGAACATAATTTCATATCAAATATATACCATATTATGGTTTTGTGAAAATTTTACAACCATTAATGTTGTTAGTAATGACATCAATGATTTTTAGTGACATTCGACATGGCATATGTTGAGTATAATATTTGTGATATGTGTTATTTATGATTTATGACTTACATGATAAAAGAATCAAAATGACAAAAGTTATAAAATTGAAAATCATAAATCATAAATAAGACTACATATTAAATTAGCACAGAAGTGACATTGAAAATAGTAATATTTATAGGTACTATAAAGATTTTTCGGGTCAACGGGTCGACCCTAACACCCAACCCAAAAAATTATCGGGTTTTCGGGTTAGGGTCATCTCGGGTTCGGGTCCCAAAATAGCAAACCCAACCCTAAACTTTCGGACGGGTCGGGTCCAATATTGCCAGGTCTATTGGATAGGATGTGTCAAGTTATCTTTTTGGCATGAAATGTAGCTATTATGGTTATGTTACATTCTTTGTACTAGTTTAGTTTCATAATTTTGTGCTTGTATCAAGCACATAGTAGTCAGAAGTCGATTGGATTCAGCTTAGTTTCAACTTTGAGTCAGTTTCTGGCATGGATTTGGCTGACGGAATTGAGTAATTTTGTTGCATTTAAAAAAAAAACATTTCTAATTGTCTACCCAATATCTTTGGAATTGAATTCATCTCTCCGCCCAAATCCAACTCCAATAGGAATCTGAAAATCCCTTTCCACTTGGAAGAAATTGTTAATTCTCTTACAATTCCATATCGCCATTAAACAGAAAAATAAGTAACTATTGATTCTCTTCCAATTCCAGGTAGTCATTAGACAGAAAACAAGAAGAACTCGGAGGAATTGTCAATTCCCCCAACAATTAAATTCCACTGGATTTATCAATTCACTCAACAAACCATTTTCATGTGAAAAAACAACCACTTGATTCGTGATTCGAATTGATCATAACACGTTTAAAGTTTCTAAAACGTCCCGTTCAAGCCAAAGTAAATTGTGATATGATTGGCTCATAACTCCAATCATATAAAAAAGAGAAATTTTATTTCACTTATATAATTATATCACAACACCACAAGTGAATCAAATTACCCACAATTCACCTACCAAAACGACCACCAAATTCAGTAGTCAATAATAACAAAATTCCCGAATAGAAACAAAAAAAAGAAGAAAAAAAACTTATTCACCTATAACATTTATTTAACAAAACGATTACGATTCATCAAAAGAACGACTTAGACTGTCGAGTCCACTGGTTTAGGTTGGTCGTTGCCCAAGGTATCCTCGACTTCATCATAAGCTGCAGGGTCTTGTTCTTCGACCATTCTCTTCATCTTAATGCTATCCATGAACTTCCTTACCTCTTTGGGTAGAGCATTGTTTCCGGTCATATCGTCAGGATCCATGGCGTGACCTCGAACCGCGACGGAGAGGAGCAGGAGAATGCAACACACTTGGAAGATCGAAGCAACCTTCATCTTTGTGTTCTGTTAATTAGTGATCTTCTTGTTCTTGTTCTTGTTCTTGTTCTTGTGTGTTGGTTTGTGTTCTTTGGTTTGTGAATTGCAATGTGATTTACATTAGGGTTTTATAGTAGAGATTTGGTGCAAATTTGAGTCCAAAATTAGCATGTGTTTTTTGCGGAGTGAAGGACAATTTTTTAAAAAAATATTAAATTTCATGGTGGTGGTAAAAAGATAAAGAAAAAAATGTAAATAATATGTTTGACGGTTTCTCGTTCTTTTGATTACTGTTGTATTTTTTTGTATCGCTTAAATAATTGTGAATGTCTTATGACAATGTTAAAGAAAGTTATTTAGTTTTTTCATTGACTTTTAATAGCCCCAACTTTAGATCCAATCAACACTCGGTCTATTTAGAATTGAGCATACAATAACAATAGGCTCATAAGCATTAAAGGCGGTCTTAGCCCTACATTCCGCCCTCTTTAGGATTACCAAAAGGAATCATTTGTACCCTACCCTTCATCAAGAACTGCTCAGATCTTATCAGAATCGAGTCTCCAATCAACCGATGACAAGTAACTACTTAGCTCAAATCTCGAGGTCTGTAAACAGTGCTATGATTTCAATATTGATAGGACAAGAAACAACTGTTGCACCTACCTAAACGTCCTCGGTTCTGTACCCTCTCAAGCTATACAACCATGATATGCACACCTATGAAAACCCCCGATACTTCTCTATTTGCCATAACGTCTTCTTTATACGATTACCCTCAGGGCCTCAGTCATTACTACTCTATGTATAAGCCTTCTAACGAACTGCTCAGATCCGTTCAAAGAGCAATTGGCGAACCACTGATCAACTCACTCGAATCAATAACAAAATTAATCTTACAATTAACAATCAAATTACCTTAAACAAATGCAATCAATATGAAGAAGAAGAAGAAGCATGAGAATAGCAGCAACATCCATGCCTTCCTCCAACTCAAATCCATGGCGGAAAGAAGCCACCATCCCCAAAATTCAAACCTTTTTAAGAATTCATAATCACACAAACCACCATTAACAACATCACAACCCACAAATGGCGTTGAATCTCCGCCTCCGATCTTCCGACCACCGTGAATCTTCCAAACCTACCAATCTCTCAACCGTCGAACAAGCCCTGATCGGATCCACCGCCGGATCAATCGCCGGCGCATTCACCCACTTCGTCCTCTTCCCGCTCGACACAATCAAGACCAAGCTCCAGCTCAAAGGCGCCTCCTCCGTCTACTCAACCACCCTCGACGCCGCATCCAAGACGTTTTCTGAACAGGGGATTCTCCAGGGGTTCTACCGCGGCGTCTCCGCCGTGGTCGTAGGGTCCGCCGCCTCCTCCGCCGTGTACTTCGGCACCTGCGAGATGGGGAAATCGGTCCTATCGAAATTCCCGAAATACCCTCCTCTCTTAATCCCTCCCACCGCCGGCGCGATGGCGAACGTGATCTCGTCGGCGATCATGGTCCCGAAAGAGCTCATCACCCAGCGGATGCAGGCCGCCACCGCCGCCACCAAAACGACGTCGTTTGAGGTCCTGGTTAAAATCATTGAAAACGACGGCGTTTTAGGGTTATACGCAGGGTACTCTGCCACTCTGCTCAGGAACTTGCCCGCCGGAGTTCTGAATTACTCGTCGTTCGAGTACCTGAAAGCTGCCGTTTTGAAGAAGAAGAACGGCGAATTGAAGAAGATTGTAGAATTGGAGCCGATTGAGAGCGTGGTGTGTGGGGCGTTGGCAGGGGCGATATCGGCGTCGCTGACGACGCCGCTTGACGTGGTGAAGACGAGGATGATGACGTCATCGGCGGCGAGCGGCGGAGTGGCGGCGACGGTGAGGAGGGTTTTGGTGGAGGAAGGATTGGGTGGGTTTGGGAGAGGGATCGGAGCGAGGGTGGTTCACGGTGCTCTGTTTTCGGCAATCGGATTCTTGGCGTTTGAGACGGCCAAGGTTGGGATTTTGAATCGGTGGTCGGAGGAGATGGAGAAGAAGAAGAAAAGGCGGGAATTGGAGGATTTTCCCGCCGGAATTCAAAGTATTTGAAGTTTTCAAAAAATTAATCATGATGATTATGAAGTAATCTAATTATGAGTTGATCAAGCTATGGATTGGACAAGTTACATGTTATTAACTTGGGTTAATACACATTTTTGCCCCTCTACTATGCAAAGTTAACAAACATACCCCTTTACTATTTTCTAACTGATTTAACACCCTCTACTTTGAAAAGTTTAACAAATATGCCCCTCCATTTATCTTTTCATCTATTTTTCGTCTAATGAGTTGATTATACGTGCTACTTCATATTATTTTTACACCTTATCGTTGATTGGAATGTTCACAATCCAAAATTATTTAAATTAGAAAGAAAAGAAAAAGGAATACCACAAATACATCTATGTACATAATGATGATTATAATGATTTTCATTTTTCTTTTCTTTTTAATTTAAATAATTTTACCTTGTGGACATCCCGATCAGTGATGTTGTGGACAAATAATATGACGTAGCATGTATAATCATTAGACGAAAAATATATGAAAAGATAAATGGAGGGGGTATATTTGTTAAACTTTTCAAAGTAGAGGGTGTTAAATCGGTCAGAAAATAGTAAAAGAGTATGTTTGTTAACTTTGCATAGTAGAGGGGCAAAAAGTGTATTAACCCTATTTACTTTGAGTCAAATACATCCTCCATCCTAAAATTTTGGGCCGGGTTACAAAATAGTCATGAAATTATAAAATGTTACAGATTGGTCCCGAGACTTTGAATTGTACATGTTACAACTTACGAGACTTTGAATTAGTAGGATTGAATCTTAACACGATTCAAAGTTTCAGGATCAATCTATAATATTTTAAAGTTTCAAGACCCGACCCAAAGTTTCAGGATGGTACAAAGTATTTGACCCTATTTACTTTATGATGAGTCCGTAAGTAAATCTAAGAGATTCATATATGATTTTGAACATTGGTTTATATAATACGATATATTAAATTGTGTGATACAGATTCAAGCGACTGACTTTTTCATCAACTCGACAATAAATCAAATGTTTCAGCAAAATCGTAACGGAGTTTAACAAAATTCTAACGGAATGACTTATTTGTTAAGCGTTCTAAGTAGAGGAGTGTGTTTTGCACAAATAATTGCAAGAGGGTTTCATTGTTAAGCGTTCTAAGTAGAGGAGTATGTTTTACGCAAATAATTGTAAGAGGACTTGTTTGTTATCTTTCAATAATACCGGAACTTCCCGGCCTATTAACCCTATATTAAAATAATTAACTACATCAATCCATTCAATCCCATCATTTTCAATTATTTTTCTTGTTACAAATGTATAGTTGCCCATTATTGCATGATGATATCTTCACCTCCCCTGCAATTATAAATGTTGGCCAATTAACCAAGACATCAATTTATGAGCTACACAAAATAGAACTATATATTATCTAACATTGATAATGGGATCTCTATAACTATAATAAGACCCTTTCTAGCTTGGCATTTTTGTTTCCTTTAACCAAAAATATTCAATCATTTTTTCTCATATATGACTGTTGTTACTGTCTGGTGGTCTGAATAATAGAGTTGTGGAGGTGATTCAGTCACCCGATTCACATTTATTGTCAAATTCGGATTTGGATCACCTCGTAAGTAAAATGTGGGGGGTACGTATAATTGTGAGTGGCAGAGTATGGAATAACGGTATTGAGAATAATGAAATGGTATAATGTACGTACAGAGATAATATTTATGTGCTAAATGTCAGTATATCCTCTTGTAATGAGACGCGAGCCGTATTGGTCGTCTCTCATTGGTTGGTCGTACGGAGGAGACAGACACCATAGACAACTGTCTAGATTTGGCCACATATGCCTTAGGATTTGAGCGACTGAGACTTCAACCCTCTAGATTTTGCATAGACAATCTGGACCCTTGACTCAGACATCGAGCTTACAAGTTTAGCCAATGGACATTCCATTAGTTTTCATGGACTTGGGCGAGCTACTACCTAAGCCCATTAGCTATGTATCTAGGGCGACTTGAGAGGACTCCTATCGAGCCGGGAAAATCGTTTGACTCGAGACCGCTCGATCTCCAACGAGCTCATGATCAAAACCATTTCCCCCAATTTGTTGCTCAAATGTCACACATGCTTACAACAACATTACCCCTTTTTTTCATCGTTGAATTGGTCCTATTTTTGCCTTTTTGAAAGTTTTGATTTGGCATTTTTCTTCAGAATGGGACAATGAAAGTCTGGAATAGTTTGATTGAAAGTGAAGGCATTGAAAACCATGAGAGTGGTATGTGGCAACCCATACTTGTCATTTTGTTTTATATGACTTTATGACCAAACAATACCTTAAAAAAATTGTGTATTCTATTGTTTTAGGGGAATGGTATGGGTTAGCATCGAGAATCAATATAGATATTGAAGAGTGAGAGTTTACAATTGGGTTCGAGATCAACGAGGATCTTGCGATAAAAAACGATTTGATTGTAGAGAGAAGTGTAGGCAGAGTATGATTTACATGTGTTTAATGAATTTTTAATTTAACGGGATTATAACTTACTAATTATACAAAAATGGATGGGTACTTGGTTAGAGATTTGTCAACTCAACATTTAATAATGTCATGCCTTCTAGTCCCATCAATGGAGCGGGTGGCTAGCAGCCTTTATCTGCACCAACCATAGGATGTCCAAGTCTAACCATGTCCCCTTTCAACTACGAGGTTTGAGTAGACCAGCCCACGAAAGTAGGGCTAGAATCAAACCCAATGAGTATCAGGTATACCACTCATCCCGAACACGAAAGTATGACGTCCAACCCCTACAAACTACGCTTTTCAAAATCCGTTGCAGCAGTTGGCAAACCCCTACAACGGACCCTGTTTCTTGTAGTGATACTTGCTCGGGATCAGGGTTTGAGATGCTCTTAGAAAAGGAGGGTACTCATTATCCAAATATGCTCATGAAAGATTTTCAGGCATTTTCGAGTCAGACACCCACCTTGTTCGGATAAGAGTACACAAACCCGTCCCATTACTCAAACATACAAGAAAGACACTTGACCATGACCGAGAAGTGCTGTTGTTTCCCACGCTAAAGCTCATCAAACCTCGGACACAGATACTCAAACTACATCCAACTAAGTATTTTATCGACTCGATTAGGAGGCTATCTAATAACTATCCAACACTTTATATTACAATTAATCCATGATATTGAAAACAAGTCATCTGCCGACAACAGCCATGTATGAGAAGCTTTGCTCAACCAATTAATATAGAAAGTGATCTACTAGTTGAATATTGGTGAATGATGAGACTTTGCATATGAAAAGGAAAAAAGAGACAGATTTTGCAGAAATTTGTGGGATTTTAGGGTTTGATGTTCTTTTTCTAAACAGTTGGTTTTGAAAATTGGTTTGTGTAGATAGAGTCGGCCATTTAAGAAGGGGATCATGATCATCTATGGATCCATTTTGACACCTAACCATCCTACACAAACCCCCCCTTTGCCTCCCTCATGTTTCTTTTCAGGCTGGTAAATGGTATTTAGATATAGGTATTCACTCAAAATTCGGTTGATTTGGGCAGATATTACCTGTTGACTGGGTAAAGTTGATGGGTACGGACAAACTCGGTATCCGATTCGAGCAGGTAATGGGTGGGACGGGTTTGAAAGGTGTCCGCCACATACCCAACCCAATGGGTACCTGGTAAGAAGCGACATCGTATTAGCTACAATATATGTTTAACGAACCAGACCCATGATTTCTCCTTCAATCAATCAGTACTTCACTTCAACTCATCGATCGAGCAGTTCGTCGTTCCTTCTTGAAACTCTGAAAATTGTAGCACCATCTCAATAATTCTCTGCAATCCAGATGCAGAGAGATTTGAGGTTCACCGGCCCGATCGATAGCTGGTAAACAAAATACCCATTTCGGAGAGGAAATTTGGATTTTGTTTCGTTTAGTCTCGTGCGTGTGACGGGTACGGGTAATACCTATTAATAAACGAATGAGAAATGAGTACTAATTAAGTATCCAGACTCGTGAGTACCCGTTACCAAAACTAAGTGGATGATAACCTTCTAATTCAAATCCAATTTATATTAAGTTACATATAGTGTGCTATAAGTCGTAACGTTATTTTTTGGAGTATTAGGCGCATAACTTTCCAATTTGTGACTTTTAGGTGACATTTTACATAGTCAAAATCCCTAACGACTTGTTCCTAAACCTAACCGTTGAGATTCAATCTCTTATGAATTTACCTAATTCATCTCAATTTTCAAAGAGGGAATTGAAGATACACATTGACCAAATTATGTCAAGTAACTATTTTAGATTCGGAAATCAATTCGATGATTATGTTTTCTATCTCAATCACCAAACTAATTGTCGAACATTTTAAATTTGAGAATCAGTTTGATGATTATGTTTTCAGCCCACTGTCCAGGTGAACGTTGGGTATTCATAAAGTTGATAAGAAGTTCGTCAGATTTGAACACACACTTACATTAACTAAGTTATTTCTTGATTTGAACATGTGTTAATAATTATTTTGTAGCTGATGGGCCCATACCCCTTTGGGTCCAACCCAGAAAGCCAGAATTAGCTCAGACTTCGACCAGCAGGCTCGCCAGATGTTGAGGCCCATAAGGAGCTAGGAGTTAGCCACACAAGGGCCCTAACCGCCACTAAGAGGCAAAGGCTATGACCGACTCTACCTCACCAATCAGAGAGGGACACGTGGTGACCCTCCCACCTCGCCAAGATGCTATAATTAAGTAGGCCTCAATCTCAGTCAATGAGGAGACAACACAATTATCATTCACCACAATCCCTAGGCCGTACGTTGAACACTCGTACGCCCAAGGAACCCACAAACGCCTACGCTCTACGATACTTCTCTGTCTCCCATACCATCTCTCATGCAAGCTTACCCTTATAATATCATCTTCTTACTATTACTTTGTCTGACATACTACGAGGTACGTTGCTACCGTAAGGAATCAAACGATACACCAACCGATTCTCCACTCAAACCAACTCATTGAACGGACCAACCCATGATGGAATAGTAGTGTATCAATACCTCGGGTCGACCCACATTTATTGAAAATCATCAATAATGGAAAAAATAACTATTTATTTTATTATAATTATGTAAATGAAACTAGCTATATATATTTATAATATATAGTAAGACACACATTCTTGTATATACAATTAATATGGAATGGAAATGTATACACAACATTCTGCAAATCGTACGTTGAAGGTATGAAGGAATTAATTGGCAACATAATTACTCAACAATCTACTTTCCATGTAAAATAAATTAATATAAAAATCCTTGAATAATTCAATACAAATAGAATATTAAATACTTGTCTTCAATCAAGAAAAGCTTAACCAATGTTTTTGGACCTTTTCTCTAATGAAATTAAGTGTGATCAAGTTGTAATTAAGAAACTAAAGCATGCATGTACAAGAAATAGGGTATAGAAATTAATTAATAGTGGCCACTATTTTGAAAAATATTACTTGGACACTATATAGTCTAGACTCGGAAAATGTTGGATCGTGATCTGCGAAAGTTCTCTCTCGTCTTTATCACCGTTACAATTTACAAACATAGGATAAAGAAAAATGAGAACGAGACAATTGAGATGTCTCAGTTTCAGTATGTTGTTGATGACGACTCCACTCCAAGTACGGTTGGTTATGATCTTGTGGCTGGAACTTTCGGGATAGTCGATGGTTACTCCCATCTCCAGAGAAAATGAGAAGGAGAGAAAAATAGGTGAAAAAAGAATACGATATTCGTCTAATTAAGCTTAACCATTATTTTCATAACTACATTTGAGGATCCAATGACACTAGAGCGCTTATTGGAGGTACATTTCAATCCTTATCAGAGTCTGAACCATAAAAAATACGCAAAATCAACATATATTCCAATGCTCAAGTATTACTTAATTATTCTTAAACAACACCAATTCTGAACCACCTTCCAAATTATTTCAATTCAACCCAATGCATCGAACCGTCCTGCATCCACACCTGCAACCCGGTGATCGAAAACATGTCAAATAATCAACAATACTACTCGGTTCACTTTCAATAACCGACCAACTCATCGACAAAACCGACCGATTCGGTACAATTTCGAAACCCTAATCCAATGATCCATGACTTCCCATAGCATTAAATAACACATCCACGTGTTCCTCTATCCCTTGAAACATTGAAATTTTTAGCATATAATGTCACCCCCAAAATCTCTGTATATATTTCTTCACTTGCTGTACAAGTCACCTCCCCACCTTCTTCGCCATACCAAATCATGTCCTTTTCATATCATATAATAATAATATTATTAATTTAATTAAATTAATAATAATACACGTCACAACATTATTTTCAAACCATACCCGGGTTAATATCCATTTTGGTCATCAATCTATAGGTTTGCAACACCATGGTCATTAACCTTTAAAAAGTAACCTATACATATCACTAGTCCTATTTTAAACGTAACTCGTTGGTCATTTCGGTAACTTTCATCCAAAAACCATGTTTAGGCAATGAATCACCATGTCAGCCTACCATATGTATATGTCCACATCTCCAATGTCACGTCATTTTCAGTGGTGGAAAATTATTACTCAAGTAGACCGTGGGTCCGGTACATAAAATATAACGGGCCGAAAATGCAATTACAACAAATTTATTAAGAAAATATACATATTTTAACCATTTGGGTCTGAGCCTAGGATAAACACCTCTCTGGCTCCGCCACTGATCTATTCTATCTTAAACTCTACTCATTCAAAGAGATGATCATTCAACCTATTTCATCAATGAATCACTATCCCAACCCACCTGTAAGAGGCATAATATAATAGGTCTAACGATCAATCCCTTTGAATGGGTTGGGTTTGAGACAGAATAGCTAGATGACATGAGAGAGTTGATGTGAACATATATGACGAGGTTTTCTTTTATCAGTGAAGATTACGTGTTAATCACAAGAAAAACAAGGAATTGTACAACCAGAAAGAGAGTGAAGCTCCCAATCCACCCCGCCTAATCCCGGACACACCCACAATCGGGACATATATGATGAGTTTTCAGATGAAAAGTTAACAGAATGATTGACGGGTTTATAACTGAAATAGATTAGTGGTATGTCGGCTACTTTTTAAAACTCGGGGTACCATAATGCTACAACCCCAATAATTTGATGACCAAAATGAACATTTACAAACTCCCCATAACTATATTTCTTTGTACACAAATAAACAAACTTATTATATACTCATTCTCCTTTCCTTTCCTTTCTTCAAGATTTTTTCATCAATGGTAGGAAGCAAAGGAAAAGCCTTTTCAATCTCTCTACTCCTTCTGTTCATCATGGTCTCTTCTTCTTCTTCTGCGACACGTCATCACGGCGTCCAAGCCACGTCATCAACGGCGGCGGCGATGAGGATCCCGAGAAGGTCAAAATGGAGTCCTAGTACGACGACGTTTATGGGTTTTCTACCAAAGGGGATGCCCATCCCGCCGTCGGCTCCTTCCCGGAAGCACAACGGCATTGGCCTTCAGAGCTCCGGCGGCTGATCGTGGCCGGCGGTTCAGCTAATTAGACTTTCTTTTTTTTGTTTTCTTTTTTGGAAAAAATCGTCGTCCACGTGTCTAATGTAGGACTAATTATATACGAATTTATTTTATGATTTTTGAAAGAATTATTGTTAATTTTTTTTTAAGCCGTAATTATGTAGTATAAAAGGCTTATGGTTAATCTGATTGTATGGATGTAACAATGTTATCTTAAAACTGTAAAGTATGAGTCGAGTTTAAGCTCGATTTTTTAATTTTCTTTGACGATTATATTTTCTTGGTACTTCTTAATATTTTCATTCATCATTGTATGAGTGAGTTTTTATTGATTTCCTTGTTTCTGGTCCTTAGCTGTAAGATTATGCTTATTGCCTTGATTTAGAGGTTCAAATTTCGTAATAAAATTACATTGGATAATTGTTCGATACTTGTAACGATCACAATGTTGAAAGAATGTTATATAAATTAATTCTAAATTTTTATTAACAACTCATATTATTAGAATGTAACGTAGAGTCTTTGACAACTAAAAGCATCTGACTTTGAATCACGTGAGACTACAACATAACGATTTCACTTGCATAAAATTTAGTGAATATATGTAAATTTCAATTTTCTTTACGAACTTTTATATGTAAACTAATTCGAAATCTCTACCGACAACTCAAGTTAGAATGCAAGTAGGATACAAAAATGATGCAAATAAGGTGACGTGAAACCATCTTTGGTTTCACACTATTTATTGACAAATGTTGCTTTTGCTGTTTACCAAAGCCACCATTAAAATAATATTACAATACAAGAAAAATAAAGGAACATTAACTAACTCATACTCATAGATATATAAATAAATGCTTTATTTTTTTAAATATATTTATATGGTGTATGTTTTTTTGTCATAGATAATTCTGTCAGGAGAAATCCAGATATTAGAAGACACTAAAAAGACTAAGGTACTATCCAGGGAGACAAAACTACTGACAAGTTCCCTGGAGAAAATCGAGAGCCAAGCGTGTCACAGTATGGGCGGCTCTATTACCAGACCGACGAACAAGGCAGAAATACATATTGTGTTACACATTAAAAATCAAAATATGATCGACACCAAACTATAAATCCACTATTGTTCATAATAGAAAACCAACCAAAATCAAAAATAAAATTATCAAAGCCATCATAGTTAGTGATGGATGAATGTAAGGTCCGAGTATGGGATGAATACCTCAAAATTCGTCTCCACCCATTATCCACTCAAAACGGGTTTCAGGTTCGCCCGTGACCGATCAATTTTACCCGTTAACTGGGTTATTCTCACCCAATTCGGTCGACCCAATTTTCAATTTACAGGCTTGAATATGGGCCATCTATGTGGGCTTAAACATGGGCCATGGACATGGTTCATACAATTTAAATAAGCGCCTAATGAATATATTCCAAAGCATAGGTAACAACTAAGACTTAAATACACCGGATACTACCAAACTTTTTAAAATCTGTCACCTTGACCACTAATCTATTTTTTGTTCGTCGGATACCACTAAACTAGAATTAGTGTTTATAAAGTACCACTCCGTCCAAAACACGGATGAATATATGACGTGGACTTAACCACAGTCATTCTAATCAGCATATGCAACTGATGTGGATGCCAGATGTACAACCATTCATTTATTAATAAGAAAGAAGAGGGTCAAACGCTGAGTTTGTGTAAAAGTAAGGAAATTGCGGCCCAATTTTTTATACAGATGAGATTTCTTTCCCCATTGCACATGGCAGTTCGTCTTCCCTCAGTCCCTATTGCTTTGATCGACGACTCTATTCTTCTATTTCATCCGAATAGCTACAGCTCCTCTTCTACTTCAAATTCATCAGTTAAATCTAGGTAAACAAGTTCAGCCTTTTTTTGTTGTTCATGAAGGTGAGACACATCTCTGTTCATACCACTAACCCAATGAATTTTGCAGACTTCACTCAGCAGTGATTCATTAGTTTGTTCATGATCCAAGCCGGATTGAATATTATCAGGTCAGTCTTTCATACCATTGCATGTCAGTTTTTATGGATACAAATATGGTTGATTGGTTATTTGTTTCTCAGTGCTAGAAGCAAACCTCTATTTCGAAATAGCAGATGTTGCAGTTGCAGTTGCAGGAGTCAGGGCTCAGGGCCTCCTCTTCTCTTCACATAAGGCCAAGGTCAAGGCTGCCAACGGGCTTTAAATTCATAGAAGCATATGTTATGTGCTTACGACTGCCGCTGATTTCAAGATTACTACTGCTGCTGATTGTATGTTACTGATTGTTTACTTTTGCTGTTGCTGCTGATTGTAACTACAGAGGAACTGAAATCTAGCATGAAGCAGATTTCACCTTTTTTCATAAAATGGTTGCTAGTTATTTGTTTTTGTGGGAGCAGTATGAAGCAGAAATCCACCATTTTCATAAAATGGATAATACAAAATTACACATACATCGTTTGTGGGAGCAGCAGCCTCATCCCGTACAATACAGAGGAGCTGATATCCTTCACTTGGAATTTCCTTTAAACGCAGCATTTGGACCTTTTCTTTCTTATTAATAAATAAATTGTTGTACAGTTGACATCCACCTCAGTTGCATATACTGATTAGGATAACTGTGGTTAAGTCCATGTCATATTTCCATCCACGTTTTGGACGGAGTGGTACTTTGTGAACACTAATTCTAGTTTAGTGGTATCCAACGAACAAAAAAAAAGATTAGTGGTCAGCGTGACTGATTTTAAAAAGTTTGGTGGTATCCGGTGTATTTAAGTCTAACAACTAACCAGCCAAATTACCTCACTTTTGGATTTTGGCGATTTTGATGACGGTTAGCCTATCAAAAATGGGGAAAAAATGAAAAATGACTATTTCTTTCATGAATGATAGGAAACTGTCTATAATATAACTCATGCCGTGTTATGCTTCAAAATTTCAAGAAAATCCAGTTATTATGACAATGAGTTGGCCGGTGATTGAAAGTGAACCGAGTAGTATCGTTGATTCGACATGATGGTTTGGTCGATATCTTGTATTTTCAATCATTGGTTTGCAGGTGTGGATGCAAGACGGTTCGATGCATTGGGTTGAATTGAAATAATTTGGAACGTAGTTCAGAATTGGTGTTGTTTAAGAATAATTAAGTAATACTTGAACGTTGGAATATATGTTGATTTTGCGTATTTTTTATGGTTCAGACTCGGATGAGGACTGAAATGTACCTCCAATAAGCGCTCTATCTTTGTTGATATTGATGTGTCATTGGATCATTAAATGTAGTTATGAAAATAATGATTAAGCTGAATTAGACGGATATCATATTTTTTTCGCCTATTTTTCTCTCCTTCTCCTTTTCTTTGGAGGTGGGAGTAACTATCCACTATCCCGAAAGTTCCAGCTACGAGAATAACCAACTCTTGGATTGGAGTCTATCATCAACAACAAATTGAAACCAAGTGAAATTCCAATTCTAAAAAGATCTTCAGACCTCAATCCAAACCATGTAAAATTCTACTACAAACCTTAATATGCTAATTACAGCCTTAATATGCTAACCTGCTGCTCCTCTCGCCTTGTCCATCCTCAAGCCTCCGCCGCCACTAGATTCTCCACTTGCACGCCCAATCCAGTGGCATAGAGCTGCAGCTCAATCTTCTGCTGCCTTGTTAGCCCCCCATAGAGGCGGAATGTGGAGCGATTGCCGAGTGGGCGGTAGCGGCTGAGCTCCGCAGCTGCTATCGCGTCACTGAGCTCCACCAAGACCATCTTATGGCAGGAGAATCAGTGGAGGGCAGCAGACCACACTGCCCTATCCGCCTCTTCGTATTTCGGATCCGTTTGTGGCATAGCAGTTAGCTTGGTGAAGCATGAATGGAACTTTAGGAGGAGGGTTGACGATTTTTTTGTCATATTTCTGCAAAACAAAAGCAAAAATTTTAAATGCTGTTGAGTGTACTACCAAACAGGAGGTAAGGTAAACATCCACTCACTAATAACAGTCGGAATAACTTGTTATTCGATACAACGACAAACTAGTTCACCCATTAACACGAACTAAACATCCACCTCTCCCTCTCACAAACAAAGTGGGAACAATTTGGACCCCATTAAAAAGAAAAGATGAAAGAAAATTCTAAGATAATAACCTCACAACATATTTGATTACATTTACACATGAATTTGTATCAATCAATCAATTTACAATTTGCTTTTCTGGCCGCACTAAAGTATAAAGGAACAAACAACACAGCCCACACATTTCTCCCTTTAACCCTTTTAATCCCATCAGAAAGAAAGAAGAAGAAGAACATTTGCAAGGATCAGAAACACTAACCTCAATCTGGAGATGGAGAGATCGCGAGAGAGAAAATGAATGGCGAGGGATGGATTTGGATCTGCAAAAACCGAAAGATGCAAATGCAAATGGAATGATCATCACACTGAAATTTATACATGATATAAGTCTCTTACCCATCACATACACGTCCACAAAGTTATACACCTACATACAAGCCTCATACATGCATTTTAAGTTTTTAACTATCATCTCATTACCCAGTTTTTACTTCAAGTGTGGGGTAGACAGTAAAACAATTACCTTGTCCATCCTCAAGCCTCCGCCACTGGATTCTCTACCTCCACGTCTAATCCAGTGGCGTAGAGTTGCAGAAGCACCTTCTGCTGTCTTGTAAGCCCCCCATATAGACGAAATGTAGAGCTGTTGCCCGACGGACGGTAGCGGCTGAGCTCGGCAGCTGCTCTAGCATCATTGTGGTCCACCAAAATTATTTTGTTGCATGCGAAGCAGCGGAGGGCAGCAGACCACGTTGTCCTATCCGCCTCATCGTATTGCGGATCAGTTCGTGACATAGCAGCGAGCTTAAAGTAACTTTAAAGTAAAATATAAGAATTTTTTTGTTCAATTGAATAGAAAAACTCTTGTCTCTTACCATAAAGAAATAAAAATTAGAAAATATCGTATGTCAAACTTGTCCTAATGGTTTTTATTGATATTTTTCTTACAAAAGCTTGTTTACAATACAAAACTAACAAAAAAAAAATTAATCTTGTTTACAAGAATCAACTAAAATTATCTAACAAAAATAATAAACAAATTATAACAAGGAAAACAACCAAAACAATATATTTAAGAGCATCTACCATGGTCATATTTCTTATAGCTTTATACTAAATCCTTTAATTTGATTGGTTGGAGTAAATATTAATGACATTAAATAAATAAAAAAGAAGAAATTATATGAAAGAGAAATGATTTGATTGGTTTAGAAGTGATTTGGTTGGTTTATTTTATAAAGCTTTTGCATAAAAGCTCTATGAATACAAAGTTTTTGCATAAAGCTTTATAAAATAAACCAATCAAATCATTCCTTTTTACTATAATTTCTTTTATTTATTAATTTAATGCTATTAATATTTACTTCCAACCAATCAAATTAGAGGATTTAGTATAAAGCTTTAAGAAATATGACCATTGTAGACGCTCTAACTTTCAAGTAAAATACAATTGTTTTTGCTGATTGAATAGAAAAACTCTAATATATTACCATAAAGAATTAAAAATTAGAAAATATCATATGTTTACCTTTTCTAATTGTTTTTATTAATAATATTTCTTAAAAAATAATTTACAATAAGAAACTAACAAAAGAACATTTAGCCTTGTTTTACAAGAATCAACCAAAATGAACTAACAAAAACAATAAATTGAACATACAAGTAAAACGAAACTAACAAAAGAATATTTAGCCTTGTTTTACAAGAATCAACCAAAAGTTAACTAACAAAAACAATAAATAGAACATAACAAGTAAAACAGCCAAAACAATATATATACAATTAAAACTAAATTTATGTGTACTTATCTTCTATGTTTTTTAAAATTATTTTACAAACTTAATGCGCTTGATTTGTGCAATAGAGAGCACATCGACGAACACAAAGACAGATTAAGCGTCTTCTACTGCAACCATCTCAACCAGGGAGAAGTTGAGAACCTTGATTGTCTCTTTTACTATATGTTTTTGTCGACGATCTTGCGGGAGGTTGTTGTTAACAGAGTGGTGATTATATTTTGAAAGAATGCAAATAAACATCTAAGTTGAATAGTACTTTTGCCGCAAGAATACTGTATGTAAGGTGGTTCTCTAATGGAGTGTTGATCATCTCTTTAATGTTAAAATGGAAAATGAAATTAATACTAAACTAGCTTCAATTATTTCATCTCAATGATATTATATACCAGTTTTCAATGAGTAGCAAAAATCATATACCACAAGCAAGTATATAACATGACGACAAAAATATTACTAACCATAATAATCCAAATATGCGTTCATACTCTTATCATCATACTAACTTTAATATGAATATGAGAAGCACAACACATCATCTCAAGACGTCATTCGTCATATTTCTATTCATATTTTAAGTAGCCCCCATAACTAGTCCTACTACCCATGTTATATGTAAATAATAGTATTTGCTTATTAAGTCTAATCAGTTTGGTTATTACCCAGTTTTTACTTCAAGTGTGGAGTCTATGGTGCCCTTAAAGATCATAGCCATTACCTGGAGTCTAAGTGGGAAAACATAAAAATATACAAGAAATAATATTTTTGCTTTTGTTATAACAAATTAGTTATTTTAATTTTACAACAAAATAGAGTTCAAGTATCGGGTTATACTTAAAGTTCATATGAGTTTTTGATACTTTGTAAAACATGTACCAGATGCGTACACATGTACATATGATCTGAGTACTTGACCCTTGTATCATGCTATAATTTATGGTTCATATTATTTTTCAAACAAATCAATGTATAAGATGCGAGTACTTCTCTTTTATCATGTATTAGATGTGTGCGCATATACTGAAATTTATACACGATATAAGTCTCTTACTCATCACATACACGTCCACAAAATTATACACCTACATACAAGCCTTATACATACATTTTACGTTTTTAACTATCATCTCATTACCCAGTTTTTACTTCAAGTGTGGAGTCTATGCTGCCCTTAAAGATCATAGACATTACCTGGAGTCTAAGTGGAAATACATCAAGATATACAAGAAATAATATTTTTGCTTTTGTTATAACAAATTTGTTATTTCAATTTTACAACAAAATAGAGTTCAAATATTGAGTTATACTTAAAGTTCATATGAGTTTTTGATACTTTGTAAAAGCATGTACCAGATGCGTACACATGTATATATGATGAGAGTACTTGACCCTAATATCATGTTATAATTTATGGTTCACATTATTTTTCAAACAAATCAATGTATAAGATGCAAGTTACTTCCCTTTTATCATGTATTAGACGTATGTGCATATACTGAAATTTATACACGATATAAGTCTCTTACCCATCACATACACGTCCACAAAACTATACACCTACATACAAGTCTCATACATGTATTTTAAGTTTTTAACTATCATCTCATTAACCACCAAATTATTTACAATAGATTAAACTAAATTTAGACACTCTTTACAACTAAATATTCATAATTTTAAATTATATCAAACTCAACAAGAAAAAGGAAACGACGCAGTTTGGATATTCATAATTTCAGTATACGCGTCGTTTCCTTTTTCTTAAATTCCGACTTAGATGACGTCATTATCACGTCAGCGTTCTCTTCTTCTTCTTTCCTCGTCGGAGTAGGATTTCTCGCTGATTTCTCCGGCGCTTCCTTCTTCGAATAGAATCATAAACCCTAGCCTCCGTCAAACCCCTACTGATTCCGTCAACGGCGAGTTCGGAACCATCGGCCATATATTATGCTCATTGGTGTGTATTGTATAATTGTATTGTATCCTACTCATGTTTGTATTGTATTATCCTATACTTTAGGAAGTGTGTTGAGTCATGAATGTATCAATAAATTATCATCAAGGTTTGGTTGTCCAACATCTTATTCTTGTTAATCAAGAATCTCAAAGCCATAAATTATCAATAAGTCACAAGTGTATCAATAAGTATTGTAATTAGCATATTATGGATTAAGCAAATGCATTTCCAGCACAGGATTCTTTTTAGTCATGGATATATCAAGTTTTATCACTATTCAATCATTTTAAGAAGAATATCATTGTTTGTTCGAGTTATAGTAACAATTGTTTTGAATATTTCACATATATAACAACTCTACTAGAATGATGCACCTTACTGAAATGAATTACTTATATCACGATAAGTAGTTGATACAATTGTTCTCGATGATCAGACTAATCAGTTGATTGTTCCGATTAGTTGATTATGATGGTTTGATAAGAGCTTAATTGGTTGATCAGACTTAATTGGTGGAATATGATGTGACCTATTTGCTTGCTTATTGCATTCCATATACTTGTAGTAGAATATTTCCATATACAAAATGTGTTGAATTATATTCATAAAAAAAATGTGTTGAATTGTCTAGAACCTGAAGCTATTTGTCTGTTATCTTAAAAATTTCTGGTTTTATAATAATGTTTGCTTTCTTGTTGGAATCTCCTATTTTTGGAAAGACAAGTATATTCGTAGCACACTCAACTAGCATTTAATTTTTTTTTTGTTTGTAAGAATATGGCTAGATTATATTATACTCGAGTACAAATCAAAAGCCCCCTCGAAGCCCGAGTTTATTGTAACTTAGGAGAATTATATTATGATCATTGGTGTGTATTGTATTGTATCCTACTCATGTTTGTATTGTATTATCCTATACTTATTGCCCACTCAGTAGATAACCAATGAATCTCATTGCAAAGCATACAACACATTGCCATAAATCTATATGATAGAAACCATTGTCACATTACAACACATAAATCCACATAGTTGTGTCATTACATATATCAACAATGAAAGATGCAACATTGAATATAATAATAAAAACTAATGATAAAATTGTACCCATGTCAATATTTATGGATCTTAAAGAATGATAAAGTTTATTTTAATAGATTTGAATTTAATTTTTATAAACTAGAATGCACTATGATTAACATGGTGTTTAAGTAGGAGAGTTTCATGCGCCACCACTAGCATTGAGGCTAACTATACTTAGTCTTATTAAGTTCATTCACACACTCAATTTTAACTTAGAGTAACATTCAAGTAAAATATAAGAATTTTTTTGTTCAATTTAATAGAAAAAATCTTATCTCTTACCATAAAGAAATAAAAATTAGAAAATATCATATGTCAAACTTGTCCTAATGATTTTTAATGATATTTTTTCTTACAAAAGCTTGTTTACAATATGAAACTAACAAAAACTGTTTAATCTTGTTTACAATAATCCACTGAATTTATCTAACAAAAATAATAAACAATTACAACAAGGAAAACAACCAAAACAATATATTCAACTTTGAGATAAAACACAATTTTTTTTGCTAATTGAATAGAAAAACTCTAATATCTTACCATAAAGAACTAAAAATTAGAAAATATCATATGTTTACCTTCTTATAATTGTTTTTATTGATAATTGTTTTAGTCTGCTCAGATTAATGAAATAGGCCCAGCCACTTCCCAGCCCAGATTCGTGAAGCTGGTTTAATTTTCTTATCCCTATCAATGTCCAGAACGGTGTCGTTCAATTTTCTTTAATTTCGACTCAGTTCTTCTTTCCTTCTCAAGGAGGCTTTCCGAACGCCAACCCTTGCTGATTCTATCGACGGCGAGTTCGGAACCAGTGTCTCGAGAGAGCGATCTGTTAGTGACCTTGTGTGTGATATATGACCATGAAATCGCTCGGCACTCCAATTTCTCACCAGGATTTAGGAGCATGTACAGAAGTCCACGGAGTTGTGGAGATGATGAGTCGTGGAGCATGTACACATGTTTCTTTGTACCTAACATGTTTCTTTTGTTTATCATCTCCGTGGATACTTGCTCCTTCCTCAGATTCTCCATTTCCTCCTCCATGCGCAAGTAGTAGCAGCACTGCGCCCTTATTACCCTACTGGAAATGCAAACACATTCCGCATCTTTGGTGGTCTAAGTGTGCAAAATAAAAAGGACATGTGACTTGCAGTACGGCGAGGAGAGTGGTGGCAGATAACTGCCTCAACCACCAAGGAGGTTCAGTTAAGAGAAGATAATATGAGGTTTAAAAAGACTGAACCTCCTCGTAGTGTCTTTTCCCTAAATACAATCTACAATATTAACTAGTAGTTAGTAGAGACATTCTTAGTAGTGAATAACTATGGCTGAAGTTACGGATTTCTTAAAAAAATATAAATTTCATCTTAATAGATTTGATTTTTTTTTTACAAGAATCAACAAAAATTAACTAACAAAAACAATAAATAGAATATAACAAGTAAAACAACCAAAACAATATATACAATTAAAAGTAGGATGATAAATTAGGTGTACATAGAAAAATTAATTATGAGTATTTGGGGGGTTACAGGTTCTATCTTTGGACATAAATTAATACCTGTACTAGTTGTCTGAGCACTGGGCTAGAGCTCATCAACTTACTTGAGGCCTAAGAAATTTGGGCTGTGAATTTTGGACATGCAAAAACAAACACTTTACGGTGCATCCATTCACAGCCCAAAATTATAAGGCCTCAAGTAAGTTGATGAGCTCTGGCGCAGTGCTCAAACAACTCGCACGTGTATTACTTTATGTCCAAACATAGAACCTCTCACCCCCAAACATGCACTCATAAGTAATCTTTCGCATTTGTTGTGTTTGTGGATATGGATTCATTTCTTTTCGGTGAAAGTATATGAATTCATTAGGGTATATGCTAGAGTGAGTTTCTAAAATTATAAATTCAAGTATTGGTAATGTTGATGTGACTTCATTTAGTGCATTTTGAGTCTATGATTGACCTATGAAATGCCCATGTTCGATCGTGAAATGCCATGACTTATATGCTTTTATTGAAGTTTTGCACAAAACGTCCATTTGTTGTCCGGTTGTCACTTTGGAGCCAAATTCGTGGTCTATTGGAGTTACCTCTGTGCATTTTCAGGTTATGGCATCGAGGTACGGATGACAAGGAGCACATAGGAGAAAATGATAGGTCAATTGGAGTCCGGACGAGGGAGATATGGCCATTGCAAGTTCGGGATTTATGCAGAGTGCAGGGGTGCACACCGTGCAGTGGTGCACGGCGTGCACTGCCCCCTGCACTATAAATACCTTCGTTTTTGGCCTGCACTGCCCCTGCACTATAAATACCTTCGTTTTTGGCCATTTTGGGGCATGAGCCCCCTTTGTCTTTGATTTGAACCACCTTTCTCTCTTGCTTAATCTTTGTTAGTATTGCGAATCTTTGCTTTTGTTTCTGAATTTCTCAATCAAACCAAACCAATTTCAAATGTCTAGACCGTCTATGAGAAGTGTGAGTATTGGTTTATGAGAGGACCCCGTGGAATACGACATTGGTAAAATCCTTTTATCAAATGTGTATGAATTGACGGACTAAAATGATGGAGATAGTTTTAACAGTTTTTGTAAATATTTTATTTATTTACAAACACATAAGTCTAATTTTAATTATCGACAATATGTAATATTCTTAAAGATTACTAAGTATAATCTAACTTTAATTATCGTATGTGGCAATATATAACTACTCGGCTATATCACAACATTCCTGCATTGACAATCAGTACTAGTTCAACCTTGTTTTCCCTCCATTTTTTCTAATTTGACTCTAGGTTCTTCTTATTGGATAATACAACCCTTACTCTTTGTTTTTAGAAAGTGAATGTGAAATGGACGATGGTCACACTAAAACCTGAGTAGGGTGGAGGAGGAGGAATGTTCCTTCCTGGGAAGGAGATGGTGAAATTTACAACTCTCGAAGGGAAATTCTTTTAGATATTGATGAATTCTCTTATCTACCCAAGTTCTTGAGTTAGTTTAGTATTCTGCCTGGTCTACATCCTTCTTGATTACTAATAGCTTGTTTTCCAGGACTAGGTGCCCTTGCAAATTCGAAATGAGGAAGATCTGATGTAAGCGAAAGGTTTGAAGGTCCATGCTCAAAGGATGACTTTCACATTAACATCAGTTGATAAGGATGAAGAGAATGAAACTTCTAGACTAGATGAGGAAGGAGGGACAAATGTTGTTATAGTGGAACTTTTTATGTGAAAGTTAATCTCCGCTAATTCATGTATATCAAACTATTATAAATTTTGTTAATATTAGCATCGTAAACAAACTCTAATAATTACTTATTTTAATAGAAAACCATCACACTTCTCTGTAAAAAAAACTATCACACTATGATTGATAATAGAGTATGAGTTTGTATATTCAATTTTCAAGTAAAATATAAGATTTATTTTGTTAAAAAACTCTTGTTTCTTACCATAAAGAATTAAAAATTAGACAATATCGTATGTCAACGTTGTCCTTATATTTTTAATTGATAATTTTTCTTACAATAGATATTTACAATAAGAAACTAACAAAAAACATTAATTAATCTTATTTACAAGAATCAACTGAAATTAACTAACAAAAATAATTAACATATTATAACAAGGAAAACAACCAAAACAATATATTCAACATTCAAGTAAAATACAAGACCTTTTCGAGAAAAAAAAGAATGTAAAATACAAGAATTTTTTTGTTAAATTGATTAGAAAAACTCTAATCTTTTATTAAGGAGAAGAAGAAGAAAAATGGGTGAGCGAAAAGTTCTGAACAAGAATTGTCCGTCGGACTTTGATCCGTCAAAGTTGCCTCGCGCCCGCTGATCAAAGAATCAACAGATTAAGGTCCGCATGATGCTTCCCATGAGCATCAGATGCAACACCTGCGGTGATTATCAATGATAATGAGTAATTTAAATAATCGAAAAGAAATTTGTATACTATAAGCACATTCAACTGAAGAAAAACATCTTCAAATTTGGCTGAGAAAATCGTCAAATAATCGCTGGACAGTGGCGGTGGAGAATCCAGTGGCAGTGGAGGTTCGGGTGCTGTTAGAGGCGGATGACTGCCTCAACCACCAAGGAGGTTCAGTTAAAAGAAGATAATGTGAGGTTTAAAAAGAATGAACCTCCTTGTAGTGTCTTTTTCCTAAATACAATCTACAATTTTAAATAGTAGTTAGCAAAGACATTCTTAGTAGTGAATAACTATGGCTGAGATTACGAATGTCTTAAAAAATGATAATTTTGATTTTAATATATTTGAATTTATTTATCTTTTTTTATAAAATAAAATGCATTATAACTAACATGTTATTTAAGTAGGAGAGTTTCACGGGCTACCACTAGCATTGAGGCTAACGTTGCACGCACTCAATTTTAATGACTTAGAGTAACATTCAAGTAAAATATGAGAATTTTTTTGTTCAATTTAATAGAAAAAAGCTTGTCTCTTACAAAAAAAAAAAAATAGAAAATATCGTATGTCAAATTTGTCCTAATGATTTTTAATGATATTTTTTCTTACAAAAGCTTGTTTACAATATGAAACTAACAAAAACAGTTTAATCTTGTTTACAATAATCTACTGAAATTATCTAACAAAAATAATAAACAAATTATAACAAGGAAAACAACCAAAACAATATATTCAACTTTGAAATAAAATACAATTTTTTTGCTGATTGAATAGAAAAACTTTAATATCTTACCATAAAGAACTAAAAATTAGAAAATATCATATGTTTACCTTCTTATAATTGTTTTTATTGATAATATTTAAAAAAAAAACTTTTTTACAATACGAAACTAACAAAAAAATATTAGTCTCGTTTTACAAGAATCAACTAAAATTAACAAATAAAAACAATAAATAGATTGAGTGTCTTCTACTGCAACCATCTCAACCCGGAAGAAGTTGAGAACCTTGATTGTTTCTTTCACTATATGTTTTTGTCGACGATCTTGCTGGAGGTTGTTGTCTAACAGAGTGGTGATTGTATTCTGAAAAAAAAAAGGCAAATAAACATCTAAGTTGAATAGTACTCTTGCCGCAAGAATATTGTATGTAAGGTGGTTCTCTAATGGAGTGTTGTTCATCTCTGTAATGTCAAAATGGAAAATGAAATTAATACTAAACTAACTTCAATTATTTCATCTCAATGATATTATATACTAGTTATCAATGAGAAGCAAAAATCATATACCACAAACAAGTATGTAACATGACGAAATAAAACATTACTAACCATAATAATCCAAACATTCGTTCATACCCTTATCATCTTGCTGAACTAGATATGAATATGAGAAGCACAACAAATCATCTCAAAACGTCATTCGTCATATTTATATTCATCTTTTAAGTAGGCCCTCATAACTAGCCCTACTACCCTTATATGTAAATCATATCATTTGGTTATTAATTCTAATCATATTAAAATTTAATAATAAAATTATATTATTATCTATTCTTAGTTTATTAGTGTCTTAACTCTTTTCAAAATCAATTTGACGGTTAACAGATTAACTAGATTCTTAACTCTTTGTACCAAAATGAACCAACTTAGAAAGTTAGTTGAGTTCATTTTGTCAAAATTCAGAAGTTAAAGACTAGAGGATCATCTCAAAAGGACTTTTCTCATTAATCTTAGGATTAAAGTGACTCAAATAGAGATTATTTAAACTTTAAGGGCTTATATGTACTGATTTAGAAGTAATTATAATTTTTTTTAATATTAGTATTGTAAGCAAACTCTTATAATTACTTATTTTATTAATAAACAATAATCACACTATAATTGATAATAGATCATGAGTCTCTATATTCAACTTTCAAGTAAAATACAAGGATTTTGTTTGTTCAATTGAATAGAAAAACTCTTATCTCTCACCATAAAAATTAAACATTAGAAAATATAGTATGTCAACCTTGTCTTAATGGTTTTTATTGATAATTTTTCTAAGAAAAGCTTGTTTACATTACAATATTATGCGCCTAATTATTGACGTATTTTGTCCCTCATTAGACGTCGTTTTTCGCATCTTCCTTGCATGTTTATGTGTGAGTTTCGTACCCCCTTTGGCCCTCAGGGCCGTTTTATGTAGTGTTTGCATGTTTTTGGTTCATTTCAGGTGATCCATGACGTTTGGGGACGAAGCGAAACTTGAACGGGAGACTGGGAGCACTTGATGATCGAGTTTGCTAGAATTGAAGAGAAACACAATGTGTATCTCATACACACGACGTGCATGTATCTACTACAAACAAATTTTTTATACTTATTCGACTTGGAAAAGGAGAGAGAGGATATCATTCATTCTCTATTCGACTTTTAACGAACCAAACACTCTTGGAGGGCGATTTCAGAGGTTTGGAAGCACGATTGAGTGAAAGGAAGCTAAGGATGGTCGGAGGTTCGATTAGATTATAACAAGATTAGTTTCTCTCGAAGCAAGATGAATATTTGTTCGGTATTCTTCTCCATTAATTCGGTGATTTCCTTTGACACCACAAGTAGCTAAACTTTTAGTTTCGTTCAGATTGGATGAAACTCTAGGGGAGTTTTTGTATGAATGATATTGAGTTTCTAACCCGTTGATTGTTATTGAGGATTATTCAGTTTTGATGTGATTTTCCCATCAACGAAGCTGTAGCGCTGGTTGAGGCTCAGGATTGCAGAAACTGAATCACTCAACTGAAAGACCAACTGTCAATGAATCTGATTGAAACTATAGATGCTGGAAATCATAAGATCCTATATATGCATCAGTTTGTCAAAGCAAAACAGAAAGAATTCAAACAAAGGACTACTACAAAATCATGAGATCACTGCAAAATCACGAGATCCCATACATACAACCACAGACAGACTACTACCAATTCACATTATAAGCTATTGATTCAGAAACATCATCCCTCCCCTATACACCATCTTCACTCCCCTCCCTAAGCAGTACACAAACTCCACTCACAGTCCAAATCGCTTAGGCCTCAAGTAAGTTGAGCTCTGTCGTAGTCCTGGCATCAATATCGCCTGCTGCTCCTTCTCCCTCTTTGCTTTTTCCTTCTCCTTGTTCATCCTCTCAGCTGCTGCTTGCTGAGTCCTCAGAGTCTCCATTTCCTCCTCCATTGCTGTCTTCTCTTCCTTCTGCTTCTTCTTCTGCTCCAACATGGACGTATCCGAGTCCTTGACCGAAAAGAACATAGGTCCAAGCTCAGCTAACCACTGGGGCTCTACAGAGGTAGCACACTGCATGTACTCTTTCGACGTCAACACCAGCTCGTGGTAAACAACGTAATCTGGAGTGTAGCCCAGGCCATAGAGGGCGCTTGTAGGGTGCAAGTGGCAAGGCATTCCTGACCTGCAGTTCACATACTCTCCCACACCCTTCAACCTTGCTGCATTGTGGAAATATGCAGAGCAGATTGCCTTCCGGATCACATCCCAATCATGTCCGCAAGACGTCAATGGGATTCTCAATGCCTTGAGGATATCGAGCAGTTGGGACCTCACTTCTCGAGCTTTACGCAACCCTTTGACATGTAGATAGTGGTCATTACACCAATCACCCCGATACTGGTGTTCTTTCCATTGCATGTACACATTGAGCAGAGTTAAATGGTCAGATTCTGGTACGAAGAATTTCTCCCTTGCAGCATCACTCTCCTCGGCCCTGTCCTTTGGCCGGAAAAATACTGAGGGGACTGAGAGCATTGATACAATTGTCAAAACCTCATTTATGCAGCCCAATTGATCTCCCATCAAAAGCATCTTAGCTAGTGGAGGATCTAAAGGGAACTCCACCATTTTCCAGCCAAGCTCAGTCAGACCTCCGACGTTGTTCAGTGCACCCAGAACCCACAGTTGATACATAGAGTTGAGAATATTGTCTTGTGGAGGCGGGTCCATGAAATCGAAATCGAGCAAGTTCTCTACTTTGAGCGACTTCAGCAGCAAGACTACATTACCAAGGTTTGTCCTCTGAATCTCTGGCACTGGACTTGGCAGCATCTCTGTTTGATACGCGTTTTCGGTGTAAAGCCTGTAGCACGTACCAGGGCCAGTCCTACCAGCACGGCCAGAACGCTGATTAGCAGCAGCTTGGCTGACAGGAAAAACTTGGAGGGCATCCATACCCATCCTTGGATTGTAAACCTTCATTTTACCGTATCCAGTGTCAATGACATAGAAGATTCCATCCACAGTCAATGAAGTCTCAGCAATGTTTGTAGCAACAATGCATTTACGAGCTCCGTCTTCAGCTTTCTGAAATATCTTCGCTTGCAAATCAGCAGGAAGCTGAGAATATATAGGCAGTATCGAAAGTTTCTGAAACTCCTTGGTGGTTGAGGCAGTCATCTGCTCCATTCTCTCTGCAAGAGAATAACAAGCTGCTTCAATCTCGTCTTGGCCCGTCATAAAGATGAGGATATCACCGGGACCACTGGTAATGTGGATATCCATGGCTTGCTTAACCGCCGATGCAACATAATCTTCACAAGGCGTCTTGCTGAAATAGGTCATCACAGGAAATGTCCTCCCAGGGATGTTGAATATTGGTACACTGAAACATTTAAGATTATATTGTTTCAGATAATTACATGCTGGCATGAACAAATCTACAAAAGAAGGATCTGGCTTTAATAAATGCTGCTGGTATAATAGAAACTGCAAGAGACTTACCTTCCAAAAAATTCTGAGAACTTCTCAGCGTTTAAAGTTGCAGATGTGACAATGAGCTTGAAATCTCGACGTCGAGCAACCACCTTTTTCAATATCCCAAACAGTACATCTGTGTTTAATGATCTCTCGTGCGCTTCATCCATAACAACGACCCTGCAACAATTAGAGTTTCATTACCAAATTAGAACAGATAAATTGGTCAGGAGATTAGTTTATGCTTCAACTTAAGGGGTTTCACATACCGGTACTTGTCCAATTCAGAATCTTTCAGTGTTTCACGCAGGAGTACTCCATCAGTCATATACTGCAAAACCATGAGTTGGAAAATTCAACATACCATTAGGGCCAGAGGACTTGAGAAGAATAGTATCAAAAAATAAAAATGAAAAGGGAAATGGACATCAACCATCATGAGCAAAAGCAAACCTTTATTATGGTGTTCTTTCCGGTCACATCCTCAAACCGGATTGCATAACCAACTTTATCCCCAAGTTCAGTCTCCATCTCTTCACTAACTCTTTTGGCAACACTCATAGCTGCCACACGACGGGGTTGGGTGCATCCCACAATTCCATTAGCTGTATAACCATCTTCATGCAGATACTGTCAAGACAAAGCATGAGAGGATTAGAAGAGGACATTCATGGATTAAACAGATAACTGCGCTAAACCGAAAAAGAGAAAAGGCAAACCTGTGTCAGTTGTGTTGTCTTTCCTGACCCTGTTTCACCAACAACTACTACAACCTGATTTTCACGTATCACCTACAGAACATGCAATTTAGAGACGGTAAGCATTCCACGCCAAAAATATCAGCAAGAAACAATCAACCAAAGCATCCTAATAACTCAATCTATCAAACAAATTATCCTAATAACTAAAATTAAATACTTAACCAATCTATGTAACAAGGCAACACAACATATAATAACAGGGGAAAACAAACCTGCAATAATTCATCCCTAAACCAATCTATGTAACAAGGCAACACAACATATAATAACAGGGGAAAACAAACCTGCAATAATTCATCCCTAACAGAGTATATGGGAAGATACTTCCGCTGCTCTGACATGCTTTTTGACAATGCAAAATCGCTCACAGCTTCCCCCTTCTTCATGTGCTGTGCAAATTTTGCCTCCTGCTTGAAATTAACTTCACCTTCTTCACCCACTTCAGCAGTATCAGCATCAACCTGAAATATATGAACAGGCTGAGCACCAGAACAGTAGAAGACAATCGGAAATTGTATTGACATACTAGTACTAACCTGCTCCACTGTTTTCTCAACCCCAAGAATATCACCAAGTTTTGAGCCAGCAAGTTCCCAAAATCTTTGACGGGACTTGTTCATACTCTGCTTCTCATGAATCTCCCTGACCAGAGCAGAGCCTTTGCGTGAAATGATGGCCATATCTGATGTGGGATCTTTTAAGGGCATTACTGGCTCTGCTTGTTTAGTGAAAACCACTCTTCCATCCAGAAAAGGAGGTTTGGTATCTAACAAAGGGTCATAAAGAAAATCACAATCAGGATAAGAGAAAGAAATATATAAGTTTGAACTTATCCTGTTTACATGATGCTTGCAACATTCTTACCGTGCACAAGGAGAATAGCCTTGCGTTCATTCTCATCATCAAATTCAGTCTGCACCTCAGTTCCTCTAACAGCACCAGATCTTAAGAGTTGTCTGTCTTCCCACTGGGCATTATCAGCAGTAAGCTGAGATAACTTCTTACTTTGAGCTAGTGACATCTTGGAGCCATCTTTTTGAACCTATGAAGAGAGAACCAAATAACATATATCATTCACTGTATCCAACACAGAGGACAGGGGTCTTGCATACTCAAAACACTATGCCAACTGCCTGTCAAGTATAAATACAGAGACGTAGGGGATGTCTATGCCTTTTGAAGCTTTAACATACCAACTTTTTAGCCAGCTCTGCCTCCTTTTTTTGGGTTGTTGAAGCTTCATCTCCAAAGAAAAATGATGAGCTACTAGAATCAAACATTGTGTTGCCTTCTTCTCTATCATACCTGGAGAATACAGACACCATTTAGTACATAAGTTAATTGATGAAATATGGATAGTCTTAAGTTTCATAAAGAAACTTGGTAGAAAGCATATATGAGCAACACTGGACCAACTTATATAAGTTTCAGATAGTTAGGAGGATTACCAAGCTCGATCGGAATTGTATTCCATTTCCAAACGCATGTTCTCTGTAATCTCAAGATTAGGTTCTTCAGATGGGAATGATTTTTCTCCTTCCTGTACATATTCAACATAAATGAATTCTTACTGGACAATGAAAACAAAGAAAAATAAACCAAACACAATCAACTACAAATAGCCTGCCCTGGCAAATGGGTTATGAATAAATACTGATAACACTTTCCAATCCATACACAGACGCAACAAATACTCCTCCATTACTAATGAAATCAAAGCCCAACAACAACTAGTATGGCGAGTTTATAACACATAACTAAAGCAGTCTCCATAGTTGTGAAGAAACAAGGACACGCCTTACAAAATGCTAGGCACAATACACAAGCAAATTGACATGTGTAAGGGTGCCAAATTAACAGCGTGTTTCACTATATTTCCTAGTCCCACCTTGAGCAAATAATCATTAAAAAAGGAAGGTGAACATGTTCAGTCTACTCTAGCACTTAACTTTCACATGTTTGTGTGTTTGCAATCTCTTCAAAGAGTAGAAAGGAGGGAATAAATTTCAACATATACTAAAGGAAGAGATCGAGATGCACTTAGAACCAAAGACTTACCTCTAATTGTTGTGTACTTGAAGAGGGGAATGTAAGTTGATCAGACCTCCCACTACGTCTAGAACTAGAAAACTTATGTGATGAACCAGAAGCCCGTATTGGCATTGGAGAAGGAGTAACCCGATCCCAAGGAGAAGCAGCAGAACCTGAGTAGGACAAAAAATATGTAAGCTAAAGTGTGACCAAACCAAAGAGTGTGAGAATGAGAAGGTACTGAAGTCCCACAACATACCAGCAGAAAATGGAGTATTTCCACCCAACCAAGGAGAAACTAAACGTGCATCAGGTGAGGTCCCAACAAACATTGGGGAGGGTGAAGGTCTATGGTATCGGCTTGTATCACGTCGGGGCCTGGGAGTATCTTCCCAATCTGATCTTCCTGAAAATCAACCAAGGAGCAAGTTAGATTCGCACATAAACAATCATATTGATCTTTTCATGTTGTCAAATTTGCAACACAAACAACAGGAGAATTATAAACAAACCTGAAGTTCGCGGGCGTTTTCTTCCATAGCTTCCATCATCATAATCGTGTTCATACCGACTTCGAGATTCTCTTCCATGACTTCGCTCTTCACGATCACTGCCGTGTCTGTCCCTTCGATTATTACTCCTAACATCATCTTTCTTGCCTCTTCTTCGATCACTGATGTAGTCATCATCTCCACGGTGAGAAACTGGAGTGCCAAGGGATATTATAGTCATTTATCACACACAAGGTAAAACTACTGGTCAGATCGCTCTCGATACACGCTTGAAGGGATGATGATTCCGAACTCGCCAACAGCAGGGGTTGGCGTTCGGGCTCGAAAGTGTCGATTTCTTAGGCTACGGAGGCGGAGCGGAGTTCTGAATGCAGGGTTTGATGGAGCAGATTTAGGGTTCTATTCGAAGAAGAAGGAAGCGTACGGTAATGATATATCAGCGGGAAAAGCCTCCTAATTCCTATCCTACTATGTAAAGGAAAGAAAAAACAAGAAGAGAACGCTGGCTTCATCATGACGTCAGCTAAGTCAATATTAAAGAAGAACAACAACTGAAACGACGACGTTCTGTACATTGCAGCTTCACGGCCCAGCTCACAAACCATATGGGCTGGGAAGTGGACGGCCCAATTTCATTAATCAGCTGATTTATTCTATTAGTAAAAGGATTCCACTTAATTTGAAAAATAAATAAATTTGGCCTTAGGTTACTCCCGTGGAAGACTGGAAGATAGTAATGGCTTAGGAGATATACGAGAGCTTGACGCCCCACAAAATGAAATTTCAAACTACCTCTTTAATCTTTACTAATAAAATAACTTCATGTGACAATTAAATACGTTAAAGAAACACATTTACACATTACTTGAAGTGATTCTTGGACACGACCATCATTTAATGAACACTATGGAAAAAAGATGCGGTTTAGCATCGGTCGTTCACGTGATTTAGCGTCAGTTTAGCGTTGTGTCGTCATACGATCGACGCTAGATCAAAGTTGACCTTTGACTTGATTTAAAAATTTGGATAGCAGATCTTATTCTTGATATCCAAGAGGCTTTCACCCGGGGGGCGAATGATCTAAGATAATATTTTTGTGGTCCATGAGGTCCTCCATTGTTTCAAGACCCGTGTTAATCGGAAGGAAGAGATGTACCTGAAATTAGATATGAGAAAGACTTATGACTTAGTTGGCTGGGACTATCTTGACCTTCTCCCTCCCTCTCATTAAAGCAGTCATTCAGGCTATCCCTCTTACGTCATGAGTTTGCTTCTCCTCTCTAGATCTATACTACCAACAAGATGAACTCAATGCTTCGCAACTTTTTTTTTTAATCTGGTAATCTTATACCATATCCATTGCAGAAATGTTGATATCCCCCCCAAATATGAAGGTGCATTGGTTTCAGAGGTTTTGACTCTTATAAAACCTCTCAATAAAGTTTAAATTTGTACAACTTTGATAAGTTTTGTGCAGCAAATTAAAAACTACCATGGTTTAAAATCAAGACATTTTGATTATCAAGAACTTTGATAACATGTCATTAACCGCTGCAGTTTGAGTTTGTTCTGATTTTTCAATCATCCAAACTTAACTTATCTACATGCACATATGATCCAAAAAAACAAGAGACATACTAATGTCTGGTTTGACTCTATTTACTTAAAAAAACTAAGTAATTACTTATTATTACCGATCTTTATGACACACAACATTCGATGGTGCAAACTAGTTCAATGAAGTTCAATTTTAGTTTTGCTACATGAATAAATCTTGTGGAAAAAATGATGGGATTGGGCTGTCGTTGGGTGACTCTTTGTTGAGCACTGTTAAGCCGTCAACAACTAACGAGATGCCTGTCAGTCATCACCTTGGTGACTATTGGCAACCTAATTAGCCGTTTGACACGCGTAACGCTGCTCAACAAGGAGCCACCCAACGACAAATAACCCAATAGGTTAAACTGTTGACTAGTGAAGTTTGCATGTATCAAAAGGTCTTGAATTTGAATCTCATCTTTCTCGTGGTTGGCTGATGGGTAGAAGGAATTTAATTTAGGACTTCATGACGGTGTTTTTGTCTCTTTCCTAATTGTGGCTGATCTTGTTAAAAATCAACATGCAATAAACAAAAAACAAATAAAAATAGGATCGAATGAGAAAGACGATAAAATGATTAAACGCGATAAATCTCCGCGGGAAAAACTACGAGCACACGACTACTATGAAAACTCCACTAAAATTAGAGAATTACAGTTGTAAGGATTTTCAATAATGCGATTTATCCACTACGAGCTAAATAAGAAAAATTTGTACCTTTTAAATTTTATTAAATTTTACCATGGCCAGAGTGAAGTGAAAGTTGGGTTATTGGTTTAAGATAGAAAAAAACAGAAGATATTTCCTAAATCCAATTCACACATTGAACTTCCAAATTCCATAGTCGAGAAATCAAATTATCAATTACATCAAAATTCCCACAAGACCACTTCCATGGATTCATCGAAAATGTCCAAAAACTTAGAATCAATGAGGAAAATAGCATTTTGCCCCCTCTAATTTGGAAACTTAACAAATAACTCCATACTATAAATCACTCTTTCTACTATTTTTAGTTTGACCACTTTGTCGTTTGGATCATTCCGTTCCAACTATCATCTTCTTAACATTAAATCTGAACACATCCATACACCGACATCGAAGAGAGATATCAAAGGTAGGAGATGAAGAGTTGGTCAGGGGAGGTAGTTCGAAGAGTATGGTGATATACGAAGGGTTTTAAAACCATATGTTTTATTCGTCAATTTCATCATATCTAATTTATGTATTTATTTTCTCAATTAAATAATGCTTAGTAAGCTAATACATGGCTACTGGAGCTAACGTAATGTACTGAATGCGCATCAACTACCTTCATGAAGATGAAAGTTGAAATGGAAGGACCCAAATAGCAAAGTGGTCAAAATCAGAGAAAATAAAAAAAGTGATAGTATAGGGAGCTATTTGTTAAGTTGGCAAAGTAGAGGGGGCAAGTGGTATTTTCTCAACCAATTATGTACCAAATTAAACCCATATTAGCATATAAATATCAAGTGATCAATCTCTTAAACACATTCATTAAACCAAAACTAATCAATTAAAAATCAAATGAAGATTCCCTATCTCAAAAACACTCTATTACTTGTTCTTGTTCTAGTGTTCATCGAGCTTGCATTTGCAGCTGAAGATCCCACACATGGCTTCACTGAAGTTCCATTGAAAGCTTCAAACATAGTCCTCCAGAAGCCCTACGACGTCCCTCTCGATCAGCGCTACAGCTTCGTCGATGGGGTCCACCGCATGTGGGTCTACTCCGACGACAAGCCTTTCAGTCCCGGTAGTGATACCAAGCCTCGTACCGAAATTCGCATCGCGGTATGAAACACTGTCATGAATTGAACTGTTGCATCCCAATAACTCGAGCTGTTGGGAGAGGATTCGACACTGGTTTTATTTTATTATTCATTAACAAACACATCATTCTTAACCCTTTCGTACAGGGCCTAGACTACTCTTCAGGAGTGTGGCAATTCGAGGGCAATGGGTACGTCCCCAACAAGACGTCTGGGGCCACCGTGGCCCAGATTCACGGCGCAAAAACAGGGGCAACAACGTTGATTTTGAGGGTTTACACACCCGGTGAAATGAGGTACTACAGCTCCCTCCACGTGGCTGATGGAATGTACGATCGATGGTTCAAGCTGAACATGATCCATGACGTCGACGGTGGCACAGTGACTGTGTACTTAGACGGCGAGAAGAAGTTCCAACACCACGACCAGGGCCCCGGCGACTTGTACTTCAAGTGTGGAGTTTACGGGGCTCCGACAGGCATGAGCCATTACATGGAGTCGAGGTGGAAAGACATCAAAATTTACAAGAAATGATCAAAGAATGTTATTGTGAAGAAGTTTGGTGTTGTTTTTGTTATGTGTACTGAGGTGTGACCTATTTGGTAATTTGTCATTTGGTTTGCTATACGAAGTTTTTATGTATTTTCCAAAAATGCCGAAATCATCATTCACTTTATCAGTATAACCAATCAAGCTATCAAACAATCAAGAAAACAACAATATGATCTATATATGAGAGGGTTTCTAGCTTCTAACACAAGCAACCATATAACCTATAATAAAACCATATAATTATGAATCAAAAGAATAAGATTAATCATGTACAATAGTAAAACCCTAAGGAGTACAAGGAAGGCAGCATATCCTGCCGATTTTAGCGAAAAGCCATTGCAGACCATTCGAAAGCTCATCGTCGGAGTCTGAAGATGAAGATGAAGACGTGGCAGGCAAAGGCATGGTATGAGGTAACTGCCGGTGGAAAGCGTTGACAGCACCTACAACGCCATCTTCATTGTCAATCAGTTTCGCAAGCTCTGTCGCTCGATCTTTTACCTGGAAAGGTTCGTTATGAAAAATGGGGAGGGTTCATATTCAACAGCACAACATTCAAGGTGAACAAAAGTGGAACCTAGAAACTGGAAATACCTCTGCCTGGAGCATGAATTGTATAGCACTCGAAAGGTTTTCGACGGTGAGCTGGGAGATGGGTATTGGTTGAGGTCCCAATCCCTTGTTAAACAATCTATCTCCCCAGAAAAACTGGTCTCCGAAGAACGGGACTATTGTCGTCGGGCACTGTATTCATGACACGATTCAATTTAGGTTTACAGAAATGAATGGAAATGTCATTAAATTCGTTAGGTTATCGTCAAATTTTGGACTACTTACCCCAGCTCTTAGTCCTGTAGCTGTTGTGCCAGCACCACCATGATGAACCTGTAAAGTAGTAATCTTTAAGAACAAAACACGAAGAACCATTGTTATGTACGATTCATACGAGAATACGAGATAAGAACTCACCACAGCAGCACACTGAGGAAACAACCAATCGTGAGGGCAGTCCTCGAGGAGGAAAACATAGTCCGGGGCTTCCACAACTGAGCGAAAAAAAGAAGCAAGCTTGAGGACGGATGATTTCTTGCGAAACAAGCAACGTAAACATGGACGAAAACAAGTAAAACTACTTACGACTGCCTAGGCCTCCCCATCCTTGGTCAATGATCCCTCTCTGCTCGGTCTCCTTCAACGCCTCGAGTATTATCTCCATAGTTTTTTGGGGATCTTCAAGAGGCTAGATAAACAAGAATGTAATAAGCTCAGTAGTTAACTCACGGTAGGGAAATAATATGAGTCGATTGACGTAAATGAGTCAGCATACCATGCTTCCAAACCCGATATATATAGGCTTTGTTCCCTTTTTTATCCATTCGGTAAACTCTCGTCTAGGTTCGTACTTCGATGCAAGGTTTAAGAAGCAATACCCAACTACATCAACCTGAGGCCCCCAATCTGCACATTAGCTTGTAAAGTAAGTTATCTAGTTCAAGGCATAAGCATTAGAAAGGGTATTACACAACAAAACATCGAATTTTTCGGTACAAGTGCGTAAAGTATAGTTCTTGATGAAAATTTCTTTCTTGGGTAAACTAATTCAATTTGATCACCATGCCATTACAACGAGTGGAGTTCAATACGAAAAACGCAGCATGTGATTTGCAGAGTTCAATACGAAAGTCATAGCCAGAAGAACAGAATATTACCCATTGGTTTGGACACGAGACTTGGACTCCATAAATAACCGGTAGGAAGATGAGATATTGATCCATGGTACATGCTGTAATATGCAATTGGCTGCAGCTTCAACTTCTTTCTGAAGTCATTTATGTATCCTCTTATCCCCCACCATATCAGTAAATCCACAAGAATATATGAAAGCTGGATCAAGAAAGATGAAAATCAGATAAGCAAAATCCGCCGAGAAATCCAACTGCATACGAATTACGAAATAATGACATACCCAATAACCAGCACTTTGAGGTACACGAGCCAAAGGGTGTGGGAATTCATATGTCGGCCTGCCTATTGAAGATTCAAGTAAGAAAGCATTCCCCGCGAAAAGTATTTGACTAGCAACTATAAAACTTCACCAATCTAGAAGGCAAAAGTTATACGAAACACTCACGTCCATGGCATCGTGAAGAAAATGTGGATCGGTACACCTAGAGCCTCAGCAACATGAACGTGTCCTGCATCAGATAGAAAAAAATATGGTTACGAAAATTCGGGATACAGTAGCATTCACTAGAAACTTTTCAAGGAATCAAGATAATGAGCATAGTCTGGCCAAGTCATGCAAAAAGCATCGATTTTTCGACATCACATATCGACATAGAGCTGGATTTTACTCACCATAAGCAGGAGGGTTTGCGATAATAGCTTGAGCTTTAAACGATACACCGGATTCAGGGTCTGGTTCTGTACACGCTGGGAGAAGGGACTCTATGATGTCCTTCATTTGCTTCCTTTGAATGGATATCTCTCCGGGCGAGGAAGGGATCAAACCTTTATTACGAGCCATATCTAAACACAGATGAAATTCAAAATTTCGTCACAGTGGGGTTAAAGTTCAAATCTTTTTTGCATAGAATCAAAGATTAGACCACTTACATCCTGCCAAAACTCGAGGGTCACCCCCTAACGGGTAAAAGCCTACGCCAGCTGCCTTCACAAAACTCCTAAAATTAACATGAGTTGCCAACCTAACACGATGACCGAATTCCTGTACGAAGTTTCATTATTAGAAGAAAAGAATGACAAAGTAGTTTGCCAAAATGCTACAAAAGTTGTTGTTCATGCCTGAAGCCGCTTTGCCATAGCCAAAAATGGTTGGACATCTCCTCTTGTTCCGACCACGAGGATCGCAATATTCAACTTTGGAATCGGTTTATTCACTTCAGAGGTGTCCTCATTCATAATGAAGGATGCACTGCCAACTGAATGAAGCTCCAACAACTCTGAAGTAACTGAATCGTTTTTATCCAGATCGACTGCCACGGTTCCATCATGTTGGACTCTGACTAGCTCTATGAGCAATTTGTTCTGATATCCAAAATGAAGATGTTCGATAAGATACGAGACACAAATACTCCAACTTGCAAACACATGGAGACAGTATTGCTAATCAACCTTCTCTTGGTCAAAGAATCGGTGGAACTTCAGCTCATGCTTCGACCGATGCTCTGTGATGGATCTATAAAAAGTTATGTTGTCCTTCTCTTCAACCACCAGGTTTCTGTGCGCACCAACTGGTTCACTAATGCTGTGTTCCAATCCTGGTAAAATCGGGCGTTCTGATGTTAGGGAACAAACGTATCGAATAGTTACCACAAAGAAAATACCAATGAAACACAGCCAAACCAAAATCAATTGAACGGTGTTCATCAGGTGTTAATCTTTTGACCGATATATGCACCATTTCATCAAGACCGACTTCTTGAATGATAAGAGTAACAGTGGCATTGACATTTACTAACCTTTTCGAGGGGAAGAAGTAGCTTCAGACCCTTCTCTATCTGAACTCTCCATCTGCGGCTCAGAATGCAATTCACCTTGATCTTCGTCTTCTTTACCTGCAAATTGTTCTTCTGGATACTTAAATTCCTCTGTCATTGGCTTATGAACATCACCAGTCCCCTTCTTCAAGTTTCCATCGAGACTGCCATTGAATCCTCCCTCTGAGTTACTTAACGGATGATCGTTACAACTAATCCCCAATTCATCACTCAGATTCAACCACATGACCCTCGCCCCACGAATCAATCAATCAACTTCCAATCTCATCCCTTGGCAAGTACAACAACAAAAACCCTGAAAGGAGAACAACCCTTCTTCAATCAACAGTTGTAAGACAAAAAAATCAACACATTTCAGATTAAGAAACACTCCAAGCAGATAAAACCAATAGCTCCAATACAACAATTAAAACACGAATTCAACAGAGCACAATCCTAGAAGCTCCATAGCCATCAATCAAGCAGACATTAAAGTCTGAAAGGTCTGAACTTTTAACCTTCAATCATCAGAAAGCTTCCAACCAGATAAACCCAACAACTCCACCAAATACAACCAAAGGAAATCCCCAAAAACCCTAGCAGAATCCTAGAAACTCCACATCCATCAATCATGGACTACAGAAAACACCCAAAAAGAACACTTGACAAAAACAAACTCCTAGAAATCCAAAGCTCTAAACTCCATATCCATCTGCTAAACCACAGAAAACCCAGAAAAGAACACTCAACAACAGCAAACTCCTTCCAAAACTTCACCTCAAAAGAGTGGCAAGAAGATTGAAAGGGGTTCTTAGCACAATCATGAACTAAGCACAACCCAGAAAGAAGAACACTTAACAAAGCAAGCTGGAGATTTACCTCGTGGTTCTTGTCAAGAAAGAATCTCCTGCGGAAAAGCGAGCAATAACTAATACCCTAATAAACCCCCTCACCTGAAACCAACCCGTCAATCAGAGAGACAGTTAGGTAGGGAGAAAAGGCAAGAAAAAAGGTCCAATCTTTTTATGTAAGTTGCAGAAAGTAATGAAAGAGAGCTCACGTTTAGCAGCAGCAGCAGGAGAAGCCAAAACAACGTGTTCTTCTGCCTCCACAGAGAAAGTTGGGTAAATGATTGATATAAGAGCTATAATTGATGCACAAGTATGGGAGATGGGGTGCTAACCCTCTCTGTGTACTCAGATGCTGCCAGCAAGACTTTATAATTGGGATTTGAAAGAACAACTTGACTTGGACTGTATTGAATTGAATGATGATGATGAATTTCTATTAATCTAATGGAAAGAAAGAAGCTTTTTTGACTGTCATTCTGTCGAGCTTTGTGGGGATCTGTTAGCTGTCTGAGTTGGTTTAAGTAAAAAGGAAAGACCTTTTGGCAAAGGAAATTGCGAGTATTTAGGGATTTTGGATGTTTGAATTTGAGTTGTTTGTTTAGTCGTTTATGGAAATTGGTAACCAAGTAAGGAACAGAATGTTCAAATATCTTATCATTGAAATGGAAAAAATTATAATCATGAGATTTTTATTAATTTAGCTTGTGAATATTATGATAGAGAATCAATCGATTAGGTTAATAATCAAAATATGGATACCGGTTGATTGGTTGATTTATAAATTTATAAACTTCTTAACTAGTAATCGGTCGATTCAGTGTTTGTTTAACTGATTGATGGATTGAGGTTATGTCAATTTCAGTAAAAAATAGTTATAATTATGAACAAAATAGGAAGGAAATCAGCTAAAAAAATTATCAACCGATTAATTGACCAACTTAATTTTAGAGGAAAAAAAAATCTACAAAATAGTGATTGTTTACAAAGAATAAAAAGTATTGGTTGAAGCGATATGTTTGAATGAGTAATCGAGTGGCTCGACTAAAACTCGAATGAGTCAGAAAACCACTCGTAGGTGTTAACCAAGTATGATGGTTGAACGGTGTTTTTTTTTTCTACATTTCAGTAGTCTGATGTAATATAAGTCTTATCGTCATATATATAACACTAGATTAGTCGCGGCCTGTTGGCCGACTTCAACATAAGATAAATATTTAAAATATTAAATATTTAGTACGTCTGGACACAGCCCCTTCGAGTTGGCCACGGGGCTTCCTATCCTCTCCAAACTCAGTCGAGTGTCTTCGTACCTCCTAAATTTTAAATTCTTTACAAAGTGAACTCATTACTTTAATACGGGTTCGGAGCAGTCCTACTAACGTCAGCGGTGTATTTTTTTGGCAATTTTACCACGTCATTTTTGACATGTAATAGAAAATATCATTTGAAATTTAAAAAACTAAAGATATTTAAAAAAATTAAAGGTATACCTGCCAAAGAATTAAAAAATAACTGTAGACAGCCCATTGGCCGATTTTTTGTGTTAATATTTTACCGAAAATATTTATTTTTATTTTTATTTAGATTACTTAGAAGTGTGGTTGAATTTTTTCTACTTTTTAATATATAATAATTTAATTCATATGTTGGTAAAAAATTATAAATTTGTTATCAATTGTTGGAATATAATAAATAAAAGCATTATAATTATGCTTTCTTGTTGTTAAGTTGAAAACACTGCAACTTTTCTTTGATTAAATAGTAAACTACTCCAATATTAGGTGTGGCATTGTTGGTTGTTCACTTTGTCTCTTAAACATGAGGTTGAGAGTTCGATCCTTGTTCATGAGAAAAAAATCAAAAATTTTGTTTGCCAAAATCGATTTTTATCCAAAATACCCTCATTCCTAGAATGAAGGAGAAGCTCTAAAATTCCCAAAACGCTGACGTGTCAACTGAAAAAAAGCGAAAATGCTTTAATGTTTAGAAGATATTAGTCTTTATACATTAAAATCGTCCATTTCATATTAAAATTGAATTTTTTGTACATATGAGATGTGACTTAATTACGTATGAAAATCAATCGTTGTTATCGAATTAACCATCGATTTTGACCCAAAAAATAACCCAATGTAGCTATTACCACTACAAAAAAAAGGGGTTTAGCGTCGGTCAGACGCGCGTTATGGCGTCGGTCAGCGACCGACGCTATTTTGAATAACGTCGATCGACCGAACCGACGCCAGATGTGGTGACGTTAAACTTTAGCGTCGGTTTTTGGTCGACCGACGCTAGAGCACTGACCAACCGACGCTAAATAGGCTGACAATCACAAAAAAAAATCAGCTGCAGATGCAGCTGCTCCTTCTTCTTCCCTCCTTCTTCTTCCTTCGTCTTCTTCAGTGCTTCTTCTTCTTCCTTCCTTCTTCTTCTTCTTCTGCAGCTACAGCTGCTTCTTCTTCCCTCCTACTTCTTCTTCTTCTGCAGATACACCAAAAACCCTGTGAGGAGGAAAGCAAAAACCCTAAATCCATAAATCGAAGTGTAGATCTGAGAAGACGAAGTACCTTAGGTTTAGGAAAGATGACGGCGGCTGAACGGATTTGAGCGAGATGAGCGGCGGCGAAGGGGCTGGGATGGCGCGGCGGCGGCCTTGGCAGGGATGGCGCGGTGGCGTCCTTGGAATGAGATGAGCGGCGGCGGCCTTGGAAGGGATGGCGCGGCGGTGGCCTTGGAAGAGATGGCGCGGCGGCGGCCTTGAGCGAGATGAGCGGCGGCGGTGGTTCGAAGAAGAAGATAGGGAAGTGAGAGAAGAAGAAGAAGATAGGAAAGAGATGGATGGCGGCGGCGGTGGTTCAAAGAAGAAGAAGACAGGGAAAGAAGAACGTTTTTTTTGTAGTGTACACATCATCTTGTTCAACCATATGATGTTAACATTATTTAGTTAGGAAGATGGTTAGGTGAATCCTTGAATATGGTTAGGTCAAATGGAAAAGGATATAAAAAATACATTTATTAAACTATTTTATTTATTAAATAAATCCAATTTCATAATTTAATAAAATGAAATGTATTGAAGTAATTCATCATTGATTTCCTACATAGATGTGGAATAATATGTACAAGTATACGAACATCAATACGAGTTTGTACCTAACAACATTCACATCCGAGACTACCTTATACGATAAATTCAATGAAAATAGATATAAATCGTCCTAAATAAATGATTGGCGTTGTTGTTGTCATCTTGTAAGTTCTTGAGCAACCAAGCTTCGACCTCGATTAATGGTGAGAAGACACAAACACAAAAGCTCTTCAAGCTCGTCAACTTGCTTCCTCAACTCACAATCTTTCCTCTTCATCTCCTTCGCCACTTGCGCCTTAAACGTTGTCGCTTGTCCCCCGATTTTGACATTTTCTCTGACCAAAACTTCGTCATCTCCTTCCCGTGCTCCACCTCGTCGTGAAGCCTCGTCACTAGCCTGCTCACTGTTTCCATATCTCTGTTCAGTATGTACATACATTTGGCTGCAACATCTAGCTGTCGGTGTACCCTCTTTAGAACCCCTATGCTCGTCATCACCTGCAAAATAATAGTCAGAATCGAGATTCTGTATCAATATCTATATAAAAATTTAATTGTGGTAATTATATATAAGATTAATTTTTATGTAAGAGCGGCAAAATTATATATATAAGATTAATTGTAATAACTAATACTCAAGATCCATAAATCTAGTTAAACCTTTCATATCGGTTGACTATTTGACCATTTTTATATCGGTTGACTTTCTTTCTTTAACTCCAACCCAGAGTCTCTGACCATCCGGTTTTCGGTTATGACTCGGAATCAAATAGTTAATTTTTAATTAATTTCCACGTGTCAAGAATTAAGATGCTCACCTTAAACCTAAGAACTCTGTTCACGAGTTTCTTCACCGGACCAATTCCTCCGCCGACGACGGCCATCGGACCCATGACCAACGCCGTGAAAGTATGCGCCGCCAGAACCACCGCCGTCAACGCCAGGACGCCGCAAGCTGCGGCGACCGAGATCCCGGCTACCCTGTTTATACAACCAATCACCTTAATCTTCCTATTCACTTTCCTCCTCCTCGATTTCAGCTCTTCCAAAACAGAGGAGTATTGATTCCGAATTCCATCGATCAAGTCCTCGATCGACGAGAACGAGTTGCTCGATTCGGAAACCAAAAAATTCATGAGCTCCGAGATACACGATTCCGTCTCTGACATTTCATCAAACACCTGGTGTACAAACTTGGGGTGGGCGATCCGCGCTATGTGGGCGAGTAGGTGGGTGCATAATCGAGAAGAACCCGCAGTCGAGTCGAAGTAGTCGACAAAGACCGGTTTAAGCTCAGGAAATTCCGAAATCACGACAGTACTCGATTCGAGAACCGACCGAATCGAACCTTGGTCCGGCTCGAGAAGGTGGAATAGGAGAGGCTCATGATGAAATGATGACAATGATGGTGAGTTGTGATGATTGGCTAGAGTCTGAGCCTTGGTGGAGAACTCGACATACGACTGCGTCCTCAGCGTTCTGTGATACTCGTCGTTCAAGTTCAGTCCTTTGTCATGATCAGACACTCTCAAATCACCTTTATAATCTACAAACATACACAAATTTACAATCAAACAAATGGGTATCGATCAACAGCCTTTAAAAATCACGAAAAAACAACTATCTCGAGAATCAAAATGTTGGACTAACCTTGCTTGGCCATGGAAGATTTGAGCTTTGCCCACATAGTGATCATGATTGAAGAATCTAATGAATGATTTTCCCCCAAATTTTGAATTTTGATGTGTGACATAATGCTATATATATATACACACAAACCCTAGAAAATGTGGGGATAAGAATTAAAAAGGAGAGAAAGAGGTTTACACAAACTTTGTATCTATCAATTACATTTTGCAAGCTTTAGGGCTGAAATTGATGAACCCTTTACAGCAATTTTGGTAGGCTACTTTATTTATTTATTTATTTTTAAAAGGTTTTTTTTTTACAATATTTTTAAAAGGTTTTTTGTTTCTTTGATTTCATGCATAAATTCAGTTATATGTACAAGCTTTGGCATTTTGTTGTCGTATGGTTTTGGCATCCATTTGGCTTTTGTATGTATATAGATATTTCTTGCACAAGATTTGAACTCTTACTTTAGCGGTTGGGTTATCTCACGTTGAAAAGTGAAAAAACGGTTGATACATTTTATATGTGTGAAAGAAAAGTTTTATTCTCTGCGAGCTAGTGTTTTAAGTGAGAAGATATGATAATGCCCAATAGTGGTATCAGAATATGGTAGATAACAATCTCCAGATATGTAGATGAGTAATGTCCATCGAGCAATTGAGAGAGATTCGATCACAACTAGTAGCTAGATGGGTAATATACATGCCAAGATATATCGACAAAGATCTAGTAAAAAACAGTAGATGGATAATGACTATTGAGATATTGATGTGTAATAGAGAGGTTGTAGGTTACCCCCGCCAGACCCATGAGTTAGCTTTTGAGGTCAGAAGTCCAATAACGTTGATCAACACGATCGAGTTGGTAATACGTAGTTGTACAACTCATAGTTCATCACCTTATCGCCTTATGCAAGCACCCACGTCAAAGGAATTGAACAATGACAACCGAGATTGACTCACTAAATTCACTTTAGTGACATCATAATACATAGATAGAGATGTTCATCTCATAGAGTTGTCCATTATATAACTCGAGTAATTCTTCCTCGTCAAGATTCCTTATCCTTTGATTGTTTCTAGTTAAGGTTTAACCGAAAGAAGTAGTCCACAAGAATCATATTTGGATAATGTTTTCCATGTCGATCGGAGGTTGTCGAAACTTGCACTTGTGATCATATATAGATAAGGAGAATAGGGTTTTCAATCGGATGTGTGCATTTGTAATGATCTAAAGCTGTTTACGTGTCATTTGATGAGAAGATAAGAACCCTAATAATATGGTGAGAAGTGCATGTTTCTCATATCGACAGAAGTTATGCATGCATGCATAACTTCTGTCGCTCTATCCCCGCAGGGGCAGAGAACCCATCGTTGTCTCGGCTATGTATATGTGGATTATGGAAAGCTAGGAGATAGAGAAGTATTGAAGATTGACCCCAATATATAGGACCAATCGTAACGTATAGCTAAATTACACGATATTCCATTGTATGATAAGGTATCATCCTTGTCATTTATAGCAACTCAACTTTGACATCATATTACATGTGGTACCATTATTGTGAAATTGTATCACTCTTATATTTTATAGATGGTACAATTTAACAACAATTGGTACAATTACAATATACAATGAGAATCTACCTTTCATTTCGTCATATATTAATAAGAGTTGTGTTATTACAGTAAAACCTCTATAATTTAATACTTGGTAAATTAATAATCTAGTATAAATTAATAATTTTTTAATAATCTAGTAAAATTATAATGTTTGCATATTATGTAGGTGGTATGATCACAATGTTATTGCGTGTGGTACCAGTCATTATTAAGTTACATCATTCATTTATTTCATGAATAGTACACACCCATATATTCATCCACTTGGGACAAGCATCTTACAATAGATTTGATAAATCAGTACAATAAGTCCAGTTGTTAGGAAGCGAATCAGCTAGCTCTAGCATTTTTAGCAACCCAGTCAACCATCCGATTCATACAATGGGGCACGAACCCAAAGTTTTGGACAAATTTAACTTATAGAGTTTGGGACAAATCTAACCCAGAGTTTGGGACAAATCTAACCCAGAGTTTGAGAGAAATCTAACCCAGAGTTTGGGACAAATCTAACACAGAGTTTGGGACAAATCTAACCCAGAGTTTGGGACAAATCTAACCCAGAGTTTGGGACAAATCTAACCTAGATTTTTGGACAAATCTAACAGAATTTAGGACAAATCTAACCCAGAATTTTGTACAAATCTAACCTAGAGTTTGGGACAAATCGAACCTAGAGTTTGGGACAAATCTAACCCAGAGTTTGGGACAAATCTAACCCAGAATTTGGGACAAGTTTGAGACAAATCTAACGCAAAGTCTGGGACAAATCTAACCTAGAGTTTGGGACAAATCTAACGTAGAGTTTGGGACAAATCTAACCCAGAGTTTAGGACAAATCTAACCTAGAGTTTGGGACAAATCTAACCAAGAATTTTGGACAAATCTAACCCAGAGTTTTGGACAAATCTAGTCTAGTTTTTGAAAAATCTTGTCCAAATTTTAAAAAATCTATTCTAAAATTTTGACAAATCTATTCCAGTTTTTAACAAGTTTAGTCAAAATTTAGACAAATCTAGTCGAGTTTTTAACAAATCTAGTCCATAATTTTGACAAATCTAGTCTAGCATTTTGACAAATCTAGTCCATAATTTTGACAAATCTAGTCCAGAATTTTGACAAATCTAGTCACGAATTTTGACAAATCTAGTCTAGAATTTTGACAAATCTAGTCTAGAATTGAGACAAATCTAGTCCATATTGTGACAAATCTAATCCATATTTTGACAAATCTAGTCCAGTTTTTGAGAAATCTAGTCCGCAATTTTCACAAATCTAGTCTAAAATTTGACAAATCTAGTCCGGTTTTTTACAAATCTTGTCAAGATTTTGACAAATCTAGTCCATAATTTTGACGAATCTAGTCCATATTTTGACAAATCTAGTCCAAAAATTTGACAAATCTGTCTAGTTTTTAACAAATCTAGTCCAAAATTTGACAAATCTAGTCCATAATTTTGCAAATCTAGTCCAAAATTTTTGAACAATCTAGTCCACAATTTTGACAAATCTAGTCCAGTTTTTGACAAATCTAGTCCTAATTTACAATCTAGTCAGTTTTGACAAATCTAGTCCAAGATTTTGACAAATCTAGTCCAGAATTTTGACAAATCTAGTCCATATTTTGACAAATCTTAGTCAAATTTTGACAAATCTAGTCAAAATTTGACAAATCTAGTCCATTTTGTGAAAATCTAATCATAATTTGACAAATCTAATCAATTTTGATAAATCTAGTCCAAATTAATCTTCACAAATCTAGTCCAATTGACAAATCTGTCATTTTGACAAATCTAGTCATATTTTGACAAATCTAGTCCAAAACTTGAAAATCTTGTCTAGTTTTTAAAATCTAGTCCAAATTTGACAAATCTAGTCATATTGTGACAATCTAATCAATATTTTGAAAATCTAGTCCATATTTTGACAAATCTAGTCCACTATTTGACAAATCTAGTCATTTTGACAAATCTAGTCGCAATTTTGACAAATCTAGTCCAGTTTTGACAAATCTTGTCAGATTTTGACAAATCTAGTCCGATTTACAAATTTTGACAAATCTAGTCCAAAAATTTGACAAATCTAGTCTGATTTTTTACAAATCTAATCTAAAATTTGACAAATGTAGTCCAAAAATTTGACAAATCTAGTCCAGTTTTTAACAAATCTAGTCCAAATTTTTGACAAATCTAGTCAAGAATTTGACAAATCGAGTCAAGAATTTGACAAATCTAGTCCATAATTTTGACAAATCTAGTCCAAATTTTCACAAACCTAGTCCAGTTTTTGACAAATCTAGTCCAAGTTTTTTACAAATCTAATCTAGAATGACAAATCTAGTCCAGATTTTGAGAAATCTAGTCCGGAATTTTCACAAATCTAGTCTAGAATTTTAGCAAATCTAATCCAGTTTCTCACAAATTGAACCTCGAAATTTGGATAAAAATATTGCGCATTTTGTGATAAATCTAGCGCATTATGAGACAAATCTAGGGCATTTTGGGACAAATCTGGCGCATTTTGGGATAAATCTAACGCATTATGAAACAAATCTAGTGCATTTGTTGGGACAAATCTAGCGCATTTTGGGACAAATCTAGCGCATTTTGGGACAAATCTAGCGCATTTTTGGGACATATCTAGCACATTTTGGAACAAATCTAGCTCAATTTTTGGACAAATCTAGTGCATTTTTTTGGACAAATCTAACGCATTTTGGGACAAATCTAGCACATTTTGGGACAAATCTAACGCATTTTTTGGACAAATCTAGCGCGTTTTGAGACAAATCTAGCGCATTTTTTGATAAACTAGTGCATTTCTTGGGACAAATCTAGCGTATTTTGGGACAAATCTAGCTCATTTTGGTACAAATCTAGCGCATTTTTGGGACAAATCTAACGCATTTTTGGGACAAATTTAGTGCATTTTGTGACAAATCTAGCGCATTTATGTGGCAAACCTAGCTCGTTTTTGGACAAATCTAGCGCATTTTTGGGAGAAATCTAGCGCATTTTGGGAGAAATCTAGCGTATTTTTGGGACAAATCTATGTTTGGGACAAATCTAGCTCATTTTGAGACAAATCTAGCACATTTTGGGACAAATATAGCGCATTTTGGGACAAATCTTGCTCATTTTTTGGACAAATCTAGCGCAATTATGGGACAAATCTAGCACATTTTGGGACAAATCTAGTACATTTTAGGACAAATCTAGCGCATTTCTGGGACAAATCTAGCGCATTTTTGTGTTAAATCTAGCGCATATTGGGACAAATCTAGCGCATTTTTGGACAAATTTAGCACATTTTTAGGACAAATCTAGCGCATTTTTTGACAAATCTAGCGCATTTTAGGATAACTCTAGCGAATTTTTTGGACTAATCTAGTGCGTTTTGGGACAAATATGGCAAATATTTGGACAAATCTAGCGCATTTTTTGTACAAATATATCGCATTTTGGACAAATCTAGCGCATTTTTAGGACAAATCTAGTGCATTTTTAGGACAAATCTAGCGCATTTTGGGACAAATCTACAACATTTTGTGACAAATCTAGCTCATTTTTTGGACAAATGTAGTGCATTTTGGGACAAATCTACAACATTTTGGGACAAATCTAGCGCATTATGGGACAAATTTAGCACATTTTTTGGACAAGTCTAGCGCATTATTGGATAAATCTAGTGCATTTCTTGGGACAAATCTAGCGTATTTTGGGACAAATCTAGCTCATTTTGTGACAAATCTAGCGCATTTTTGGACAAATCTAGCACATTTTTAGTACAAATCCAGCGCATATTGGGACAAATCTAGCACATTTTTTGACAAATCTAGCACATTTTTAGGACAAATCTAGCGCATTTTTGGATAAATCTAGTGCATTTCCTGGGACAAATCTAGCTTATTTTGGGACAAATCTAACGCATTTTTGGTACAAATCTAGCGCATTTTTGGACAAATCTAGCGCAGTTTTGGTACAATTCTAGCGCATTTTTAGACAAATCTAGCGCAGTTTTGGGACATATCTAGTGCATTTTGGGACAAATCTAGCGTATTTTTTGGACAAATCTAGCGCATTTTTGGACAAATCTAGCGCATTTATGGGACAAATCTAGCGCATTTCGGGACAAATCTAGCACATTTTGGGAAAAATCTAGCACATTTTGGGACACATCTAACGCATTTTTAGAACAAATCTAGCGCATTTTTTTGACAAATCTAGCACATTTTGGGACAAATCTAATGCATTTTTAGGTTAGCCTATGAAAAATTGGAAAAATACTTCAAATCTATAATATTCTCCTAGATGGTAGTAAACTATCTGAAATATATGCCCAAAAATTTTCGTACTCGAAATTTGGAGAAAATCTAGGCTTTTAAGTCATAGTATCGCAATTTTCAGTTTTTGGCAATTTTGGTGATGGTTAGCATATGAAAAACTAGAAGAAAAAAAAAACTAAAAATGACCAATATTCTACTGGATGGTAGTAAACTGTCTGAAATATATGCCCAAACACGTTCGGCCTTTAAATTTGGAGGAAATCTAGACATTTAACTAATAATATTAAGGACATATTGTGCAGAAATAGAAGACTATGAGGACAATATCATTTTTGGCAGGGCCGGCCCTGAGGGTGTGCTGGTCAGCCCTACGGCACGGGGCCTCAAAATTTCGGGGGCCTCAAAAGTTTCGGGTTAACTAGAAATACCTAAGACGGATATTATAAATAAAATCTGCAAAAGGTAAACATAAATGTTGTGATAGTCTAGTGGCTTAACTTCTTATTTTGTTCTAGGTGGTTAAGTTAATTTTTTTTTTTCTAATCAATATTGTTTTTTTCTTAAGTAGTCTTTCTATTCTTATTATCATATTGTTTTTATCTAAACCTATTATTAAATATATTAAGTTATATTTCATATATTATTTTACTTTTCATATTTTTAAATTTTTAATAAATTTCGTATGGTTTAGGAATGACAATATCAATATCCAAATCAAACCTCACTCCATGGAAGTTCGGGCGCTATGAGAGTATTTTTGTATGGGGCAAAGGGTCGGACGTGTATACCATCACAAATGAGTATTATTATTGTCCAAACCAATGAGCATATTTGACCCGAACAAGTTAAATTGGGTTAACTCAAATAAACCGAATTTAAATTATTCATTTTAACGGGGCCAAATAATAAATTTAGAACAGGGCCTCCGAATTCTCAGGCACGGGCCTGATTTTTGGTGGTGACATTTGATTCTGTGAATACCCAATCAACTTATGAAAGCGGCAGGTGATTTTGATTAGAGAATTATTCATAGAATCTTAAAAATTAGTATTGAAATCCTGTGACCGGATGAATGAAGGCCTAACCATAGATAAGTCTGTAACATTGTTGAGATGGACGGTTGAGATTTCTTCTGGTATTCAACACTATAAAATTAGGGTTCTTGAGCTCACCAAACACATACATTTGTATAGCCAAATGAGTTGCAAAAGTCTTCCATTTCACTATTATATTGAAACTTGAAAATGGAGGAATTGATTGAACACTTAAAAAACAGAAGAAAAAATCAAAAGATTCATAACAAAACTGGCTTCTTTTCTCTCCTTTCATCAATCACTCTTCCTCAGGAAACTGAACATCAGCCATCGGCACCTTCGCAACGATCTTCTCATCATCATCTTCGTCATCTTCGTCGTCATCCGCATCCATGGCTGATTCGCCCTTCTTCTTATAGTCAACTTTGAAGTCATAATCATCATTACCGGCAGCATCATCATCATCCATGGCATCCACTTTAGCAGCCTTCTTCCTACGCTTCTTCTCAGCTTTCTTTAGCTTGTTATTCACCATACCTTCCACGGCGTAAAGCTTCTCGTTCTGCCTGCTCGTCTCGTTCTTCGACTTGGCTTTACCGGTTGATGCTGCATCTACATCCTCGGTGCCTGCCATTTCTTGGTCGCCACCTTCAGCTTCCATCATTTCTTCTGGTGCTACTGGTTTGTCCTGTATGAGATGGATACGGATCAGAAAGGAAATGCCACAATCGAGTTATCGCGGAAGGGATTGTTAGATTGTAATATTACCTCTAACAAGCTCTCGTCAAAATGAAGAGGCAAGCTGGAAGGAACTTCAACAGGATTGAAGTCGGTTAACGACTTGAGACTTCCGATAAACGAAGATTCGCCGTTGTAGACTTCATCGATGTTGAACTCCTTGGCTAGCTCTGTAACAATCTTCGCCTCTGAAAATTGTTCTTGGGGCCTTGTTGGAGGCAGGGTGTAATATGGGATCTTCCCTGAATAGTAAACACATTTGATGTTAGTTACTTCATATTCATCACAGAAACGAGAATCTTAATCCTCGTACATTGTTACACGTCCTCGTACCTGTGTTCCAATCGTGTAGTACAATTCTAGCAGCAGCATCGACATCCACTATACCACCCTTTTTTAGACGTCCTCTTACAGTAGCTACCTTTTGCAGGAAGTCATCAGCACCCTCGAAACTTGGGATCTTGTAAAGTGTAACCATAAGCCTTTCGGGGCAGAGCTTGAGGATTTCTTTCACTGTATTGGCATATTGATAAAAAGGTAAACACATTGGTGCAGTGAACTTCATTTACATAAAAAATCTAACGTGAAGAACGGATGATTTACCTGGACTAACTGGATCATCCAACTTCTCGATCCTTTTACAATTTTTAAGAGCAGTAGATGGATCATTTTCCTGAGATTTTAGCATGACAACACCAGGACAATCCACCAATTTAACATTCTTGTCCAACTGAATCTCTTGCAATGATCTTGTCAACCCAGGGGTAGCACCAACATTGGCCACGTGGCTTCTCTTCAAACTGTTAATGAGACTACTCTTACCAACATTCGGTAGACCGATCACGCCTACAGTAATACTCTTCTTGATCTGCGGAAAATTAAAGACATACCTATTAGCAATTAGTTAAGTGAACAACACACTGCAGGCTATACATACAAGACTAATCATAAACCAATCAAATCACAGCCAAATAATAAGAAACGTGAATGAATGAGCTCTTACATCGTGACTTCTAGAGTAATTCTTAAGCAATTTAATCAGAGTGTCGGCTCCAAGACAATCACTAGTTTGCAACAAATTGCTAGGCTTTGACGACTTCTTGGAAGACTTCCAACCCAAGTTTGACTTCTGCTCTTGAGTACTACACTTGAAGGCGACTGCAGGTAGCTCTTCTCTAAGATACTTCAGCCATTTCTCAACAGATTCGCGTGGAACAAGATCTGAAGCACCACACACACCAGTAAGCTTAGATAAACATTTTCCACGACTATAGGTTATACTTATACAACAAACAACAAAAGAGTAAACATTACCAATTTTATTCAGAAGCAACACCAGGTGCTTCTCAGGGCCTGATTTCATCACCAGTTTCTCCATATCAGCACAACGGGTGCCTAATGGATCTCTTGCATCAAGAACTTCCAATATGACATCGGATACTTCAATGACTTTGACCAGCTCCTTGTAGAACACCCTATCCGCACTATCTGTTAACCAAAACAATACCACATCCATCCTAATCAACAGATAGAACTAATTGGAAAACTGCGTAAAGGAATATTATTTAAACCAACTATGAACCTCCCCCAACAATTCGAAACAACTATGAATAGTTCTTCTACAAGCAATATCACACATTACATTCTGAATAACACTATACCGACATATCGAAACATACCGCGATTTTGAGCAACTCCAACATGATGGACCTGCTGCTTACTACGCTTCACCTCCTCAGGCACAACTCCAGCATCATCATCTTCCTCTAGTATCCCCAACTTCCTCTTTCGAGCCTGGAATTCAATATAATCAATAGAATCACTCTCTACCAGTACATACTCCAACCTAGACTAACCAAAGACTGTATCACGAAACTAAACTAGCTAAGCACATACCCTTTCCTTGCGGTCAGCTTTCTTCTGCTCAATCTCCTCCATAGCTTTAGCACGTCGAGCCTCGAGAGCCTTGAGCTCCTGCTCCTTGAAAGGCCAGTCATTAGGGATCCCTGGATCCTTTTCCACCTTCTGCTTTCCACTCCTCACAAGCTTCTTAGCTTCCTTAGCCTTCTTCTTGTGGTGCTCCTTCACCTTCCTTATAACCTTGTGCTTCTGCTTCAAGGTTATCCTCTTACTCTTACTCTCTATCAAAACCAGAGACGATAAATTATCGATTCAGATACAGGGAATAACAGTGGAAAATCTGCAGCCAGTTATGAACACAACGGAGAAAGAGGAAACAGAGGATCGCTTACTCTTGCTCTTTTTCGGCATGGTGGATGATCGGCGGCGGACGGAGAGGAAAGCTGTGAAGGAAGAAGGAAGCGATTGAATTCGTCGTCGACTGTGCTATGAATTAGGGGCTAGGGTTTTATAGAGGGAGAAGAAGGTTGTTTTGCGGGTCAGAATTTCCGACTCGGGTTGGGCCGGTTCGGCCCAACCCAAAGCTTTAGTATGTGTGATTGATTGGTATTGGGCCTTGTTGGTTTCCATGGGTTGGGCCGCTAGGAAATCGGGTTGACTCAATCTAATGAACCGATCAATTCACCCGGTTACCCACCGTTTAAGTATGTGGTTTCTGGATGGATTGAGCGGGTGGCGAGTGAGTGTAGGTTGTCTTATGATTGAGAACCTATGAAGGTGCGTGTTTATTGATAGTTTAATCAAGTTAAGCATCGGCTACTAATCCTCCAAGTTAGTTCAAATTGAAATTCACCGATGAGAAAAAAAAGCCTCTAACACTTTGAGTTTAGTCATTCTAATTCAATCATCCGATCAATTTCTACCATTACTAAAAAAACTTCGTCAAGGAGGAGCGTCCTGGTTGCCTCGTTAAGGAGGAAGATATCGATCTACTGAAAGAACTATAGAGTTCTATCGTTTATTCGTTTGCCCTCTTATGGGATTACAAGTTGTCCTAATATTAAGGACAAGACTTGTTTTATCGTATGGCCACCTATCAGTCATCCTCGTTTATGAGAAACAATCCTATTTATGTCTATGAGGCAAAAATTAGCCATCATCGTTTTGAGAACAAGTCGTTTCTTGCTAATGGGACCGGAAAAAAAGACTCGTTTTTTTGGACAGTTAAACACTTAAACTATATTCCTTGCTTCTGTTGTCACGGAAAAAATTAAGTTCAATCATCCGATCTGATTCAATCTGATCCTTCGTAAACACTCGCTATGGTGAAATTGATTACTTTGACCAATCGATAGTGGGAAACTGTTTACACCTTAAATTATTTTGAGTCAATACCACATTGAAGAAATTAAGGAATTAAATGGCTTTATTAGGCCATTAATTGCCTTAGTAATTAAATAACATAAATTGGGTCATGACGTCATCTTTTGGCCTATTTTTCGTGTTAATTCTGTCCAGAGTAGTATTTTGGCCATAACTTCTTCATACGAACTCCGATTGATGTGAAATCGGTGGCGATGGAAAGATAACGAAATTATCTTTCCATCCATATATAGATGACAACCCAGTTCCACCGAACCAGTGAGATATGGCTTCTGCAAGATGACGACCAAAAATACCACATTGCTTGTTTGTGGAGGTTTGAATGGCTTTATTAACCTTTAATCATTCTATTAAGTTAAATTGATTAAGCGAGGCAATGGATTTACTATTTTATCCTTACGGAGCCTCCCTATCAAGGAGGAAGGCATCCCATCGAAAAAGGAAGGAGGGAAGTCATCTCATCAAGATGGAAACCCTAAGGAGGGAAGCCATGATGATGATGTCATGATGACTACCTCCTCGTCAAGAGGGAAGGAAGGAAGCCATCTCATCAAGATGGAAACCCTAAGGCCGACTCCATTGAAGTCAAGATCTCATGTTGATCCATTGAAGTCAAGATCTCATTCGATCTATTGAAGTGAGGATCTCATGTTCATCCATCGAAGTGAAGACTTCATGTCGACTTATCGAAGTCAGGATCTCATGTCAACCTATCGAAGTCAGGATCTCATGTCGATCATCGAAGGTAAGCCATCATCATGTCTACCTCTCGTCAAGAGAGAAGGAGGGAAGCAAGGAGGATAGCCTCCTCATCAAGAAGGGAACCCTAAGGCCAACTTCAAGAGACGATGTCATCTCCTCGTCAAGAGTGAAACCCTAAGGGATGATGTGATCATATCAAACCCTAGCTTCTTCCACCAACGTCACTACTCCTCCAAAGCAGTTGAAGAGAAGAAACCGTCACCACCACGATGATAGCCACGTTCAAGAGAGAGGAAGTAACCTCCATGGCAGTTACTACCTCCATCTGCAGTTACCACTCACATTTGTCTATAAATATGAGAGGTATTCGACAGAGACAAACCCCAGGCAATCACACAAGCAGACACTCTGCCCAAATTTATACTTTTCTCTGCAAGTTTAGTTTCAGTAGCCATAGCCGTCTTTTCTTTTGGAGCTCTCTCAGAACCTCTATAGGAGTAGCAGTAGACATAGCCATAAAAAAACATCAAACACCCTCGTTCGAACATTGTTTGGAGAGGCGTGAACCGTGTAAATATTCCTTGTTCCAAGAAGTCAAAAGAGTATTTATTGTGTTCAAACACAAGAATTTCTACCACCAGAAACAGAAACCTCGACGATAATAGTATCTTTTATTATATTATTATGAAAATAGTAAATATTTTTCCTAATATTTAAAATTTGAAACCAAGGACTGCAGAAGCGAGTAACGCCAACAAAGTTGCCAAATCCGACGGTCGGCGGCCCGTCTTAGGTCGACAACGCATCAGTGAACGGACGGCGACGATTTCGACACTCCCGCCACAAAACAAAGATATAACATGAAAACTACTCCCCCACTCGCAGCCAGCCGTCCGTCCACGTTTCGTTTTACTTATAAAATATTAACAAATACGATTAAAAAAAACATAAATTATAAAATCATAAAGATTGAGGCCGGCTAGCATAATTGAGCGGCATAACCAAAATCGGGTTCAACCCATCACCGGTTTAGGTTTTCAGATAGTGATTTGACCGTGCACCTAAAATTAGCTCAGATGGATCAGAGTTCTTCATAGTTGGATGAACATGATTAATTCTCAATCTGTCGTCAAACAACTGACAACGTGCGACTATCCAGCCCATTTGTAAGTATAACTTGACCCCAACATCGATGGTAAATTTTCTACCACACACATCAAACGACTTCAACTTTTACTTATACGCTTATACGTCAAAAGGCTTTCCTGCTCACCCTATAGGGAGGCCAGATACTTTTCTGTTTCTCATACTGTCTAAACGCTTTACCCACTTTATGCAACATTTAAGAAAACTCTTAGTCGCTCAAGGACTCGTAAGCATTCTGACTCAAATTACTTAATTTTTTAGCCGAATCTTTTGTTAGTTCAACCGGTTTAACTAGGCATAACCATAATTTCTCTTAAACGAACTCGATCAATGAATTAACTAATTTATCTAAAAATAATTATCCTTTTTTAAATATTGGAAACATGAAGAACCGGCGGGCGGCGGATGGCTCCATCTGTTCAACACTGTCTCTATCATCACGCGCCATTATTCCGCGACAAAATATCACGCGCCCCCGTATATATATATATATATATATCTTCCACTCTCCGTCGGAAAATTATTTCCCAAATCCCAAACCCTAGAAAATAACAAGGTCAACTCTCCCCCACTAAGTCAACTCTCCGATTATCCAGCGTCGGAATTTGTAAAATTTCCCACTCGACTGAGTAAATCCAACGATTCTATTCGGGGGAAAAAACTGGTCGAAGAACTTTTCCGGCGGGAATGGCGTCGTCGAAGGTGATGTCGTCGTCGAAACCGAGGGTTTCCGACCTCTCTGCTTCTTCTTCTTCTTCTTCCCAAGCGACACGATCGAGGCACTACCGAGCTCCTTCCTCCGATCACCACTCCACAATCCGGCCGCCTCACAACACGGGGAACGGATTTTCATCGACGGCGATGACAGCCGACGGAGTCCTGCCCGGCGTTTACTCAGCTCCTCCGTCGACGGCGTCCGCGCTTCCCGCCGATCATGTAACCCTAATTAACAGCAACGATAACGAAATTGCGAATGGTTTCAAGACGCCGGACGACATTTGGAATGAGATAGTGACGACAGGGAGGAAAGAACTGAAGGAGGAGGAGTCTGACGAGATGATGACGCTTGAGGATTTTCTGGCGAAGGCAGGAGCAGAGGAGGGTTGCGAGGAGGAGGGGGTGGAAGATGAAGATCATGAGGTGAAGATGCCTATGTTATCGTATGATCCGGTGGCTCCGCCGGCGAATGCGATTCACATGGTGGATAAAGTGGAAGGCTCGATGGTCAGGTTTGGGAGCGGAAGCGGCGGGAGAGGGAAGAGAGGTAGAGCGCCGGCGATGGAGCAGTTGGATAAGGCTGCGCAGCAGAGGCAGAAGAGGATGATCAAGAATCGGGAGTCTGCTGCTAGGTCCAGAGAAAGGAAGCAGGTGACTGAAGCTTCTTCTCCTTCTGTTGATTGATTCATTGATGTTGAATTGAAGTTGTTTGAAGTGATTTAATTTTGGGGATTTGGTTTCAGGCTTATCAATTGGAATTGGAGTCTTTGGCAGTGAAGCTTGAAGAGGAGCATGAACAGCTACTGAAGGAAATGGTAATTGATTCAATGCTCTTCTAATGAATTCGTTTGTACATAACTACTGTATGAATGAAGAACAGTTATACTTCGTGATCTTTCTGTAACATTGAACTGATGCCTTTCATAGCAGAATGCCATTGTATTATCAGTTTAATTTCGTCTGAATGATCAAAAGTTATACTTCATGATCATTCTATGTGGTTCGTCATTGTCTCTGTGGCCTGTGGGTTGATCCTGCAATTTGGAGCCATGGATCATCTCTATTGTTCTGTTCTGTGGCTTTAACATTGAACTGATTTCCTTCATATTAGATTCTCATTGTATTATCAGTTTCATTTCGTCATGCTCTTCCAATAACAGTTATACTTCATGATCATTGTCTATGTGGTTTGTGTTAATCCTGCAATCTGGAGCCATGAATCATCTCTCTTGTTCTGTGTTCTGTGTCTGAAGTTTATTATGTGAAACTTTCATTTCTGCAAATTCTTTCGAACCAGGAAAGTAATGTGATGTCACTCGTTCGAGATGCCCTTTCTCACGTCCTGCAACTGATATTTTTGATGCAGGAAGAGCGTACAAAAGAAAGGTTAAAGCAGGTATGTAAGCTTTCTTCAATTACTTCTCGTTCATCAACATCATGATTTGCCTTGATTTGGCATACTAGATTTCAGATTCAGCTACTAGCACTTTCCTAAACTGAAATTGTGATGCTGCATCATAAATGTAGCTGAACACACTTTTCCATCACGCCCCGTTGCCTATAAGGCTATAACCTTATAATCTGTTCAAGAACTTTTCAGTTCTGCTATCTTTTTTGCTCTATTGATCAACTAGGCAACGAGCCTCGTGAAGTTAACTCGAACTGCATTTTTTGCTCAATTATGAATCTCTGCAGATTATGGAGAAAGTGGTTCCTGCCGAGGAAGGGCGAAGACCCCCGCGCAAGCTTCAGAGAACTCGATCCTGGACATGGTAGATATAAAACAACCATCATGTAGCTGCGGCAATCAGTAAAGGTTCGAACTTAGTGGTGAAAAATGCAACATCTTTAGGATCAAACATGACTCTATAGACTGGTAGTTACATACAAAGATCGAATCCGATGTGTATCTGACATCACTCGAGCCTCTTCGAAACTATACATATAGACAGAGTGAGAAACTGAGATGAGTATATAGGCAGTAGAGGTGAAGAACTGTAATTTATATGTATATTGGTTGAGTTGTAATGAAGCCTGGCAGAAGCTTGCAGAATCATCTGTTCTTGTCTCCCCCATTCAATACCTGGATAATGGGTCGGTTTCAAATGGGTATCCACTTATCCAAGATCGCATTTTCGATGGGTAGAACCAGTACATATGTGGATCGGGTTACGAATGACATGTTCTACCCGCTTTACTCAAACCCACTCCGCTTAGAATCATTTTGGGTTGGATAATTGGGTCCATGGATTCGGTTAGGTAATTGGTCTAAGTTGAGGTTAAAGGATGTAGTGCTTATATGATATATCAGGTCTAACTATGGACTTCCCTTGTCACGTTTCACGTCTGCGAGTTGTGAGTACTCAATGCTCGTATAAGTAAGTGTCGAGATCGGGTTTACCCACTACCTGCACGGTTGTACCCCACATTTCACCCTTATCAAATTCACTTCAATTATCCAACATAGTTGTACTCGAACTCAAATCACAAACATTGAACGCCCTTATTCAAATCAAGAATAGAAGATACAAACTTTCACGGTACGGACTTATATTGAACATCTTTCATTTAATGGCACATTATCAGACTCTTTTAAATGATCAATTCAACCGAACATCACATTGATGTCGAGGAAATTAACGAAGCATTCAAATTCTAAATCATATATTGTTCTATTACAGCCACTCATCATTGTCATCAATGCTTCCCCTCTCTCCCCACCTTCTCAGTTGCTCCAAATACTCGTTCTCCGTGCGGGTAAGCTTACCCTTTGGCAAAATACATTGGAACTAACCTTTAATCCGGCCTCCAAACAAGAGCTGCAGTTGGTGCGCTGGAGACATCGCCTCTGCAAGAGATATGGACCGGGATGAGAATTCCAACTTGATGGATCCAATCGGAGATGGTGACAATCCCGGCGCAGCTGGAAACATTGGAGACGAAATGATTGGGGTCGTTGAAGCAGCAAGGGACGAAGGAGTCCGAGAGCTGGAATAAGGAGGTGTCACGGAGGTGCAGGGCAATTCCGATGCCGAAGAGATTGAGGAGGGTCCGACAGCAATGGCGACCGTCGGCGAGCTGGCAGAGGGATGTTTCCCATGGGACTGTACATGAGGAGGTGATGGTGTTGATGAAGTTGGTGCGGTGCGGCTAAGCTTTCCCTTTGCCGACTCGATCTCCGCAGGACTCCGCAATACAAATCTCAGATTGGCTGGGTTAGTAGTTCCTCAATGGGGATTTTCACTCAGCCAAGCCATTTTAATTGGGGTCCCTTTCTCTTTAGCATTGAAAAAAGTGTGCAGTAGTTTTGAGTTCTTCAATCTTGCTTACCAAACAAGAGTAGAGAGATTAATTAAATACAAGAAAATAGATAAGGCTTTGTAGCTTTGGTACCATATGCAGGAATTGTGTTGTTGAGTCCATTGTAAGCAAGGCTATATGTTGAACCAGCAGTACTTGAGCTTGTATGATTTGAGGGAATCTTGTGAGATCAGGATCTTTAATTTGGGATCACCATCGTTGCTGTATTACTGGCAGGGAGAAGCCTAGGCCTGATTTCTGCTGAATCTTTGGGTATTCCCTGTTTCATTGTGATTCTGATCAAGTATTGGTGAAGATCATTCATGAGTTAGAACTTCTTCCCTTTTGTTTCCTTTCTACTTTTTCTGGAATTTTGTGTGTTTCCCTTCTTATGATTGTTCTTGTCCCTTTTACCTGTAAGCTAAGTGAAACATTGTTTGTGGGACAAGGACAATAACTCTCTTCCCCTGGAAGATGTGAATTTGCAGAAAGATGTGAAGAAGCTGCTTGGAGTTGCCTAGATGATGTTGTGGAACTATAGTCCGTTATCAGTCTATGAGACATTATGGTTCAAATAAGAAAGGAAACAAGCTTTTAAATAATGCAGGCCTTTTAACTTTCTAGTATAGAGCTGCATTGCATCAAACTCTGTTTGTATTTCTTATATGAGTGTAATAATAGTAGTAGTAATAGTTGTCTTCTTTCTTATTCTCCTCTCTTGCTCCATGTATAACCAATCAAGTGCTGCCATATCAAAACAGAAGTGGTTTTTTGACAAATGTTTTAAAAAATCAGAGGATTTAAACCATTTAGAAGAAGGAAATAATTATGGACTTGTCTTCTTGGCAAAGGGAAGCCCTTATACAGGTGAGGACAAAATTGAGGGTATGGTTGTAATTGTATAGTCAAACACTCCTTAGTAAATATCACTCTAAACAAACAAGAATATTGTACAATGGGACCCTAAATCTCAATAACACCTTAATAACTAGCTATCTTGAATATCATGATATTCGAGATATTCGAGATAGCCCATACCAAACGACCCCATAGCATCAAGTGGTTAACTAATTTACCAGGAAAGAAAGAGGCACTGGGTAAAAGGTAAAAAGTAAAAAACAGAGAATATATTCGCATCTTTTGGTAATTAAAATTCAGTAAAAAAAAAATGTTAATAAATATTTACTGGTAGAGATATTGAAGCATGATGTTGGATGATTTGCTCTTTGTCGTATTGTCATTGTCGTTTTGCAATTTCATGAATATTATTTACTTTCTATTTACCACTTACCTACCACATAGAAAAAATAGGAAAAATTCACTGCCTTGTTACAGCCTTCACAACTTTTTATTGCATTTTTAACCTTTTTGTCATAATTATGATATAATATGAAGAACACATAAACAAGTCATACAAAATGTACTGTAGTAAAAATGGATAAATAATAATAACAGAGTGAAGAATGATTGCCAAATCCTGGTTGATGCTAGCTAAATGATTAGTAGCTCGATTGTTTTCTTGATAAATATGCTCAATTTCAACCATTCAGTCTCGATCCAACATCTCATAGAAACTAGTGACCTTAAGAAGAGTGTTGGTGAGTCGTCTCGCCCTCCCCTAGCCTCAAAAGACTCTCGATACATCGTGTGAGTCTAGCTACACTTTAACTCTCCGAAATTCTCTCTTCCAAGCAATCTGGAGCCCTGTCACAATCTCCCTCAACTCAAACTGGGTGATCGACCAAATCCTCATACTTATGTTGAACATCTCAAAACAGTGTCCCTCAATATCCTGAATCAAGCCTCATGGAGCTGCTCGCCCGGCCAGTCTCATGAATGACAAAGGAGACATCAGAGTTGAGAATGACCCCACTCTGGTGGTTGGCGGCTTCCAATAGAGATTTTAATTAAATTGTCTAAAGATTCTAACTTTAGGTCTCAATCAAATTGAGATCAGATTCTCTTGCTAGTTGAATTCCACATCGTGGGGGTATCAATGGATTATCAAGAGTAACGAAGTCATTGATCGTAAATTTCAACCCCTCGAATCGAATATCTATTAAGCATGAATTTAAGTTCTAAACCAGTCTATAAACCAGTCATCCACCATAATTATGTATAATGCACGATAAGGTTGTTAATCACTAATAAAAGCCGACAGACACCCTATTGTCTTGATCGTGATCGCAGTCAATCTCCACGAACAGTAACAAACCCTCGATACGACAACTTAACGGTGGAGCGATCGATCAATTCGAAGCACACAAACACGAATACAATGGCATCATCATCTTCTCTAACGACTAAAACTAAGAGGCAAAAAGTATTGGACTTGGCCCATACGAGCATCTAGGCCCATGAGTTTGGGATGGTTAGGGCTGTGTTTGTAAGCTTCCCAGAGAAGCTTCTTCCCTCATATAAAATCATGTACTGTTGCCTTCCTCTTTGTATTCTGCAGAACTGAATAACAAAATCGACATTCAATCTTCTCTCCTTTTATCTTCTTCTTCCTTGAACTTTCTTAAAAAGTGACAGAAAAGACAAGTGATGTTATAGGGAGATGAGATGAGATGAGTTCAGCTTTAATTCGGGGGACCAAAGAGGACTTTTAGCTTTAATTGGGGGACCAAAGAGGACTTTCACTTACGTGTGAAGACATGTAGTACCGGTAAATCGATACGGACAAAAACGACATAGAAAGTTGTCGTTTTCTTGTCGCCATGTTTGGTTCTTCTTCTCATTTGTTATTATGTATATGAAACTACAGAGTCCAATGTGTGTGACATTTATACGCATGCTATGCCTGACAAGTGACAAACTACCATTCACTATACACTATATTCCTTTGATCCATCTTCTTCATTTGATGCAACATGTAGCATCTTTCGAAAATCGGGTCAATGTTGCGAGAGAACGAGAGTTCTGTTCGAGATTCCTCCTCGAGTTGGTTATCTTGTTTGTAATATGGTTGATCAAATATGTAGGACAGTGAATCGGATTAGATGACCATATCGTCATACTGTAATATGGTCTAGTCGCTTTGAAATATCCTTGAAAAAGCTGGTTTAGTAAATGTATTTTGTAGCTTTAAAGCCTCATAAGTGAAATGTGAAAGACGATGATTTTTCGCATGAATGGATCATGAGTTATGAATTTGTGTTTAGCAATTTACTCTTTGTGTTTAAATTTGAAATTTATGTTTACAAACAATATAATTATGTGATATAGCATCTTTTTTAACATTAATGTGGTTGGTTGGTTCTTTGAATGATTAGTTAGCTAATCGACATTCAAATTCTGAATTTTGATCCACTAACTTGTCTAATTCGATGTCCAGTTTGATTCTAAAGACAATTTGAAAACAAACATTGTTGATTGAAGGGTCATGTCGACCCATATCAGGGTTCTCTATGTCATGGCCTATTCATTCTCGGAGTCCAGACTTTGTAAGAATGCGTATGTAAGAAAGAATGTTATTGTATTTTCTCCTCTCAAAAGTACATTCTATAAAAGAATCAAATCCCATTCAAGAACCATCCTGTAAAATCTGAATACTGAACAGTTACCACGATCATCACATGACATGATCAAAACCTAAATACATACTTATTTCGTTGTGCGTTCACCAAGCTACTAAACTCATCAACTCGATCAATCTCCATCACGAACCGAAAAATACAAGTGACACAAAAGTTTTGAGGTGATATCAAGCCACTAATCATATATCCCATGGTATTATAATAGTAATCAAACCACTAATGATTTAAGAATAACAATCTTCCATCATTACACATACAAATCAACCCCCACCATAGTTAGAAATCCAAGCTCCTCACTTGGTGGCCATCTTCAAACCCTAAAATTAACAAAGGGGGAAAGTATGAATTATGAAACCCATCAAATGATTCCCTTATCTCTCTATCATCCTCTACTTTATTTAAAAGTAATTAATTGGGAAAGGTTTTTCAACACACAAAATCATGTCACACTTTCACTTTTGGCCCAATAATCAAAAGTTATCTAATTATCCTTTTTCTAGATGCTTAAATTTAAAACCGGGTTTAGATATAGTATCGCAGAAGATAACGAGATAATTATACAATCATCTTTAAATATTAACCTAAGCTAAATAGTGGTCAAGTCAGTATCCTAGTAGACCCTAAGCCCGGGTCAGGGGTAGACTCCCCCCTGGCTTTGCCACTGAAGCCAACAGATTCATCATTCTCTGGCTTGAGAGACATCTAAAAGCCTTACTTGTCACATAATGAGTAACTTCATGTACTTAATGAAACACAGTGCACATGTGTAAAGTTGACGAAGCATCAAGCAAGAGATGATTAAAGACTTGAGCAAGCCAATGATCAAAGTAGAGTCACCCTCAGTGTCCATGTCCAACCAACAAAGATTATGACACGGTGTACATGCATACTTGATCAATACAAAAGAAAAAACTTGTGGATACGAAATACTTGATGTCAACATCTCTTTCTGCACGCTTTTGGTATGGAAACCGACAGAAAATTGGGGTCATAACACTAACTTATAACTAATTCACCACTATTAACAACTTCAATTTTACTCAAAATTGTCAATTTCTCATGCTTCAAGTACAAATCTAGCCAAGTAACACACTAACATTCCTTCAAATTACCAAAAAAAAACTCAAAATCCTTCTAATTACAAAGTATAATTAAGCATAATCTCAAAGTTATGTAACATAATTAATCCTATTACATCCCAAAAGGAGAAGCAAAAAAAACATGGCCTCCAATTACAATCATATGATGATGACATGACATCCCTCCATGTGTCTTTGTTTATGTTTTGTTACCTACATTCATTTTTATTATATATAAAAAGGTAACACATGTACAAGCTATACCTCATTGTCCTCAACATTTCAATAGTCTCCACATTTTCTTCTCACAACTTACATGATTAGTGCACATGTGACATTGTATCGTATCGATCGATCGACTTGTTTTGGTTTAATAACATTACGATGATCTCAATATGATCGTATTTTAATCGGAAATATTTTATCAATAGGTAGTGCTCCTTCTTAAGCCTTTTGGATTACTCCATCTGCCCTTTTCGTTGAGAGATTGTTGGATGAATATAAGTGGACGCCAGTCATGCTGTCAGTATAACCCAAATATCCATCACGGTCACATCCATAGACTACTCGAGATGTAGATAGTATTAACGATGTGAAAATCAGTCAGAGAAGATTTGTATAGACCTTAGAGGAAATCTAGATTTACAAGGAACCGCCCCAGGAAGTGCACGTGTATAACAAAAGAGTGTGTCCGTTCCATCCTTTCATAACTCACTTGTCCATGGCGGTTAGTGAAAGACAACCCCATAAACAGCGTTTTGGAGATGATTATCATATCGAAAACACTCCTATAACAGATAACTTGGTCAAGGTGCAGTATGTCGAACAAAGAGAGATCAATCTCCTCTTAGAGCAATATGACTGATACATAATTTTACCGCGCAATCTTGAATCGTTAACCTCACCGTAACCAAAACCTAGACAATAATTTTGAATACACACTTTTCAAAGACCCCCAATCTTTTTGTGGCTCTTTCAACTTTTCACCACTTTACTCTTTCTCCCTTGTGCTCCATGAATCACCATCCACAACCACATTATATATAATGAAGCTAATCATAACAAACCTCCCAAAGAACTGAAGAAATCTGATCATCAAAAACCCTAATCAAGTAAACAATCATGATGATGAACACCCACCATTACCACTACCAAAGCTTTCTTCTTCTTCTTCTTCTTCCCTTCCTTTTCCCACTCCTCTGCCGCTCCTCCACCACCATTCTCGTCGACGGCGTCTCACCTTGGAACAACCCTTCTCTCTTTGTCGGAGACTCTGTCAGTAAGTTGTTCATACCCTCCATTTCCCCCCTTCAAGCTTGCTCAAATTCATGGCTCAAAAGCTGTTCTTAGTTCTTACCCTTTTGTTCTTGTTGTTGTTTACAGTCTTCAAGCACGAGTATGGCTACAATCTCTACATCTTCCAGAGCTACAGAGCATTTGATCTCTGCAACTTCACTCAAGCCACTCTTCTCACGAAGCAGAACAACAGCTCCTCAGCTAGTTCTTACTCGGTAATTTCATCGAACACCTTATCTGCATTCTCTTGTCTTCTGTGTAACTGACTCACAAGGCTCTTTGCTTACTCAGACATTTCGTCGAACAGCTTCTGTGCATTTCTGATTCTACTGTATAACTTGCTCACAGTCATGGAGTTCTTTACTTACAGTAATTTCGTCGAACAGCTTCTGTGCATTCCTAATTTCCTCACGAGATCTTCTGTTCTTCTTCTGGATTCCTCTGTTTTATCCACAGTGGCATACTTCAAGACCTGGGTTCTTCTACTTCGCCTTCTCCAACGGATCTTACTCGTCGTCGTGCGACCATTACTCTAGGAAGCTTGCAATCAAGGTCTCGCCGGCGCCAGCGCCGGAGTCTTCTCCGACTCCGGTTTCAGGGGGAGGAGTGACGGCTTCTCCGGCGTACCCGTGGCCGTTTCAGCCGAGGGAGAAGAGTGTTTGGGCGCCGTCGCCGGAGCCGAGTGCCGGCGGAGAAGGAGGATATAAAGGAGCTAGCGCTCCGATGAAGGTTCCGAAGGTGTTGCCGGAGAAAGGAGGAGGGATGCCGTTCATAAACAGTAATCCGGCGGTTCCTCTGCCGAACGGGGAAGTTGATTCAGCTACCATTCGTCCGATGCCTACCTCCGCCGATGCTAGCGGCGGTTGCTATAATCAGGTAATTAACTGATTAATTAAGCCATTGATAAATTGGATTTTTTATTCATTAAAAATGGGATTTTTTTAAAAATTTCGAATTTCTTTTTTTACTTAAATTATTATATTTAAATAATGAATTTCAGTGATTTGAAAATCATTGTTTAAATATTATTTTAGGGTGAAAAGTAAATAATAAAAAAGCAAAAGGCTTATTAAAATGTCAATTGTAGCCTTGGTTAATACAACCAATAACAATAGAAAAAAAGGAGAATGGTCAAAAGTAGAAGGAGAAAAAAGAGAAGGTTGCTTTTATCAATGTGTATATCACCACATTCAAGGTTTTCGGAATTGTATCGTATCGTTCAAATCAGTGAGGTTAACGATATGTGAATCAATCGCTTAAATATTATAAATAATAGTTGAACGGTAACTATATTGGGATTGTACTAGATTAGGCTTAATACCTATTTTGATCATTCACGTATAGAGTTTAGAACATAGTGGTTAATAACGTTTCCATGTAGTCATTAACCTATTGAATTTGTAAACTAGTTGTCATTCCGTCAAGTCTTTATCCAAGCCCGTCGAGGAAATCTAGCTCGACAGACACCATGAATAGTTAACTTGGAAAGTTTGGAGTTTTCTGTTTGAGACTTGACGAAATGACCACTATGTTACAAATTCAATAAGACATAGAAAGGTTATTGACCACTATGTTACATACCCTATACGTTAATGACCAAAATAGATATTAATCCTAATAGATTATATAGATTCACGATACAACCGATCAGGCTATTCATACTAATCTGTTATAAAACACTACTATATCATAATTTTTCTTTTTAATAAAATTTCATTGTCTTTTTCATAAAAAAAATTTCATTGTTTTGTAAATTATTGACTAAAATTTTTATCCTTTTGTTACATGTAAATGCAGATGAAGAGGAAAGGCATGGTGTTGATTTTCTTGACATGGCTATCTATGGTTATGAGAATTGAATGAAGATGATGAAGAAATGGAAGAATGAGTTTGAAAAATTATGATATATTAATTTCCATTTTCTTAATTATGTAAAATTTGAAATTTGAAAAAAAAAAAAAAGTAGAGTAGAGGTTGTTGTGTTGTATATTTTTAATTTTTAAAAGTAGGGTTTAGGAGATGAATTAGTGATATTAATGATGATGATTTTGTGTTTAATGTGACTTTTGGGATCATTTTGCACTTTTGTGAGCACCTTTTGGTATCTTTCTATTCTTTTCACCATTTCATTCCCCAAAATTTACCTACTAATAATGCATCCAATAATTGATATAATTCAACCAAAATTTTCAATTTCAAAATTAAGGTTTAACACTTCACACTCATTTGTGTAATTAAGCTATAAAATTCACAATTATGAATTAATTATCAAATAATCTATATAGATACTAGATAGTAGTAGTATACTGTGCAATTGCCTTCGGTTCGAAAAGAATCAAACCAAATTTTTTACGTTCGAAGACAACCAAAAGAAGTAAAGAAGCAAGATATCAGTGGTGGCAAGGCTGGTCGTCGTTTTCTCATGAAAAAGATGGGGGCGAAAGTCTACAGAACCAAAGATAATGAGGAAGAAAGGCAAATTAGCTGTTTTTTAGGCCATGGTCGTTAAAGTTTTGTCAGTCGATGTTATTAGTTGAAACCCGCAACAACTCCCTGCTACCCACTGACCAGAAAACCCCACCCATTTAACAAGTTTGATTTTTTGAATCGTTTGTCACGGTTAAGGTTCAAAGCATGACTAACTTTTAATAGTTGTTGTTGACCTATCCGCAACAACCGCCACAAAATTGGCCAGTGTTGGTTGTAGCATGATTAGTAAAAGCAACTGACAACAGATATTGTTATAGTATATTCTTGATATATTTTTTTTTTGAGATTATGAATTTAATTCTCGTAAACTCGAATTCTGAATTGTTATATCAAAATAAAATTATAAACAACAATGTATGATAAAACAAAACAAAACAAAAAAAAAGAATATAGCCGTTAGCTTCCCGCCAAAGGCACAAACACAAAGAAACAAGATCATCCCAAGCAATGAATATATGCTTTACTCTCTCTCTCTAATTTTAAACATAAACCCTAACAAAGAAGCATCATTTTCTTCTTCTCCTTATTCAAACACCATACTTCAATTCCAAACAAAGATAAATAATTTGCACAAAAATTTGCAATTTCCCCCAAAACCCACAAAAGCTTTGAAAGGATCAAAGCAATGGAGGTGGAAGTGGGATTGAAGATCACCCACACGAGGGACGATATCACTTCGTTTACCGATCTTCGGATCTCGAAAGACCATGCAGGGCCTCTCTTCTTGTCTAGAGAGACTGAATCGATGTTCCTCCTCATTGCTTACCTCCAAGGTACGCCTCTAACTCGTGAAATTGTTTGTTTGAGGTCTGAAAATCATGCACTGGAGACGCAATTGAGATTTATGTGTAAGAGAGTTTCGTATTGTCGATTGTTATTGGAGATATGTGGTGTCATGACACAATTAGTCATATTTTCGAGCAAGTTCTTTTTCATTGAAAATGCCTTTAACAATGGTGCCATATCATTGATTTATCAAAACCTCAATGATTTTATACTTTATGTGAGGAATGATCTCTCCACGAATGTATAGTTTACCGATTCAATCTAGGAGCGATTGTTTGACTCGATTTTTCTTTTCTTTTGTAGGGTTCAAGAAGGAGAATGTGGGCATAAAGATCAACAAAAAAGGTAACCAGATTGAAATAACCGGTGAAAAGCCGGTTCAAGAAATGGTGATGATGGGTTGGATAATGTACAAGAAAGAAGTTGAGCTGAGAGCCTTCAGGAAAGTTTTCAGGATTCCCGAGGCCATCGTTCTAGACAAGATCAAGGCCAAGTTCAACGACGACGAATCTGCTTTGACCATCATCATCCCGAAATCAGAGAAGGGAATACGTAATGAATCAATCGAAGAAGTTAAGGAGTTTGAAGAAGTCGGTGTTACTGTGCCTGGAGAACCTGCAAAAGTTCCTGACCCTAAACCTGAAAACAAGATGGTGAATGAAGAACCTGACAGGAAAAAACCTGAAGAGGTTCCCACCGAAAGGAAAGCAGGAAAAACTGTACGGTTTGCGGAGATAGAAGAAGGGGAAGAATGTTTCGAGGGAGAGAGTTCATCGTTGTCATATGAGGCAAATCCTGAAACCAATAACGAAGAAGAAGAAGACGAAGACAACGAAGAAGAAAGTGAGATGAGCATGGAAGAGAAATCAGACGGTGAAGAAACTGTACAAAGGAACCCTGAAAGGTCCAAACCTGAGGAATCTAGGGAGGTTGAACCGGAGAACAAATCGAGAAAGCCTAACAACGAAAAGGAGAAGAGAGACGACGGTCTTCCCGAAGAAGAATCGGAGAAGAAAGAAGAAGAACATGAGAGAAGAAGTGAAGAAATAACACATAGAAGTTCAGGTGATGAAGCAAAAGGGGAATCTTCTGATAAACCTAAGAAGAAGGATAAGTTTTGTTGTCCCTTGATGATTGCAGGATCAGGGATTCTAGTTACAATTATAGTTATGGCTGTTGGTTTGATTCGATCGAGGAGAAAACGAGCTTCTGTAAGCTCGGATTCTCGACATTGTGATTGAAACCATAATGCCGTAACATCCTTATGTTACTCATCGATTTCATGTCCCTTTCGCGATGAATTCGCCGTTCAATTCATGCCCATATATACGAGCCACATTTTACAGGCAATCTGTTCTTGAGGGGTCCTCTTCCAAACAAGATTCGAAAGAACGATAATTTGATCCCCTGTAGTACGAACACACCCAACACCACCACGAGAGAATCGGCACTATACTTGGTGAATTGTACTTGCTAGTTTTCGCATATGTTCTCGAGGAATTTATCTTTAGCCAATGTCCGAATTTCATTCACAGTGTAGTCTAGTAGTTTGCTCGCCTACGAGAATTTGATCCTTTCCCACGAAATCACACGCATTTTTGTGGCCAACCGCTGACCGCTTAGTTCGAACATCCACCACAACAGAATCATAAACAAAATGGCATAGACAACTAATCTTTTAGGCAGAAAAAATCATCAAATCAGGAAGCTTCTTGTTGGAAGAAAATCAACCACAACATTTCTAGGGTTCTAAGTTTCGATACTGATAAGAGAGTTGGCAGGTTCAGTTCAATCACACACCTGCAATTCTCTGTTGAGGACTATTTTAGGGTTTGGTACCTGAAAAAGAAATGACCTTTCTGAATCATTAATGCTTGCCCTGTATTAGCTGCTTAACTGGTTTTTTCTTCCACCAAGATCAACTCTGGTTCAATAATATCTTGCACTTTCATGTAGGTATCGATTAATGTAACGTCCCGGGTCCGGCAAGGCTATTCAAAGTACAGAACTTCAATTTCGAGCATCAATTGCCTGCAGATTGTCATTGGCTAGTAGCTTGTCCCATAATTGTCCTCCAGCTACTGACAGTGAAGAATTGTTACGAAAATGAAGCAAAGCTTGTAGTAGTAGCAGCAGTAGGTATGCAAATTAGGGTATGAAGTACCTACCAGAAATAGTTGGCTGAGTAGAGGTCCAGCAAGGCGCGATTTAAAGTGTGGAACTTCAATTTCGGATATGACCCTACGTAAACGTCCCGGGTTCATGAATTGTCTGCATATTTTCCATTGGCTAGGAAACTTGTCCACTGTAGCCTCCAGCTGCTGACAGCAAAGAATCGTTACAAAAACGGAGTAACGGGCGAACAGCATCTCTAATTGCATCTACAGTCTTCCCTTGATGTTTACACTTCACCAGACAACGCCTGCACCACATGTACACACATAGAGAGCATAATATCGTAGTTTACGGGTCATATTCGAGACGGTGTACATTCGTTTTAGAGAAGCATGACTTGTAGCAGAAAGAACCAAAAACATAACGAGACGAGATAAACGAAATGACCCATATAAACCATCATTCAGAAGATTCCATTAGCATAAAGAGAGATAGAATACCAAGATCATTACACTGTCAGAATTGGAATAGATTCCCACATGTTATTTTGAAGGGCTTTCAGAAAGCAAAGTAATGATCTGTAAACTCTTACGTATGGGAAGGGACATACCAATAATGCACGTTACTGCCCTCACATGACAAGAATAAACAAAGCAACAAAACAAGACAGCTCAAATCTCAGAGTTCCCTGTCCTTACTTCAACCAAGACAGTTAATAACAGTTAGGTCTATCTACAAAATGTCCTCGAATCTCTCTCAAATGGTTGTTGTCCTAACAGAGATACCCTTAACTCAAGCTGGCAAATGAGATTATGTCGAAAATAATGGTTCAATTAAGGAAATTCGACACCCGGGTCGTTAATGTCTTAACTATGATAATTGATCAATCCAAGTACTAATGCAATCAACAGAGGTCAATAACACGCAATAAACAAGTATAAAAGAATCATACTTGGAAGTTGAAATACTACAGTTTTGCAGAGACCAGCTCGATTAAGGACAGTTAATCTCTTGATGATCATTGGTTAATCCAAGTACTAATGCAATCAACAGAGGTCAATAACACGTATAAACAAGTATAAAGAATTGTACTTGGAAATTGAAACACTACAGTTTTGCAGAAACCAGTTCGATTAAGGAAATTCGGCACCCGAGTGGTTAATCTCTTGATGATCATTGATTAATCCAAGTACTAATGCAAACAACAGAGGTCAAACAAGACGTAATAAACAAGTATAAAACAATCGTGATTGGGAATTGAAATTACTGCAGTTTTTTGCAGAGACAAGTTTTTCTGTTAACATACCTCTTCATTAATGAGGGGGCACGGAAGATGAGACTGAGTCAAAGTCAAAGGTAACATGGCTGCCACTTGTTTCCACAATGTTGAAGTAGAACACGACCACTTCTTCTGCAACATTTGAATTGGACAAAGATAACACAATTTGGACTGACCACCCCAAGAAGAAGAATTTCACATGGTAAGGAAGTCAAAAGTCATGGCACAACTATCTATTCAACATGATAAGGAACCATGGACCTTGACCATCCTTGTATCCCAAACCGAACAATGTTCCTATTATGCAGACATAAACTCCATAGCCAAGCAGTAAAAAGTAAACTGGTCACTGCACAAAGATGATTAACAATTAAGATTTAAGCATCAAGCAGAATGTTACAGTTACAGGTTACAGCAATATCTGCAAAGTCTAACTACCAGCAGACATAGATGATAAGGTTAGGTTATGATAGCAGAGAACAAACACCTCATAATGAAGAGCTAAATCAGCTACACAAAGTGACAGTTTATCACCATTGGGACAGATATGGTATACCATTGAGTAAAGGGAAGATCAAAACAAAGAAAGCAATGCTAACAAAAGATGAACTTTGATAAGCCAAAGTAAAAAAAAAAACACAAGCTGGAGATCAGCATAGACAGGATGAGGATCTAAGGCCCTCCAATTTCCATACCCTAAAATTTCTTTCTTTACACATATACTAGTGGTAAATACAAGCACACACTCCTTTTGTTCACCCCAATCTCACTTTCCATTCCAACTTTGTGCTTCTTTTACCACACACAAGCATCATAGCTTTCGATCTCCATCCATCATTTCGAATGTTCTACACCTCCTTTAATCATTGTGATTCCCTCTTCCTAGAGAATGAAGACCTTCAGTCCGGCTATGGACGATTCTATGGAACACCTCCCTGACTTGCCTTTCCAAAGGGTTCAACCCTTCTTTAAAATCATCACAAATCTGCCCCAATTCCTGCACTTTCTGCCTAACTTCACGCTCCTTCTCCTCAGCTAATGGGAACTGAACTGAATCAGCCAAATCAGTCAACACCCTGCAGCATTTATCCATCTGATAAATCTCCCTCAACAATCCACAGGCATTCTTTCTGTCACGCTTCCTTGATTCTTCCAACACCCTCTCGAGCATGGACGAAATCGGAGCTCCCCAAGAGAAGTGTCTAGGGATCGAGAAATGAACCTGCAATCCTCTATCTTGACAAGGGATTGCCGCCACGAGAACCCACATTACAAACAACAAAACAGAGTTCATTGTAAAAACAGCTATGGCTAAACCACTTGTAGCCACAACCTCATTGGCTCTGGGCGGAACAACGTTGTTTCCTATCGCTTGCAGCTGCCTAGCAGCAGACCAAGATCGCGAAACACTCCATGACAACGACCTGAAATGTCCAATTCCTCGATGGTGATGCTCCCTCGAAGAGGAGCCACCTTGCCTTCCGAATGATCGATTCCTGTGAGACGACATTGCTCCACCAGTGGACGAATCCTTATCGTCGAGCATAGAAATCGACAAATCAATCAACGCCTTCTTCGCCCTTCTGAAATGTCCTTCCCCGAGAAGCCTCTGATTGTTGTCTAAAGCACACAGAACAATCTCCAGCAGCTTCTTCCACTCCCTGATCTGCTCAATCCCGTCGCGAATCGCGTTACAGAGATCCAACGCCTTGACGCTCCGCTCATAGAATTCGTTCACCAGCCGATCCAACGGCGCCTTGCTGACGTGGCCCTTGTTCTTCGACAAAATGAGCCGAAACTCCTCCTGGCAACAGAGGAACGCGTCCAGAAGCTTCTGGATCCATGGAAGGGATAGCAGGTCATCAGATCTGACCGAGGACAGATCCAAGAACCTATCACCTACCAGCTTCTGAAACGCCTCCAGCTGGTTCTCGAGCACCTGGCTGCTCCCGTGTCCGTCCATGGAATGGACCTGATCACGGCGCAGACTGAGAATCGCTCTCCGAATGCTGCCGACGTTCCTTGGAAATCCGTCGCCGGCATTTTCGGAGACCGCGAAAACGGAGGGAAAAAAATGGTGGTTGGATCAAATCCGATCTCCGATCAAGTACACATTCGCAGGCCAAATTCGACAAGTGTTGAATCGGAAGAATGAGAATCCCGGTCACCGGAGCTTGAGAGAGAAGGGGAAATTGGAGAGCGGAGAAGAAGAAGAAGAGAACGATGAGGAATTTGGAAACCCTAATTGGAGAGGGCTGTGAATTTATTGGGAGATTTCAGACCGCGTATTATGGTTGAAGGGAGAGAGAGAGGAAGAAGAAAGGACGTTTTAAACGAGAGAAGTTAATTTTTTTTAATTATGAATGAATTAAAATATATGATTAGTGATTGCTTACTTTAATTAGACGAAAATTAGAGGATAAGGAAACGGATTAACGGAATAATTCCAGAAGCTTAACTATTTAATTTTTATATTTTATTCGAAAATGATTTTAAAGAATTGGAGGTAATTATTTAGGAGCAAATTCAAATAAAATGATTAAGTTAAAATGTTTTAGGATTGAAATGTAATAAAATAATAGTTCTACTAATTTTATTGATGGAAATTAAAGAAATTAAATTTTAGTATAAAATAATTAGTTAATTACCATTTAATAAGTGAAAAAAAATATTATTTTCAAATTTAATTATATGTGAAATTGAGTTTGAATGTCACTGATGTTAAAGAATGTTATATAAAATAATTATAGACCTCTCTACCGTTTGAGTTAGTAGGATGAAACGTTTCTTCGCAATATATATGAGGCTTATAAGATTCAATTTGACTAAGAGAACTTGTCTTTGTATCATAATAACCAATAATATAACAATATTCAATGTCGCATCACACGCTCTACAATGGCTCGAGACTTGTATGGGTACATTCGTCAATTTGTCTGAGCATTCACATACAGACTTAAGTGTCGTATCATCATACATGCTAAATTGGTTGGAATGCCCAGTAGAGCTGTAGATATTTTGAGACTTATACATGTGTTCTTAAATGCAGACTCTGTAGTAGTGATCAAATTACTCCAAGAGGAAACATATAAACTGTGACATCCTAGGTAAATCCCACTTCGACAAAACACAGGGGGAGATCCATGACCTATATCAAATAGTTCAACTTTAACTGACATGACGCGTTTTGGAGCGTAGTGATGGGGGTTTGATCTTGAAAGGAGGAAGTCATGAGTTCGAATCCCACCAACACCCAAAAACAAATCTGTGAGGGTTGGACCTAAAGCAGACAATATCTTGTCTGATCGCTAATATAGAGTATTTTTTTTACTCATTAGTTGGTATATAATATTTTAAGTATTTATTTCTACACATTCTTCATATCCCGACATTCTCATGTGATGCAAATAATTGTTCGCCCACCCAAAAAAATATTGCTTATAAATTTTAATTACAATTTCTAATAATTTGTGAATATTAAATACACAAGTACAAATGTATATAATTTTTTAATTTTTTTGGTAATAAAGTAGCATGTGACGAAAAAGAAAAGGGTAATTTAGTAATTTAATAATTTCGCTTTGTTCTTTTAATACGCGATTAGCGAAACATTTTCTGATTAATTAGCGCTAGTTTTTCTCACACGTACTCGACACGTCTGATTTTCGCGCGCTGTTTTGTGGGAATCCGTGGGGTCCGCGAACCGAGGAGCTGGACCGAGTGGGTGGGGCCCACAGGGTGACGTGGCTTGGTAAAAAATGGATGGCTTGGAAGGTGGACACGTGGAGCGCGTAGAGATTGTTACCGGACGACTGGTTCTGACTCGGTGACTCGGTCTTTTTGTGGTGAAAGTACTAGGACTCGGTCTTGTAATTTAGTTTCGGAAAAATAGCATTTTGGCCCCTCTACTTTTACAACGTAACAGATAACCCCTTTAATATATATTGTTCACTTTGTTCCTTTGGGTCCTTTCATTATAATTTTTGTCTTCTTAATGTTAATTGATGCGCTTTCAGCATACCACGTTAGCTCAGACAGTCACGTTTTAGTTGATTAAGCATTTTTCAATAGGGAATATATGTTAGTAAACACTATATTATCCATTCAGAACTCTCTCAACTAGAGTTATTGGGATGCAACGGTTCTTAATATGGTATAAAAGCCTTTGATGACCGAAAGGTCTTGACACTGAATCCTGGTACACCCAATATAACAATTTATCTTGCATAAAGCTTGGTGGACCTTTGCAAACTTCAATACTCTTTCATGAGCTTTCGTTTAAGGAACACTATAAAATCGATTCATAACTCTCTCACAACAACTCGAGTTATTCGGATGCAAACGGTTCTTGACAATAGATACATACACTTTAACAGGACATAACTGAAAAATAAAGCATGTGATTCTAAAATCCTTGGTATTTCACTCGTATTCTTCACGATACATATCCCCAATTTACCTCCATGCGTACCCACAAAACTATGGAAGCATTTGCTGATGTGACGTGTGGATCTGTCCATATTCAACATCAAGAAGACGAAACTTGGGATGGATTGAAGGACCCAAAAGGTAAACTGACTGAAGTTATAAATAATAAAGAGCCATTTATAGTGTTGGGGTCTGTTTGTTAAATTGGTAAAGTAGTGATATGCAAAATGTTATTTTTCCAAACTATATTATATTAATGTTAATAGAATAATAATATAAAAAAAAAAACAAAGAACGTACCACAAAAGCAATGTGTACACTTGTGGAAAAAGAACGTACCAAAGAAGAGAATAAATAAAAATATTTATATAAAAAGAAGTAAAGATGAGGATTCCAAAAGGGACGAAAATGATGAAAATTGAAAGAGACTGAACCGGCGAATATCATGCTGAAAAGGAAGGGGCTGATTGAGGAATTTTATTAATTTTATAATTTTGTTTAATAAAAAATTATCTAAATTTGTAAAAGGGAGTTCATAGAATAATAGTATTATAAATTATATATTTAATAGTTATAAAGTAATTATCAATCGATTATCTAGATTTTACAAACATTTTTAGATGCATATATAATTTCTCTCTCTCAAAAGGAATAGTAGAATTGCATGTATGTAATAACTTTCTCGAGCAATATGCTAATAAGCGGTTTAAGGTATGATTCGTTTTATAAAATTAGGTTTCTCAAATTTATTCAATGAATTTTGAATGAGTGTTTGTGATCCGCTCAGTTTGGACTGGTGGACCAATAAAGTGGTTTCACTAGAGGTTGAAGGTTGGACGTCCTCGATGCGCCAATTGGCGTGTGGTCACAATATGTGTGTCGTGTCTTTCGTTGAATGGATGACATGTTATTTATAAGGCCTCTGTGGCATGGGTAGTCCATCAACGTGTCCTTCTCATCGAGGACCGATGGTGAGGCGTCATCTAGACCATTCGATGGGCCCCCTAGTGTAGTAGGAGTATGACTCGTCGTCGGATGTGGTCAGAAGGGATATCTCTGACCTGATGGTGACAGCCTGACATGTCCTTCTGTTGGCGCAGTGGAGTTGGTGACTGAGTGATAGGGTGGACGCTCTACCACTGAGGTGACGTCTGAGCACCCTTGGCCTTATACTTTCCCTCGTTAGAGCTTCGGCGCGATAGGGTGTATGGGCGACATCAGGCAGATACGTACCAAAAGTTGAGGGCGGACGTTCAGAAATCTAAGACCCAGAACCTATATAATAATTCATGGTCATAAAAAAAGACTTGTTTTATATAATTTATTTATAATAATTCATGGTCCAATGGGAAGACAAATGATATCCGAGGAGATTGGGGCTTTTAATGCGTGCAATAAATTTCTACAAATAATATGTTGCAAGTTGGACTAAATTGCAAAAATGATTAAATCTCATGATTAAAAAATAACAAATAATAATTCTATATGAGTTTCATATTAAATGTATATACATGCACTTGTGATTTTGAAAATTTTGTCATAATAGTTGGGTTGTATTCAATTATTATCATTTTATTATTTGGTGGATGCATTAAGTAGATTAATTAGTTATTATTTTATGCGATGAAAGTGATTGATTACACCGTTAATAGTTTAATATAAAAAAAAGAGTATATTATATTTGAGGTGATTAAAATTACCTGGTAGACTCATATACGTCAGACTTGTCTTAAATCAAGACCTAATCCCACACAAATAAGCTCCAGTCAAGAGGTCTAGACACCAGAACGTTGAAGGCGTTCAACCCGCACATTTTATGGATGATTGGACAAAGGATGAGTTGCATAATTTTGATTAGATAGCTGATATATAAACAATATGTTGGTCTCATTATTCATAATATAAATACTATAACCACTTCTCCCTAATCTCTCTTCAATCAAAATCCAATATTTCCATATTTCATATTGGGTTTGAAGTAGTTGTGAATTACTATTAAAAAAAGTGTTCATGTCGATTTCTTAGGTATAATCTTTTTCAATATGCATGTCAAACTTATTAAAAAAATTATCTATTTAGTGTATTCATAGCTGATCCATCCTGAACTGGTGGATCAATGACAGGTTTAACTAGAGGTTGAGTTCGGGTGGACCCTTGTGCGCACTGGGCTCCATATGGATGGTTCCTTGCAAGGCGTATGGAAAAAAGGTAGAGTTAATATATGTGAGAGTAAATAGGATGAAAGCGTGGTATGAGCGGATAAAATAGAAGAACCAGGGTGAGTCCTTTGTGGGTGTGGGACCAAGGCCTTTAGCATGCATGCAGTATCAGGCATATGGTCTGGGTGTGTCATGTCCTTTGCTGAATGAGAGGTCCCATATTTACAAGACCACCATTGCATGAGCCAAAGTCCCACGTGTCAGCCCCTGAGTGGCCTTTTGATTAGGCATCATCTGGACCGCCATGGTCTAAGAGTAGGCGGGTGATTGGTGTCCGGGCATATTAGAGGGTTTGCCTCTGATAGGACCTTGACATGTCTTTAACTAATTGTGGCATGGTGTGGTTGATGGAAGTAATAAAACGGGCGACGCACTGCTGAACTGACCTAAGGTAAAAGAACTTTGTCCGACTCCTGTCAAATCACGACATATGACGACGAACGTATCACGGGTCCATCAGGTTTGATTAGGAATAGGAAGGAATAAGATGTTACATCATTTTCTTTGGACACTTGCATATATGCACATTAATACAAAAGACTACACTATAGTGAAGTCTTTGATTGTGATATTTTTTTTTGTCACCTAATCTTCTTCCACCATTTTATTATTAATTATTATTATTATTTAATTAATTGTGATTAATATTGTAATTGTCACCCTAAGCTGAGATATTTAAAGAGTGGTAATGTGACAGCCTGTCACACTGAGGACAAACAGTGACGGTGTTGGCAACAATGTTGCATAAATTAAAAAATTCCATAATTATTTTATTTTATTTTATTTGTTCAGAAAATAAGGGGCAAGTCTTAAAAAAATATTAATTTGGATTTATATGAGGATTTGTTGACTTCAACTTAATTGGGTAAATTTCAAAATAAGTATAAAATTTCACTGGATTCTTGTTTTGGCCGAGATACACTAATTTCAAGAAAAATCTTAGATAACTCTTTTCGGCCTCAATGATACATACGCCTTAAAAATCCATAACATCTGTACACGTGTGATTATTCAACGAGAGCTCACATCCTCCTCACATCTCTACGAACGGATGTGAGCTCTCATTGAATAATAATCGCGTAAAACATTCAAAATTTGTCTTTTCACTGAAACTCCAAGAGCTCTACTTGTATCTCTTTCATCTTAAAGCCTAATATTATGAAATCCAATGTGATCCACACGATTTATTACAATGGTTGAGATACTCGTTACGAAAGATGATTAAGCGATTCCAGTCACCTATTTGTGCTTCTTGATTATATTGCACCGACACTCCGAAAGAGTATTTCCTACCGAAATCATAGAAGTTCAAGGATGTGGGGGTCTTCGACATTGGCAAAGAAAGATGCATTCCTAATCATCAATGTTAGAATTGTCTCGTTCTAAGCACTTCATGATTCAATCAATAACTCTTGGAGGAAACTCAATCGAAGATAACGTTTGTTGAGATATGACGATTACATATCTCAACGAATTATTTTATCATATTCATTGTAAACCATTGTTTGTCATGTCTCGTAACATATTAAATCACTTCTTTCAATAAACCCATAAAAAAAAAATTGTGACACTCATATGTCGACTGATAGGCATGTTGAGTTGTTGACTCTAACTTAATGGGCCAACTAGTATAGAGAACAGAAGCCCATATAGCATCTTTATTGGGCTTTTTATGGGCCTATTTCTCCACTGTATTTTGTACGGTTACTAAGTCAAAATATCGACTACTATTTAAGAGGACATAATTACAATGAATCAAACGGTATAAATAATAACTTAAACCGTACTACCTTAATCTTATCTGAACTAAAGATTACACAAAATCACATCTCGTTTTATAAGCGTCATAAACAAACACGCAGTTACTATACTCTAATAATGATCTTTTGTAAAAATGTCCCACTTCAGTCTAGTACGAGGACAAGCAATTCAATTGGCAGATGAGAAACAGACATGCATAGTATTGAAAAGCATAAAGCTTTAGAATCTCCCTACCCCCGAATTGTGACAATGCGGATTCTGGCCTTCTAGTGGCTCGAAGTAGCCTACCAGATGGTCAAAATAAAAGTTGTCGACAAAAAAAAAAAAAAAAACGCCACGGTAAACTGTGATTGACATGACACTATGACATTTTGACCATGATGGTACGACAATGGACCAAAAGGGGTTGAATCTCGAACCTTGAACCAGTCGGCAAAACAACCACAATAACCATGTTCTAGAGTCTCAAAGAACGAGTCTTTCGAGCCTTAATCTACAGTCCATCACACTCCATAACCCGAGAAGAAGCACATTAAGATCATTGATGAACATAGTTTTGTTAAAACTTCTTGTCAGTTTAGGCCACCAAAGCCTGATGTTCATCTTTTCTTCACAGAATCGCCATTACAGAAACAACAATCATCAAGAAAAGATCAGACTCCTCAAATTGTACAGTTCTACAAGCACATCTGAAATCCTAACCAGATCAGGATTCAATACAAATACACTACAGAGATAAAGACAAATCCTTTCCTATCATCATCTTCTATTCACAAGCAAGCTTAGTGTCAAAGCTGCTCAAGCATATAGCAAAAGCCTGAAATGCAGAAAGCGGATACCGATAATCCATCGTGAACATGTCCTTCCCGACCTTACCAAACTGCAGGATGATCTTCTCGTGATCAGACTGAGCTGGTTGCGAGGGTGTAGGTGCACCAGCGGCAGGCTGGTTTGAAGCAATGAGCTGGAAGTTCTTCACAGACGCTACGGTCACCCTCCCTCGAAAGTTGAGGCACCAGCACTGCAGCTGTTCGTGCCACCTGGGTGCCTTGTTTCGTAGCACGAGGGGTCTGTCCTTATTCCCCGATTCTTCATCGTTGTCGTCTCTGGGAGGAGGAAAGAATCGGGAGCTGCTGAACTCGCTTGAGCTGTCGAGGATGGATTTTGACAATGAGAGGCTCCTGAACGAGTCCTCGAGTGATCCAGGGAGGAGGACATCTGGTTGGCCTGGCACTGAACCGCCCGGCTCGAGGGATGAAGTTGGGATCGAGTGCATTGTGCAGTGCATCCTGCGTGGACCTCTTGTTCCCAGCACGTTGAGCTCGTACGAGATTTGGGAGATGTTGTAGCTCCCTGTGGTAGGGACCTTTGGCGAGACTTTCTTCGAGTAGAACCTTCTGCTTCGTCCAGGTGGCAAGATTTGAGCGTTGTTGTAGGGCGGCTGAGTGTCGTAGATTATGAATCTTGTGCCTAAGAAGTTTGACCTGGAGGCAATTAAAGTTAGCATAATTCGAATACAGATAAGGCTACGAACGAGAAAGAGACTGCGAAATGTACCTTAGCTTTCCGATATATGTTCCACTGGATCTTGATATGTTATCGGCGTCCATGGAGATTATGTACTCTGTGCAAGTCGTTCTTCTGGTACGTTTAGCAGAGAGGAGAAACTTTCCATTTTCGACAAGCAAAGCTGCGAAATTTACAACGAAAGAGTTGAATACCATCCAGAACAAGAACAGGAAGTAGAACTGCGGTAAAGGCTATATCTTGCAATAGCTTTCAAACAGCACTAAACAAAGATGTGACCCATAATGGCTCAGCATTGGACAGATGAGCTAACTAAACTGATAAAATCGGTGCACCACACAATACGAATGGACTTCAATACCACATAACGAGTCGAGAGGCCAAGCAATAACAAAAAAGCAGTAGATACGAACCAATGACATCAAGCAACATACGATAGTACAATCGAAAAAAGGAAAGAACTTTAAGCCATAGGAGCTTACCAGGACTAAGGCAAAGGAAAAGATGGTAAGTTAGTTTCGACTTGTCTCTCTTAATGAAGCACTGGATCGGCCCATCCCTGTACCCAGGCTGCAATTCAACAATTCAAATCAGTACACACATTAAGCAATTACAGCCAATTTTATGAGATACATTACTAAACTAAGCCACATTTATCAGTCTCACCTGCTTCAAGGAGACCGGGAACGTAATCTTCCCCGAGAATTCAGGACATCTAACAATCTCTTTACACATTTCTCTCCACGCTTTGCAAACAGCAGCACAAGCGACAACATGCTTACGAGCAGGCCAAGTACCCTCGCTCTCCTCCAACCTCTTGATCACATCTCGTAACAGCTCAGGCGGGAGGCCAGCCCAACGACTGCTCTGAATGACCACCAGTGGATCATGCAAATCAGTGACAGAGCCATGAGACTTCCCTCTATGATGACCAGGCAGCCTAACGTCGAAACTCCTCCTGGATAAGCTCCCAAACCCGTCCCTCACATCACGAACTATACTACGGAATGACATGTCACACTAGTCTCGCAGCCCTTCGGTCAACGATCATTCAACTGTAAATCACCAAAAAGGAAACCAGTTTCAGATTATGTCTCAGGCTCTCAGCATGCTTAACAACCAAGAAAGCAAAAACCCTGAATAAAGTGACAAAAAACAAGAGAAGGCACAACAAAGCAAGTAAAGAAGATTCTCATCTCACAAAAGGGTCTCACATGGCAACACTAAAGCATTTCAAAGCACCAAACTTTATCAGACAAGTCTTCTTTTACCAGAGGATTGTAACTTAATCTTTCAACCGAATTTTCAAAATCAGAACTTCAAAACTCTATTGGGTTCATGGCTACCCGTTTAGCTTCACTAGACGCTTCTTTGGTCAACGACTTAGACAGGCGAGGTAAGTGGATCGATAGCCGAGATCGATGAACAAATCGACGAACGAACAGATGATTGTTCAAGACAAGGATAGGCTAGTGAGTTCCTGTTCTAACAGCTGGTTTCAAAATGGGTATGGGTATACTTGTTTGAAACGGGTCGGGTATCCATTACCAACCTCTAAATCAAACCTGAATATGCAAGCTAACCCAAAAACAGATTGAAATTTCTAACCTTTAGCCAAGATCCCATAGAACCCTTAAGCTGTTAAACCCAGATAACCAGTCTATGGAGCAGAATCATCAAGCAAAATCACTTCCATAGCTAAGAAATGAAAACCATAAACCCTAAACTCTCTAAACCACCCAAAATAAACCTACAAAGAACCTTACTTTACCATCTCCAATGCATCAAAATCGCAACCCCAGAAACCAAGCTCAGCCAAAATCGACTGCTACATCAAGAACAGAGACAGAGTTGACTCCACAAGCAGAGAAATGAAATCAAAACACCAGTGAAAGAGATCTAAACCCTCAGTCAAAGGTTTATCCAGAAATTCTCAGGAAATGTTGCGTGGAAGGTGAGAATTCGAGATCTATCAAAACAAAAACAATAGCGATAGGCCAACCAACAGACACCCACCTCGATCTTCTTCTTCTGCTTCTTCTTTTGAGAACCCTTTTGTAAGATCTCTCTCTCTCTCTCAACAGGCTTTGTCTGTTCTTCTGTTGTCTGTGATTCTCTCTCTCTCTCTCTTTGAAGAACTGAGCTGCTACCCGCGGAGGTTGAGCGCCCGCTTTAAATCCACTCAACCATCATCGTGTATTGAAGAAAAAGTTGAAGACTTTAATTAACCCCACTCTATCTACCTTTTATTATATTTGCTTCTATTTATTTTCTTTCCTTTTGAATGAAGTTTGATGGATTTTGTGTTAGATTCTGTGTAATTAATTCATTCACTTAAGTGAATTTTAGATAAATATTTATGTAATGTTACTCGAGGTAACGATAAAATTAGCGTTGTTGAAAGAAGGTGTCTTGGTTTTCGAATGATAATTAGTCTAATAATACAATCGTTCTTTACTTCTATAAGAATGATGAAAATAGCATTGTTGAAAGAACGTGTCTTGGTTTTGGAATGATAATTAGTCTGATAATATAATCGTACGTTTTTTACTTCTATAAGAACGATTGCTGAAAGAAGGATAACTAGGGAAATCAATGTACGTTGGTGTTTCCAAATGTATGTTCTCGTGTATGTGTATATATATTGTCTTTCTTTGGTGTTTTCAAACTAAATCACACGGCTAGAGTTACCAGTCGTATGGATCAAAATATATCTATACACTTATGTTTAATTTTATTGAAAAAAAAAATGGATAAATATTAAATATTGACCTCCAACATAATTTTTTTCATTTTTCTTCTTTGAAATCATTTCAAGGGTTGAAAACTTAGCTTTGGGGTATCATAAATTCAGCATAAATTATCTAATTATTATGAAATAATGAAATATTTATGTGTAATTTTTAATTTTTTTAATATATATATTTTGTTGGAAAATGGACAAGTGGTGATTCCAAAACAAAGGAATATAGAACATATAATAACAAACAAAAAATAATAGAAGAATTGGAATATTCTCAAATTTAATAATTGAAAAAAGAAACTTAGGTAGGAATATTATAATGGTGGAAGGTGGCCTCCTTTAACGAATGGGACACCAACAACTAAATTCTTCTCTTTGGTAAAATTAAAAATAAAATAAATAAAAAAGAAAAATAATTAGGTGAGTATCTATATTTATTTACCTAATTATTAAATATATGATGATGATGAGATGATTAAGGAAGAGCTAATTAGTAATTATATTTAGGGTTTGGAATAAACTCATCTTAAAAGTATATCCTTAAAAGTATATACTTTAACTATTGGTGAAGACTGTTGTTAAGTGGGACATCAGATTCTCGTTATGATTATGAATGATAGTGGATGAAAGATGCTTATAAGTTGGAGTTTGTGTTGATCGCTAGCCCGTGATGAAGACAACATTGTTTACTGACTTTTCTCTCTCGTGTTCGAGGTTTTGATTGTTCATCATCTACTTCACTTGTTTTGTGTCTTCTTTGAGAATCTGGGAATTTTTTCATCGTGACAAAAAAAATTTAAGTGAGTCCTCGAGTAAATTTTGATGGATTAAGGATTCATATATATAAATAAATGAAAAATAAACTATGTACGTGTGTACATGTATAAGTATGACAGCTGTTTGACAGACCCGTGAGAGAGTTATAGTTCATTAAAGAAGCTCAAACAATATTTGAGAACCGACAAATCATATGCGAATGTACCATCAAATGAGTTAAAAGCAAAAAACGACAATCCTCCCTCGATACTTCTCTTTTCCCCTACCATCCTTCTTCACTCATTTCAACCTAGACCAATCTTTTTACTATCAAGCTCCCATCTTTCGAGATACCCAACGCACAGAAAAATCTTCTTTCAATCTACAGACCAAACCTTATTAGACCATCATAACTAGCTCATTCCAATAAGAAGCAAACAAGAATCTTATCTCTATATTATCTTGACCTAGTATGCTTGGCTTAATTTGGTTAACCTTAATTGCATTGGATACTATTAGAGTAATTAAAGCTAAACCTACCCTCTCACTAGTTAAAGTATCACCTAATCTCTTTTAGAATTTGCCCTTTGACATTTTCCTAACTAGCAAAACCACTTTTCCACCACAAAGAGGAAATAAAGTTGAAGTCTTTTTGGAAAAAGAAAAAAAAAACATGTTAAGAGACAATGACCCTTTAAGCAAAAGTCAAAATATATATATAATCCATTTTCATTTCCTTTGTGTGAACACAATTTTGTCCATTTGTTATATATTTTATCCCATTAATTTAACATGAAACTGAATCGATGAAATACGAGAGAGATTCAAGAAACAAAAAAAAAACAAGTAAACATGTACAAGTACCTTATTGAATTACGGGGAGGAAAATATCAACGGAGAAGTTGTCTCCTGAACGAGGTTGTAATGCAATCACTACAAAAAAACAGGGCATTTTGCGTCACTTGAAACGAAAGAGGATGGCGTCGGTCGGTCAAAGACCGACCCAAATACGGTTCGGGTGTTGACCCGTTTAAATGGCGTCGGTCGGTCGGTAAACGACCGACGCAAAAGGTGGTCAGATAGACCGACGCGAAATTCCATCCTGACCAGACTTGCTAGTTGACCCAACGAGTAATTTGGCGTCGGTTAGAAGAAAGTAAATAGCGTCGGTCTGACCGACGCTAAATGCCCTTTTTTTTGTAGTGAATATTCCATGAGAATTACACATCAATTAAGGACTATAGAGATTCATACGACATAAAAAATGGCGTAATTCATATTACATGTATGTAGGGAGTTCTTGTAGAACTCTAAAATAAAACGTGGTTTGCCAAGAGCACTACACGAATGTGTCATAAATATAAAACTCGACATCTAACACCCCAAAGATAAATTTTTATTGAGTAAAAAAAATCCTAAATTAAAGCAGATAATACGATATAATTTAACAAGTAATTATATTGTAAAAAAGCCATCTAGATCATACCTGTTGCAAATTATGAAATATCTAAAGCCTAAATCCTATTGGTCACATTATTATGTAATTGACGTGTCTCTTTTCATATTTTTTATTCATTATTGACTTATTGATCACGTTCTGATGTATTTAATGTATATGAAACTCGATTAATTGTGAATAAAGATTAGACGAGATGCACCCTAGGCTAAAGCTTTGGTGGATGTCAATTTCATAATGTTTTATAAATTAATAGAAGTAAATCTCAACACCAAGTTGCCTTAATTGATTAATCCATTATTACCATTGCTTTAAGTGATTAATAAGGAATCTATTTTTTTTTCTTATTTTTTTATTAATTGAAATTAATCTTATTTTTTTTTCTTAACTTTATAACAACTACACAGTTGACTGTCAGCATTTTGTTTTTATTAATTAATTTTAATAATTATTTTAATTAGCAATATTTGTGAGATTTTTCAACGAGCGTGTGATGCTCTTAATTTATACTCATGGGAGGAGAAAAGTATCAATCTAAAGCTATGAGCATGACTTGATTTTTGTAGTATTTTACTATTTTAAAATTAATTTATTCAATATTTACTCGTTCAGTCTTTGCTCGACATGTGCGATGAGTATTCTGTCTTTGATCGAGTGATAGTTCGCGAGAAAATTGAATTACTAAAATTCTAAATTTGTTAATTTGTTTTGAAACTGTATGCAAGAGGATGGTTCGAGGTCGATGAAAGCACCTATTAGTGACTCGGGGATCATATAATGTACAATGATCTTATGTGTTGATAGGAATTTGAGTCCGACTCATAGTCAAGGCCATACAAGGGCAACATATGCCATGCTTTCTCTGGTCGATATGAAACCATGCCTTGACTCACTATTTATCTGGATGCCCACAATCTAATAATTTTTCTCTAATCCAGTAGATTTGCGCAATTCATCATTCTCATGTCAGAAAGACAATCCTTTTTAAACAAAGGACATGTCCTCATATTGAATGATACAATAAAATTACCACTCAGTGATCTCACATATTGTACGTCTCTTCATTTCATTGTATGTCTGCCTCACTTGAGCACAAAGGACAACAAACAACCAATCATTGGTCTGTTCGTTTTTTAACCGTGTCTCATCCACTCGTATCTCCTCCGGCGTATACTTCCATACTCCTTCTTACTGACATGTACCACACCTCAAACACAACATATGCTACAATGAGCTAGCATTCTTAATCGACTCAGTCACAGGAATTATGGATAACAACAAGACAATCATACGGAGAAATAAAAATTCAAAATACCAAAATGAAAAAAATTGATAATTTTTGTGTCTACTAGTGTGACATTTGTAGTTGTGTGATGGTGACTTTGTCATTGATAAATAAGTTATGTACAAAAAACGAAAATTCCAAGCACATTTACATCTTATTCAAAGTCACATCTTTTGTAAAATTTGGTCAACTATAAATTATAATTTTATAATCCAATATTGAAACTTTCAATGAGTATACAAATCAGTCCTAATTTAATAAGTCACGTTTACCATCCACCTCAATTAATATATTAATAAATTTGATAGTGCTTTCAATTTCATAATTATGAGTTAGGATCATGATTAAGTTGCTTAATCACAAATACAAGTGATGTTAACTTCACAAGGAAGAAAAATAAACCACATAAATAACTTCACAAGTGACCTAATTGAAAGAAAACCATTTAAGGATGGTTTATTTCGTATATACTGGATGATAGTTTTTTTCAAATACACGAAATTCTAAAATATCGGGTGTCTATGTTTTTACTTACTCTCAATTGCATGTTATTTTAATTCAACCACATTCTTCAAATACGGGTCGACACGTATTTCAAAATTAGGGAGGAATGTCATGCCAATGTTGAAAAAAAATGTGAAATCTTTTTCATGCCCCCAGCCGAATTACATTATACCGTGAGTTCAGTGAGTGTTGTCACAGTTATTTTAAAGACATTATGTTGTTACTTGATCAAGATTCTTAACGAAGGAAGTGATCCACTGCCAACGAGCCACCGAAAGGTGATTCTATGTGACGGCTCCTTTCAACAGGACGTCCAGAAGGCAGGAATCGGAGTCATTATGTTTGACTCCGAAGGGCACAAAATTGATGGAACGGCGGGACATTTCTTTTGCAGGACTCCAGGTGTTGCTGAAGCGTATGCTATCCTTGCTGCAGCTCGCATGGCGAGCTGGGAAAACGAGCATGTTATCATCAAATCCGACTGTCTGGAAGTGATCAATACCCTCGCTACTCAATGTTCAGAGTGGCCTTGGGAATATGCAGCAATCATTGATGACATCAGGACCATCCTCCAGTCGACAACGATGATCTCAGTCACCCATTGCAGACGGTCAGAAATTGGCGTAGCTCACAACATCGCCAACCGAGCCAGGATGGGACTGTTACTTCCCAACTGGCTAGCTGAGTTATAGAGTTGTTTACATGCTGCTGTAACTTTTGTGTCCCTTGTAAACCAAACTCTTTGGCTAACTCTATCGGTTGGTAGAGTCTAGCGGTGATTATAATCAAAGCTACCTCTTAACCAAAAAAAAAAAAATCAAGATTCTTAACGAAAACTTCTTTGAACTAATTTTTGTAGTATGAGGACCTAATAGCACACAATAGAATTATTGGGTTATCATACTAAAAAGGAAAAAATTAGAGTACTAACAAAAAGTCTGCATGAGAAAAAATTTAAAAAAAGTCGTCGCCGACGAGGCGACGACTAACAAACCCAAGTCTTCTTCCCATAGTTCGTCAAACCGATGAGGTGAGCTTCTCAATTTCTTTGACAATTCTGGAAATTCTGATGATCTTAAGTTGCAAGGAAGAGGTTTAGGGTTTTCTTTCTGTTTTGATTGCAGCCGAATTCCTTATCTCATTGTTCATCCGACACCATTAATTGGAAAGCTCTGTTTAGAAGTTCACTGATTCGGTCTGGGATCTTTGGTGCTGCCTTTCTGTTTGGATTGCAGCTACACTGTGCAGAAATCTGATTCCATTGCTGCTCAGTTCAGCCTAAGGAGGTACACTACAAATCCCTAATTTCTCTGGAAAGGTTGCTGATTCTGTTTCGTGTGTTTATGGAGTTCTTCTGTTTGGAATTGCAGCTAGGTCTTCTCAGTTTATATTAATAACGACAATGAAATCAGAATCTGATGGATCCTCATTCTCTATAGAGTATGAGGTGTTCTTGAGCTTTCGAGGCTCAGATGTCCGCAAAACTTTTGCTGATTGTCTGCACAGCTGCCTCGTTCGTTCCAAAATTCGTACATTTAGAGACGAAGAAAAGCTCCGGAAAGGGGAAAACATTGGTGCATCCTTGATCCAAGCTATTACTGAATCGAAGATCTACATCCCAATCTTAACACAGAAACTACGCTTCTAGCAAATGGTGTCTCCAGGAGTTGGCTAAGATGGTGGATTGCTGGAAGACTGGAGGAGGAAAGGAACAACACATCATCCTCCCTGTTTTCTATTTCGTCGATCCTAGAGATGTGAGACATCATGATTCTGGTCCTTACAAGGAGGCATTTGAACAACACTGCTTGAAACATGACCCGCAGACTGTATTGGAATGGAAGGAAGCGCTACAGGAGGTCGGCCAAATGAAAGGATGGCACGTTACTGAGTCAGATGGGTAAGAAACACTTCTCTTATTCCATATATTCAATTGTTTCTGGAATCGTGATGTATTTTGAACACGTTGAACCTTGTATCGATGACTTATTCGGTATGATTTTGCCACAATTCTGTGTTACTGTTAACATTGATGCATAGCCTCATGTGGTCTTCATTATAGACCTTGATTGTTGCATCTGGATGCATATTCTTGAACTGTCCTTTTTATTGGTTAATTAGCTGTGTAGTTTGGATTGATGTGAAACCTTGTTGTATGCAATTTTTCAGACAAGGAGCTGTGATAGACAAGATTTTTGCAGAAGTCGAGTCTCATCTTAGAGCTAGTTATGCATTAGTGACTGACGAGTTGGTGGGAATCGATTTCCACGTGGAAGAAGTTATGAGACTGTTGAGTCTAGATTCTCACTCTGCAAGTGAGAAAATTGTTGGCATTCATGGTATGGGTGGCCTCGGTAAGACCACTCTAGCGAAGGCTGTTTATAACAAAGTTTCCATGCAATTTGATCATTGCTGCTTTTTGGAGAACATAAGAGAAACCTTATCGAAAATGATGGGGAGCTTACTCTACAAAATAGGATCATCTCTGAGATTCTACCGAGTGATTCCAAGCCAGCTAGAGATGTCAACGATGGAATCCGGATAATTAGAGAGAGAGTTCGTCGATACAAACTTCTTATTGTCTTGGATGATGTAGATGAAAGGTTCCAGTTTCAGAACATCTTAGGAAAATTAGGCGACTTTTCCATGGATAGTCGATTTCTTATCACCACAAGAGATGCAAGAGTCTTGGAACTCTTGCAAGAATGTAAGGTGTATGCAATGGAAGGAATGAGTTATGATCACGCCCTAAAGCTTTTCAGCAAGCATGCTTTAGGAACTGATTGTCCTTCTGAAGGTTATGCAAGTCTATCAGAGGAATTCGTAAAAGTTGCGGCAGGTCTACCTTTGGCTCTTAAGGTCATAGGGTCACTTTTGTTTCACACGGACAAAGGGTATTGGGAAGCAAAGTTGACTGAATTGAAAAAAATACCAGCTGCCAAGGTGCAAGAGAGATTGAAAATAAGTTATGATGAGTTGACTCACAATGAAAAGCAAGTTTTTCTCGATGTCGCTTGCCTTTTTGTTGGTGTAAACAAAGACGCACCAATCTATATGTGGAGCGACTGTGATTTTTATCCTGCAAGCACGGTTAGAACTCTTGTTCAAAGGTCTTTAATCAGGATAAATGAGAAAGACCAGTTTTGGATGCATGATCATGTTAGAGATCTTGGCAGAGCCATCGTCTGTGAAGAAAATAATCAAAATCCATACAAGCGCAGCAGGATATGGTCCAACAGAGATGCCATTAACATGCTAAAAAGCAGAGAGGTTTTAAATATATGCTCAGTTTCTTGCAATTTCCTGCACATAGTTTATAGTTATGCAGGATAAAGCAACTTTTCAATGTGTTTCGGTTCAGTAAGTTATTTGTGATGTTAGATATGAAGTTTATGTTTGCAGTAGTTGTTAATCCAGTGATCAGTGCCAAACACTATATGTCGTGTTTCGTATAAATGTTACTTTTGATGGAATGTAGTCTTAATGCAGCTACTTTATTTTACAGGGAACTGATTGTGTGGAAGTTCTGCGAGTTGACATGAAAGGGGAAGATCTTGTGCTCACAGTCAAAGAATTTAAGCAATTTTCAAGGTTAAGGTACCTGGAAGTGTTGAATGGAAGACTGGCTGGAAATTTCAAAGGGATACTTCCATGTATACGTTGGTTGAGACTGTATCGCTGTAAGTCCTTTCCAACCGGTCTTAACCTACAGAAAATGGCCGTTCTGAATTTGGAGGATTGCTCTGTGAGAGATGACTGGAGTGGATGGAACGAAATCAAGGTAATCATTCTGTTCACCCCTAAAATACGTCATAATTAAGGTCATCGTTAACTTGTTGGGGGTATTCACAAATGTGTTCTTATTCTTTAAACACAGGCAGCAAGCAAGTTGAAAGCTGTGAATCTCTCGTTATGCAGAGACTTGGAACAAGTTCCAGACTTGTCAAATTGCAGAGGTCTGGAGCTGTTAGATTTTTATGGATGTCAGAAGATGCAGGGAGAATTGGACATCGGAAACTGGGAGAATCTAAGAGTGCTTGCAGTTAATTGCACTCTAATAACGAAGTTAAAAGGTGAGATCAAATTGTTACGAAATCTTAGAAAGATTAATGCTAGTCATTCGGGATTGGTAGAAATGCCTGCTGGAATTAGCAAGTTATCCTCTCTCGAAGCCTTGAACCTTGTATTATTTCATCCCAACATGCCAGACTTCACAGAAATGCTTCCCAATGGCTTAAAGACCCTTGCCCTCTCATCATCTTACATCCCTGCCCTCCCATCATCTCTGAAGACCCTTGATCTCTCTCTCAATCAGGATCTTCATACGTTGCCTAGTCTCTCAAACTTGACTACTCTGACTGTACTACGTCTGCATTGCGTTGGAATACATGAGATTCCTGGGTTGGGAGACCTAAAACTGTTGGCAACTCTAGATATAGTGAGTTCTTCAAATTTAGGTAATTTGGATGGTCTTGAGAATCTCGTGCTTCTGGAAGAACTGATTGTAGAAACTTGTGACCGCCTAAAGACGCTACCCAGTCTTGCGAGCTTGACCAAGTTACATAAGCTGCAGATTAAATCTTGCTGGGCTCTCAACGAAGTACATGGTGTGGGAGAACTTCGGGAGTCCTTATCACATCTGGATATGCGCGGGCGTTTGACCTTAACAGGTATTGATGCACTTCACTCTATTAAAAAGCTGGAAACTTTGTCATTGATGGCGCTGGAGTTTACGAGAACATCACTGACTTCATCACTGATTTCGTTATCGATGTTCACCAAACTGAGGAGGCTAACCATTATTCACGAAAGCTATCTCTCGGACCGGCAGCAGTCTTCGAAGTCGTCGCTAAAACAGTTTCCTCATCTCTCCAGTATGAAGAATCTAAGAGAGCTGGCGATTATCTACTGTGTGGACTTGGTCAAGGTTGCTGGGCTCGACACTTTGGAATCATTAGAAGTGCTTGATATGAAGGGGTGCAAGTCAATCAGTAAGTTACCGGATCTTTCAGGGCTCGTGAAGTTGAAAGAAATAAATTTCTCGGGATGCACGCTACTGACTGAGGTGAAGGGCCTCGGGAGATTAGAGTCGTTGGAAGTTATATGTATGAATTTCTGTGAGTCCATTCAGGAGTTGCCGAATCTATCAGGAATGAAGAGCTTGAGAACATTAGATGTCTGGAAATGCAGACGGTTGAAAGAGGTGAATGGGCTTGAGGGATTGGAGTCACTAGAATCTTTTGATTCTGATAAGAGGGTCAAAGCCAAATATTTACTGAAATGGGTTTCAAGATATACGAAGCAATCAGTGACTCGATCAGTTCGTAGGGCTCTCTTCATAAAGGATTGACTATCACAACTCTCAGTTCCTGAACCAACCTCGTTTCTGCTGAAGGTGGGGTATGAATGCAGGAGAGGACAGGATGGAAGGAATACTCGGACAAAGAAGCTGCGAAACTGATCGGGTTTCAATTAAAAACTGACATGGAAACCCTCATAATGCAGATCTGCGATCAAGTTCATGACAAGTCAAATTCCAGGTGATTCCAATCTGTTTAAATTAAGTATATGCGATTGTTTGCATCATTTACTGATCAAGCTTGGCGACAATGCAGAGGAACGCACGAGCAATGAAGTCGGTAGTAACGTCGAGTAAAGTGCATCAAGATGTGAAGGTGCTGTTGAATCTGTGAGCTGTGGATTTCATTAGAACCTGAGCGATTGAGCATCAAAGACTGGACTGAATCACTGTTGAAAAAATGGCGGGTGTTCGTGGTGGAGGGAAATTTGGCATCTGATTAGCTTATTACCTGCAAAAGCAAAGATTCGACCCAGATTAAAGCAGATCATATTCGGGTTTGATCGGGTTTAAAAGGTTCGACCCAGATTCAAAGTGTTATCATAGAACCGTTCATTCTGACTTCATCTTCCTCTTCATTCTCGGCGACGATGAATCGGAGGAGAAATAAAACGGCTGCAAAGGATATACGAAGTCGAGTCGCATCTTAGAGCTAAATCCATCGTCTGTGAAGAAAATAATCAAAATCCATACAAGCGCAGCAGGATATGGTCCGACAGAGATGCCATTAACATGCTAAAAAGCAGAGAGGTATTAAATATATGTTCAGTTTCTTGCAATTTTCTGCATATACTTTGCTGTTATGCAGAATAAACAGCTTTTCAATGTGTTTCGGTTGAGTAAGTTATCTGCGATGCACATATAAATGTCACGTTTGATGGGATGTAAGTGATAATGCAACTATTTTATTTTACAGGGAACTGATTGTGTGGAAGTTCTACGAGTTGACATGGAGGGGGAATATTTCGTTCTCACAGACAAAGAATTTAAGCAATTTTCAAAGTTAAGGTACCTGGAAGTGTTGAATGGAAGACTGGCTGGAAATTTCAAAGGGATACTTCCATGCGTACGTTGGTTGAGACTGTATCGCTGTAAGTCCTTTCCAACCGGCCTTAACCTACAGAAAATGGCCGTTCTGAATTTGGAGGATTGCTCTGTGAGAGATGACTGGAGTGGATGGAACGAAATCAAGGTAATCATTCTGTTCACCCCTAAAATACGATATAAATAAGATCATCGTTAACTTGTTGGGGGTCTTCACAAATGTGTTCTTATTCTTTAAACACAGGCAGCAAGCAAGTTGAAAGCTGTGAATCTCTCGTCATGCAGATACTTGGAACAAGTTCCAGACTTGTCAAATTGCAGAGGTCTGGAGCTGTTAGATTTTTATGGATGTCAAGAGATGCAGGGAGAATTGGACATCGGAAACTGGGAGAATCTAAGAGTGCTTGCAGTTAATTGCACTCTAATAACGAAGTTAAAAGGTGAGATCAAATTGTTACGAAATCTTAGAAAGATTAATGCTAGTCATTCGGGATTGGTAGAAATGCCTGCTGGAATTAGCAAGTTATCCTCTCTCGAAGCCTTGAACCTTGTATTATTTCATCCCAACATGCCAGACTTCACAGAAATGCTTCCCAATGGCTTAAAGACCCTTGCCCTCTCATCATCTTACATCCCTGCCCTCCCATCATCTCTGAAGACCCTTGATCTCTCTCTCAGTCGGGATCTTCATACGTTGCCTAGTCTCTTAAACTTGACTACTCTGACTGTACTACGTCTGCATTGCGTTGGAATACATGAGATTCCTGGGTTGGGAGACCTGAAACTGTTGGCAACTCTAGATAAAGTGGGTGCTTCAAATTTAGGTAATTTGGCTGGTCTTGAGAATCTCGTGCTTCTGGAAGAACTGATTGTAGAAACTTGTGACCGCCTAAAGACGCTACCTAGTCTTGCAAGCTTGACCAAGTTACATAAGCTGCAGATTAAATCTTGTTGGGCTCTCAACGAAGTACATGGTGTGGGAGGACTTAGGGAGTCTTTATCACATCTGGATATGAGCGGGCGTTTGACCTTAACTGGTATTGATGCACTTCACTCTATGAAAAAGCTGGAAACTCTGTCATTAATGGCGCTAGAGTTCACAAGGAGATCACTGACTTCATCACTGACTTCGTTATCCATGTTCACCAAACTGAGGAGGCTAACCATTATTCACGAAAGCTATCTCTCGGACCGGCAACAGTCTTCGAAGTCGTCGCTAAAACAGTTTCCGCACCTCTCCAGTATGAAGAATCTAAGAGAGCTGGCGATTATCTACTGTGTGGACTTGGTCAAGGTTGCTGGGCTCGACACTTTGGAATCGTTAGAAGTGCTTGATATGAAGGGGTGCAAGTCAATCAGTAAGTTACCGGATCTTTCGGGGCTTGTGAAGTTGAAAGAAATAAATTTCACAGGATGCACGCTACTGACTGAGGTGAGGGGACTCGGAAGATTAGAGTCGTTGGAAGTTTTATATATGCCTTTCTGTGAGTCCATTAAGGAGTTGCCGAATCTATCAGGAATGAAGAGCTTGAGAAGATTAGATGTCTGGAATTGCAGACTGTTGAAAGAAGTGAATGGGCTTGAGGGATTGGAGTCACTAGAATATTTTGATTCTGACAAGAGGGTGAAAGCCAAATATTTACTGAAACGTGTTTCAAGATATACGAAGCGATCCGTGACTCGATCAGTTCTTGGGGCTCTCTTCATTAAGGATTGACTATAACGACTCTCAGTTCCTGAACCAAGCTCGTTTCTGCTGAAGGTGGGGTATGAATGCAGGAGAGGACAGGATGGAAGGAATACTCAGACAAAGAAGCTGCGAAACTGATCGGGTTTCAACTAAAATCTGATTGATTTACATGGAAACCCTCATAATGCAGATCTGCGATCAAGTTCATGACATGTCAAATTCCAGGTTATTGTGATTCCAATCTGAGTAAATCAAGTATATGCGATTGTTTGCATCACTTACTGATTAGCCTTCGTGACAATGCAGAAGAACTCACGAGCAATGAAGTGCATCAAGATGTGAAGATGCAGAAGAACCTACTAACGTCGAGCAAAGTTCGTCAAGATATGAAGGTAGTGGCTTCTAGAGTTGTTGAATCCGTAAGCTGTGGATTTCATTAGAACCTAAGCGATTGAGCATCAAAGAAGACTGGACTGAATCACTGTTCGTGCCACTTAAACACTCGAGAAATGCGGCTGATCTGGCTTGAATTCCAGGTTATTGTGATTCCAATCTGTGTAAATCAAGCATATGCGATTGTGTGCATCATTTACTGATCAACCTTGGTGACTGAAACGATTTATGGGACTCAAGGGAAATTCCTCTGAGAATCGCTTAATTATTATTCACCGTAGTGGGGGGTATATATACATTATTACAGCAGTAGTAGGCCTTTTCTAATTAGGACTCTACTAATAACTCTTACCTATGCAGACTAGGAAACTATCTGTAAATAAGGAATAACGTGAACTGGAATAAATTCCTAAACTAGAATAATTTCCTTCTATTTTCTACACTCCCCCTCAATCTTGGAGTAAATGTTGTGTAGACCAAGATTGGATTTGAACTTCTCCAGTAAATCAGGTGGAACAGCCTTGGTTAACATATCCGCGGTTTGTTGACTTGAGGGAACGTAACTCACAGTCACCACTCCATGGTTCACCTTTTCGGATATGAAATGTCGATCAATTTCGACGTGCTTCGTTCTATCATGATGTACTGGATTCCTTATTATGCTGAGAGCTGACTGACTATCGCTGAACATTTTTACTGGTTCTTGACTCTGAACTTTCAATTCCTCTAAGACTCTCCGTAGCCATATCCCTTCACAGATCCCTAGCGCTAACGCTCTATATTCGGCCTCTGCACTGCTTCTAGCCACAACTGGCTGTTTCTTGCTTTTCCAGGTTACTAAATTCCCCCAAACATACGAGCAGTACCCTGTAGTGGAACGCCTATCTGTTACAGCTCCTGCCCAACTAGCATCAGTGTAGAGTTTAATGTCTCTACACTCTTGTTTTCTGAACAGAAGGCCAACTCCAGGTGTTCTTTTCAAGTACCGCAGTATTCTCATTACTGCTTCTAAGTGCTCTTCAGTTGGTTCGTGCATGTATTGGCTTACCACACTTACTGCAAAGGTTATGTCAGGACGTGTGTGTGACAAGTAGATCAGCTTCCCAACAAGTTGCTGATATCTCCCCCTGTCTACCAGTTTTTCTTTCCCTTCGGTGTCAAACTTGATGTTAGGGATCATAGGAGTTTCGGCTGGTTTGCAGCCAAGCATGCCAGTATCAGTAAGAAGATCCAGCACATACTTCCGTTGGGACATAATCAGACCCTTACTGGAACGAGCTATTTCCATGCCGAGGAAATACTTCATTTCTCCTAGGTCTTTGAGCTCAAACTCCCTTGCCAATTGAGTCTTTAGCTTGCTGATTTCTTCTTCGTCACTTCCCGTGACTATAATATCATCAACATAGACTATTAAAATTGTTACCTTTCCTTTATCCCGATGTTTTACAAACATTGTGTGATCTGTCTGGCACTGATAATACCCTCCTGATGTAATTGTGTTTGCGAATCTTTCAAACCAAGCACGGGGTGATTGTTTCAAACCATACAACGCCTTTTGTAGTTTACAGACTGAGTTAATCCCTGCTCGCTGTTCAACTCCCTCTGGTATATTCATGTATACTTCTTCAGATAAATCTCCGTTCAAGAAAGCATTCTTGACGTCCATTTGAAATAGAGGCCAATCCTCATTAATGGCTAAAGATAGAAGGACTCTAACTGTATTGAGTTTGGCAACCGGAGCGAACGTCTCCTTATAGTCTATTCCATAAGACTGTGTGAATCCACGAGCTACAAGTCGAGCTTTGTACCTCTCAATGCTTCCATCTGAATTGTATTTAACTGTGAATATCCATTTGCAGTCAACTGTCCTTTTTCCTTTTGGAAGAGGGACAATAGTCCAGGTGTTGTTTTTCTGCAGAGCAGTTACTTCGTCAAGAACAGCCTGTCGCCATTTTGGATTTTCCATAGCTTCCTGTACATTTCTCGGGATTTTAATGCTGTCAAGGTCAGCTATGAAAGCACTGTATTGCTTGTTTAATCTTCCATAATACACCTGTTTCTCAATGGGATGGAGAGTGCAGCTTCGAATACCTTTCCTTAGAGCAATGGGTTGTTCCAAGTCTTCTGGAATTGCTGTTGAATTATCCTCTGTCTCAGCAGAAACCAGATTGGTTGGCTGGTTTTCTTGGACAGTAGGTTCACTTGGTTTCCTTCTCTGATAAACCTTCAGGATGGGAGGGTGATCAGAGGTAGTAGTAACAGCAGGAGTATCCACTGTATCCTTTCCTGTGTCTTGCTCATTACCTTGGTCATCATATGGTGAACTCATATTGACACTTGGTGCTAAGTTAGGACTACTGCCATCATTCCCTAAGTCTTGATCAAGTAGTATAAGGCTTTCCCAGTCCTGATATGCTGTTGTTTTCATTGTCTCCCCCTGAATATCAGGACTGGAGAAATAGGCTTTATGCTCAAAGAATGTAACATCCATGGTAGTTACTACCGTCTTTGTGCTGGGGAGGTAGCATTTATATCCCTTTTGATTTGCGCCATAGCCAATGAACACTCCTCGTTGAGCTCTTGGATCGAGTTTGGTACGTTGGTTTTGATGCACATGAACAAAAACCAAACAGCCAAAGACCTTTGGATCCAGGTTTGAGATGAAAGCCCTCACATGAGAATGAGCATCTAGAAGTATATCCTTCGGGGCATGATACTTCAACACCCTACTCGGTAGGCGGTTGATCAAGTAAGTTGCTGTTAGGACAGCTTCACCCCAAAGGTACTTAGGCACATGATTTGTGAACATAATGGCCCGAGCTGTCTCAAGCAGATGACGATTCTTTCTCTCAGCAATCCCATTCTGTTGTGGAGTGTTAACACATGAGCTGCTGTGTATTATTCCGTGTTGAGACAGATATGATCCAAGGATAGAATTGAAGTAATCCTTTGCATTATCGGTCTTTAACACTTGAATATTTGTCTTGAATTGAGTCTGAACCATTCTATGAAAGTCCTGAAACAGATTCGTAGTTTCAGACTTGTCCTTCATTAAGAACGTCCAGGTGGTTCTAGTATGGTCGTCAATGAAGGTAACGAACCATCTAGCTCCATTAACATTCTTAATCCTGGTTGGACCCCAAATGTCACTGTGTATGATTGCAAAGGGAGTTGAGGGCTGATATCCAAGACTGGAGTATATACTTCGTGTTTGTTTTGCCAATTGACATGTCTCACAGTGATAGAAACTAGGTCTTTTATTCAAAAACAATCGAGGTAACAATCGTTCTAAATAATCAAAGTTGGGGTGACCCAATCTAGAGTGCCATAACATAACTTGGCTATCTAAGCTATCACTACTTGAAACAAAAGCTGATTTCAAAGCTTCCTTCTCAGTTCCTGAACTCAACCTCTCTCCCTTTATGATGTATAGATCATCCTTTAACTCAATGCTGCCAATCATCCTCCCTGTGATTTCCTCCTGCAATTTACACCATTTTGAACCAAACACAACTTCACACTGTAAGTCTCGAGTGAGTTGACTGACGGAGATTAAGTTGCAATTGAGGTTTGGTACATAAAGAACAGGGAAGAGATTAATTGATGAGGTTAATTGAACACTGCCAATTCCAACTACAGGTGCAACACTACCATTAGCAATCCTAACTCCAGCCTTCCTAGAATAAGATTTGAATTCCTGGAACACTTCTCGTGAACCAGTCATGTGGTCCGAGCAACCTGAATCCATTATCCATGAGTTGGGACACTCAGTTTCCGCGAGGTAAGCATTAGTGTATGTACCTTTATTGGTGAAAAATCCTGTGTATGCTTCAGGAGATTTTTGAGGTGGATGTCCAGAGTTCACAATCTGGGACAACATCTGTTGTAAGGCAGTGTATTGCTCTTTGGAGAATGGGCTGGAACCTGCCCCTTCATCCTGCTTTTCTGAACCAGTAGCAGCTGTATGAGCCCTTCCCCTTCTAGCAGAACGGGGCTTCCAGTCGGCTGGCTTGCCAACTAATTCCCAACACTCTTCCTTTGTGTGACCAACCTTATGGCAGTGTTCACATGTAGGTAAGTGTTCCTTGCCCTTGCTTTGATTTCTGTCCGATCTAGGTTTGCTTTGAACTGCCAAAGCTGAACTTTCTCCTGAGACTTTTTGACTCGGCAACATCAATTTTCGTCGACTTTCTTCTCTCCTAACTTCAGCAAATGCTTCCTTGAGGCTAGGAAAGGGCTTTGTCCCCATGATTCGGCTCTTAGCATCATCGAGGCTTTGATTCAAGCCTAGGAGGAACTGCAAGGTTCTCTTCTTTTCAATAAACCTCTTGAACAGCTTTGCATCCTTGGCAGTGTCCCATGGTTGGGCTTCATACATATCCAGGTGCAACCAATACCGTCCAAGGGTATTGAAATATTCTGAGGCATCCATCTCCCCTTGTTTGAGGTTATACAGCTGAGTTTCTACCTCAAACAAGGCTGACGAGTTGTCCGTTGTAGAATAAGTGTCTCTTGTATCCTCCCAGATTTCTTGTGCCGTCTGATGCAAGAGGAAATTCTCTCCGATGTTTAAATTCATGGAGTTGATTAGCCAGGATCTTACGAGATTATCATTCTCGTTCCAGACCTGATATTTCGGGTCGGATTCTTCTGGTCTTTCCACAGCTCCAGTCAGATATCCTCCCTTGCGTCGTCCAGTGATATGCATCTGAACCGACTTTGACCACTGGAGGTAATTTTTCCCGTCCAGTTTGTGAGTCATCAATGGTCCTGAGAAAGACTCGGGTTCTACAGTTGCTGGAACCATGACTCCTGATGATGTACCATCAGAAGTTACTTCTGAGTCTTTGGCCATGACTGACTTAGAGAAAGAGAAGCTTTAAGCAGAAGAAGAAGAGATGGCGGCAGTGATTTTAGGTCAGAAACCATGCTCTGATACCATGAAACGATTTATGGGACTCAAGGGAAATTCCTCTGAGAATCGCTTAATTATTATTCACCGTAGTGGGGGGTATATATACATTATTACAGCAGTAGTAGGCCTTTTCTAATTAGGACTCTACTAATAACTCTTACCTATGCAGACTAGGAAACTATCTGTAAATAAGGAATAACGTGAACTGGAATAAATTCCTAAACTAGAATAATTTCCTTCTATTTTCTACAGTGACAATGCAGAGGAACACACGAGCAATGAAGTCGGTAGTAACCTCGAGCAAAGTGCATCAAGATGTGAAGGTGCTGTTGAATCTGTGAGCTGTGGATTTTCATTAGAACCTGAGCTATTGAGCATCAAAGACTGGACTGAATCATTGTTCATTACAAGTGAAATGTTGCTTTTGTTTATGTCATTACTTGAACAAGATTCTCTATGATCATCATGCTCATCAAGAAGAGCTTTAGCAACGTTCAAATGTAGCTTTACGTGACTCGAATCGAACCCATAACTCGATACCGTGATCAAAACTCCATGTCAAGAACAAAGTATACACACCTCCATCATCACATTATAGCTTATTCCAAGTTATTGGTTTTTGGAGTTATATTACAAGAATCAAAATGTGAGAAATGTATCATTTGGGGGAGGATGGATATTACACAATTTGCTTTTGCTTTGAAACATTGTGTATGCCACAAAGTCTTTAGTTCTTTGCCTCAGCAGCATAGAGTGCTTTGATTTCCTCCACGTCGTCGGAGCTTCCCAAGAATATCGGAGATCGATCGTGTATCTTCGTCGGAATCAAGTCCAGTGCCTGCAAATTAACGAAACGGGTTTTCATCAACGATCCAAGATCGATTCCCACGAAAATATGTACATGTCTTTGTGATGATGCTATCATATCCAACTGGTTGGAGGTTCAATCTTAGGTTGATTAGACAAAATACGGTTAGAAATTTGTATAAATGGTTATAAACTAAAATTTGGTGACCATTTTGCTAAACAAACATGTTAAATGACCAATTTGTACATATTTGAAACTCATTTTCTATGGAAAAAAAAGTTGAATGACCATTTCATAGAACAACAATGTGACTAGTTGACCAATTTGTTCTTAGTGGTTCACTCGGTCGGGCCTGGTTTAGCCACGAATTGTAACTTTAATGTCGACCCGTCTGGTTTAGTTCGACAATATAGTTCTATACTGTTAGACTCACTCATTCTATACAGACTCCAATTCTCCCTTTTAAGATCACGATAAGCTAATCTCGAAAACACGAAGTTCGTTACGAGCATAATAAGCTTACTCTTTCCTTGCCGGTGAAAGCTTGGCCTCCAGCTTGCTCCATAAGGAACGACATTGGGAAGACTTCATACAACACACTGTATTTTCCATACCAAAATGTAAATGACCAAAGAATATCAAATTCAAACCCAAACTTTAACGAATTAGCAAAACGCTCACCGAAGTTTTCCACTGGGACTTTTCTTGTCAGCTGGGTACATGAATATGCCTCCATACAGCAATGTCCGGTGGACATCAGCAACCATACTACAATCTCAAAATAAACACAACCAACATTAGGTATATACCAAACCGGTCAGTTCGACCGATCAAACTGTGAACCGGGTCGTGAAAAGATTGAATCTTTTTACCTTCCAATGTATCTAAGTGACTTTGGTGAGGAACCATCTTTAGGGTACTTGCAACTCTCCACATACTTGGCTGTTGGACCATCCCAGTTTTTGGCATTCCCTTCGTTGACCGAATAGATCTTGCCCTTTTTCGGTATCTGCACGGGCGAGAAGTTGGTTGGTTCGAATCGTTTTTTCTTATCTCGAATTATAAGTAGACTAGAGTACCTTGATATCAGGGTGGGTGAGTATGAACTCCCCGAGAGATGGATCGAGGGTGAACCCGTTGACTCCTTTTCCCGTGCTCAACACTAACTGCAAACGAACACGACGATGTTAATCAGGCGGGACAGGTATCTCAATATCCATACTCGCTATGTAATAGTACAAATGACATGTCACGAAGAAAAGGGTTCATGTCAAGATCCCATTTTGTCGATGAATCGGTACTAATAAGCTAGGCGGGACAGATACTTCAGTATCCATAACGTCCTGTAATAGGACTAATGACATGTCTCGAAGCAAAAGATTCATGTCTGTATCTCATTTTATGAGTGGATCGGTACTAAAAGATCAGGCGAGACACGTATCGATATACATACAAGACAGGTTAGACCAGGTCGATAGTGAGTGTTCGTACCGTGCAAGAGCTTCCATACATGCAGTAACCAGCAGCAACCATGTTCTTCCCAGGCTGCAATGCGTCCTCCACAGTTGGCTCAGAGCCATCTTTGATCATGTAAATCCCAAATATCTAAACAAACAAACACATTTCAGAACATAATCCACTCTGCATAAGGATTAAAGCTTGGTTCTTGACATCAATTACCGTTCCAATCGACACTCCACAATCGATGTTGGATGATCCATCCAACGGATCGAAAACAACACAGTACCTGCAGAAATGCGTGATCAAAACTCAAAATTTCAGAAATGTATGAAGCAGAGGAAGTTGTTGAATAACCTAACCTGCCACGCAAGGCTGGTTCGACAAAGGTTGCTTCTTCATCTTCCTCGGACACAAGAATGCACTGTCACAAGATAAAGCAGTAGTTTAGCGAGTAGATGTGATGTTAAGACACCTTCGGAAGCGAATTTCGAGTCTGTAACTCGGTAATGTGATGTGTTTATGTTCGTAGACATGTACGGGGTAATGTTACTTACAGTACGGCCACTGCTAACCAAGGCTTTGATGAAGACTTCATTAGAGAGGACATCAAGTTTCTTCTGCTCTTCACCCTGTTCAATACTCAAATATGTCAATCACCCACTAAGCAAAAAATCAGTAGCTGATTAAGGCCTCGTTTTCCGCCTAAAATTTCGAAATCAGGCGGAACTGGTCTCCCAATCAGGGAAAATTTGACAATTTCACCGGAATTATATTCTTTGTTTACAGTAACGAAATTGGTAATATCCATTAAGAAATAGTAAATTCCTTGTCGTTTGTGCACGATTAAATTCAGGCTAAATAGAAAAACCGGGCACGAATCGGAGTTGAATTTTAGATGAATTTGATCACGCACTGTTGGTGATTCCACCGGATTTTACCAATTCCGGCTCCCAAATCACCTCTAAGATTTGTAAACTAGAATTTCAAGCCCAAAAGTGAGTTTTGGGCCAGAGCCCACATACCTGAACATTGGTCTCCCCAGCAAGCCCAATCAATTTAGCCAGACCAGCCTGCACATATAGAACAAAAAGCCAACAAATAATAAGCAAAAATTAGTCATTAATTTAGACTTTAATAAGAAGTCAACTTAGCTTTATAAGTCATAAAGAAGTCAACTTAGCTATGAACAAATAAAATCAATTTCTTAATTTATTTTTAACCCTTAGTCAATTAAGATAAGAATTAAAAAATTCAGTGGACAGAATTAAAAAAATTATTTATTTTTAATAAATAAATATTAAAAACGAATCCCCAGATATACCTGCGAGTTTCAAGGTCACTCTTCAACCATATCTTAAAAAATAACCAAATTTTTGTTTGACAATATCGGGGTTTCATTTTGGTCATTAAATTTTGTAATATAGTAATCAATAACATAATAATCGTATGATCATTAATTTATTAAATTTGTAACATAGTGATCATTCCATCAAGATCTTCATCCAAGTTCGCTAGAAAAATTTAGCTACAAGGACAATATGGATGATTGTCTTGAAAAAATTGGAGTATTTTGATCGAGACTTGACGAAAAATTTGGATGAAAACTTGACAGAATGATTACTATGTTACAAATTTAACAGGTCAATGACCACCTGAAAAGGTTATTGACCATTATGTTACAAACTCTATACGTTAATGACCAAAATAGATATTAAGCCACGTATAGGGTTTGTAATATGTTAACAGTAGCATTTTCATGTGGTCATTAACCTATCGAATTTGTAACATAGTGATCATTCTGTCAAGTCTGCCAGGAAAATTTAGCTCCACATACACCATGGATAATTATCTTGAAAAATTGGAGTATTTCAATTCGAGACTCAGCAAAAAATTTGGATGAAAACATGACGGAATGACCACTATAGTCCATGTTATAAATTGACTATTATATTACAAACCTAAACGTTAGTGACTAAAATAGATATTGACTATTATATTACAAACCTAAACGTTAGTGACTAAAATAGATATTAAGCCGTCAACTAATTACTAATTAGTAAAAAAATCCACAATATCGGTAACGCGTAATCACTAATTACTTTCCCTTTTTTCCCTTACGATTGAACCCGTGGGTTTCCAGACCATAACCCGAACCACGATTGCACCAAACCAACTCAACTACCACCGTACGATTAAACACTTGTATAGCGAAGGAAATGATCGGACGGACCTTATTAACGGAGGAGCAGACGAACTTGCAGCCAAGAACAATGTGACTAAGGAGGATAGTGAAGTCGCCGCGTGACTCAGGGTGCTTCGTCTGCTCGTTCAGAACGTAGCGAGTAATCGTCATCAAGTCCGTCCTCATCGCGTCCGCCGCATGATCCATTTTCTTCTCCGATCAGCCGATTTACCGAATTTCACAAAATTAAAAAAATCGGATTTCTTTCAAGCTTTTGGGGTTTTTTTTTTGTGCTCTGTTCTCGAGGGAAGGTGATATATAAACGACGGGCGGTGTGTGAAGGCGGTGGTGGGGCCCGCCTGATCTGGGTGGACACGTGGCGGGAGGAGAGTGAAGGAGTTAGGTTGTGTGGACGTCACTCGCGATAACTCTTTATCTCTGCTGAAATTCGACGGTTATGAGGCTTTTGTACTTTATTGGCTTTTCCGGATTACGAGGTCCCTAGGGTTGGCTGCTGATGGTGGGCCGCACAGGATCTGGGCCCGGCAGCCCATAAGATTTTTAAGACAAAATGACGTCGTACCAGCGTCTTGTATTTTTTTCAGTGGGCCCGAGCTGCGACCGGGTTTTAAGGGGGTCCGAAAATAAGGCTGACCCGAACTTGAATTTGCCCAGTACTTTTTTTACCAGGCCCAGCACATAAGGCCCATAAGCTTTTAACAAAACGACGCTGTTTCGAAAGTTTTACACGTGTACTTTGTCCACTAAACAAATAGCCCCCATACTATAAATAGTTCACTTTACCCCTTCCTATTTTGACCACTCTGTCGTTTGGGTCATTCTGTTCCAACTTTCGTCTTTGTAACGTTAATTGATGCGCATTCAATAAACCATGTTAGCTACAATAGCCATGTATTAACTTACCAAGCGTTTACCGGTACCCTTACATTAAAATTCTGTCGTATTTGTGATTGAACTTTGGAGTTTGAGGGCTATAGTTTAATGTTCAGGTGTTAGAACATAGTGTTAGGGGTTTCAGATTTATGATCTTTTAATTTGGACTTATCGTCAAATGTTAGAGTTTGGAATACGATTTAGAGTTTTGAGTCTATAATGTAATGTTTTAGGGTTAAGATTTAGTGTTATGAGGTTAGCATTATTAAGTACCGCTCAAGGTTTATTGCAGTAGGTTGACGGGAAATCTATAGCTATCTATATAGCTATATATAGCTATTTAGCGGGTAATTAGTCTTACGACTCTTAAGGAGTTATTTCGTGCCACCCCTGTCGGCTCACAGACACACTCACTCTTTTAGGAGGGTCCAAGACGCACCCCCAAATCGTAATAGGGGTTCCCACAGACGCATCCTACACCACATTATAATGATTTATGGCCACATCACAGTCACATCACAATCACATCACGCCACTTTTTTAGGAGGTGTGACTGCACCCCTCTTTTCCAGGATAGGTGACAATTTGAGGGCAGTACAAGCTCCTTCCGGTTCTATCATTTCAATTCCATTCAACACATCTACAACGATTTACAAACATCAACACACAATTCCAAACAACTAATTCCATTAAACCAATTTCATTCAGTCATATCAATTAATCCATCCATCAATTCAATATTCACCCTTTTCATCCATCAATTTTAAACTAATAAAATTATTATTATTGCCCACTAGGATGTGTGACTCAGCTGCCACGTCAACTCTTATTCAAAATTTGGATGAAATCGGACGAAAATACCGTTTCGAGATTTTCTGCAACGATAATGACTTAAATGAATTTTTTGAAACGATGTGTACCAAAGTGAGATTTTGTCCAAACATTAAGTACCAATAAAGTTAACACCTCGGTTTAGATAAAGTTCAATACATGCCCAATTAGATTAGTAGAGTTGAGTTGGACCTTCCTCGTGTACCTTTTCTTGTTGACAAGCTGATTCGGTCAAAAAAATAATCAGATAAGATGATTTTATATAATTTTAGTAACGTATGAGATTTACGTATGATTTTGTACAATTACATGTTCGATTAATGTTAATTACCCATTTATAACGTCTTATTTTATTGTATATTTGTATGGGTAGAAACTAGAAATGAATGCTCCAACTAAGAAGAAAGCTAACCTCATTAATGGGCCTGCCTGCCATAGCCCATAAGAATAAATATACTATTAATAATGAGAAAATGACATAAAGGATTAAGGAAAGATATCAGTCGTTGATTAAATCATATTAATCTAACGATTTAAAATACAAAAGTATTTTGGGAAAGTATTTTGCACGTCGCGCACTTGTGGTTGCGACACCATGCGCTTTCGTGATTTTCACGCGCCAACGTTGCATTCTCCTTTATTGTCTTTGTTTTTTTCTCTCATTCATTTACGCCATGTTTGGTTTCTGTGATTTGGAGGTGTGTTTTGGATGAATACACTATTTCATCCAAAACCTTCGTTTTTTCGGAAATACAAATGCACAAAACAGCTTATTTGGACCCAAAAAATGAGTGATTTCAAAACTCAGCTTTTAGTTGAGTTTTGTGTGATTTGATAATGAGTGAATTGAAGGGTTTGTACAATTACCTTTCTATCCAACTACTAATTCAAAAATTACAATCTATGCCACTATTTTAGTTCAACTTTCTAATCACTCTCACCAACTTAAGCCTAGGAACAATGGGGGTTTGTGTTATAGGATTATATATTATTATATTTTGTAAACATTTTTTTGAGAGCAGGTAGTGTTAGACAACTCATATTTTGGAATTCCACAATTCCGTAGATAGGAATTTGAATATGCAGAAGTAGTGTAGCTTGTGTAAGCATGAAATGTTATCTTTGGATTAGTATTATTCTAGTTTGATGTTTGCTCGTAATTTGAAGGATTATTGAACCATAAATTGTTGTCCTTGGTAACACTTGCATTAAAACAAACATGTCTCTTACAACAACAATGACTTGGCCACAATCTGTTATTACAAAATTACTGCATACAAATACCGTAAAAATACCAAAACTCTTCAGTTCAAATATGGCCAACATAATAACAAGGATAAAATGGTAATTTAGCTTCATTTTAATACCCCCACCCAAATCCCAAACTGATTCATAGCAACTTCTAAACAAAGGTTTTGAGTAAAAAAGTGTAATCACAAAACAGCTTTTCTAAAACCACAATATTGTTCAAATACACTATTTCCAAATCACAGAAACCAAACGACCCGTTAATACAACAATAATTCCCAAATTCTTCTCTTCTCTCATTCATCCCCGTTCATACCAGACGTATGCTGATTTCGAAAAGTCCAAGCCCTAGAGCCCTGACACGAATTTATAACGGTCATCAACGACATGCTAAAATTGGAAGACGCTCAAATAGATGGTGTCAATTGAGTATATCGTAAAACGTTATGTTCAAACAAAATATTTTGATATAGGTTGTGACCTATAGGGTAATTTTGCCTTAATTTTTTTTCGAGCGAATTAATTTAGCCTTAAATTAAAAAATAAAAATGGGTCAAATACTTTTGCAGTTATTTAAGTTTGCACGTTGTGTCAACTCGATCACTTAGCTTTGAACACTGTCGAATTGGTAACTTATGTTGTAACAAAGTTACAACGTGGTCACTTGGTCAGATTTTGTGATGATTTTCGTTCAAAATGACACGTAGACATGACATGTCATTTTTTAAGTAAAATCAATCCACAAAAAACCAACCACCTAAACTAAACCAGTCGATTCACTTCTCTCCTTTACCCAAATAAAACGTGATAGATAAAACTCTTTTGATTGTTGGGCTTGTTTTATGGTTTGATTTCAAATATAAAGCGAATATAATGGAATGTCTATGTGGAACTTTGAACGAAAATCATCACAAAATCGGACCAAGTGACCACGCTGTAACAAAGTTAAAACATAAGTTACCAATTTGACTGAGTTCAAAATTAAGTGACCTATTTGACACATCATGCAAACTTAGGTGACTGCAAAAGTATTTGACCCAATTTAAAAATACACATTTGAATAAAACCCTAAAAAAAATTGCGGAATGCAAAATTTGCAAATAGTATAGTTCGTCTCTTAGCTTCGCTGTTTCAGGCTTTCAGCTCTTAGCTATTGCTTCCGTCCTACTGTCACTAGGTTACAGCGGCGGACGGTGATCCATCGGTGGCCGGAGCCGGTAAGTGCCTGTTTTATATATCTTGTGCAGTTCGTTAATTCTCTTCTTCCTGAATTCTGTGTTCGTTTGATCATGGTTTAGGGTTCATAGTGCTGGAAACTCTGTGTTAGTGGGTCTTCAGTAGATAGCTACCAATAACATCGTTGCAGTTCGTTAATTCTCCCATTGCTGAATTTCATGTTCGTTTTCTCGTGTTTTAGGGTTCATAGTGCTGAAATCTTGTGTTAGTGGTCTTCGGTATGAATAACAATCGTCTCAATTTGTTAATTCTCGTATTGCTGAATTTTTATGTTCGTTTTCTCATGTTTTAGGGTTCTGAGAGCTGAAACTGTGTGTTAGTACCAGTTCGTTAATTCTCTACTTGCTGAATTGTGGTCGTCTAATCATCATTTAGGGTTCATAGAGCTGAAGCTTTGTGTTAGTGGTCTTCATTCAGTAGATAGTTATGAAGAAGAAGAAGAAGAGTCGCATTAAGTTCGTTGGAGCTGGAGTTACATCTACTGATAGGTTAAGCTCTCTTCCAGACGCCATTCTTGATCACATACTGTCGTTTGTCGACACCAAAACCGTCGTTCAAACCTCTATATTATCACGGCGGTGGAAATGTGTCTGGAAACATGTACCTGCTCTCAATTTGGATTACTGTTCCTTTGGAAGTTGCTTTTCGAGTTTTGCAACGTTTGTGGACAAAGTTCTGTCACTCCGCGACCCCCTTAATGTCACCAGGGTTAGCTACTTTGGCCGTTATCCCGTTCAAGAAGAAGAAGAAGATGAAGATGAAGAAGAAGATGAAGAAGATGAAGATGATGAAGATGAAGATGAAGAAGAACATGTCCTCCGCTTTAGCGGCTACAGGTTCCAAGGTTGCAGAGGATCCTCTTGTTGAAAGGGTCATTGAGTATGCTGTCTTCCATGGTGCAAGTCATTTGAACTTAAGCCTGGACTATAGTTTGTCCAAGACAAATGGTTACAGATTCTCGAAATCCTTCACATCGAATGATCTCGAAACTCTATCTCTATACTGTTTCGAGATTGATAGTCGATTTGGATCTTTTGATTTCCAGGCATTGACAGAGATGGTATTGGTCTACTGTGATTTCCAGTATGGTCAGGATGAGTTTCTCGACCCTTTCTCCAGATTTCCATGTCTGAAGAATTTGTGCTTGAGGTACAACCACAAGGACTATAGCGGCAGGGCTAACAAGCTGAGGATATCAGGACCGCAGCTACAGAATCTGAAACTGTTCGATTTGAATATCGAAAGGATTGAAATTTCTGCACCAAAACTCAAATCCTTGACAGTTCATCCTGTTGAGATAGACGGGTTTTTCGAGCTAGACCTTCCTTCCCTTGATTATGCTGATATCAAGTTTGCTAGGTACACTACCTGCATTTCTCACTTTGAGGAGGAAGATTGGGACTTCTTCTTCCAAGGTTGTTGCAATGTGAAATCTTTGACGCTGTGTACTGAGATCATCGAGGTATGTATGTGCATCGTGTAAATTCGAACTCGAAGCGGATTTGTTCTTGGTTCTTGCGTATGTTTACCTGGTTGTTATGTGTGCAGGAGCTCTGCTATATTTATCGGTATTCAAAGCTCGGACCCTCTCCCTTTACGAGACTGGAGACTCTTAACGTGTCGATGGACTCGATGGACCCGAAGAATATGCCTTGTGACATACCGGATAAGGTGACGAGTTACTTTTTCGAAGGATCTTCTTGTTCATCCCCGAGTATCGAGTTTATAGACAGAGCTTAAGTTGGTAGTTTCGATGTCCTGATGGGGCTAGATGAACCATTTTGCAACAGATTTTGAATGATACTAGATATTCGAGATATCACATACCGAACGAAAGTAAGTAGAGTACATTAATGCAATCGATAAGACTAGTGATTGCATTAATGTACTCGATTTACTTTCGTTCTCTCTGTAATAATTTGTTGTAGAATCATCAAGAACAATGTCTTTTAATCTACTACATTTTTAGTGGCTGTTATTCTGAATTGGGTGGCCTTGTTAGTAAACAGTATAAGATCCGTTCAGAACTCTCTCTCAATAACTCGAGTTATTGGGATGAAATGGTTCTTGACGGTTAACATGGTATTAGAGCCTTCGATCAAGAAGAGGTCAAGGTTTGAATCCCAGTAACCACTAATCCATGTATAAAGGCTTATTGTATAGTCTTTATGCCTTTGATCTGTTGCACAAGTTTTATCGAAGTTGTGCAAATTTCCGACTCTTTATGAGCCATTCGTTTCAAGCGATGAATGATAAAAATAACGCTCAAGATTGGGTGATCAGAAGAATCGGTAAATGCAATCTCTAACTACACACTACACTTACCTTGAGAGTACTACTTTCGAGTAAGTTCCCTTGCTTACACCTTTCTTCCCGTTGACGTTTTCCTGCACCAAACTCTCCAACCGCGATCATGTAAGCCGTCCGGTTTTCAACAGCTCCTTCTTTTTCAGGCAAATTGATGTTGGGGTTCCAACATCAATTCCCCCAACGAGGTGTCAAAAGGAAGAGTGAAACCCTCAATTTCTCACCGGCGGTGAGTTTCGCCGACAACCGGCGTCGTCGATCAGTTAGTTTTGGGGTGGAGTGGGCCTGTGATTGCAGTGGTAGGGATGGAATGAACGATGAAAAGTGAAAACCAAAAGGCTTTACCTTTCGTGAACAACACTTTTAAGTCTTCAGTTTTTTTTTCTTCTTCCGGTCCCATCGACCCACTTAAACACATGACGGCCACATAGGATGAGCAACCAGTTGAATCACAGAGAACCGGAAGAAATCGTACGTGTGCAGTGAAACATTACTCTAAGAGCACCTGATGCATAATCTAGACTATGAGGGCATACCGTGCAGAAACAGAAGACTACCCGGGCTTTTTATCCAAATATAATAGGTATATTGGCACCATAACCGGCCCATTATCCAAATTTTAATATTTTATAACTCACTGCTTACTTGGTAGCTGGTAATCATTGCCAAATTTCAGTTCTTGACAAATATTTCCTAATTTCATGGAATCTCTTTAATCCTTCCCCAAGTTCATTGAACCACAGAGCAGATAGCTTCCCTTTTCTCTTCACTATGCAACTTGCCCAGAAAAATGCTCATACTCAAAGCAAGATCAAGCTCAATTCCTCCCCTGTTGAAACCACAATCAATCAATGGCTACAGTTGATTTCCCAGTCTCTGTTCTTCGTTCTGCTCTGAGTAAGTAACTGGCCTTTCTCGTAAGATCTCCACTTCTAAATTCGTCGCCTTTAGCTGTTCCAGAATCTGCAGCTAAGTAGTTACCTTTCTGCTCTGTATGTGGCTGTGGTTATAATGCTTTCTGGGTTTCCTTGTTCATGAATGATTGGTTGTTGGAAGATCTTCAGTACGCATAATTAGGGTTTCCGTACAAGTTTTGGGTAATGGGTGTTTTAGCCTTTTAGGGGTTTTTGGGATCTAGCTGCTGGAGAAGTTAGATATCGATTTAGGATATGAAACCCTAGAAAAAAGACTGCTGCTTTATAGAGGAAAAGGAGGGTTTCTTTGGTTATGAATTTATGAACTAGCTCGTGATTGAAGATAGAAAAATGGAAGGGAATGCATCACAGGGAGGCATGATTTCGGGTGTCCCTCCTTTCGTCGATTTGCAAGGATCGACGAGAGTTCGTCATGAAGGGTTTGCACTAACAATGGGGACAATGTACAGCTCTGACCATAACTTGCCAATGGCTGATCACAAGAAGGTGGATAGAGGGGAAAATTCGGGTAGCGATGAAGATAATAATGACGATGATGGTTTGAATCGAGGGAAGAAGGGTTCTTCAACTTCTTCGCATTGGCAGCGTGTGAAGTGGACTGAGAAGATGATTAAGCTTTTGATTACGGCCGTGTCTTACGCAGGGGAGGACGGTCCATCATCGGATTGTTGTGGTGGGAGTGGGAGGAAGAGGAAGTCTACAGTGGTTTTGCAGAAGAAAGGGAAGTGGAAATCGGTTTCGAAAGCCATGGATGAGAGAGGGTTTGTTGTGTCTCCACAGCAGTGCGAGGACAAGTTCAACGATCTTAATAAACGGTACAAGAAGCTGAATGACATCATTGGGAGAGGCACATCTTGCCAGGTCGTTGAGAACCCTGCTCTTCTTGATGTCATAGACTATCTTTCCGAGAAGGAGAAGAGTGATGTTAGGAAGATACTTAGCTCGAAGCATTTGTTTTACGAGGAGATGTGTTCGTACCATAACGGGAACAGGCTTCATCTGCCTCACGATCCTGCATTGCAGCGCTCCCTGCAGTTGGCTCTTCGGAGCAGTAGAGATGATGATGATCATGGCAATGATGATTTCGATGATGATGACGAGGATCATGATGATGATGATGACGACGACCATCATGGTGATGGGAAGAGTTTAATAAGGCAGCCTGAAGGGAGAAAAGATGTTTGTCAAGTTGACATGAACCGAGCCACGAATGAAACCGAGCCACAAGGTGGTTTGGCACAGAAGCAGTGGATCGAGTCTCGTACACTTCAGTTAGAAGAAGAGCGTCTGCAGATCGAAGTCGAGAGATTGGAGCTTGAAAGGCAGAGGTTCAAGTGGCAGAGGTTTAGTAGGAAAAGAGACCAAGAGCTGGAGATGTCGAGGATGGAGAACGAAAGAATGAAGCTCGAGAATGAGAGAATGTCGCTCGAGTTGAAGCGCAAGGTAATGTCTGCTGATTTCAGCTGATGTTTAGTCCAACTATGAACCCTTATATATGTGTGTGTATGTGTGGCGAGATGATATTGTACAATGTTGATGATTGCCTACTGAGAATCGGCCTGTAAAGATTGAAGCTTTTGGATTGTTCAGATCATGAACTGATGAGTTGGAGCATTGCTTTGATTCATATCATATGGCAGAGAATCCGCGGTATTGTTTCTGTAAACCCTTTTTGATTGATCGAGTTATCGTTGTATTTTCTGTCGGGGTGTGTTAATGTCAAGACTAATGCACCGAATCACATCAGAACATTCGCTGCTAAATGGTCCTGATGTAGTGATATTGTTCATCTGCTGTTAAACATCTGCATATTGTTTGAGCTGGAAAATGGTACGGCAAGCTTGGTTTGACCGGGCCGAGTTGGTTAAAGCCCGGTCAAACGGGCCGGGCCATTGGTTAATTGTGCCATTAAGAATGATCAGCTGTAACCACTTAGCTCTAACCTCTATGTGGTTAATATGGTTATCTGTAGTGTTGTTCACGAGTCAAGTCGTTCTGTATCCGGCTCGAAAAAGAGTTATGACTCGGGCTTTAAATGAGTCAAGTTTGACTCGGGGTATGTTTGACTTACAAGCTCCAATTTGAGATCAAATTGTACTCATCGAGGATTTTCAATGACCAGTGTTCGAGTTGAGCTCCAGATTGTCTAGTCAATGATAGTTAATGAGACAAATTCGAGTTGGGCTGAGCTTAAGTTTTCTAGGTCGAATTCGATCAAACAAACATAACTTCACCTTGGTGAAGTTCCAACACGACTCAACTCGTGAACATCCCTAGTTACGATGGTATCCAAACTTCAAGTTCAAGATACATAAATAAACAACGAATCGAGTCAAACAGTTTAGCAAACCAATGCAAATCTCGAGTAGTGCAAACCGGTGCTAGCCATGGATTTCAAATAACAAAATATTAACTTCAACACTCGATGCATACTAACCATTAACGTATTTTTCAACCATCTGATGCCACGTCTCTATTTCGTCTCGATCCACGCAATCGAATCCAACGAGTAAAGATAGTCGTGGACATATCTAAATATTGTCGTAGGCTGGCATGTGGTAATGTTTTCATTGTTGGGGTGGTCTGCCTGTGATAACGATATGTGATTAAGTCTGTTGGAGTTAACAGGTGGTTAACCCGTCTGCCCATATGTGGTGGTGGACGTCCTTGTTGAGGGCTAGGTTCAAGGAGAAACCTTCTCTTTAGAGGTTTGGCCCCTGATAAGTGTGTTTGTGACTATAATTGTCAAGGTTGGTAAGCCCTAGACAATATGAGAAACACACACCCACGACTACTGTTGTCGGTGGCTAATAGTCCATAACTAGGGGTGCCTCACGACTAGTCAAGTGTATTTTGTAGTGATACATGACAATCAGTCGATCATTCTCCTAATTCTGTATTTTGGTTGAGATGGTTCACCCTGTATGACCATCTCATGAAAGTATATACAATGAAAATAAGTTTCACTATCCAATGAAGGACACCTAAATTTCAGAATTCAAGCATTTAGTGTGCTATACGCGATACAATCGATGAAATCTAACTTCTGATAAAAATGAAACACGAATCAGTGAGACTCTAACCTAACATTAAGTCGATGTATACAAATCATCGTAAACTGGTAATTAATTTGTCCTCTCTTTTCCCCGTTGAGTTCAAGAAGACTTAACCCTAATGAGTGCAATTAACAACCACAAAAAGGTGAAATGAAAAAGGTGAAAAAAAGAGAAGGCTTATCATGTTATCCAATCTTTTTAAGAGGACATTATTATGGTCAATTTGCAAACACCTATGTGGGGATACAAGAAGTCGACTTGACACTATTTTCCCTTTGTTCTTGGGTAAAATTTTGGGGGCTTGTTTTTTTCCTTCGAAAATTTCAAATTTTATTCCTGGCTAATTACAAGAGATAACAATGAAGAACAAAAGGTTCAATCTTCTAGTAAAGCAGCACGACACGCAAAGACAACGATTCAGTCCACTGTCTAATTTAACCTACGCATGATGAACATACACGATACGAGGGTTCTCTTCCAGGGATCGTCTCATAGAGCATAACCACGTTGCACACTCTCATGGTCACAAAATCCTGAAATCTCTGAGAGCCGAGACGAGATTCAAGCAATCAAATTTAATGATAAAATGGCCTTCATAGGACACAACAACACTGATAGCTACCAGAAAGGCCTTCGCTCTCCAGAAGTGATGATGAACACATAGGTCTTGGTTAAATTATATTATGATTTTTTTTTTTTTGGGTAAAATGCCTAATTTATTTTGGAATTTTAAAACGAGTTACACATAGATTTCAAAATTTCTAAATATAGCTTATCAGCTCTGTAACTTATAACTTATAAATGGAGACGATTCTAATTTGCTACATTTGTAAGTTACAGGACTGTTACGTAGCATTTGAAAGTTTTAGAATCAATATACAACCCGCTCCAAAGTTACGAGAGCAATCAAGTATTTGACCCAAAAAAAATTATTAAACTATGAATAAAATCATTTATCATCTTTCAACCTTATAATTTGTTGTTTGTGGCCACTTGGGGGGTCTCACATTTCCCCCACTCCTTTCATTTTCTCTTTAGGTGTAAAGTATTAGTGGTATAGTTTTTTAGAGGGAGGCTCCTCATGTGGGCTCCATATATAAAAATCTATTCATAAAAGAAATAAAAATATGTACACCATGTTTGGTTTCTGTGATTTGGAGGTGTGTTTTGGATGAATACACTATTTCATCTAAAACCTTCGCTTTTTTCGGAAATACAAATGCACAAAACAGCTTATTTGGGCCAAAAAAATGGGTGATTTCAAAACTCAGCTTTTAGTTGAGCTTTGGGTGATTTGATAATGAGTGAATTGAAAGGTTTGTACAATTACCTTTCTATCCAACTACTAATTCAGAAATTACAATCTATGCCACTATTTTAGTTCAACATTCTAATCACTCCCACCAACTTAAGCTGAGAACAATGGGGGGTTTGTGTTATAGGATTGTATATTATTATGTTTTGTAAACATCTTTTTGAGAGTAGGTAGTCCTAGACTACTACAACTCATATTTTGGAATTCCACAATTCCGTAGATAGGAATTTGAATATGCAGAAGTAGTGTAGCTGGTGTAAGCATGAAATGTTATCTTTGGATTAGTATTATTCTAGTTTGATGTTTGCTTGTAATTTGAAGGATTATTGAACCATAAATTGTTGTCCTTGGTAACACTTGCATTAAAACAAACATGTCTCTTACAAGCAACAATGACTTGGCCACAATCTGCTATTACAAAATGACTGCATATAAATATCGTAAAAATACCAAAACTCTTCTGTTCAAATATGGCCAACATAATAACAAGGATAAAATGGTAATTTAGCTTCATTTTAAGACCCACACCCAAATCCCAAACTGATTCAGAGTAACATCCAAACAAAGGTTTTGAGTAAAAAAGTGTAATCACAAAACAGCTTTTTCTAAAACCACAATATTGTTCAAATACACTATTTTCAAATCACAGAAACCAAACGACCCGGTAGTTTTTTTTAATTGGATTTTTTTGGGTATTTTTCTATGGTATAATTTAATATATAGTTTGATTTTGGTATATATATGGTTTGGACTGTAGAGTTCTCGAAATTTGAGTTAATTTTAGTAATTAATATACGGTATACTATACAAAAATTTGAGGTTTGTTGGAGAGTCATCTATAGTCTCTAATTGTTATAAGTAATGTAACTAAGAATCTTATGGAGAGTTCGATCCTGGCTGAGGATGAACATGGGCGGCATGTTTAACACATACAAATTAAATCAGGCGGGAAGTGGTGTTTCTAGTTGTGGACGGGTGAGTAACGTGCAAAAACCTGTCATGGGGAGGGGAACAACAGTCGGAAACCGCTGCTAATACCCGTAGGCTGAGGATGACAATGAAAATTCCACCCAAGGAGGACCTCGCGTCTGATTAGCTAGTGATAAAAGTAGGACTTATGACAATTTTATTGACTAATTAGTCAATTTTTATATAAGGTTTCACATAGTATCTTCTGTAGTTTTGTTCTTTGTTTTATACTAATTTTTATAAATTACTGAATTAACAAATCTCATACTCAATACATCATGAAACTTTAGATTAGATTACAAAGTGGTTCCGAAACTTCAAAATATTGCAGAATGATCCCGGAACTTTCCTGAAACTTCAAGTTTGCTTGTTTTTTTAACAAAGTACTTCAACTGCAGGATTGAATCTTAACACGATTCAAAGTTCTAGGACCAATCTAAACATTTTTGAAGTTTCAAAACCACTTTATAACCCGACCCAAAATTTCAGAATGCATTAAGTATTTAACCCTTTAGTAGTGTCATCAGCAATGTTAAGTTCGATAGTGTCATAATCAAACTAGCTACTTCTATCAACGGCATATTTGAAAGCCTCGAGATTATTAATTTTGATTATTATTAGTTAGTTAATTAATTAATTAATCCCCCACTAATCATGATTAATTAAACATAATAATATAATTAATCAATCTGCATCGGGATCGTTTTCTTTGTTTTTTTTTAAATATAGTCACCAACACACATGCACATGGTTTCATGTTCTAATTAATTATGATCACTCAATACTGTTGGCATCTTAATTACTTTTATTAAATATAATTAACAATAGTAAAAAAAATTGAGAATAATTAATGAAATTTTTTTTTAATGTTTAAATGTGTGTTTGAGATCTAATCACATGGCTGGCTGTCATGTTTGCTTGCTATTTACTCCCTTTATAATCATGTTAATCTAATGGAAAATAGCACTTTACTCCCCTCTAATTTGCCAATTTAATAGATAACCCGTTATACTATAATCACTCTTTTTACTCCCTTCTACTTCGGCCGATTTGTCTTTTGGGTCCTTTTCATTTCAGCTATCATCTTCTTAACGTTAAATATGGACACATCCACACATTGACGAAGAGAGATATTGGAGGTAGGAGACGAAGAGTTGGTCATGGCGGTATATTGGGGAGGTATTGCGAAGAGTATTGTGAAATACGAAGGAATTTAAAATCACACGTTTTATTCGTTGATTTTATCATATCTAATTATATATATATTTATATTCCAGTTAAAATACGCTTAGTAAGCTAATACATGTCTATTAGAGCTAACGTAATGTACTGAATGCACATCAATTAACATCACGAAGACGAAAGTTTGAACGAAGGGACCCAAACGACAAAGTGGCTGAAATAGAATGGGGTAAAAAGAGCGATTTATAGTATAAGGGACTATCTGTTAAGTTGACAAAATAGAGGGGGCAAAGTGATATTTTCCCTAATCTAATTCTCTAGCTAGTTTCTATTGGTAGTGTTGATTCATGGGAATAAAGGATTAAAAGAAAAGAAAATAAATATTTTGTAAAAAGAGTTTAATAATTGAAGTGGGCTTGATGGATGGAATTTTTCAATATTGTAATTATTGATTTCCATATCAAGAAAAGATTACTAGAAGGTTCCATTCATAAGTATAGTGTTTAATTTAACCTAATTTGGAGATCTATCATCACTAAGTGAATGTGATGATTGTAGTTAATTACTTTTGATATTTAATTGATTAGTGCATGTCAATATGTCATTTTTCATATTTCCCCATGTCACACCCATTTACGGGGTCTTATATTATTTCAGTTTTATTAAAAAAAAAAAGAATTGTTCATCCAGAGTAGATCGAGTTCGCCCATTTGGATAAGTAAAATTATGTTCATTTGAACATCTGAATTAGTCCTACAATTGTTGATTAATCGAAGCACACAAATGAGTTGCTAAAAAATTAATGTATGGGTGTGTTTTCTAATTCTTCAAAGCACACAATTGAGTTGTTCTAGCGTTTAAACTTAAAATTAATTAGAATTTAGATTTCAAAATTTTATCACTCGATCGGGTCACCCAATGTAAGTTAGGTTCGCTCTTGTATACAAACACCTGATTATGTGTGTTTTTATACAATTCGAAGTCGCAAGAAGGTAAGAACTCCAATCTGTCTGATGCACCTCGAGTTACGAAGCCGGGGAAGCACTTTCTATGGAGAAACAAGATCAAATTGAACTTAAAATATGAGAAAACTAGTTGGAAATGCGGATTGATAATGAGTATGGGTTGGAGTAGGATATAAAGTAAGATAAGCATTGAAAGAAAAAGTCTCAATTTTTACGACTTTGCGGAGACTTGTATTTTTGGTAAACAGTAGCTCGGGCCTGGTCACTGTGACCCCTCACAAAGGAGGGTCATAGTGACCAGGCCCGAGCGACTGTTTCAGTTTCAGGAACAAAATTACCATAAGAAGCATAAAAAATATAAAAAATTTATAAACAAGTCCTAGTTGGCAACTTGTTGATGAAAAGGGGGAGGTGAGAAGCTATGTGAAAGAAAGGATAGCCTCGTATCATGTGTTGGATGGAGGAAATTTGATAGGTCACATTCAAGTGATTGCCTATTGTAAAGGTAAGGAAACAAAAACAAAGTTAGAAAGCACTTCAAAATTCTCCCCTTTCCCCCCTTTGAGAATGTGTGTTGTATATGCAACCCTTCCCTTCACATTACCCTTTCTCCCTTCTCATAGCCTTATTGATGCCTTTCTTTTTGTACACCATGAAGTATCAACCAATCAAAAGGGTTATATAGTAAGCAAATGTGACAAAGAAGAGTGAATAAGGGCCATAGGGGGTAACTGTAACATCCTCGCCCAACCAAGCGGTATTGGAGCTTGAGTTCGGGTGATTGAGGCATTGAAATAGTATTCTTGAGGTCCCATCGAAGTTCGGGACGTTCGAATTCGAGTTGGGTCGAGTTAAAACACCTTGGGGGTGCTTTTGATGACACGTGGGCCATGTGTCATGCTTTGAGTGTTAAAAATGGGATTTGAGGAGTTCTTCACTTTTTCATTTTCTTCATCTTTCCCCAAACCCGTGTTTGAAGAAACCAAAAACCCATTTGGGTCAAACCTTGATTCCGGGAGTTGTAGAGCTCCGATTGACGATCGTTTCTTGCTACGCGTTCGTGGCGGCGAGAGGAAGAGATCGCTGGTCGTAGTTCTGGCTGGGTCGGAGTAGGCTGCTGTCAGTGAGGAGGAGAGGAGCTACGACTTGGAGTTGTAGAGCTTGGTCGTTCGGGTTTCGGGAGTCGTTTTAGAGTCTCGTCTTCTCTTCCAGGTGAGGGCTTAGCGTTGTGTAGATAGTTTGGATGATGTGAGGAGTTCCAATTTTGACTTAGATGAACCCTAGGTGATGCATGAAAATGATGAGTGAAAAAGGGGTAAATTGTGTTGTGAATGTGCTTGGTTGTTTATGATTGCCGTGGTGGATTGTCGTTGTTGATTGCCGTGGTGTGGGTTGGTTAAAGGGGGTAAAATCTTGTCGTTGCTAGTTATTTTTATGTCATGCCTTGTTGGTTTGTATTCACATACTTATTTAAAATCAGTCCTTAGTTATTCACGTGGTTGATTGTTATTATGGTGGAATTGTTGAATGTGAATGATAGAAACTGAAGGAGTCTGCACTACCCCCTAAAACTGCACTAATTGTTCTATTTTATTCTACTGTACGAATTGTGCTTGAGAACAAGAACTGACCAACGTGATCACCTAGACTGTTTTTAGGGAATTTTAAAACACGGAAAGGGGTTAGGTTGGTTCCATTGTTGGATGTCTTGTGCGGAGTTGGAACCGCTCCATAGAATAGGCCAACGTGTAGGTAGGCCCGGTGGGTTCACTCAATTTCAATAGGAAATTGATCCCTTTCTCCCTTTCAGGATCCCGTGGCTAGTGAGAGTGGTGTGGGTGATCAGTGTTGAAGGCGGATTTCGAGAAGTTCTGGACTGAAGCTATGAGGTGAAGACTGGAGCCTTCTTGGAGTTGACTTGTTTCATATTTTAGTTGACTTTGAATATTTTGGGAGTTTTCTATGGATTTATGTAACTTCTGAGTGTGTGTTGGATTTTATGGTTTATGTTGAGATGGGTTGTACACTGTTCCATTGTGGTTTTCACGGATTACTGGAGGCCTCTTTGTTGATTTAAATAAAGGTTTGGTTTTATTTACGTTTTAAATTGTTTTGTTTATTGGTAATACTCAAGAACGGTTCAACCATGGGTTTCACCGGGTTGATTTGGGACGGGTGTTACAAGTGGTATCAGAGCCTGGTTAGTTGCTGCTGTGTGGGTGAATTGTCTCTTCTTATAGAGGAGTAATTAACCTCATAGGGAGAAGGGATGAAGCATCGGCACGGGACCAACTTTCTAGGGGTTTTTGCAACTGTTTTAATCGGAGGGGGGGTTTTGAAAGAAAACTGTTTGAAAAGATTTGATTTAGGAGCGGTCAACTGAAATGTTTAATGTCCTCCTGTAGTGAGAACCAGTCGATAGGAAGTCCTTCCGTTGGTCACTCCGGACATGGAGTAATGGGGCGTCGGTTTCGACCATCGGATTTGAAGGGTTGGAACTTCAGTGAGTTTGCTGGGAAGTGGCTGATCCGGCTATGGCTGAAATGTGGATTAAGGAGTGCAACTTCAAGTTCTTGAGGGCTGGATTTGAGGATGGGATGAGGTTGCAAGCCATGACCTTTCTGCTTAAGGGTCATGCCCTAGAGTGGTGGGAGTCCTTGCCAGAGAGTCAGGTGTATCCACCTGAGTTGGGGTTTGAAGAGTTTCTAGGGATGTTCCGTGATCAGTTTTGTCCGGATATATGGAGAGAGGCAAAGGCTAAGGAGTTCCTAGAGCTGGTACAGGGTGAGAGGACGGTTATGCAGTACTTATGGAGTTCACCAATCTCTCCCAGTGGTACGATGAGCAGGTTAACCGGGAACAGAAGATGATTCGCCGGTTTAAAAGGGGACTGAGATGGGAGATTCAGGAGGGTGTCACATCTGGCGACATGGGAAGTTTGGTTACGGTGAAAGGGGCTGCCATGGAGAGGGAACACTTGGAGCTGGGGAAGAAAGAGGACCGGAAGAGGAAGGCGACAGCACCGCCTTCTCAGTCTGTGGCTCAGAGCCAGGCCGTTAAGCGACCTCAGCAGTCATACTCAGGGTTCAGGAGTGCTCAGTCAGCTCCGATGCGGGGAACGGTGACTTGTTTCACCTGTGGGAACCCGGGGCACAAGAGTGCAACCTGTAAGATGAGGAATGCTGGTTCGGCGCGATCGGGAGGGGCGTCCTCTGGACTTCCCATCTGTGGCACGTGTAGGAAACCTCATTTTGGCACGTGTCATCTGTTGAGGACTGCCTCAGTGACATGCTACACTTGCGGGCAGCGTGGGCACCGGAGCAATGTTTGCCCAACCAGGAGTGTGGCGCCAACCCAGTCTGTGGGATCGGTGCAAGGACCCAGAGCTCCATCAGGGGGCCATGGAGGTGGAGGAGGAGGCAGCTATGGTAGAGGGACCACGGGTGCCGGACGAGGAACGGGTGCTAATGCCATGCCTGTGGGAACTGGAGGAGATCAAGGGCGGCTGTATGCTCTCACCAGGGGTGCGGCAGAGAATGCTAACGACGTGGTAACCGGTATGATCTCTATCTCAGATCTTTCCGCTTACGCTTTGTTTGATTCGGGCTCGACCCATTCCTTTGTGTCTGAGAAATGTTTGAGTAGTTTGGGTGTTGTAGCTAGTAGCCTGGGCGTTAGTTGGGATGTCAGAACCCCTTTGGGGATTTCTGTTCGGGTAGATAGTGTGTGTAGGGGTTGTAAGGTGTTAGTGGGAGGTGTAGAGTTTCTGGCGGATTTGGTGGTGCTCCCTTTCAACGAATTCGACGTCATCCTAGGAATGGATTGGTTGGCTAAGCATGGGGCTTTGCTTGATTGTCGGAAGAAGGAGGTGTTGCTTCAGGTGGAAGGTGTTGGCCAGGTGGTGTTCAAGGGTGTTAGAAAGAGGGAGACAACACCTATGGATTAATTTCAGCAATGCAAGCTTTCTCTTTGGTTCGAGAGGGGTGTGAGGCTCTGTTGGTTCAGGTATCGGTTGAGCAGAATGAGGAGTTGGAAAAGGTGCCGGTAGCTCGAGAGTTTGCCGATGTGTTTGAGGAATTACCTGGTGGACCGATTGAGCGTGAGGTGGAGTTCAACATAGAGTTGGTTCCTGGAACTGCTCCTATCTCCATCCCACCCTATCGTATGGCACCAGCTGAATTGAAGGAGTTGAAGGAGCAATTGCAGGAGCTCTTGGATAAGGGGTTCATCCGCCCAAGTGTATCCCCGTGGGGAGCACCAGTGTTATTTGTGAAGAAGAAGGACGGGTCGATGAGGATGTGCATTGACTATAGGCGGTTGAACAAGGCAACGATCAAGAATCGTTATCCACTTCCAAGGATAGATGATCTCTTTGATCAATTGCAAGGGGCTGAAGTGTTCTCGAAGATAGATTTGAGATCGGGTTATCACCAGTTGAAGGTGGAGGACGGGTCGGTGCCAATGACAGCCTTTAGGACGCGGTAAGGGCACTACGAGTTCCTTGTGATGCCCTTCGGTCTCACTAATGCTCCGGCCGCGTTCATGGCTCTCATGAACAAGGTTTTTCATGAATACTTGGACAAGTTCGTGATAGTGTTCATCGATGATATTCTCATCTATTCCAAGAATGAGAAGGAGCATGAGGAGCATCTGAGGATTGTTTTCCATAAGTTGAGGGAGCAGCAACTTTTTGCCAAGTTCTCGAAGTGTGCCTTTTGGTTGGAAGAGGTGTTGTTTCTTGGACATGTGGTCTCTAAGAGAGGTGTGGAGGTTGACCCGAAGAAGATTGAAGCGGTGGTTAACTGGTCCCCACCTAAGGACGTGTCGCAACTAAGGAGCTTCTTGGGTTTGGCTGGTTATTATCGAAGGTTTGTCGAGGGATTCTCCACCATAGCCTCCCCTCTACATAAGTTGTTGAGGAAGGAGTCAAAGTATGAGTGGAGTGAGGCGTGCCAGAAAAGCTTCGAGGAGTTGAAGAAGCGGTTGACTTCGGCTCCGGTGTTGACCTTGCCGGTGGAAGGTGGCGAATATGTGGTATTTAGTGATGCTTCACTGCAAGGGTTGGGGTGTGTGTTGATGCAGAATGGGAAGGTGGTTGCTTATGCCTCACGTCAGCTTAGAGTGCATGAGGTGAACTATCCGACCCACGACTTGGAGTTAGTAGCAGTGGTGTTCGCTTTGAAGTTGTGGAGGCACTATCTGTATGGTGAGACGTTTAAGATCATGACCGACCATAAGAGCCTTAAGCACCTTATGGATCAGAAGGAGTTGAATGGTAGGCAACGGCGTTGGATGGAGCTCTTGAAGGACTATGACTGCACCATTGACTACCATCCCGGTAAGGCTAATGTGGTTGCAAATGCATTGAGTCGGAAAGAGTTAGTTGATCTTAGGGCGTTGAGAGTGGAAATGCAGATGGATGATGTGGGAAGTTTGCTTGCTAAGCTTAGTATCCGACCCATGCTGGATGATAGGATTGGTGAGGAGCAACTCAAGGATGCTACTTTAGTGGCTATTCGAGGGGAAGTTGAAAAGGGCTTGGATAATGGGTTTGAGGTAGTTGGCGGGTTGTTGAGGTGCAAGGGTCGAGTGTGTGTGCCGGAGGTGGAGGAGTTGAGGAGGGGGATATTAGAGGAGGCTCACTCTTCGATGTATTCTATGCACCCCGGAATGACTAAGATGTACAATGACCTGAAGTTGAGTTTTTGGTGGCCGGGAATGAAGAAGGACGTGGCACGTTTTGTGGCGACTTGGCTGGTTTGTCAGAAGGCAAAGGCGGAGCATAGAGCTCCGGGAGGGTTACTCCAATCTCTACCAATTCCGGAGTGGAAGTTCGTGGACATCACCATGGACTTTGTGTCGGGTTTTCCGCCAACTAGAGAGGGTAAAGATGCCGTGTGGGTAATAGTCGATCGTTTGACAAAGGTTGCTCATTTCATACCCATTCGGTTTAAGCCAAATGTGGAGGAGTTGGCCAAGTTGTATATAGAGGAAATAGTAAGGTTGCATGGGGTTCCCCAGTCCATCGTCTCTGATCGTGATCCGAGTTTCACATCTCACTTTTGGGAGGGGCTGCATACGGCGTTGGGAACTAAGCTGAAATTCTCAACGGCGTATCACCCCCAGACTGATGGGCAATCGGAGAGGACGATTCTAACTTTGGAGGAGTTATTGAGGAGTTGTGCGATGGAATTCCAAACTCCATGGACTGAATTGCTACCTTTGGTTGAGTTCGCCTACAATAACTCATATCATAGTAGTTTGAAGTCTGCTCCTTTTGAGGCTTTGTATGGGAGGAAATGTAGGACACCATTGTGTTGGGATGAAGAAGGTGCGAGAGTGTTGTCGGGTCCTCAAGTTGTGCAAGAGACGGCTGATCGTATTAAGGTAATCAAGGATAGGTTGAGAGCGGCTCAGGATAGGCAAAAGGCGTATGCAGATGGTCGTACAAGAGAGCTGAGTTTTGATGTTGGGGAGAAGGTATTTTTGAAGGTGTCGCCATGGAAGGGGCTGATGCGTTTTGGTAGGAAAGGAAAGTTGGCACCTCGATACATCGGTCCTTACGAGATTCTAGCTAAGTCGGGTCCGGTGGCGTATGTGCTGGCACTGCCGAAGGAGTTGGAAAGGATGCACAACGTGTTTCATGTGAGTATGCTTAAGCAGTATCATGGAGACCCTGCACATGTGATTCAGCCGGAGGAAGTGGAGATCGAGCAAGATTTGACTTATGAGGAGAAGCCGGTTGCTATAGTGGATAGGCAAGTTCGGGTTTTGAGGAATAAGCAGATTCCGCAGCTCAAGGTGGTATGGAGGAACCACGAGAGTGAGTCGGCTACTTGGGAGACCGAGGAGGGTATGAGGCGGCGGTACCCGAAATAGTGGAAGCTTATGCTTCAGGTATTTACGTCCCTTGATGTGTGTTCTTGTGTTTGCTCGTTGTGGTGAGAGTCTCGAGGGGGTCTAGGGTGTGTTTGGTGATGGTCTAGTGTGGGGAGTTGGTGTAGGAGTGTTGGGTGGTTTGAAGGAGGGCTGTTAGATCGTCGTTAGGGATTTTGGGGGTTAATAGGATGTTTGGATTGCTGCAATTCATGCTGTACTCTCCGAATCGTGTTGCTAGGATGAGTTGGGGATGATTTCGGGGACGAAATCCTTGAAGTTGTGGAGACTTGTAACACCCTCGCCCAACCAAGCGGGTATTGGAGCTTGAGTTCGGGTGATTGAGGCATTGAAATAGTGTTCTTGAGGTCCCATCGAAGTTCGGGACGTTCGAATTCGAGTTGGGTCGAGTTAAAACACCTTGGGGGTGCTTTTGATGACACGTGGGTCATGTGTCATGCTTTGAGTATTAAAAATGGGATTTGAGGAGTTCTTCACTTTTTCATTTTCTCCATCTTTCCCCAAACCCGTGTTTGAAGAAACCAAAAACCCATTTGGGTCAAACCTTGATTCCGGGAGTTGTAGAGCTCCGATTGACGATCCGTTTCTTGCTACGCGTTCGTGGCGGCGAGAGGAAGAGATCCTGGTCGTAGTTCTGGCTGGGTCGGAGTAGGCTGCTGTCAGTGAGGAGGAGAGGAGCTACGACTTGGAGTTGTAGAGCTTGGTCGTTCGGGTTTCGGGAGTCGTTTTAGAGTCTCGTCTTCTCTTCCAGGTGAGGGCTTAGCGTTCTGTAGATAGTTTGGATGATGTGAGGAGTTCCAATTTTGGACTTAGATGAACCCTAGGTGATGCATGAAAATGATGAGTGAAAAAGGGGTAAATTGTGTTGTGAATGTGCTTGGTTGTTTATGATTGCCGTGGTGGATTGTCGTTGTTGATTGCCGTGGTGTGGGTTGGTTAAAGGGGGTAAAATCTTGTCGTTGCTAGTTATTTTTATGTCATGCCTTGTTGGTTTGTATTCACATACTTATTTAAAATCAGTCCTTAGTTATTCACGTGATTGATTGTTATTATGGTGGAATTGTTGAATGTGAATGATAGAAACTGAAGGAGCCTGCACTGCCCCCTAAAACTGCACTATGGGTGCTAAGTGCCTCTTCGAGGGAAAGAGGTGGGTCACGTCTTCAAGGGAAAGGCGTGATTTGTTTGGTTGAGTCAAGTTTACGATTCCTTCAAGGGAAAGGTTTCGTGGTATCCTTCAAGGGAGAGGATGCGTTTTGGACCTCTCCAGGGGAGAGAGGTTGGTGCGGGGTAAACTCCTTATTGGCGCCTAATAACTCACCTAGACAAGTTGAATGTGATTGTGATGTGTGTTTGTGCTGTGTTTGCGATTTGGGTGATTGGAGTGTTGTGATTATGTTGCTTGTGAAGTGAATTGATGCTTGTTCTATTTTATTCTACTGTACGAATTGTGCTTGAGAACAAGAACTGACCAACGTGATCACCTAGACTGTTTTTAGGGAATTAAAACACGGAAAGGGGTTAGGTTGGTTCCATTGTTGGATGTCTTGTGCGGAGTTGGAACCGCTCCATAGAATAGGCCAACGTGTAGGTAGGCCCGGTGGGTTCACTCAATTTCAATAGGAAATTGATCCCTTTCTCCCTTTCAGGATCCCGTGGCTAGTGAGAGTGGTGTGGGTGATCAGTGTTGAAGGCGGATTTCGAGAAGTTTTGGACTGAAGCTATGAGGTGAAGACTGGAGCCTTCTTGGAGTTGACCTGTTTCATATTTCAGTTGACTTTGAATATTTTGGGAGTTTTCTATGGATTTATGTAACTTCTGAGTGTGTGTTGGATTTTATGGTTTATGTTGAGATGGGTTGTACACTGTTCCATTGTGGTTTTCACGGATTACTGGAGGCCTCTTTGTTGATTTAAATAAAGGTTTGGTTTTATTTACGTTTTAAATTGTTTTGTTTATTGGTAATACTCAAGAACGGTTCAACCATGGGTTTCACCGGGTTGATTCGGGACGGGTGTTACAGTAACCTAGCTAGCTAGCCCCTCCTAGATGGGTTGGTAAGGCAATGAAATGGTAGTGTACACTTGTCCGGGTCGGCATGAGTATGTTCGATTCTCGTTATGAGAAACTTCTAGTTGATGACATCTGATATCGGGAAAAATACATGTATTTTTTGTCATGGGTTTTGACCCTTGAAACATAATAAAAACGTTCTGTTATAACTTCTTCTCATTTCCTCACGTGATGATTACCTCTAGAGCAATGTCTTAATTCTGCCCTGATTAAGCTATGCAAGGGATACTCAGCTAGATGTTCCTTGAAGCAAATTGTAAAAGATCCATAAGTAACCCTACCCACAACTTGCTTGTAAAAGAGATTTTACTATTCGATAATTAAGTGCATGTTACATACTAGACAAATCTTATAGACTATAAGAAACAGATAAACCTTAATTGATCAGCCGCACTTTGGGGTGTAATGGAGAGAATTCTAAAGTTAAACGTGCTCGGGATATACCAATGCGGAGATGGTCGACCTCCTGGGAAGCAAATCCGCGAGATCCTAATCTCAAAACGGACAATATATCTCATCAGAAAGACTGAGATGTTACATTAACTATCAAGTTCTCTGAAAACTCTGCTAGTAATCTTTCGAGTAGCTGATTCAACTCGAACGTATGACGGCTGTAGGATTCGAATCACAGAGAGTGGAGAAGTGGAAGAAAGGAATCAAAAGGGTAGAGATGTGGGTTGGCTATGGTGAGCTGGTGTGGGTTAAAAAAAAGAAGAAGAAGTCCACATGGTAGACAAGAAGATGTAATTGTACATTCACATCACTCTCTTCCTCCATATATTCACATGCTTACACTATCCCCATGTGAATTACTTCTCCTTTTTGTCTCTTTTTATTATTATTTACCCACTTTGTATAACCATGATTTTTACCCCATTGTTACCATGATTTTTTACCCAATTGTTACCATGACTTTTACACAATTTTCATGAATCATCGTGACTCTTCGTGTCACACCCTTTCATTTCCTATAAATTCATCCCTCCCCTTCAATTGAATTCAAGATACCGAATTTATGAATTATAATGGATATAAAAGCTGAGTAGTGTCAATTTCATGCATGGAAGACGACAATCTATAAAGATATTAACTAGTGAGTTTATGTTAGCTAGTTAACATGATAGTTGGCGTGTGATCTCACTCATTTAGAGGTCGCATTGACTTTGTTGTAAATTACATGTCTTTTTTCATATGTTTTTTATGATTTTACATAAATACGAGAACGACTAATACTGAAAGATAACGATAATATTATAGATTTTGGCCCGCTCTGCATCTCAGACTTCTTAAAACTCGTGGTTTTGCACAAGAAGGAAAATGACCCAGAAACAAAAGCCGTAAGAATTGGTACATAATTTTAAAATTTCACTATTGGTACATAATTTCACTATTTTAGTTTTTACCCACAGGAAAATTTCACTCTTTACATGGTTGAGTATTTAACTTTTTACCCTCAAGACCAACTATTTCAAAAAAATTACCGGTGGAATTAAAATTTACTGCTCGAACTAGGTAAATAAACGTAGCTACTTTTTTTTGCCTATTTATATATTTAATTTTTTATTTGTGAGGCAGTATGGGTGACACATCACATGCAACAGACAATCCGCCGCTGGCCACTTCAATTACTCAACTTTACTGTTTTATTTATTTATTTATTTATTTATTTATTCATTCTACTTTTAGCGACGGTAAAATTTACTATTTGCGACGGTAATAATATTTGGGCATCTTGTATTAACTATTGTTTCACATTTTTTTACATTTCTTAGTCAAATTTTTTTAAAATTTCCGATTTGGTACTTGTGTCATGTTATTTTAACAATTTCATCATTGAATTATGGATCACCTAATCTGATGTCCTTTGTTCTAACGATACATATATATTACATAGATATCTTAGACCATCGTTAACACCAACAAGACACATTGTCTGACCTTGACCGATGAAGAAGATTTTCGATATAAGGAAGGCCACCACAAAACTCTTTTGCGAGCACCTTGAGCTAGAGTCTCGCAGTTCATCTGCCAACTAGACTCTAATACCAATTGTTGACGGTACATATTTAACATATTTAGTCCATGTTTGGCATCGGTCGATGAAGTCGTATTTTTTTTAAAAAAAAATTAACGTTGTTTGTCTTCAATCGATGTTTGAAAAATGGTTCCTTGGAGTTTTATTTCTCCTAAAATATGGGTCCATTGGGTTATATATTAGTAAGTATGATTACCATTATGTAATTAACCAATTATACTAATGTAAAAAACCATATTTAAGTACTAATTTTTTTATTCGATTCGTATAAAGACAATAAAATTGGTATTAGGAAACTTGCAAGCAAAAAGTAATTAGTACCACTTGTTGAATGTATTTATTCTATGTGGATCCACTTGTAATATTCCAACATTTTAAATACCACTTGAGTAAAATAATTTTAATGAAAATATTGGAAGGTACAACATAATCAAAATCTATAAGTTAATAAGTCAAATTCGAAAAAATTATCGTACCACAAAGTGAAATTTTTATATTTTTAAAATTCTAGCTCGATAAAAGGTTGTGATGTGGCCTCACTGGCCTCCAATATATCTGTCACGATCTACGTATTGATTGATACCAAGAAAAAAATGAGTAAAATGAGTTAATTGAGGTTGAGACAATTACTATTACCTCTCGTAGATTTTGTACAATGAAAAGGTAAACATATTCACAACAATATAACTGGGATCAAAGCTAATTAAACTGAGCTAAGAATCGATTTTTGAACGACTTAAGGGCAAATGAGTCAGACTCATATATACAAGAGACCGAGAAGTTTGGGGTAGCTAGTTCATAAGTCATAACCTTGGAGGCGACCTAAATGCTTGGGGTGGGAAACCCTAGCAACCAAAACTCGATTAACAACATGTGATAGCCAGAGGCGAAGCCAGGGGGAGTCTACCCCTGGCTTGGGCCCAGGGTCCCCTGGACCCAAATAGCTAAAATATGTGTATTTTTTCGTACAAAAATATATTCGGTCGATGTATTTTATGTATCGGGCCCAGGGTCTAATAGGATCCTGGCTTCGCCACTGGTGATAGCATTTTCGAGTCTCTCCTCAAGTGAACGGTCAAAATTCAGACATACATGATGAATTTCCCACACAATAACGCAATTCCCTTAGATGGAAAGACATATACACAATACTTAGACAATATTGCCTCAGTTGTCAAGTCTGATACATCTTTGTATGTCACTTCATTTTCTTCTACTCGTATGATAAATTTATCATTTTTTTTTGTACCGTAAGTTGAACACATTTTTAAACTTTCGGGATTCTGATACCGTCGAGAAAGGTCCACAATTACTCATGAGCTATTAAAAAGGATGGGCAAAAATGTGGAAAAATATGGATAGGGAAGAAAACAAGTAAGAAAGTTACAAGTAATGAGCTGTAGTTGTGAAAGATGTGACTTCACAGTAACGTGTTATTATTCTCTCATATTCCCTTCTTCATTCATGCCTTTGCATATTTGTCCCCCACATCCAAAAAATAAACTCAATTATAAATAATTATAATTTAAATTTAAATTTTAAAAATATATAAGATAAATTGACGGTTCTAAATTTCTAATTCAGTTTTTTGTAATTGTTTACCTACCTTGATTGCCAACCAACCTCAAAATATTTTATCCCAAAGAAAGAACTATACTATAAAGTGTTAGTATTATTGAGAATGAATATCGATATTGAAAGGTGAGAGTTTACGGTTGAGTTTGAGCTCGATGAGAGTATATGGCGTGGAAAGGAAGATTTGATCTTGAGAGAAGAGTTAGAAGTAGCGAGAAGTGTAGAAAAAAAAAACGTAGTTGAGGTGGTATCGAAGCCTGGTTGACAACAACTTAGCTACCATGTGAATTGTGATCTAGTTAAAGTCGGTTGATGGGTAATGCCTACCGAGAGACTGATGTGTGAATGGGGGATTGGTGGGTTATCCCATATCGGAAAGTGCAAGAGGCAGAGTGCGCGCACTTTATAAGTGTGATGGAAATCAGACGACCCGTCTGATAAAGCAATAAATGTTTCTTCATCCTCAATATTCTTATCAACATTAGATGCGTCTTTACCCATCAGACCTAGGGGGTGAGTGCTTTCCTCTTTGCTATCCGAGCGAGGTCCCTTCTTCATGTTAACAGACTAAGTCATGTTACTCTAAAACTAACAGACTCAAAGTCGAGTCATTTTTGCGCCTGACTTATTGTGCATCGACAATTTGAAACTCTTCAACCCATTTCAGCACCAAATACTCATCATAAATTAACAGTGAAAGATTGTTCAAACTCGTGATATAAACCATAGGTTGGACTAGATTAAGATTTACTAGCTTTGTATTTATTAGATTTTTATTTGTAGTGTAATTTTTTTCTATAAGGAAATTAATTATGCAAATTGATTAGATGGGTCCCTTTGGCCTTTCCATTGTGTGATGGGCAATTGCCACTTGTGGTGTGTTTTATTGACTCCAATAATTGAAGTTTTACTCTTTTTTCCATTGCCTAATCTTCTTTAACATTTTTACTTTTCCTTTTATTTTTCTCATATTATTTAATTTCTCAAATTAATTATTCCAATTAGTTTACAATCAAGGAAAAGTCAATACTTAAGACTCTTAGCCCAACTAGTGAAATGGTTAATTAGTTACTCAACAACACAAGAGTATAATTTTAGTTGCAATGGAGTAAAATGGTCTCACACAAGTGTGATATAAACCTTCTCAATGTGTGTAAAGTTGAGGGCAGGAGTCATTTCATTCTCAGTACTAGAGGTGAGTGCACCGCAAGACCAGATATAAGCTCTTCTTTCGCCTCACAGCAACAAGCATCATCTATTTTTTTTTTCCGTTCCCATGCCTTAATCTTCGTTGATCTTATACGTATACCCGTTATCTTAGCTTGTTCATTAAGAGTTGATGTGTTGTCCGTCAATTGGCTTGATAAGCAAATGCTTCATAGTGAATTCTTGGAAAAGACAACATTTCAACAACTCGATTCGATGTGCATGTTCACTGAGTCTTGTACAAGTGAATTTGATTATATTGGAGGCTAAATCGATCAAAATCTATGATACTACGTATAGTATGATTACATCTTAATAACTCGTGTCGTTAGCAGATAATTTAAAATTGATTTATGTAATATTTCTGAATGAAGTGAACTCATTTTATTTAAATTTTTTATGTTAACTTCAATTTCTCTATTGGTATACTTTAGTTTTCTCCCAAATTACTTGGAGATACTTTGATTCAAAACTCCCTCCACTACACCAACAATGGTCTTATGCCTTTTGAGTTTTGACTAATGCAATTATTCATTTTTTTTTAAAATATTTTGAGAAAATTATTGGTCAAATTACCTTGACAATATCAATACTTTTAGGAATTCATAATTAGGTCATAAAAGGAAAATTTGGCTCTTCAAGCATGAAGAAAAAGAGAAAAAAATTAATGATGAAATTCCAGTCAACTCTTGTGTTTTTTTTGACAATGATGAAGTCAAATTCTTATACATGGAAAAAAAGGGAGGGAAGTCAATTTCTTGTTGGCAAATTACTACAAAGCTATGGAGAAATGAAAAGTTGATCTTAATTTAGGTGACAAATTTGTAATTATTCGGTAAAAAACACATAACTTTGTATGATTTTCGGACAGTTCAATCAAGTTAAATTTTGGTTTAAGAACAAGCCTCTACTTAACATACTTCATTCAGTTCCTCCTATCACTGATTCTTTAAGGGTGGTCATGTGAATCCAGGATCCGAAGCCGCATATGATCAAATGTAGGTGTTATCGAAAAATATACCTTAATATATATTAAATACATCACTATGTTCGACACTATTGAGAGGTGGCATCGGCCTAGGGTGGCAGACACTAGTTAGAAAATGCTCAGACATGACCTATATATGTGCGTGTTGTTTTCTCGTGATCAACCTCTCACTTGTCGTTCAACAAGGAGTTACTCTTTATTAAAACCAACTACTCGACTATACGATATGTGAGTGACATTTAAACAAGTGTTTTACCAACTTGATAGAAAGGGTAGGTAACATTACTTTCCAATTCATATAATATTCAAAATTAATTTTTTTTTTTGGCAAAATAGTTCATTTAATAAGGTAGGTTACAACTAAGGCCACCATTTTTCTTTCAAATTCATAAATAGGGGGGTGGCCTAATTAATAACATGACCCACAAATTAACTAGAGTTTAAATTGAGAAATGGAACCCACTTACACATGTTCCTTTCCTCAAAGATAAGCTTTTTTTTGTTAATTATGTGACAAATTTTTTTTACTTTATAGTTATTAAAAATGTACAAGTGACATTAATTTTCACAAAAATTTTTTTTTTTGAGATAATAATATCAACTAATTAATAATTAATTACTTTCATTTGGTCCACAATTTGAAAGCTTTGTAGGGCCAAATTTGAACACCACAAGCAAGAAATTGGGTATGTGTGTGAGCCAACATCACATTTTGTGTACACAAGTTGAATTATGGGTTGGTTTTTGTTTATAGTGCATGTGGGTTGGTATGTTTTTTTCATAGAAATTAATATTGAAACTAAATTTGTGTTTTTTTCGTATAAATTCTGATACACCTACTTATTGGTGATATTAGTTTATTTTTTAACAGAATTTTCGTGGCATTTTTGTCATGTTCGGGGTGATTTTGTATGATTTTCGCCCGCCATTGATTTTTGGGTAATTTTACGTAGATTTTCATGTTTTTATGCATTTCAGGTGATCTATGACAATCAGGATTGAATCGGAGCTTGGATGGGAGGCTGGAGCAGCTGGAGGACGTGTGCTTCTGCAACACATGCCGTGTATCTATGAAGAACGACATGTTGCCTCTTTAACACGGTCGTGCTTTGCCTACTGAAAGTCACGACGTGCTACCTCAGTAACTTAACTTAACAAATCGAAATGTCATGGATCGCTTGTTTAATGAGTTGTGAACAATATCTGAATTATTGAAAAAATAATAGAGCAATAAATAGTTCAAGAGAATTATTTAAGAGAAGATGACAAGTAATTAAACATCACAGAACAAAAAAAAAAGTAAATTTAAAATAAGAAAATATAGATAAAAATTATCCAAGAAAGAAATGATGAAAAAATTGATTTTACTCATAAAAAACTTATATTTAATAATAATTTTAGCTATTTTATCGGAATATAAAATATATATTTCTGTGCCAGCCCACTTTTTATCATCGCCGGTGAGCAAACCCAGGTGCCACCTCCCCCACCGTTTCTTCTAACCAACTAAAAAAATAGCACTTTGGTCCTTCACTTTGCCAACTTAACAAATAGCCTCCTATACTATAAATTCCTCTTTTTACCTCCTCCTAATTTGACCACTATGCATTTTGGATCCTTCCAATTCCAACTATCGTCTTCTTAACATTAAATCTGGACACATCCGCACACCAACAGAGAGAAACATAGGAGGTAGAAGACTGACAGTTGGTTAGAGAGGTAAATCGGGGAGTATAGTGGAATACGAAGAGTTTTAAAATCAAAGATTTTATTCGTCGATTTCATCCTATTAATTGTATATACTTATTCTCAATTAAAAAATGTTTAATAAAAGTTAATACATGACTATTTCTATTCAACCTCGACCACTAATTCCACCGCCTGCTAGTTGTAGGGAGATCCTTTGTGATGGTTCGTACTCACAAAACCTCCCGAGGGCAGGTTATGGGATCGTTATTAAGGATCGACATAGAGCCGTTGTCGTCAGATATGCGGACACCCTCGTATGTTCTTCACCTATTGTTGCGGAGGTGAAATCTTTGCACCTTGGTATCAGTATTGCAATCACGACGGGAGAAGAGACTATTGTTAAGACTGACTGCTTGAACCTGGTTGTCAAAGCCCCCTTCCTTCTGGCCTTGGCAATGCGCAACCTGGATCCACCTCATGGTCGGATTGTTGGCCGATAATCACTAGATTAGAGTCTCCTTCACCCCAAGAGTCTTCAACTACCTTGCAGATAGAGTTGCCAAAGCTGCGGCAAAAGATACGGGACAAGAGAATTGGGTTACCACTTTAAATTCTCAGGTCCTTTACCTTGCTTGTAATCCTTTTTTCGCCTATGCAAAGAATATAATGAGATATTTTATTGTCCAAAAAAGACTGTTGAAACTAACGTGGTGTACTGAATGCACACCAATTAACGTCACGAAAATTCACGACGAAAATTGAATGAAAGTAAAGTAAGGTTTTGTAAGTTGTGACACAAGTATGTTATTGATTCTATGCAACTTTCAATAATTTTTATCTGTCGGTGAAAACAAACGTTGAAAAGTAAAAAAAAAATAAAAGCTAACAAAGATTCACGTCACTGAGAACAGATTAAAACAGTAAATAAAAAACTAAATAAGCATTTCAAAATTAAAAACAAGTTGTTACTTCAAAAGGAATAAAAAAAAATAAAATTAATCTAAAAATGAAAAGCAGGTGAAACAAATTAGTATAAAAATGAGGGTAAAATCATATAAAGAAAAAAAATTTACATATACTTTTCTCCTATCCTTTCCTTCTCTTCCTTCTTCAATCTTCCTTCAATCATCATCTTCCTCTCTCTCTACTGTAATTCACTTCAGCAATACTGGAGAAACCGCCGCAAATCTCCTCCAATGCTCGGAGACACCGCTAGCGGCGGCAGAGGTGGCGCCGCAACCGCCAATCCTCACTACCAGCAGCACCACCACCAGCAACACAATCCGAACAATCCTCCTCCGTTTTCAGCTCCCGCAGAGGCAGGACACGTCGGCTCGAGCTCAGGCGGCGAGGAAGACCGATTCGGCGGCGGAAGCGGTAATCGGTGGCCGCGGCAGGAGACGGTTGCTCTGCTGAGGATAAGGACGGATATGGACGCGACGTTTCGGGATGCGAGTGTGAAAGGACCTCTGTGGGATGACGTCTCCAGGTAAAAAAATTCGAGATAACCTAATTACACACTCTAGAGTTTGAAATTCGAATCGGAACTCGATCGAATTTGAATTTTGTTCTGGTTGCTTTCTTTTGGTGTTGATCGGAGATCTGTTTGGCTAGATTTCCATTTCTGGTTAGTTTTGTTTCCCAGCCAAACAGTAATATCACCTTTTCATTCCTTCCTTCCTTAATTTGGATGAACAGAGCTTCAATTCTCCTTCTAGTTCTTCTGATTTCGTCGATCTGATTTCGGATTAGATCATTGTTAGCCGTACGATTGGATTACCAGTGTGAAATTTGAATTTGAATCTGAGAGCTTCAATGAAGCTGTGAGTTGAGAATTAATGGCGAATTGTTGTAATTGTCATTAGTCATGATTAGTTATTCGTAATTAGTACTAATTAATAATAATTATTACGTAATCATTTATAATTAACACAGGAAAATGGCAGAGCTTGGATATCATCGAAGCTCGAAGAAATGCAAAGAGAAATTCGAGAACGTTTACAAGTACCACAAGAGAACCAAAGACGGTCGCACTGCTAAGCACGACGGCAAAACCTACCGCTTCTTTCAAGAGCTTGAAGCCTTCGACAGCCACCTCTCCGCCGCCGCACCTCCTCGCCAACAACCGCCGCCGCCGCAGCACAAGCCGGCTGTTCAATTGCAAATTCAATCCGTCAATCAAGCTACCGCTCCTCCGCCGCCGCATCCGCCGCAGCAGCAGCAGCATAAGCCGGCTGTTCAATTACAAATTCCAGCTGTTAATCCAGCACCGACTCCGTCTCATCCTCACACCACTGTTTCATCGACAACCGCCGCAGCCGCAGCTACAACCGTCCTCCCGCCGCAGACTCCAGCGGCAATCAACACTACAGCGGCGGCGGCAATCAACACTACAGCGGCGGCGGCGGCTCCTGCGATTCCTCCGAATCAGACTCAGTATCCTGCGTCGTTCTCAGATCTGATGTCGAATTCGAACTCGACGTCGTCGTCGACCTCGACTTCGTCCGAGGCAGAGATCCGCGGCGGCGGGAGGAACAAGAGGAAGAGGAAGTGGAAGGATCTGTTCGAGCGGCTGTTGACGGAGGTGGTGAATAAGCAGGAGGAGATGCAGAGGAAGTTCCTGGAAGCGATTGAGAAGCGAGAGAAGGAGCGGATCTCGAGGGAAGAGTACTGGAGAAACCAGGAGATGGCGCGGATCAATCGAGAAAGAGAGATCCTCGCTCAGGAGAGATCTATCGCCGCTTCTAAAGACGCTGCCGTCATGTCCTTCCTCCAGAAGATCTCCGATCAGCAGATCCCGATCCCGATCCCGATCCCCGCCGCCGTCACTACCAAATCACCTCCTCCGCCGCCGCCACAGGTTCAGCTTCCTCTCGCCATCCAAGCCACTCCTCCTCCTCCACCGGCTCAACCGCAGCCGCCTACACCGCCTTCTACAGCTCCACCTCCAGCTCCTCTGCCTCCACAATCCATGGCGGTAACAGAGCATCAAGTAAGAAATCAACCGCAATCCGACAACAATGTGAGCTCGTCTCGATGGCCGAAGGTCGAAATCGAAGCGCTGATCGATCTGAGGAAGAATCTGGACTCGAAATACCAAGAGAACGGGCCGAAGGGGCCGCTATGGGAGGAGATATCGTCGAGGATGAAGAGGATCGGCTACAACCGGAGCGCGAAGCGATGCAAGGAGAAATGGGAGAACATCAACAAGTACTTCAAGAAGGTGAAGGAGAGCAACAAGAAGCGGCCCGAGGATTCGAAAACCTGCCCGTATTTCCACCAATTGGATGCCTTGTACAGGGAGAGGCAGATCAATTCTGCCCCGATCCTCGTCCAGCCCGAGCAGCAGTGGCCCCCGCAGCAGGCCGCGAGTTCCTCGCAACCTGCTGCTCCCCCACCACCACCGCATCCAGTCTCTCAGCAGAGACCGGATGCGGTGATGGAGGACATGGAGAGCGACGAGGACGAATACGATGAGGACGAGGAGGATGAGGATGGTGGGTATGAACTCGTCGCGAATAAGGCGACAACAACGATGAACATGAACACGACTTGAGTGATTGATGATCAAATGGAGGGTTCATTGAGGTGCCAATGGAGGAGTAAACTCCTCCCAATTCGGCCGCGAATTCGCCGAGCGAATTCGTGGCCCGAGGCAGATCGGAGAAGAGGCACATAAAAAGGTTATGAGTCTATATAAGTTTGGGAGGGAAATTTTAAAAAAAGATTTGTGTTTGATTAAAAATTTGATAATTTATTTATTTTTTTCCCATATGAATAAGAGGAAGAATAATAAGAGAAAGGGTTAATTACTTAATTAGTGTTGTATTATTTGTGTTAATTAAACAATTTGTATGCTTATAATACATAGTAATTTCTTTTTTTTTAATTTCTTTTTTGGCTTTTGGTTCTATGATTATATGATATATTTTCACCCTACTTTGTCACACAAGATGCAAATGTACGATTTTGTCCTTAGAATTGGTATTGATTAGACTTCACAAACATGCTTCACATGAGCATGTATTGGGTCATTAGGTCGAGATTTGACGTTCAAAATTTTGGAGATGATCGAGATTCTCCGTTCGAAATTTTGTAGATGATTGATTCTGTCATCGACATCTCGTCTTTTTATGATTATATTCGTTAGAGATTGTACAAACATGCTCACTTGAAGTATGTAACGTGTCACTGAATTGAGTTTCATCTCAATTCGCCTTTCAAAAACGCAAAAACGTCGATTGTTATCGACTGTGTCAAGGTATCCATTGAAAACCTTACAAGCCTACTCGGGCAACCATCAAGTCAGCTGACTGAGATTCACCATGATTCATTGAAAATGCAAAGAAAGAGAATCTTTTTTCTTCATTATTGAGGTGATAAAAATTCATGTTTCACGAGAAATGAGTATCCATATTACTAATCAAAACCCTATTCTCACCCTCTGCTCGTCTGTCAGTTTGTTGCTCTCCATCATCACAGATCAAAACTCTCGAACAGAACAAGTATGAATTTACTCATATACTTAGCTAGTTTTCACCCCGCACTTAAAAACTCGATCGATTCGGTATGAACAATGGATCAAGATAAGGAAAAGTGGGGACCTTTGGTGTGACAAGAATAATAAACAGAATAGTGACATGTCATTCTGTTAAGTCATATGCTAAGAGATGAACAGTTTCTTAGTGTGGTCCAATAATGGCTAGTGGTGAAATTATATGCCTTTGTATTTATTTTTACTTCACTATGCATCATTTGCCCTACAAAACTTTTGTACATCTTCATGAAAGTGGCCTTCAAATTTAGTTGTCCATTCCACCACTTGTGGAAGTGAAACTATATCGAATTGATTCATGATCATATCGGTTAAGTTACGTCTGGAGTCAATCAGGTTATGGATTCTCTGACTAAAAAATTCACCGTGTTATGAAAATGGACTAATCAGGTTGTGGGTTCATTAAGTCACAAATTCATCATGTTATTATGGGTCTACTGGCCAATGGGTATTATGGAATTTTTGTTTACATGTTATAGACTAGTTGCGGTTAAGTTATGTTTGAAATCACCAGTCGAGTTGTGGATTCATCATTGGCCTACAGATTCACCATGTTATGGATTTATCAGATTATAAACTGGGCCATGACTCAATCGTGTTATGGAATTTGTCGTTAAGTTATGTTTGAAATGAGTATTGATTGGCCTACGATTTCATCATGTTATGGATTAATCAGGTTTGTGAGTTCATCGAGTCACAAATCCTTCATATTATGAGTCAATCAAGTCATAAGTCAATTGTGTTGCAGGACTATCGTTTGTGTTGTAGACGAGATACGGGTTGTTGACTCTACTCATTTGTATAACTAATCAACTATTGGGATTGGTGATAAAAAAATATTTCAATATATGATAAATTTTTATATTCATGTCTTACCAAACATTCTTTTTTCTTCCTATTTAAATATTTTTATATTTAATATTTATAAAGGTTGTGCTTTCATCATATCTTGTTACACATACATAAGGCAATTAATCTAGACTTCTGTTCCCATCAACTTGCATAGAATAAAAATATTATAATATTCTTGGTTCTTTTTAGAAGAATTTTTTTTTTTCCAAAATTGGAAATTGATGTTGGTTCCTAAAAAGGAATTTATTAAGACCATATATATATAATATAAATAATTATAAAAGAGAAGCACTCAAAAATAACTTTACAATATATTGATAGTCCAAGTAATCTATTTAATTGTCAAATGGAGTTCTATTGATCCTATTTATATAAATAAACGGACTGATAAAGAACAATGAAATATCATATTACTGTCACAACTATGAGTTGACACTGACACATGATGAGACGATTGGCAGGTTCACAACTCTGTCTTAACAGGTAGTCTCTAAACAAGGTTCAGGCTACTGACGTCAGACAAGCCCGTCAAGATACATGCTTTCTTAGGATGAGGCACAATGACTAGTATTAGATCCATTGGCGAAGATAGAGGAGGGTCTACCCTAGCCCGGGCTCAGGTCCCCTAAACCTAAATAGCTAAGATATATGTATTCGGGCTCAGGTTCTACTACCATCCTGACTTCGTAACTGATTAGATCGCAACCCATCAGTAATAGTACTCAATATCGATAGATGGATTAGCTTGTCAAGCTACCATATGTATAGTAGTTCAAATATTCCAGTATATAAGGGACAATAATGGAATAATAATAATAAAAAAATCATTGGTACAAACGGGTCATCGTTGAACACTTGTATACTAACATCATGTTCTATAGTTAAAAAAAAAAATGGTTGTGGAATTATGTGGTGAGAGATATCGTATAATTTTGTTTAGTTAGATAGCTCTGTGAAAAGAATCAAGACAGAAAAGTTGTAAATCAACTATAATCTACCCAGAGATTGAGAACTGCCGACAACACCCCCTAAGAGATATCTAAAACTCAGGTGTGTCACAAAATGAACGACTCTGTTAGCTGAACGTCGAATCGAGCGCAGCTTGAAAGGACATGAAGCCTTCATTCGGATCACTTATTAGACAATAACCCCCACCAGTAAGTAACTCTAGTGCTTTCGTTCGAATGAATCGTTATGACAACTAGATTTGCGTCCCGTTCAAAATCGACTTGAAAGAGACCGAGGACAAACACCAGAAAACAACATCCCGACAAGCTAAAAGTTCAAGGAGAAAAATAATCAGTAATACCTGGATAAGGAGAAAAGAATCAGTAATAACTCAGATCAACTAAACAAGAAATAACCAAAACTCAATTCAAGTAGAACAAGCTCGAGTACTAACCCGACCTATAACCCAAAAAAAAACCGATCGAATCACCAAACTTCAACACCAACCGACTCGAACCACTTGCACCAATTGACCCAAAAGTTACAATAAGTATGACACCGATGGGAACTGAAATGTGTGGTGGGTTCAAATGAAACCTTATCCATATATATCTAAAATTTGATGCACATAATAATAATAATTAATAATTAAAATTAATATTAATAAGATAATAAAAGGAAAAGTAATAAATAAAAATAAAAAAGAAATTAAAGTAGTTCTGTCTGTCAGAGATAAAGACAGGTTTCTCTGTGCACATGTACATGATAGCTACAGCAACTTCCTTAAATCTCAAAACAAAACTGCACTGAATCAAATCCAGATCACAGCCTTGTTACTTTAAATGGTAAAAAAGATGAATTATTATGGCTTAATTAGTAGTTAATTGGATTGTTTTTTTTTTAATTGATTAGATCTTGGTTATGATCTATAAGAAAAATATAGTAGATCTAAAGTGGGTTTTTTTTTTTAATTTCTGTGTAGGGTTGCGTAGCTGTGGAAATGATGGTTTCGATGGATTATAAGACGGGTTAATTGAGTTGTGAGGTTGTTAAGTCGTGAATTTATAAGGTTTTGAGTTGGTTAAATGTTGAGTTAGAAGAAGATTGTGTTGGATTGTACACTAAGGAGCGATTTATTAGGAACTGGGGTTCTTGAAGTACTACCGATAATGAACAAAGGAGAACTTGGATTAGGACGGAATCGTGGGTACCACTTTTGAATAGAGTATTTCCAGTAAATCTTCCCCCCTAGGTGTTCTATGGGTTTTAGATAGTGGAGCTTATATATTGGGATAGTTGTATGAGAATGCTCGTATAATCGTGTGTTATATAATGTGCAACGTTCAAGTTAGTACAAACCAAAATTCTAGAGGTTCTGGAATAAATAATCCGAACAGGCATGAAGATAAAAACAAAGGCTCTGGAGGCACTCGCTCGGACAAAAAAACCAAGTAACTGCTCAGTAATCGCCTGGATCTGTCCAGGTCGATGCCGACATGATGTCGCATCACGCCATACAAAGGATTTCCGTCAGCCACACTAGAATATCCAACACGATTAAATCCATCTCATGTTGCTCGGAGATCTAATCCCTTGTAAGTTCGACGGGGTCCAAGGAGGCAGAGACCCCTTTAGCCTAAGCTTTTTGGGTGGGTTGGCCTTATTAGTTTTATTCGTTTCTGAAAATAATTAAGGTTAACCCAATAATTTATTTGCAGCTCACTTCTCATTGTAATGTTTATCATCACAATAGAGCAGTCATTTCCTAACCTGATAGCACCCTCAAAAACTTAGTGCTAACAATCTCTTTTAAGTAAAATTTGATGATGTAATTAGTACTTTCTTAAAGTAAAGGTACTGCTCTCTGGAGAAATGAGAAAAATACAGAGACAGCTACAGCCAGAGAGGAAAATAATTATTTATAAATTGGACCATACTGCAAAACTTGAGGTAGTGAATAGTGATGTCTATATAGCACTCATAATATATTATAAATAATTAATTAATATATTTTTTTTATCAAACTTTTGCTGTCAAATAATGATGAGTTATTTGATCAATAAGATTGGGAAACATAAAATAATTAATATCAAATTCATACATGATGGGTTTTTATTTATTTATTTATAGAAAGTCAAACACATATTGGAAAACAGAAGGATCAATGTAGAAACTAGTGGGAATCAACCATTTTTTTCGGTTCGAATCGATACGAGTTAGAGTTTACTCGCATCTCTCGAACCAGTTGTATTGTAAAAGGAATGAAAATTCAGGTCGCATCGAATCAAGGATAACGTTTTGATCATACGTTACGACAACTAGTATGCATCAAATGCTAAAAACAAGTTGTGTATTCTGCTTGCTCGTGTACGGATTATCCATATTGCTCATGCATGTATGGTATGAGCTAGCTGGAGTAACTGTTTTGCTGATTATCTTGCTAGCATAAGCCATTAATGCTCATTCTCGTCTTCATAATTTTTCTTTTATCTTTATGTCTTTTTATTTTGGACCCTACTTGAATGGTTTGGGGCTTCCGTAACCCACGAGCTAGTTTTGCATCGAATAACTTGGATATCATGATTAGATTGAGTCACATAACTACTAGAAGAACTCACTAGGCGAGATGTATGCTTCCAACAAGCCACTCTACAAACTAGTTGGATACTAAAATAGTACGATTCAACAAATCCGAGAAGTCTCATAAATTATATATGTTCTTAGTTAACATACATTAGATCCCTTTGTAGTCTTAGAAATCCTATCTAAAATAAAAATATCTCTCCGCTCCAGTAAATCCAGTACCCTCTAAACACTAAAAAAAGTCCACAGAACCAACTCAACATTGACCCAAAGTCTACAACCCATCCTCAAAACCGTAACCTTTCAAGATGACCTTAGAGAGTTATTGTCTATCGTTGGCCTCCATGGTAGAATCAGTCGTGAATCCAAGAGGCAACGATCTACCTTGTGGCAGATATCAGCCGACCGACTTCCCCAAATGCCTATATGGTAGAATCAGTCGGGAACCCAAAAGACAATGACTTACCCTGTGACAGATATCATCCGTTCTGAGTTCCCCAGATACCCGAGATCCAAACGAAATCGAAATCAAAAGAAACAATTGGTTAGAAAAGAACTCGAAAAAAGTAGATTCCAAGTAGGGGCAAAACATGTGATTGGGTTGGCATGTTGGAGAAGCAAAGGGGACCCCTTTGTATATATTCTAACTATCTCTCCATGAACATGGCAGATAATCTCAACCTCCATTTTTAGAGCTGTCACATTATGTAAGTTTGTTCATTGTCGCAAATTATTAATAATTAATTATAATTAATTATAATTGTATGATCAAGTAGTGTTTAAAAGAATTATGTCTTCTATGATAAATAATGGGTTGTTTAGGGTTTTGATGATTAATTATATGTAGAAAGTGTTTTCAAATTTGAATAGAGATGTTGTATGTGGGATTGGAGTAAAATTTGGTTCGAGTTGGGTGAAAAATGTAGTTGTGTCTCGGTAAGAGCGGGTTTAACCGTAGTTGAAATGACGGTGATGGGTTCACTGCTGTTAATTTATATCAATTTAATGACATTGAATTGAATTTATTATTTCAGTGATGTATAGTCAATTAGTCAATTAATCAGTGAAAAATATGAGATATCTAGGTAGTAGGCTATGGGCTAAATATAACATATACACTGAAGGGTATGAAATTATAGTTACACCACATCTAATCAACATAGTTATAAAAAAATTTAATTTTTTGCTATTCGCATGTAGGGGGAACCATGGACTCGGTCTCAGGTTTGCCTCTTCCTAGCCCCACTAGTGTTTCAGACCTTGAAAAACACATATAATTCCTGCATAGCTAAGCAGATAATCTCTCTAACCTCATACGCTGTATATACACAATCTATGTCTGTCAAACTGTAATCAATTTAAAGAAAGACAGCATGGTTATGCAGGGTTGATTATCTCGTGATTACAAGTATCACAATCATGTATATCGATTAATGATCACAAGCAAGACCATATATATTGTCATATAGAATCAAATTCTCTACAATCACGAGTATAAACGGTTTACCCATAAACTCACCGATTCGAACCACACGACATGACAACCAACACTAACAAGAAAGGTATGGGAATGACCAAAACCCATAAGTTCTCTCTATAAACACAAACTTTTAAATAATACAAAAATAAATTTGAACAATTTCATAAGCCCTCTCTCTCTCTCATTTATTCATCCTCTCTCTCTCTCTCTCTCACAGTGTTGTTTATGCAACAAACAATTTTAAATATAATAATTAAAAAAAATAATCAAAAGTAAATTAAAAAAAAAATTGTGTTTATGATCCCCCAAACTGTAGAATGCAAACAACCCATTTTCCCGCCACCAGCCTGTCCCACGTGTATGGCAACCCTTGCTTAATTAATCAATCTAAGCTAATCCTCCTTTTTTTTCGGAGAGATTAACTTAATTAATATTTTAATATTTAACCCCCACTTTTCACTTTTACGATTTTACCCCCATCATTCACCGTTCCCTCCAACCGCCATCGCCGGCGGTTTGTTCTGTACAATCTCGAACCCTCTCACCCCACCGCCTCTGCCTCCGCCGTCGCCGTCATCCTCGTCGGTTTCCTCATCCTCATAATCATCCTCATCGTCCTCCTCCTCCTCCCTCGACAGCGGCCAATGCAGCACCGTCGCATGCGGCGGCGGCGGCGGCTCCACAACCGAAATCGGATTCACCGATATGTAACCACCACCTACGCCGCCGCCGCCATTCGACGGCG